>CM046997.1:64885385-66135385 GCA_025698465.1 Gossypium longicalyx | reverse complement strand
GGAAAGAGGCAGAGTCTCTCGATGTGATTACGAGTACTTTTCCTATCCACGACATATCTGTTATTGCTTTAATTGACCCGGGATCTACCCACTCTTATATTTGTATAGAATTGATACCTCGTATGAATATGCTAGTAGAGTCCACTGAGTTTGTGATCAAAGTGTCCAACCCTTTAGGAAAACATGTACTAGTGGACCAAGTGTGTAGAAATTGTCCTTTGACAATTAGGGTCATTGTTTCCCGGCCAACCTGATGTTATTGCCATTTAATGAGTTTGATGTAATCCTTGGGATGGATTGGTTGACTGTTCATAGTGTTGTAGTGGACTGCGGGAATAAGAAAATTGAGTTGAAATGTAAAGACGGGAATGTTCTTCGGGTGGGACCATATGAGTCGGATAAATCGCTCGTAATAGTATCGTCTTTAACCGCTGAGAGATATTTGAGAAAAGGATATGAGGCTTACCTAGCTTTTGTGTTGAATACTCAAGTGTCTGAGTTGAAGATTGAATCAGTGTCAGTAGTTTACGAGTTTACAGACGTGTTCCCAGAAGAATTACCCGGATTACCTCCGGTAAGGGAAGTTGAGTTTGGAATTAAGTTGGTCCCTGGTACGACGCCTATCTCGATTGCTTTGTATAGGATGGTTCCCACAAAGTTGAAAGAGTTGAAAGCACAATTACAGGAGCTAACGGATAAGGGCTTCACGAGGCTGAGTTTTTCACCGTAGTGTGCTTTGGTACTCTTTGTGAAAAAGAAAGACGGGTCGATGATGTTGGCAGCTCAATAAGGTAACAGTAAAGAACAAATATCCTTTGCCAAGAATCGATGATTTGTTCAAACAATTAAAGAGAGCCACTGTATTTTCTAAGATTGATTTGAGGTCTGGCTATTATCAGCTAAGGGTTAGAGAGCAAGATGTGCCAAAGACTATGTTTTGGACAAGATACGGGTATTATGAGTTCCTCGTCATGCCCTTTGGTTTGACTAATGCCCCGACGGTGTTTATGGACTTGATGAACCGTATTTTCAGACTATATCTAGATAAGTTTTTCGTCGTCTTTATCGATGACAAATTGGTTTATTCGCGTGAGGGAGCGAGCACGCGGAGCATCTGAGAGTTGTGTTGCAAACTTTGAGAGATAAGTGACTTTAAGCCAAGTTCAGTAAAAGTGAATTTTGGCTTAAAGAGGTCAGATTTATAGGGCACATTGTGTCGGGTGATGGGATCAGAGTTGACCCAAGCAAGATCTCGGTTGTTGTAGAGTGGAAACCACTGAGGAATGTAACTGAAGTTCGAAGCATTTTGGGTTTGGCTGAATACTACAGATGGTTTGTAAACAAGTTCTCTACGATAGCTACGCTGATGAAAAGATTGCTATAGAAAGATGCTAAGTTCGAATGGATAGAAAGATGTCAACAAAGTTTTGAGAAACTGAAGACTTTATTGACCGAAGCACTAGTGTTAGTGCAATCGGAGTCGGGCATGGAATTTGTGATATATAGTGACGCCTCCTTGAATAGCTTAGGTGTGTGCTCATGCAAGAAGGCAAGTTTGTAGCCTGTGCCTCGAGACAACTAAAGCTACATGAGAGAAATTACCTGACCCATGACTTGGAACTAGCGGCTGTAGTGTTCACGTTGAAGATTTGAAGGCACCATTTGTATGGTGAGAAATGTCGGGTATTCACCGACCTAAGAACTTAAAGTACTTGATGACTCAAAAGGAGTTGAATTTGCGGCAACGCTGATGGTTAGAGCTTTTAAAGGATTACGAGTTAGAAATAGATTACCATTCGGGAAAAGCGAACGTCGTCACCGATGCATTAAGTAGAAAATCATTATTCGCACTGAGAGCAATGAATATAAATATGGCTTTGTCTGATGATGGATCAATTCTATCAGAGCTGAGAGCTAGACCGACATTTCTTCAAGGGATCCGAGAAGCTCAGAAAGGTGATGAGAAGTTGCAAGCCAAGAGCACTCAATGTGATTCAGGAATTGAATCAGATTCTCGTATTGGTACCAATGGATGTGTAATGTTCAAAGACAGAGTTTGTGTACCCAAGGACAATGAACTTATTCAGAAGATCCTGAAAGAGGCACATAGTGGTTGTTTGTCCATCCACCCGAGCAGTGTAAAAATGTATAATGATCTTAAGAAAATGTATTGGTGGTCAGGTATGAAAAGGGACATTTTAGAGTTTGTGTTTAAGTGCTTAGTGTGTCAGCAAGTGAAGTCTGAACACCAAGTACCTTTGGGTCTACTTCAGCCTATCATGGTCCCCGAGTGGAAGTAGGATCAGATCACTATAGATTTTGTGACGGGTTTGCTGGTAACCCCGAAGAAAAAGAATGCTATTTGGATTGTTGTGGATAGACTAACAAAGTCGGCACACTTCATACCGGTGCATACCGACTACTCCCTTGAGAGATTAGCTGACTTATATATCTCCGAGATTGTGAGACTACACGGAGTATCCATATCGATTATTTCAGATAGAGACCCGAGATTTACCTTGAGATTTTGGAAAAAGTTACAAGAGGCATTAGAAACAAAATTGAGTTTTAGCACAGCTTTTCATTCGCAAACCGACAGTCAGTCAGAGAGAGTAATTCAGATATTAGATGACATGTTACGGTGTTGCGTCCTTAAGTTCAAAGGTAGTTGGGAAAAATATCTACTTTTGGTTGAATTCGCCTATAATAACAGTTATCAAACAAGTCTAAAAATGGCACCTTATGAGGCTTTGTATGGGAAAAAGTGTCGAACGCCCTTATATTGGATTGAGTTGAAAGAGAACCAGATTCACGGGGTCGATTTAGTCAAAGAGACTAAAGAAAAAGTTAAAGTGATTCGTGACTGCTTGAAGGTCGCCTCAGATAGACAGAAATCATATGCAGATTTAAAACGAAAGGAAATTGAGTTTCAAGTCGGTGATAAGGTATTTTTGAAAGTATCTCCACGGAGAAAAGTTCTCAAATTTGGTAAAAAGGGCAAGTTGAGTCCTCGCTTTATAGGACCTTATGTGGTTACCGAGAGAGTAGGGCCAGTTGCCTATCGATTGGATTTGCCACCAGAATTGGAAAAGATTCACGACGTGTTTCATATGTCCACGCTACGTCGATATAGATCAGCCCTTTACATGTGATTGAGCTGATAGAGATTGAGATTCTTCTGGACATGACTTATGGCGAAGAGCCGGTCAAAATTTTAGCCCGGGAAGTTAAAAAATTGAGAAATAAGAGTATAGCAGCTGTTTAAGTTTTTTGGCATAGACATGGAGTCGAGGAAGCCACATGGGAACCCTAGGAGTCTGTGAGAGAGCAGTACCCGAACTTATTCGCCGGTAAGATTTTTGGGGACGAAAATCCCTAAGGGGGAGAAATATAATAGCCCGATTTAGGGCCTAGTTAGAACAGTGGTCTTGAGACCATAATTCTAAAGTTAAAAAGATTATTTTATTATTATTTTGATGTTCTGGCATGAATATATCAGTGCATGAAAATTTTGGTAAGTTAATTTTGATGTTTGTAAGCCCAATTGCAAAAAAAGACTAAATCGCATAAAATGTAAAAGTCTTAGATTAATAGCTAAAGGTTTCAAATAGCTAGAGAAGCAAAATTAGGGGTGTTTAAAGGGCAATTAAACCCTTTTTCTATAGCATGGCCAGCCATAGGGGACAAAATTCTGGAGAAGGTCAAAACTAGGTGAAGCTTAGGTCATCAATTTTGACTAGTGTGATATTAAATAAAACAAAAAAGAGAAGCTATCATCTTCCTCTCTTCTTATTCGAAATTATCAGCCATTGTTGGGGTTTGAAAGCTTCAAAAATTTCAGCAACTTTAAGCCCTCTCAAGTAAGTGATTTTGATAGTTTCTCTTAATGATTTCTACATTTTTGGACTCCTTAAAGCATAGGCTTTCAAATGAGGGGATTATTGTGCTTAATAAACAAGAGTTTTGGGGTTTTTCCATGAATGTATTTGTGATAGTTGCTGAGTTTTTATGGAAGAATATGAGTCCTAATTGTGTTATAAATAATTTTTGTGAAAGGTGTTAGCATGAAAATACCTAAAGGGACTATTTTACATAAGTTGCAAAATAGGTGATAAGTGTGTGAAATAGTGAAAATTTGAGGTTGCTATAAGAGTAAAAAGAGTTTGGCTAGGCTTGAGATACGAAGAAATTCGATAAAAATTGATTTTCGAGCATAGGGGCAAAATGGTCATTTTGCCAAGGTCTAGGGGTAGAACGGTCATTTTACCCAAGATGTGAATTTTAAATTGACAAATTTGAACCTAGACCGGGGGAAGGCCAAGCAAATCAACTAAACTGACTAGTCGTGTACGTTTTGTAATCCGAGGTATGTTGTATGTAAATAATAAAACTACATTGTTACTATATGTGTTAGAATTGTCATTTGATTGATATGGAATAAATTGGTTGACTGTGAATTGAGAATTCATAATGATAATTGTGATAGTAGAAATCCTGTGGAACCCTAAGAAATAAATCGGATATTCATGCCGTGACATTTGGGTCACTTATGTGAGCTAGTGTAAGACATGTCTAGGACATGCATCGACCACATTAAGAGAGCCAATGTAAGACCATGTCTGGGACATGGCATCGGCATTGATACGAGTGCCAGTGTAAGACATGTTTGGGACATGCATCAGCCTCGGGACGTAAGCCAGTATAAGATATGTTTGGGACATGCATCAGCTACGAGGCGTGTCAGTGTAAGACCATGTCTGGGACATGACATCGGCACAGATATGCGAGAGCTAGTGTAAGACCATGTCTGGGTCGTGGCATCAGCCTCGAAGATGATAGCCAGTGTAAGACCATGTCTGGGACATGGCATCGGCACATTCACCCATGTGTGAGGCTTTTGGAATATCCGGTAGTGTTTCAAATGGTTCAACGGTGAAAGTTATGTTCTTAATCTAATGAGGAAAGTATAACCGTGTTTTGAGTGGCACAGGTACCTAATTGGTACGTATGAGATGTGAACTCATTGTATAATATGTGACTTGTATGGATGGTATTGAGTAAGTTATATCTATACTTACCTTGGTATTATGAGCATGTTGATTATCGATGTATTGTTGTGGTATAATCATTTATATGCAACTTACTAAGCTTTATGCTTACTCCCCTTCCTTTCCATTTCCTTACTGTGCCGTCTAATTAGCTCAAGGATCACTGAAAGTTAGAGATATCAATCACACTATCAGTCGAAACATTTGGTATAGTTGGATTTATATTTTTGAATATGGCATGTATAGGGCTTAGATTTCATTATTTTGTGTCTTTGAGAATTGGCCAAAGGTGTTAACTTGGGATAGATCCCACTCTTTGCATGAAGCCTTGAATGGTGGCTAACATTCATTTTGAGTTAATAGAAGATGCATCTTCATGGTTGAATGAGTGTCTATTGTGGTTGATTTGATTATAGAAATTATGCTCATTTTGGTATTTGTATGAAAATAGTTATACAAGGGTGGCAATAAGGCTTGATAAATAGCCTTATATTGTCCACACGGATAGACACACGGGCATGTGTATAGGCCGTGTGTGACACACGGTCAGCCCCATGGGCTTGTGGTCCGGCCGTGTGTCCCCTGCATGTAAAAATTTTAAGTCAGTATGCATGGTATTAAATACACGGGAAGAGACACGGCCGTGTGTCTCGATCGTGTGGAGGACACGGCCTAGTACATGGGCTTGTACCAGGGCCGTGTGACATTTTGGGGATTCTGACGTCAGAAACAGAATACCCAGGTTTTTGCACACAAGCTAAGACAAGGGCGTGTTATGGCTGTGTGAGGGACATGGGCCACAGACACGAACGTGTGTCTGGCCATGTGAAAACCCCTGTAGGTGTGATTTAGAATTTAATTCCATACGGGTGTCGGACACGGGCATGTCCCGGAGTGCTTAGGCCGTGTGAGCCATACTGGTCATCAGCACGACCATGTCGAAATGGTCACACGGGCGTGTCACCCTTCTATATGGGCGTGTACCCTGTTTTAAAGGCAAGTTTCCTAAGATTGGTTTAAGGACCCGAAATGGTCCCGATTAATCTTCAATAGTTGATTTGGGGCTCTTAGGCTCATAAATATAAGTTTAAGGTAGAAATTGAAAAAGTTTTAATTTGGACCTAGTCTCGGTGGCTTGAAGTCGTTTGAATGCATGAGACCAATATAGCTAATGCCTTATACTCTGCCCCGGTGTGGGTTAGGGTATGGGGTGTTACAAAGACACGGGTGTGTCATGGACATGTGAGGGACACGACCCATGGACACGGTCGTGTGTCAAGCCGTTTGAAAACTCTTGTAGGTTCAAATTGAGAAATAAATTCGCATGGGCTAGGAACACAGGCGTTTCCCGATATGTTCAGGCCGTGTGAGCTACACGGGCCTTCAACATGGTCATGTTAAGAGGACACACGGATGTGTCGTCCTCCCGCACGGGCGTGTGCCCTTATTTGCATTAAAATTATTCAAAGTTTTCAAAGTGTTTGGTTATTTCTCGAACCGTTTCTGAAGCGTATTTTTGGGCCTCGTAGGTTCATATTAGGGGCGTTAAGAGGAAGCTTGAAAGTTTCAAATTTGAGAAAAATTTGATGACCCAAAATTGTTTGTATGTATGTGTTTAAGTCTAATAACGCCTCGTACCCTGTCCCAACATGAGATACGGGTAAGGGGTTTTACATTTATTGGTATTAGAGCTGCAATTTAGTTGATTCTCAGACTAATGTAGCGAGTGTACAAGTCTAACTATACATGCCATAAATATATTGTGATAGTGTGGTGAGTCCAGACGAATTTAAATTATGTTTTCATATAGTAAATGGATCCCGACGGAGCAGTGGCAGATGATGTAGAGAGTAATGTGTCGGCTCCTGCAGAAGGGACAGTGCCAGTTGAGAGTGGGCCCATGACATTTAGTCAGGGCGGAAGGGCTAGAGAAGCCTACCTCCACATGATGAAAGCATGGTATTCAGAGTTTGTTCGTGCAAACCCGAACACTCCACCTCCTCCACCCCTCCAATCCCCTAGCCTGCCCCCATAGCTCCTCAAGCTGTAGAGATGATTAGAAGGGAGAAACCTCAGGTTGACAGAATTCAAAAGTAAGGGGCCGAGGAATTCAGAGCGAATATAGATGATGACCTAGAAAGGGCGGAATTTTGGCTTGAAAATACCATTAGGATATTCGATGAGCTGTCTTGCACACTTGAGGAGTGCATGAACTGTGTGGTGTCACTCTTGAGAGGCTCAACTTATCATTGGTGGAAAACACTCGTATCGGTTGTATTGAGGGATAGGGTAACTTGAGACTTTTTCCAGGAAAAGTTTCGTAAAAAGTATATTAGCCAGAGATTTATAGACTAGAAAAGAAAGGAATTCCTTAAATTAAAGCAAGGTCGAATGGAAGTAACGGAGTATGAGCGTGAGTTTGTGAGGCTCAGCAAATACGCTCGGGAGTACATATCCACCGAAGCTATCATGTGCAAGAAATTTGAGGATGGATTGAATAAAGACATCCGATTATTAGTTGGCATCTTAGAGTTGAGGGAGTTTGTGATGCTTGTTAAGAGAGCTTGCAAGGCAGAAGAGTTGGCCAAAGAGAAGAGAAAAGCTGATATTAAGTCTCGTGACTCAAAGAAAAGACAGATGGGGAAATCACATCAGACCTCATCCAAGAGATCAAGAGAGTTTCTTACTTGATCAAATGCTTCAGTGTGATTCACGAGTAGAAATAAGAATAAGTAGTACACAACTTCTAAAGCTCAAACCACTTCTATCACGAGTATTTGTAGTGCCCGGCCAAATAGGCCGGAGTGTTCACAGTGTGGCAAGCGTCATTTCGGTAAGTGCTGAGGAAATGATAGAGGTTGTTTCAAGTGCAGTTCACTAGACCATTTCATCCGAAACTGTCCTGAAATGGATAAGAAATACAAGAAGCAAGATGTGAGAGCGAGTAATGCTCCTTCGAGGAGTAAACCACAGAAGAACCCAGGAAGTGGGGCTAGCAACAGAGGTGCGCATTGAGATTCTGCCGTGAGGTTCGAAGGCCGAGCGCTTGCAAGGACTTTTGTCATTCACATTCACAAAGAGGCATCGCCACCGGATGTGATTGCTGGTACTTTTTCTCTTCGTGATATTTCTATTATTGCTTTAATTGATCCGGGCTCTACCTATTCGTATACTTGTGTGAAACTAGTGTCTAGCATGAATATGCCTGTCAAGTTTATAGCATTTGTGGTAAAGGTGTCAAACCCATTAAGCAAGCATGTATTAGTTGACCAAGTATGTAGAAATTGTCCCTTGACAATTAGTGGTCATTGTTTTTCGGCTAACCTCATGTTATTGCTTTTTGATGAATTTGACGTTATCCTTGGTATGGATTGGTTGTCTACCCATGATGTTATAGTGAATTGTGGAAAGAAATTCATTGAACTGAAATGTGAAAATAGGGATATCCTTCGGGTTGAATAAGGTGAATCGGATAGCTTACCTGTAGTGATTTCTTCTATGACTGCTGAGAAATATAGGAGAAAAGGGTATGAGTCTTATCTCGCATTTGTGTTGAATACCCAAGTGTCGGAAGTAAAGATTGAGTCAATGCCAGTGGTATGTGAGTTTCTGGATGTATTTTCGGAAGAGTTGCCCCGACTGCCTCCAGCTAGGGAAGTCGAGTTTGGCATTGAGTTGGTTCCTGGTACAACGCCTATTTTGGTTGCCCCGTATAGGATGGCACCATTGGAGTTAAAAGAGTTGAAGGTTCAGCTACAAGAATTAACGGATAAGGGTTTTGCGAGATCGAACTATTCTCCGTAGGGTGCTCCGGTGCTTTTTGTGAAAAAGAAAGACATGTCAGTAAGGTTATGTATAGACTACAGACAGCTCAACAAGGTGACTGTGAAGAACAAGTATCCTTTGCCAAGGATCGATGATCTATTTGACCAATTGAAAGGAGCCACAATGTTTTCTAAGATAGACTTAAGGTCCCACTATTACCAGCTAAGGGTTAAGGAGCAAGATGTATCGAAAACCGCGTTTTAGACGAGGTACGGGTATTATGAGTTCCTTGTCATGCCCTTTGGTTTAACAAATGCTTCCACCGTGTTTATGAATTTAATGAATCGTACTTTTCGACCATACTTGGATAAGTTCGTTGTTGTTTTTATCAATGATATATTAATTTATTCTTGCGATGAGAGTGAACACATGGAGCATTTGAGAACTGTTTTGCAGACTTTAAGAGATAAGCAGTTGTATGCAAAGTTTAGTAAAAGTGAGTTTTGGCTCTGAGAGATTGGGTTCTTAGGACACATCGTTTCAGGTGATGGAATTAGAGTTGACCTGAGTAACTAGGCTTAGCAGGTTAGTACAGATGATTCGTTAAAGGATTCTCCATAATTGCTACTCCGATGACGAGGTTGCTACAGAAAGATGTTAAGTTCGAGTGGACGAAAATATGCCAACAGAGTTTCGAGAAACTAAAGGCCTTGTTTACTGAAGCTCTAATTTTAGTGCAACCAGAATCGAAAAATGAATTCGTAGTGTATAGCGACACATCCTTGAATGGATTGGGATGCGTGCTTATGCAAGAAGGCAAGGTAATAGTGTATGCCTCGAGACAACTGAAGCCGCATGAGAAAAATTATCTGACTCACGACTTAGAGTTAGCTGCCATAATGTTCGCACTAAAGATTTGGAGACACCATTTGTATGGCGAAAGATGCCGAGTATTCACTGACCTTAAAAGTCTAAAGTATTTTATGACTCAAAAGGAACTGAACCTTCACCAACGAAGATAGCTAGAGCTCATAAAAGACTATGAATTGGTGATCGACTATCACCCAGGGAAGGCGAACGTGGACGCCGATGCTTTGAATAAGAAGTCATTGTTTACTTTGAGGGCTATGAACACTCAGTTGTTATTAACCAATGATGGTTCAATTTTAGCCAAGTTGAGAGTGAGACCAATGTTTTTGGAAGAGATCTGCGAAGCTCAGAAAGGTTATAAAGTATTGCAAGCTAAGATAACTCAGTGCGAGACGGGTATAGAATCAGATTTTCGGATTGGTTTAGATGACTGTTTAATGTTTTGAGACAAAATTTGTGTACCAAAAGACGATGAGCTTATTCAAAAAATTTTGCATGAGCACATAGCTGTTGTATGTCTATCCATCTGAGTAGTATGAAAATGTACAATGACTTGAAGAAAATGTATTGGTGGTTGGGAATGAAGAGAGACGTTTCAGAGTTTTTCTCTAAGTGCCTAATTTGCCAGCAAGTGAAAGCAGAACACCAAGTACCTTTGGGTTTACTTCGGCCTGTGATGGTCCCCGAATGGAAATAGGACCATATAACTATGTATTTCATGTCGGGGTTGCCTTGCACGCCAAGGAAGAAAGATATCGTATGGGTTGTGATTGATAGACTAGCAAAGTCAGCTCATTTTATATCGGTGCGTACGGACTATCTGCTTGAAAAATTGGCCAATTTATATGTTTCCAAAATTATGAGACTCCATGGAGTGCCCTTGCCGATCATTTTGGATAGAGATCTGAGGTTTACCTCGCAGTTTTGGAAAAAGTTACAAGAAGCTTTGGGGACAAAGTTGAATTTTAGCACGGCTTTCCATTCGCAAATCGACGGTCAATCGGAGAGAGTAATTCGGATTCTTAAAGACATGTTGCGATGTTGTGTTCTTGAATTCCAAGGCAGTTGGGAAAAGTATTTACCACTGGTAGAGTTCGCCTACAACAATAGCTATCAGTTGAGTTTGAAAATGACACCTTATGAGGCTTTATACGGGCGTAAGTACCGAACGCCTTTGTATTGGACCAAATTTAGAGAAAATCAGATTCACAGGGTTGACTTAGTCAAAGAGATCGAAGAGAAAGTAAAGGTAATTCGTGACTGTTTGAAGGCCACTTCGGATAGACAGAAATCCTACGCAGATTTTAAACGAAAAGAAATTGAGTTTCAAGTTGATGATAAGGTGTTTTTGAAAGTATCCCCGTGGAAGAAAGTCCTCAGATTCGATAAGAAAGGAAAATTAAGTCCACGTTTTATTGGATCTTATGATGTGACTGAGAGAATTGGACCAGTTGCTTATCGACTAACCTTGCCATTCGAATTAGAGAAGATTAGCAATGTTTTCTATATGTTGATGTTGCGCCGATATTGTTCTGACCTTTCACACGTTCTTTCACCTACGGAGGTTGAGATTCGATCAAACATGACTTATGGTGAAGAACCGGTTAAGATTTTGGCTTGGGAGGTTAAGCAACTGAGGAACAAGAGTATAGCACTTGTAAAAGAACTATGACATTGATATGGGATTGAAGAGGCCATATTACAGCCCGAGGAGACTATGAAAGATCAATACCCAAACCATTTCACTGGTAAGATTTCTGGGGATGAAAATCCCTAAAGGGGGAGAATTGTAACAGCCTGATTTTGGGCCTAGTCTGAACAATGGTTTCGAAACCATAAATCCGAGGTCAGAAAAATTATTTTAATATTATTTTATGTGTTATAGCATGATCATATGAGTGTTTGAAATTTTTGGTGAATTAATTTCAGTGATTGCATGCTTAATTTTGAAAAAGGAATAAATCGCATAAAGTGCAAAAATTTTGTTCTGCTAGCTAAAGGTGTCAAATAGCTATGGAACATTAAATTAGAGGTCTTTATTGAGTAAATAGACCAAAAATTTGTTAGTGGCTGAACATGGAGATAAAGAATTTGTAAGGTCAAAGTTAGGTGAAATTTGGTGAATAATTTGACTAGAAATATAATAAAATAAGGAGAAGCTTTCATCTTTTTCACTCCCTCTTTCTTCTCCACTAATTTTCATTAAGAAAGAAGGCCATGGGAGCTTGAAATTTTCAGCAACTTTAGACTCTTGCAAGTAAGTGATTTTGATGGTCTTTCTTGATGATTTTTGTATTTTTGGGGCCCTTGTGGCTTAAGCTAACTAATGGAGGGACTATTTTGCAAAATAGTTGAGAGTATAGGGTTTTGCCATGAGAGTACTCATGTTGGTTGATAAATTTTTATAGAAGAAAATAAATCATGGTTGTTAAATAAACAACTTTAGTGAAATGGGTTTTCATGAAAACACCAAAAAGGGACCATTTTGTAAAAGTTACAAAATGAGTAGTAAATGTGTGAAATAATTGAAATTGTGAGATGCTATAGGCTTAAAGTAGTTTCAGCTAGGCTTGGTTAATGTGGAAATTTGATGAAAATCATTTTACGAGCGTAAGGGAAAAATTATAATTTTGTGAAAGTCTAAGGGCAAAACGGTCATTTTACCAAAATAAGAATTATGAAATATCTTGATTAATGTGATGATTAAATTAGTGAATTTTATCAATATAGATCAAGAAATATGAAATTCAGACCTAGACCGAGTGAAGACCAAGCTAGTAGACTAGTTCAACTAGTCGCCCATATTTTGTATACCGAGGTAAGTTGCACGTAAATATGACAATTATATTGTTATTATGCATTAAATAGTTGATATTTCATGAAATGTTCGATTTTGTTAAAAATATTCTTGACGAGATTTGATGTGGTTAAACTCTCGGTTGAACTATAGGAATAGATCGGATATCCATGCTGTGATACTAGGGATATGAGAGCTAGTGTAAGACCATGTCTAGGACATGACTTCAGCTTCGGTATGTGAGCCAGTGTAATACCATGTTTGGAACATGGCATCGGCATTTATATTAGAGCTAGTGTAAGACCATGTTTAGGACATGGCATTGTCCTTGACATGTGGGCTAGTGTAAGACCATGTTTGGAACATGGCAACGGCAGCGATATTTGAGAGCCAGTGTAAGACCATGTCTAGGACATGGCATCGGCATCTTACCCTTTTGTATGAGGCTTATCGGATATCCATTAATTTTTCCAACTGGTTCAACGAGTAATTTAAAGATTATATCATGATTGACAAAGGTTATGACTATGTTGCAAGTGGTACAGGTACCTACACGAAACTCATAAGAATGAGCTAGAGTTATGTATATGAATAGTAAAGATAAAAATGAGTAAGTTATGTCTATAGTCATTCGAGAATCTTGTGTAAGTGTATGATATGTTATGAGTATGATGTTACTTGGTAAAGCGATGTTAATTATTTACTTGTAACTTACTAAGCTTTATGCTTACTTCCTCTCTTTTCCATTTTTCTTATAGTGCCGCCAAGCTAGCTCGAGAATCAAGGGACGTCAGAGGCATTGATCGCACTATCACCTAAATTTTTTGGTATAGTTAGTTTAAATGTTTTGAGCGTGGCATGTATAGGGACTTGGTCTTTTTTTTTTAGTGTCATGTTGGTTTAGCCACAAGTGTTGGCTCATATGGATGTGATATTCATTTTGTATAGGCTATTGATGTTGGTTGATATTGATTATTATTAAATGCATTTGATGAAAATTCTCATGGATGTGTTTGTTGCATGGTTTGTGTTGATAAGTAGGAGATGTTGTATGTGATAGGAAATAACTTTGAAATGATGTATGGATGCCTAGGTATTGGCTGATATGGTCATGTGTTTATGTGGTATTGGTATTGATTGATGTTTTTGTAGGTGGGTGTAAGTAAGGGTGATAAAAAGGCTTGGTAAATAGCCTTGTTTTTGTCCATATGGGTAGACACACGGCATGTGTCTAGACTGTGTGTGACACACGATTTGCCCCATAGGCGTGTAGTCAGGCCGTGTGTCCCCTGCACCTAAATTTGGCAAAACAAAATGCCCAGTAGTAACCACACGGACGGAGACACGGCTGTGTGTCTCAACTGTGTGGAGGACTTGGCCTAGCACATGGTCGTGTGCCTTGGCCGTGTGCCCCTAAATGGTTGATGACGTCAGAAAGAGAATATCAAGGTTTTTGTACACGAGTTGAGACACGAGCGTGTCATGGCCGTGTGAGGGGCATGGGCCATGGACACGGGCGTGTGTCAAGCCGTGTGAAAACCCTTGTAGGTTTGAATTGAGAAATAAATTTGCACGGGCTAGGAACACGGCGTGTCCCGATATGTTCAGGCTTTGTGAGCTACACGGGCCTTCAACATGGTCATGTTAAGAGGACACACGGGCCTGTCGCCCTCCCACACGAGTGTGTGCCCTTGTTTGCATTGAAATTATTCAAAGTTTTTAAAGTGTTCGGTTATTTCCAAAACCATTTCTAAAGCGTGTTGTTGGGCCTCGTAGGTTCATATTAGGGGCGTGAAGATTAAAGGTTTTAAATTTGAGCAAAATTCAATGACTTGAAATTGTTTGTATACATGTGTTTAAGTCTAGTAACGCCTTGTACCCTGTCCCAGCGTGGGATACAGGCAAGAGGTGTTACACGATATGTGATAACATGCAAGACCATATTTGGGATATGGCATTGTACGAGCTTATGTGATTTTTGAGTATCCTTAGAGATTCCAAATGGTTCAACGGGCAATGTCAAGTTGAGAAAGAATGTGGGAACGAGTTAAGTGACTTAGATACGTATGAGATTTATATGATTATTGAAAAGGGAAGTATTTGATGAATTCAATTATGATATTGAATATGTGCACAATGAGAAAGGTTTGTGAACTTGTATGTGTTTAGCCATACTTATCATAATTAAATTGATATGCAAATATTCATATGATGACTTTATTTGTATATGGCTTACTAAGCTTAAAAAGCTTATTATGCTTATTTTTCACTATTTTATAGATTATCGAAGCTAGCTCAGACTCGAGGATCATCAGGAAACGTCATCACACTATCGATCATCTTGTTGGTACTTTTGGAGCTTTGTATATATGGTATATGGCATGTATAGGCTAGTGTTATCTTGGTATGTTTTGAGTTATGATCTTAGCCATGAGATTTGGCTTGTAAATGGTGATGTATATGACCATTTAAATTGACTTGAATTGTGTGTTTGATAAATGATATATGTGATGTATATAATGCCTATGTGTTGGCTTGTTGGGTATGGTTATATGGTTGCTCTTTTAGATAGTTGTAAGTTGTAGTATTATTTCTTGGAAGTTGGTATATTGTGGTTTGATTTTAAGGTGATGATATTGTGTGTTTTGGTGATATGAAATAGATGATAAGTTGATGAGGAAATGCATTTGGAACTTATGTAAGTTTTTGATGATTTTGGCATAATAATTTGGTATGTTTCGAATATGGAATTGAGTAATTGAAATGGTTGTGGATAGATGGCATGATATATGTATGGAATAGCATGTTTTGGTTGCTTATATATGTATTGAAATGGTACCAATTTGGTTGCTATGTATGCATGAAAGAAGGATGGCGAATTAGCTTTACAAATGACCTATTTTTGTCCACACGAGCAGAGACACGGGCGTGTGTCTCAGCCGTGTGCGACACACGGTCATGCTACACGGCCGTGTGTCCCCTGGGGTACCCTTTTAAATTAAGTCAGTATACCTTACAAGTTTGACACGGCCTAGACACAGGAGTGTATCTACTGGCAATGTGTGGCACACGGGCTAGCACATGGGTGTGTGGCTAGCCGTGTGACCCAAGTCAATAACCCCTCTAGTTTTCCCACGGCCGTGGCACTCGTGTTGTTTGTGAAAAAGAAAGATGGCACTATGAGAATGTGTATTGATTACAGACAACTGAATAAAGTGACAATCAAGAACAAATATCCTCTTCCCAGAATAGATGATTTGTTTGATCAATTGAAAGGAGCTACAGTGTTTTTGAAAATAGATTTGAGATCGGGTATTACCAGTTACAGGTTAGAGACTCTGATGTGCCAAAGACTGCGTCTAGAACGAGGTACGAACATTATGAATTTCTTGTTATGCCCTTTGGATTAACGAATACACCTGCTATCTTTATGGACTTAATGAATCAAATTTTCAGACTGTACCTAGATCGATTTGTTGTTGTGTTCATAGATGATATTTTAGTTTATTCGTGAAATGAATCCGAGCATGTCAATTATTTGAGAATTGTATTGCAGACTTTGTTTGATAAGCAGTTATATGCAAATTTCAATAAATGTGAATTTTGGTTGCGTGAGGTTGGTTTTTTGGGGCATATTGTGTCAGCATCGGGTATTCGAGTCGATTAGAGCAAGATTTCTACAATAATAGATTGGAAGCCTCCGAGGAACGTTTTTGAAGTCTGTAGTTTCTTAGGACTCGTCGGCTATTATAGACGATTTGTGAAAGGCTTTTCAATGGTTGCGACTCCATTGATGAGATTGCTTTAAAAAGATGTAAAGTTTGAATAGTCTAAGAAATTTTAGATTTCGATCAGTTGAAAGCTCTTGTGACTGAAGCTCCAGTGTTAGTACAGCCAGAATCGGGTAAAGAATTTGTGATCTATAGTGATGCATCGTTAAAAGGCCTGGGTTATGTTTTGATGCAGGAAGGCAAAGTCATAGCTTATGCCTCGAGACAGTTGAAGCCGCATGAAAAGAATTACCCAACGCACGATTTAGAGTTAGCAGCCATTGTGTGCTCTATGTGCAATGAATACTCAGTTGGCTCTATTTGACGACGGCTCGATTGTAGCTGAGTTGAAAGTGAGACTATTTATAACACCCCTCACCCGTATCTGATGCCGGGATAGGGTTTTTGGTATTACCTGACTCAACTCAACCGATTAGATAAAACTGGGTAGTGAAATTTCAAACAATCTAAAAACTTTTCTTTTCACATGCAATCTGACTTGTATATGAGCTTATGAGGCCCAAAACATACATCCGGAGTGGTTCAGAACCCAACCGAGAACTCATGAAAGACTTAGAAAATTTCATGCATCAAGGCTCCACATGCCCGTGTGGATATAGAACACACGGCCTTGTGCTAGGGACACGCCCATGTCCCAAACCCGTGTCTGAAAACCTGGGCATTCTGCCAAAACGAAATGGCCCAAGCACACACCCGTACCATATAACCATGTCCTTTACACAGCCGAGACACACGAACGTGTCTCTTGCTAGTGTACTACAAGCATGCATACCGACTTTATGGCACGGCCTGGGCACACGCCCGTGTGACTTGCCCGTGTACTGAAATGACTTTAAAGTTTTAAGTGCAGGGGACGCACAGCCACAACACACACCCATGGGCGTGAGCTGTGTGTCACACACGGCCTAGACACACGCCCGTGTGTCTTACTCGTGTGGACAAACTAGGCTATCTTCCAAGCCATTTTGTCACCCATTTTGCACCACCTACACAAGATCATTTCAATATACAAATTTCATCATAATGGACACCAATTCATCCATAGAAAGAACGTTATATGCATTCATCAAAATTAATAATAGCCATTGTTCCAGGCTTGATACAAAGTGAAGGGCTTTTGACTTGAGCCAAAATACATGAATAATTCTCTTAATACAACATTCTAGTCTAGCCCTATACATGCCACCCTCAAAAATATAAATCAAACTATACCGAGTGCTACGGCTAATAGTGTGATCGATATCTCTGACTTTATGGGACCCTTAAGCTAGCCTGACGATACTGAAATAAGAGGGAAAGAAAAGGAAGTAAGCATAAAGCTTAGTAAGTTGCATATAAATAAATATACAACAATCTCACCATCTACCATCATGCTTATAGCTCAAAAGTAAACATAACTTAACTTACTCATTATCATCTACTCGAGTCTCATTCTCTAAATTAGGCTTGTTACTCATGCTTATCATATAGGTACCTGTAACACTCACAACATGATCATCCTTTCTTTATCAAAATTTAACTATAACTTTCACCATTAAACCGTTTGGAATACTACTGGATATTCTATGAGCCTTCAACATGGGATAAATTGCCAATGCCATGTCCCAGACATGGTCTTACACTGGCTCTCATATATGCATGATGATGCATGTCCCAGACATGTCTTACACTAGCACAACTCCTAGCCGATGCGTGTCCCAGACACGTCTTATACTGCCTATCTCTGTCGGCTTATTTGGATACAAATAGTGTAGTTGTATTATTTACATACAACTTACCTCGGTTTACAAAAAGTACTTGACTAATCGGCTTATTTGGATTGCTTGGCTCTTTCCCGGTCTAGGCTCGATTTTGGCAAATCTTGATCTACAATAATAATATACATCCATTTAGTCACTAAACACAATTAGGCATTCATAAATTCACAACTTTGGTAAAATGACCATTTTGGCCCTAAGTCTTGGCAAAATGACCATTTTACCCCTATGCCCGAAAATCAATTTTTATCGAATTTCTTCGTATTTCACGCCTAGTTAAACTCTTTTTGCTACTAGAGAAATCCCAAATTCTCACTATTTCACACACTTACCACCTATTTTGCAACTTATGCAAAATAGTCTTTTTAGGTGTTTTTATGCTAACACCTTTCACAAAAGTTGTTTATATCACAACTAGGACTCATATTCTTCCATAAAAAATCAGCAAAAATTACAAATACATTCATGGAAAAATCCTAAACTCTTGACCATTTTGTAAGATATCACCCTCATTTGAAAGCTTATGCTTCAAGGGTCTAAAAAATATAAAAATCTTCAAGAAAAAGCATTAAAATCACTTACTTTCAAGGAAGTTTCCTTACTAAAAGTTCAAAGCTTCAAAAACCTTTTCTTTTCTGGTATTTTCAGTCAAAGAAGAAGGAAGAAAATGAAAAATTTAAAGCTAATTCCTTAGGGTACCATTTTATCACCTAATATGACATCATCAACCTAATACATTGACTATTTGTTTAAAATCCATCACATGGCCAGCCAACACTATTAAAAAGGGTGTAATTTCCCTTTAAAAGCCCTAAATTTGGATTCTCTAGCTATTTAACACATTTGGGTACTAAAATACAACTTTTGCCTTTTATGCGATTTAGTCCTTTTTCGCAATCGGGCTTGAAATCATTAAAATTAACTCACCAAATTTTTCATGCACTAATATAATAGTACCATAACCTCATAAAAATAATAAAAATAATTTTTTTATCTTTGGATTTGTGGTCCCGAGACCACTGTTCTGGCTAAGCCCTAAATTGAGTTATTATATTTCTCCCCCTTAGGGATTTTCGTCCTCGAAAATCTTACCGATGAATAAGTTTGGATGCTGATCTCTCTGAGACTCCTCGGGTTCCCATGTGGCTTCCTCGACCCCATGTCTATGCCACAAAACCTTCACAAGCGGTATACTTTTATTTCTTAACTGTTTGACCTCTCGAGCTAATATCTTGACCGGTTCCTCTCCATACGTCATATCTAGGAGAATCTCAACTTCAGTTGGTGCAATTATATGTGAAGGGTTTGATCTGTATCGGCATAGCATGGATACATGAAATACATCGTGAATATTTTCTAACTCTGGCGACAAACTCAAATGGTAGGCAACAGACCCTACTCTTTCGGTAACCTCATAAGCTCCTATAAAACGAGGACTTAACTTGCCTTTTCTACCAAATCTGAGGACCTTCCTCCATGGGAAAACTCTAAAAAATACCTTATCCTCGACTTCAAACTCAATCTCCCTTCGTTTCAAATTTGCGTAGGATTTTTGTCTATCCGAGGCGGCTTTCAAACATTCACGAATCACTTTAACTCTTTCCTCAACCTCTTTAATCAAATCAATCCCGTGAATCCGACTCTCTCTCAACTCAGTCCAGTATAAGGGCGTTCGACACTTCCGCCCGTACAAAGCCTCATAAGGCGCCATTTTTAGACTCGACTGATAGCTGTTGTTGTAGGCAAATTCAACCAATGGTAAGTGTTTTTCCCAACTTCCTTGGAACTCGAGAACACAACACATCAACATGTCCTCTAAGATTTGTATTACTCTTTTAGACTGTCCGTCAGTTTGCGGATGAAATGCCGTACTGAAACTCAACTTGGTTCCTAAAGCTTCTTGTAACTTCTTCCAAAACCTCAAGGTGAACCTCGGTTCTCGATCAGATACAATTGATAACAGTACACCATGAAGCTTCACAATCTCAGAAACATACAAGTCGACCAACTTTTCAAGGGAGTAGTCAGCACGCACCGGTATGAAATGTGCTGACTTAGTGAGTCTATCAACAATAGCCCATACTACATCTTTCTTTTTTAGGGTTAGAGTCAAACTAGTCACGAAGTCCATGGTGATACGATCCCATTTCCACTCGAGAATCATAATAGGCTGAAGTAAACCCAAAGCCACTTGATGTTCAACCTTTACTTGTTGACACACTAGGCACTTGGATACGAACTTAGAAATGTCTCTTTTCATACCTGACCACCAATACATTTTCTTAAGGTCGTTGTACATTTTCACGTTACCCAGGTGAATTGACGAACAACCACTATGTGCCTCTCACAAAATCTTCTGAATGAGCTCACTATCTTTGGGTACACAAACTCTATCTTTGAACATTATACACCCATCAGTACTAACACGAAAATTTGACTCAATCTCCGATTCACATTGAGTTCTCTTAGCTTGTAGTTTCTCGTCATCTTTCTGAGCTTCACAAATTTCATGAAGAAAAGTTGGTCTGGCTCTTAACTCTGCTAAGACTGATCGATCACTAGATATAGTCAATTGAGTGTTCAAGGTTTTCATTGCAAACAACGACTTTCTACTCAAAGCGTCGACGACTACGTTCGCCTTTCTTGGATGGTAGTCAATGGTCAACTCATAATCTTTTATTGGCTCTAACCATCATCGCTACCTCAAATTCAATTCTTTCTGAGTCATTAAATACTTTAGACTCTTGTGATTGGTAAATACTATACATTTTTCCCCATACAAATTGTGTCGCCAAATCTTCAGGGTGAACACTACAGCTGCTAGCTCTAAGTCATGGGTCGAATAATTTCTCTTGTGAGGTTTTAGCTGTCTCGAGGCATAAGCTATAAATTTGCCTTCTTGCATGAGTACACGCCCCAAACCATTTAGGGAGGCGTCACTATAAATTACAAATTCTTTACCCGACTCTGGTTGCACTAAAATTGGGGCTTTGATCAACAAAGCTTTTAACTTCTCGAAGCTCTGTTGGCACTCTTCTGTCCATTCGAACTTGACATCTTTCTGTAATAGCCTCGTTATCGGTGTAGCTATCATGGATAATCCATTTACAAATCGTCTATAGTATCTTGTTAGCCCTAGAAAACGATGAACCTCTGTCACATTCCTTGGTGGTTTCCATTCCACAATAGCTGAGATCTTACTTGGGTCAACTCTGATCCCGTCACTCGACACAATATGTCCTAGAAACCTGACCTCTTTGAGCCAAAACTCGCTTTTACTAAACTTGGCATAAAGTTGCTTATCCCTTAAGATCTACAACACAGTTCTCAAATGCTCCGCGTGCTCATTCTCGTTACACGAATAAACCAAGATGTCATCAATAAAAACAACGATGAACCTATCCAAATACGGTCAGAAGATACAGTTCATCAAGTCCATAAACACCGCTGGGGCATTTGTCAATCCAAAAGGCATAACAAGAAACTCATAATGCCCATATCTTGTCTGAAAAGTAGTCTTCGGTACACCATGTTCCTTGACTCTTAACTGGTAGTAGCCCGATCTTAAGTTTATCTTAGAGAACACAGTGACTCCTCTCAATTGATCGAAGAGATCATCGATCCTCGGCAAGGGATACTTGTTCTTCACTATCACCTTGTTAAGCTGTCTGTAGTCGATACATAACCTCATTGACCCGTCCTTCTTTTTCACAAAAATCACTAGAGCACCCCATGGTGAAAAACTCGATCTAGCAAAACCTTTGTCTGTTAGCTCTTGCAACTGCACTTTCAACTCCTTTAACTTGGTGGGGGCCATCCTATAGGGTGTAATCGAGATTGGCGTCGTACTAGGAGCCAACTCAATACCAAACTCAACCTCTCTCTCTGGGGGTAACCTTGGTAACTCATCCAGAAAGATGTCTATAAACTCACAAACCACTGATACTAACTCAATCTTCGACTCGGACACTTGGGTATTCAGCACAAAAGCTAGATAAGCTTCATAACCTTTTCTCAAATATCTTTCAGCTACAAAAGACGATACTATCACAGACAAGTTATCTGACTTATCTGGCCCAACTCGAAGAACATTTCCATCCTCACATCTTAACTGAATTACTTTTCTCCCACAGCCTACTACAATGCCATGGAAGGTCAACCAATCCATCCCAAGAATTACATCGAATTCATTAAATGGCAACAACATCAAGTTGGCCAAAAAACAATGGCCTCTAATCGCCAAAGGACAATTTCTACATACTCGATCCACTAATACATGCTTGCCTAACGGGTTAGACACTTTTATTACAAACTTAGTGGACTCTACTAGCATGTTTATACGAGGTATTAATTCCATACATATGTAAGAGTGGGTAGATCCTGGGTCAATTAAAGCGACAACAGTTATATCGTGAATAGAAAAGGTACCTGTCATCACATCTGGAGACTCTGCCTCTTCTCAGGCTCGTATAGCATAGGTCCTCGCTGGCGCTTTTCCTTCTGATCTTATTGCGACCTCTCTTAGTGCACCTCTACTACTATTCCCACTCCTGGGGTTCCTTTGAGGCCTACCCCTCAAGGGAGCACTCCTTGTTTTCACCTCTTATTTTCTCTCTCTCTCGTCCATCTCAGGGCACTCACGGATAAAGTGGTCAAGTGACCCACACTTGAAATAGCCCCTCTCGCTTATTCGTCATTCGCCCAAGTGACGCCTTCCACATTGCGAACACTCCGGCCCATTTGGCCGAGCACTACCAACACTTGCCACCGAGGTAGTTTGGGCTTTAGATGTCATGTTCTGTCGATTCTTGTTTCTTTTCGAATATCCAACCGAAGTATTCGATTGGGTAGTAAAATCTTTTGACCTCTTGGAGGAGGACTAATGCGTCTTCCCCATCTGTCTTCTCTTTAAATCTCGCGACTTAATGGCCGCCTTCCTTCTCTCCTTCATCAGCTCTTCTTCTTTACATGCTCTCTCAATGAGCACCACAAATTCTCTTAGCTCTAGGATGCCCACAAACACTCGAATGTCTTCGTTGAGGCCATCCTCAACCCTCTTACACATGGTAGCTTCAGTGGGAACACATTCCTGTGCATACTTGCTGAGTTTCACAAACTCCCGCCATACTCTGTCACAGTCTTATCACCTTACTTCAACTCTAAAAACTCTTTTCTTTTTTGGTCCATAAACCTCTGGCTAATATACTTCTTTCGAAACTCTCCTTGGAAGAATTCCCAAGTCACTCTTTCTCTCACTACTATAGACACGAGAATGTTCCACCACTGATAAGTTGAGTCTCGTAGAAGTGACATGGCACACTTCACGCACTCTTCAGGCGTGCATGACAGCTCATCGAATACCCTCATGGTATTTTCTATCCAAAACTCTGCTCTCTCTGGGTTATCATCTACACTAGCCCGAAATTCCTTAGCCCCTTATTTCCGGATCCTGTCTACTGGAGGCTTGTCTCGTCTGAACACATCTGCACCTTATAGAGCCATCGAGGCGTATTGAGGAATCAGAGGAGGTGGGAGTGGTGGAGTGTTCGGGTTTGCACGAATGAACTCCGTATACCAACCATCCATCATTCGGAGGTAGGCCTCCCTAGCCCCTTCGCCTTGGCCCATACTCACGGGCTCACTCTCTATTGGTACGGTCCCTTCTGCGGGAGCCGGCGCATTACTTTCCATGTCATTCGCCGTGGTTCTATCAGGATCCATTACTATAACAAACACAATTTATAATCGTCAGGAATCATCACACTATTAATATGCATATACGTGGCATGTATAGTTAGACTCGTACTCTAACTAGTTCAGTCTTAGAATCGACTAAACCATGCTCTAATACCACTAAATGTAACACCCTTCGCCCGTATCCAACGCAGGGAAAGGGTTCAAGGTGTTACCTTTCTTGACTCAACCAACTATACAAAACCAGGCCATAAAAAAAATTCAAACAATTTAAGAACTTTTCTTTTCACATGCAATCTATCTCATATACGGACTTACGAGGCCCAAATCATACATCTAAGGTGGTTCAGAACCCAACCAAGAACTCATGAAAAACTTAGAAAAGTTTCATGCATCAAGACTCCATACGCCCATACGGATATAGAACACACGGCCGTGTGCTAGGGACACGTCCATATCCTGAACCCGTGTCTAAAAACCTGGGCATTCCGCCAAAATCACACGGCCCAAGCACACACCCGTGCCTTATAACCGCGTCCTTCACACAGCTGAGACACACGGCCGTGCCTCTTGCCTATGTGCTACTAGCATGCATACAGACTTTATGGCACGGCCTGGGCACACGCCCGTGTGGCTTGCCTATGTACTAAATTGACTTTAAAGTTTTAAGTGCAGGGGACACACGGCCACAACATACACCCATAGGAGTGAGCCGTGTGACACACATGGCCTAGACACATCCCTGTGTGTCTTACCCATGTGGACAACCTAGGTTATCTTCCAAGACATTTTGTCACCCATTTTGCACAACCTACACAAGATCATTTCAATATACAAATTTCATCATAATGGACACCAATTCATCCATAGAAAGAACATTGTATACATTCATCAAAGTGAATAATAGCCATTATTCCAGGATTGATACAAAATGAAGGGCTTTTGACTTGAGCCAAAATACATAAATAATTCTCTTAATCTAACATCCTAGTCTAGCCCTATACATGCCACCTTCAAAAATATAAATCAAGCTATACTGAGTATTGCAGCTGATAGTGTGATTGATATCTTTGACTTTAAAGGATCCTTAAGCTAGCTTGGTGACACTGAAAGAAAAAGGAAAGGAAATGGAGTAAGCATAAAGCCTAGTAAGTTGCATATAAATAAATATACAACAATCTCACCATTTACCATCATGCTTATAGCTCAAAAGTAAACATAACTTAACTTACTCATTATCATCTACTTGAGTCTCATTTTCTAAATTAGGCTCGTTACTCATGCTTATCATATAGGTACCTGTAATGCTCACAACATGATCATCCTTTCTCTATCAAAATTTAACTATAACTTTCACTGTTGAACCGTTTGGAATACTACTGGATATTTTATGAGCCTTCAACATGGGATAAATTACTGATGCCATGTCCCAGACATGGTCTTACACTGGCTCTCATATATGCATGCTGATGCATGTCCCAGACATGTTTTACACTAGCACAACTCCTAGCCGATGTGTGTCCTAGACACGTCTTATACTGGTTATCTCTGTCGAGACCGATGCATGTCCCAGACTGTCTTACTCTAGCACTCGTCTCTGTGCCGATGCCATGTCCCAGACATGGTCTTACACTGGCTCTCATAATGTGGCCGAAGCATGTCCCAGACATGTCTTACACTAGCGCACAAATCACTCAATGTCTTGGCACAAATATCCAGTTCATATCCTGATGTTTCAACGGGATATTTCTACTATCTCAATATTACAAGGCATTCTCAATTTATAACTTAAAAATTCATACAATATCAATTCAATGACAATATGAATACAAGTATTAACAGTTTAGTTGTATTATTTACATACAACTTACCTCGGTTTACAAAAAGTACTTGACTAGTCGACTTAATCGGATTGCGTGGCTTTTCCCCGGTCTAGGCTCGATTTTGGAAAATTTTGATCTATAATAATAATATACATCCATTTAGTCACTAAACACAATTAGGCATTTATAAATTCACAACTTTGGTAAAATGACCATTTTGCCCCTAGGCTTTGGCAAAATGACCATTTTACTCCTCTGCTCGAAAATCGATTTTTATTGAATTTCCTCATATTTCAAGCCTAGCTAAACTATTTTTACTACTATGGAAATCCCAAATTCTCACTATTTTACAGACTAACCACCTATTTTGCAACTTATGTAAAATAGTCCTTTTAGGTGTTTTCATGCTAACACCTTTCACAAAACTTGTTTATAACACAACTAGGACTCATATTCTTCCATAAAAACTCAGCAAATATTACAAATAAATTCATGGAAAAATCCTAAACTCTTGACCATTTTGTAAGATATCACCCTCATTTGAAAGCTTATGCTTCAAGGGTCTCAAAAATATAAAAATCTTCAAGAAAAAGCATTAAAATCACTTACATTGAAGGAAGTTTCTTTGCTGAAATTTAAAAGCTTCAAAACCATTTTTCTGGTATTTTCGGTCAAAGAAGAAGGAATAAAATGAAAAAGTTGAAGCTAATTCCTTAGGGTACCATTTTATCACCTAATATGACATCATCAACCTAATACATTGACTATTTGTTTAAAATCCATCACATGGCCGGCCAACACTATTAAAAAGGGCGTAATTGCCCTTTAAAATCCCTAAATTTGGATTCTCTAGCTATTTAACACATTTGGGTACTAAAATACAACTTTTGCCTTTTATGCGATTTAGTCCTTTTTCGCAATCGAGCTTGAAATCATTAAAATTAACTCACCAAATTTTTCATGCACTAATATAATAGTACCATAACCTCATAAAAATAATAAAAATAATTTTTTATCTTTGGATTTGTGGTCCCGAGACCACTGTTCCGACTAGGCCCTAAATCAGGTTATTACATTATTATTTTTACGGTAAATTTGCGAAGCTCAGAAAATCGATAATGAAATATTAGCAAAACGAGCTAAATCTGATTCAAACCTTGATTCAGAATTTCAAGTTGACGCTAATGATTGTTTGAGATTCTGAGGTCGAATATGTGTTTCGAGAAATTCAAAGTTAATTCAGATGATTATGAATGTAGCACATAGTAGTTGTTTATCTGTCCATCCAGGAAGCACGAAAATGTATAATGATTTGAAACAGCTTTATTGGTGGCATGAAATGAAACATGACATTTCAGAGTTTGTTTCTAAATGTTTGATTTGTCAGCAAGTTAAAGTTGAGCATCAGGTACCATCTGGTTTATTGCAGCCGATTATGATTCTTGAGTGGAAATGGGATAGAGTGACTATGGATTTTGTTTCGGGTTTGCCCCTATCTCCGAGAAAGAAGATGCGATCTGGGTTATAGTTGACAGATTGACAAAATCAACTCAATTCATTCCTGTACGAACAAACTATTCGCTTGAAGAGTTATTTGAGTTGTATATCTCTGAAGTTGTGAGATTACATAGAGTACCTGTTTCTATTGTTTCGGATAGAGATCCGAGGTTCACATCGAGATTTTGGAAGAAGCTGTAAGAAGCATTGGGTACAAAACTACATTTTAGTACTACATTTCATCCACAGACGGATGGTCAATCTGAGCGAGTTATACAAATACTCGAGGATATGTTGAGATATTGTATTCTTGAGTTCGAAGATACGTGGGAAAAGTATTTTCCGTTGATTGAATTTTCATATAATAACAGTTTTCAATTGAGTATTAAAATGCCACCTTATGAAACTTTATACGGTTGGAAGTGTCGAACACCGTTGTATTGGACTGAAGTTAGCGAGAATAAGATTCACGGGGTTAATCTAATTAGAGAGACTGAAGAAAAAGTGAAAGTAATTCGTAATAGTCTGAAGGTAGCATTAGATCGTCAGAAATCGTACGCAGATTTGAAACAGAAGGATATTGAGTTTTAGATCGGGGATAGAGTGTTTTTGAAAGTGTCACCGTGGAAAAAGATATTACGGTTTGGTCAAAAAGGAAAATTGAGTTCGCGATTCATCGGACCGTATGGGATTATTGAGTGAGTCGGACTAGTGCCTTATCGGCAAGCATTGTTTTCTGAGTTAGAAAAGATTCATAATATATTTCATATATCAATGCTTTGACAATACTGATCCAATCCTTCACATGTTATTTCCCTGACCGAGGGTGAAATTTAATCAGATATGTCATATGTTGAAGAACCGATTTGAATATTAGCTCGTGAGATCAAAGAGTTAAGAAATAAAAGAATAGCGTTAGTAAACGTATTATGGCATCGACACGGGGTAGAAAAAGCTACGTGGGAACCCAAGGATGCTATGAGAAAGCAATATCCAAACCTATTCACTGGTAAGATTTTCACGGACGAAAATCCCTAAGGGGGGAGAGTAGTAACAGCTTGATTTTAGCTAAATCAGAATAATGGTTTTAGAACCACAAATTCGAGATCGTAAAATTATTTTAATATTATTTTTGGTGCTTATAGCATGTGATTATATATGTGTAAAAATTTTATGAGTTAATTTTATCGTTTGGATGCTTAATTAATTTATCGTTTGGATGCTTAATTTAAAAAAAAAGACTAAATCGTATAAAATGCAAAAGTTTCATCTATTTGATAAAAGTGTCTAATTGCTATGGCTTATTAAATGTGAGGTCCTTATTATGTTATTAGACCATTGATAGTGAAAATTGTCATAAATGGGCATCCATTAAGCTGTTTTTAAATGGTTTAATTAAGGTTAAATTTGTAAAATGGTTATTAATGATAATAAAACAAAAAAAAGCGATTTCATCTTTAATTTCTCTTCATCTTAACCGAAAAACAAAAGAAAATAAGAGTTTTGAGAGCTTAGAAGGTTTGGCCCTTATTTATTTTAATTGTGTACTAGCTAGCCCATGCCCTAATTTTTGAATTTTTTGATGATTTTGTAAAGTACCATTATTGAATTTATGAGCTTTGTGATGGTTGATGATGAATTATGGAAGTTAAATGATAGATTATCAAGTTTTGTTAAGTGATTTTGAGTGAAAATGCCTAAATAGGATTAAATTTTGAAAAATGTAAATTGATGGGTTAAATTGTGAAATAAATGAAAAATATGGGCTGCTAGGGACCTATAGAGAATTCGGCCAAGCATGGGTTTTGTCAAATTTTGTGTAATTTGTGTTTTTATGAAATAAGGACTAAATTGTAAGAAATGTAAAAGTTTAGGGCCAAAGTGTAAATTGGCTTAAATATATGTTCGTAGATGAAATTGAATGATTTAGTGATTAAATGGATTAATATTGAATATATATATATATATCAAGAATGAAAGAAATCAGATTTAGATCGGGGGAAATCAAAAGTTGTCGAATAATTGATCTAGTCCGTTTATCCCGAATATGAGGTAAGTTCATATGCAAATAAATGTCTTTAAATTGAATTATATGTGTTTATTTGTCATTAAATTGTTATGAATATTGAACGAGTAATTACAAGCAAGAATCAACAAAGATACGACATTCGAGAGTCCCGTACGAACCTTAGGAATAATATAGGATATGAATGTCATGACATTAGGTTATCGAGATGTGATTACATGTAAGACCCTGTCAGGGACATTGGCATCATATTATGATTTTGTGTAAGACCCTGTTTGGGACAGTGGCATCGATATGTGATAACATGTAAGACCCTATATGGGATATGGCATTGTATGAGCTTATGTGATTTTCGAGTATCCTTAACAATTCTGAATGGTTCAACGGGAAAAGTCAAGTCGAGAAAGAATGTGTGAATGAGTTAAATGACTCAGGTACGTATGAGATTCATACGAGTATTGAAAAGGGAAGTATTTGATGAATTCAATTATGATATTGAATATGTGCACAATGAGAAAGGTTTGTGAACTTGTATGTGTTTAGCTATACTTAGCATAATTGAATTGATATGCAAATATTCATATGATGACTTTATTTGTATATGGCTTACTAAGCTTAAAAAGCTTGATGTGTTTATTTTTCACTATTTTATAGATTATCGAAGCTAGCTCAGACTCGGGGATTATCAGAAAACGTTATCACACTATCGATCATCTTTTTGGTACTTTTGGAGCTTTGCATATATGGTATATGGCATGTATAGGCTAGTGTTATCTTGGTATGCTTTGAATTATGATCTTAGCCATGAGATTTGGCTTGTAAATCGTGATGTGTGTGGCCATTTAAATTGGCTTGAATTATGTGTTTGATAAATGATATATGTGATGTATATAATGCATATGTGTTGGCTTGTTGGGTATGGTTATATGGTTGCTCTTTTGTATAGTTGTAAGTTGTAGTATTATTGCTTGGAAGTTGGTATATTGTGGTTTAATTTTGAGGTGATGATATTGTGTGTTTTGGTGATATGAAATAGATGATAAGTTGATGAGGAAATGCATTTGGAACTTATGTAAGTTTTTGATGATTTTGCCATAATAATTTGGTATGTTTTAAATATGGAATTGAGCAGTTGAAATGGTTGCGGATAGATGACATGATATATGTATGGAATAGCATGTTTTTGTTGCTTATATATGTATTGAAATGATACCAATTTGGTTGTTATGTGTGCAAGAAAGAAATGTTGGAAATTGACTTTACAAATGGCCAATTTTTGTCCACAAGGGCAGAGACACGAGCATGTGTCTCAGCCATGTGCAACACACAGTCATGCTACACAGCCATGAGTCCCCTAGGGTACCCTTTCGAATTAAGTCAGTATACCCTACAGGTTTGACATTATAACAGCCTAATTTAGACCCTAGTCGGAATGGTAGTTTTGGGACCACGAATCTGACTCAGAAAAATATTTAAAAATTATTTTCTGTGTTTATTTTGTGTGAATTTATATCTATGAAATTTTCGTGCTTTAATTTTGTCGTTTGGGTGCCCGATTAAATAAAAGGACTTAATCGCGTAAAATGAAAATTTGGTGGTTAGATGTGAAAGTACTTAATTGAACTTGTCTTTATAATTTGGAGCATTTATTATGCAATATAACCATTTTTAATATGATGGATGGTAATAACCATTGCTTATAATGGTTTAAAATGTTAACTAAAAGGTTAAACTTGTAAAATAATAAACATGTTAATATAATAAAACATATAATAAGTTATTATGCATTTTTCTTTCATTATTCATCACTGAATATCAAAACAAGAAAGAAATAGAAAAAGCTTGGGTTGTTCGGCCGTCCCGATTACTGTTGTCCGAGCCGAATGTGTATAAGCTCGGAACCTACGTGTATAGTTCGATTCGACCGAGTTACAACGTCTGAAAGCCCTGTGTGTACCTTAGGAATAACTAGGATACATATGTCATGACATAGGATTCTGATATGTGATGTGCGAGTAAGACCATGGCATCGATATATGTGTGCAAGTGAGACAACGTTTAATACGTTGGCATCGATATGTGACTTCGGTATATATGTACGAGTAAGACCCTGTTTGGCACAGTGGCATTTATATGTGATTACATGTAAGACCATGTTTGGGATGTTGACATTGTACGTTACGCGTGATTATTCGAGTATCCTATTCAATTCCGAATGGTTCAACGGGCAATGATAAGTTGAGATTGAATGTGTAAAACGAGCTAAGAAGATCAGATTTTGAAATTTAGTTACGAGCTCGGGGATCGTCAGCGAAGTTTATCACACTATCGAGTGTTTTCAGTACTTATAAGTTGAATTCTGAATCCATGGCAGTATAGGCTAGATTAATTTTTTACTATGTTAGATTTTGGCATGTATATATATATATATATATATATATAAGCCATGCGGAAATGGCTTGTTTATTTTGTTAAGTTCGGTTTCAAGGCTTGATTATTATGCTTATATTTGGATGTACTTGATCATGGTTCATGCTCATTTCGGTAAGTATGTTTTATAACATATATGAATGATGTTTGGTTTTATGTCTTGATGCGAGTAATGATATGAATAACTTACAACTAGTTCAATAATAAGCTCGGTATATGGATTTGATTAGCATATGTAGTTAGTCTTATGAGTTGGCTTTATAATGGAGTAGGTGATGAATTTATAGTCAATTGTTTAATGGTTAATTTAATTCAATTGTAATGGTTAATTCGGTTTTTGTTTTATAAATATAGATGAAGATTATGAGCTATTTATGAAATCAAAATTTGTATTCATATATATGATCAATGCTTGATGAATTATGGCAAATGGAATATAATTTGATTGAGTTATGTTTGTGTTAAATGTTTTTGTAATTGACTTGGATTTTTGGAGATAATGATGGATTGTACAATGTTTGAGTATGATTGGCTAAACTTAGCTAAAGTAAAAGGTATATGTTTATGATATGTATACATATGAATTTGATATTTAGGTTCGGTTATAAATAGCAAAGAATGAATAAAATTTTAAAAGACATATTGAAGTTGTTTGAATGACCAAATGTTTGGCTATGATATTTGCCTGTCTATGTTCGGCTTATGATGGCTAGAATAGATATATTATAACTGTTATAAGGAAGTCATATTAAATGACCGAATGTATGCATAAATTGATTTAGTTGTGTATATAAAATATTAGCATAATTTATAACATGTGTAATTGACATGTTTTGATTTGGTTAAATTGCATGAAATTATAAATGTTAGTTAATTGAGAAATGAATGAATTGATTATTTTGCAAGTGAAATTCGATCACCTACTTATGATTGTATGTATTGTAAAATTTTGTTTAGTTAATCGTGAGGTATAGTTTAATTTAAGCTAATATGTGCATGTGGAATGGCTTATAAATGGATATATTTATTGTAAGATAATTATATGAAAATAAATTATGATTAATGATTATTTTTAAGTGATCAAATGTAATGTTATTTTGTTAGTATGTTCGGCTAAATCAGATATAAAGTATATGCATTATTATATGTTTTATATTAAAGAGATTAGTAAAATGATCAACAAATATTATTGTCACGTTTAATTTATAAAGCATTTTTAATATATGTGTTATAAATGATAAAAATTTATTTTCACCCTTACTTGGTTAAGTAATGCAAATGTATGATTAATGTAAGTTGAGAGTTAATATGGTCTTATGAGCAAAGTCTTGTGTGAAATTACAATGGCTAGCTGTATTTGATTTAGTTTGATTTTTGAGTAGTCAGATTGGGTATGATATGAAATGTCTTTGATATTTGGAAATGATTAAAGATATTATAATGAATTGCACATGAATTAGTAATGCACATGATTATATTTGATTAATAATGTACGTTCGATTTGTATTGGTTATGTGATTGGTTTATGAAGACTTAGCTATTATGGATGAGTGTCTGGTTACTAATTAAGCATAAATTATTATTAAAGAAATCAATATAATTTAGTGCATGATTTATAATAAGGGACATGACTGTGATGAATTGTACTTATGATTAGTAATGCCTTGTAACAGTCTGATTTAGACCCAAATCGGAATGGTGGTTTCGGGACCACAAATCCAAGTCAAAAAAATATTTAAATATTATTTTTCATGATTATTATATGTGAATTTGCATGTGTGAAAGTTTCGTGCGAAAAATTGATCGTATGTGTGCTTAATTTAATAAAAGGATTTAATCGCGTAAAATGAAAATTTGATAGTTAAAAGTATAATGGCCAAATTGTTGATGGCTTTGTAAGTTGAAGTATTTAAGTGGTAATTTGACCATGTTTAATTAGATGGTAGTGACCATGTAATCTGATGGTTTTATATTAGTTAATAAATGTTAAATTTGTAATTGAATTAAAAGGTTAATATATTACAAAACATAAAAAAATTAAAAGCCATGGTTCTTTTATCTTTGCATGATCGAAACTAGTAAAATAAAAAGAAAAGAAAAGAGTTAGGCATTCAGCTGCTTCTCAAGCTAAATCAAGGTATGCTTTTACTTCAGTTTTTGATAATTTTTACGTTTTTGAGATCGTTGCTTCGAATACTACCCGACCCATGCTTGAATTTTTTATTTTGGTGAATATTTTGAGTTATGCATTGATGAATATTTGTGTTTTGTGATTTTTTATGATAAATTATGAAAGATATGTTTTGGATTAATATGTTTTGTATTGAAGTTTTTGATGATTTTGAGTAATTAGGACTAAATTGCAAAAATGATAATTTAAAGGACTAAAATGTAAAATAAAAAAATGTAAGGAATTGTATGTGTATGAGGAGTATTCGGCTCAAGCATGGCATAAGCAAATTATATTTGTTTTGTGTTTTGTGAATTTTGGATTAAATTGCTAGAAGTGTAAAATGTATGGGGCAAAAGTGCAATTTGCCCATTTATGTGTTGTTGGATTAAATTGAATGAAATTGTGTTTAATTAATGTTAATTTGAAATTATATAGATCAAGAACAAAGGAAATCGAACTTGGATCGGAGAAAAACAAAAATAGTTGAATAGCCGATTTGTAACATCCGTCGATATTCGAGGTAAGTTTTTAAGCAATTAAACATGGTTTATTTTGAACATAGAATGTTTTAATATGATGATTCAAATTTTATAATCTATTAGTATGTTAGCCGAATGTGATATATCAATGAGATAATATGGTTAAGTTTTATTGATTGATTTAAATCCCTTGAAAGTGTGTATGTGTTACTCGGTATATTGGATTATTTGAAATATGAAATGTTGTGGAATGATTCTATAAGTGAGATATTCGGGCTTTGAGCCTAGCAAGCCTTGTGCTGGTGACTTTGACCAGGCTTTGTGCCTGGTAGGCCTAGTGCCGGTGAATAAATATCAGACCTTGGGTCTAGCAGGTCTTGTGCTTGTGTGTGATTCAGGCTTATGCCTAGCAAGTTTGATACCGGTGATTTGTTTTCAAGTCTGTGACTATAAGAGTTTAAGTTATTGTGGATATTGAACAAGTGAAAGTGAGCTAAATTACATTGTATATGTTCGGCACATTGGTAAGTACATGTAAGCTCATATTGAATTTTTGTATTCAGCTGCATATGAAGTTACATTGAATTTGAGTATTCGATTATATGTGTGCTTAAATTGAACTTGTATATTCAGTTATATGTGAAGATATCTTGAATGTGCATATTCGGCCATATGTGATATTCTATTGAATTTGAACTATAGGTTACATGTGATGTTATAATGAATTTCGTGTATTCGGTCCTATATGTAAGTGTTTATGTGATGATATCATTGATTATGAACATTCGACCAAAGTATCTTATTGTTTAAAGTATAACATTATTGATATAATTCAGTTGGTTTGATTGTTTTGATTATTTCATTGAGTTGTTTAAATTTTCTTAAGGCTTACTAAGCTAAGTTAGCTTACTCTGTGTGTTTTTGTTACTCTGTTTTATAGATTTTGGTTTTAAGTTACGAGCTCAGGGATCATTATCGAAGTCATCCACACTATCGTCAACTTTCGGTACTTTTAAAAGTCTATTTTCAAACTTTTGGCATGTATAGGCTTATATGTATTTTGTTGAATTTGGATATGTATATTTTAAGCCATGCGAATATGGCTTGACTCTTATGCTTGAATTTGGCTTTGCTTGATTATAATTCAAGTTCATTTACGGTTAAAATGCTATGTGTTTTGGATAACTAGTATTTATAATATGTGTTTGTGCATTGAAGTTGGTTAAAGAATTTTGGATGTGGTATGAATGAATTAGCCACAATATTTGCATAGGTATTTTTGATTGATTTGGTAGTGATTTATATAAATATAAAGTATATAAGTGATTTTGGTAATTTGCATAGTTAAGTTTTTATAAATGAATTGATGTTAAAGGACATCTTGTATTAACTGAAAATGGTTGGAACTATTTTAATACCTTTTCTATGTAATTTTGTAAAATGAGTGTCTTGATATATATATATTCGAATGAGTGTATATAATTACATGTGTGCAAGTCAAGAACATTAATATAATGAATTGGTTAAGTAGATCCGAATAGAATATGTTATTTAATCTTACTAATATGTTTTGCATGTGGTTCGGCAAATGTGATTAGATTAGGTCATTATTTGTTCACTTGTATGTTTATGTTATAAGTAAGGTATCATATATTTACTATTATGTATTATATGTTATTAAGATTTGGTAATATTGATAACTGAAATGAGCATTATGACACATGATATTTACATGAAGTATAATGATGTGTTTCGGTTATGTATGGTTGAGGATGTATATGGTGTTACATGTGCAATAATAATTTTGAAAATTATAAGTTTTTTATGTGATGTATAAATGTTTAGTTCAATATTAAATGAATACGATTATGATATGATTTTTATCAAACGATTTTAATGTTGGAACACCGGTGCCTCCAAGGCGCAGTGAAAAATTAAAAAACCGGCGATCCAAACCAAGGATCCATGTGTAAGGAACGAATTGGGGTGATAAAAAGGTTTCAAATTTACCGAAATTTCAATCTGAGTAGACAAATGACGCCTAGGCAACAGAAATGTTTGAACCACTATCGAACCAAGCCGCAACCTTTTCGATGTCGGCCTCTACGTAGTCCACCCGATTGACAATGAACGGTAGAAATCCCAGAAAACTATTTTCAGAGAGTATTTTGCTAAAACGGCTGCTAGACCACTTTGTTATTTTCGGGCTAGTTATATATATCCTTTTTAGGGTTTTTTTACCCTTGCTATATATAACTCCCTCTTAATTGGTATATATATTTATAACGAATTTTAATTCATTAAAATTAATCCAAACATAATAATTATCATTCAAATAAATATAATAATGTTTAACCGAAAAATTATAATTACACTAATTATAATAAAGATTTCGGTAAACTATATTTATTTAAACTTATATACGAACTAAATTCATATATCAATAAAATTATGTTCTGATTATGTGTACAACATCCTTGTACATAAATAGTATGTTCAACAATTTGATTGCCCAATTAAATTAATTCTATAATTAATTTAGTTCATGTGACAACCAAGCAATATACCAACTATGTTTTACCTCGTTCATTTCAACCATAAGGTGTGACCCTATAGGTTCTTGTAACGTTAGCAGTAATATTAGAACGATTCTAATGTTACAAACAATGAGTGGCATCTAGCAATGCATCAATGCTACCTAAGTTACAAGAAGTCATGATTCAATATAACCTTTTGTGATTAACCTTTCATGCATTCATCCTTAAGTCCTATATCTTTGGAATGGACACAAGTCATGGAATAGTCACACTTGCATAGTCCATCCCATGTTTCTTGATACCTCGAGTAGACTATGATACACAAATAAGTATGACATCTTATATCAACTTATTTGAGCATGGCCATGCATTTCTAGCCTCACTCAATCAACTGGCTTGAGATATTACTCCCATTATGTAGGAGGGACTTATCCTATATTGATCAACTATATCCCTCAACATAGATTGTGGTATATCCAACATCGATCTTTATAGATCAACCATTCACGGTGTTTGTTTGATCAGATCAAAATATACAACTCACGATGTTGGGATAAAGATGATCTCAAGTATGAGGATCATATACATATTAATCATTATGAGTAATGTTGTGACAATTATTTAATAATCCAAGAAACATACTCATAAGCGGTCACCCAATATGTTGTTCTCTAACACACATATTCATGCATTGATTCTGACACTCCATATCAATGACAACTCTTTATCATCAATCAACTATATGTTAGTCTTGATGCATTATTATTGTCCTAGCCAATAACAATACTTGACTAAGGATCTTTTGAGAATAATCATATTATTCTCGTGACATTATTATAAAACAGTTTTATTTATGCACACGTAAAAGAAATCGAATAATAATGGCAATGCCTTATATTAATAAACATGATAAACCAAGTATGTTATCACAACCATCTTGTGATTGATCTTTGGGCATACTCTTACAATCTCCCACTAGCACTAAGACCAATCACTTATATATCTAATACCAAGTGACTTAGTGTGACGATCATACTTCACTGCGTCGAGGCTTGGTCGTGGATCAAGCAATGTTATCATCCAGTAGGTACTATGCATATCTCTACATCCCTTCGATCGATAATCTCTCGAATAAGATGGTAGCGCCTAAGTATATGTTTGGATCGTTGGTGAGATCTGGGTTCTTTTGCTTGTGCAATGGCTCCATTGTTATCACATCGGAGTTCTATAGCATCTGATATGCTAGGCACAACCCCTAGTTCAGTAATGAACTTCTTGATCCAAACCGCTTCTTTTGCTTCCTCACTAGCTGCAATATACTCAGCCTCTGTTGTAGAATCGGCTACTGTACTTTGCTTTGAACTCTTCCAGCTCACAGCACCACCATTAAGGAAAAACACAAAACCTAATTGCGATCAAGAATCATCCTTGTCGGTTTGGAAGCTGGCATCAGTGTAACCTTTTACACTTAACTCTTCCTCACCTCCATATATTAGGAACGTATCCTTAGTTCTTCTTAAGTACTTAAGGATATTCTTGACTGTGGTCCAGTGACCTTCACCGGGATCTACTTGGTACCTGCTCGTCATACTTAAGGCATATGAGACATCTGGACGGGTACATAACATGGCATACATGATAGATCTAATAGCAGAAGCATATGGAATTTTACTCATACGTTCTCTCTCTCTTTTGGAGTTGAAGGACACATTTCCTTCGAGAGTGAAATACCATGTCTCATAGGTAGGAATCCTCTCTTAGATTCTTCCATATTGAACCTTTTCAATACTTTATCTATATATGTACCTTGACTTAGACCTAGTAGTCGTCTTGATCTATCTCTATAGATCTTGAATCCTAAGATGTAAGTGGCTTCGCCCAAGTCCTTCATAGAAAAACAGCTTCCTAACCAAGTCTTAATAGACTGTAAGGTAGGTATGTCATTTCTCATGATAAGTATGTCATCCACATGCAGTACCAAGAATGTGATTGTGTTCCCACTAACTTTCTTGTAAACACATGGCTCATCTTCATTTTTGATAAAACCAAACTTTTTGATTGCATCGTTAAAACGAAGATTCCAACTTCGAGAAGCTTGCTTTAATCCATAAATGGATCTTTGTAACTTACATATCTTTCCAAAGATCCTTTGGATCGACAAAACCTTCAGGTTGTGTCATATACACATCCTCTTCAAGTTTCCCATTAAGGAAAGTCGTTTTGACATCCATCCGCGATTTCATAATCATGAAATGCAGCTATGGCGAGCAAGATCCTGATGGATTTAAACATAGCTACAGGAGAAAAGGTTTCATCATAGTCAACACCATGAATTTGGCAAAAACCTTTAGCGACTAATCGCCCCTTGTATGTTTGTACATTACCATCCATGTCGGTTTTCTTTTTGAAAACCCACTTGCACCCTATAGGTTTAACCCCTTCGGATGGGTCAACCACTATCCAAACTTGGTTTTCATACATGGAATCCATCTCAGATCTCATGGCCTCAAGCCATTTCTCAGACTCTGGGCTCGCCACCGCTTCTTGATAAGTCCTAGGCTCATCTTGATCTATAAGAAGAATGTCACCATGCGTTGTAATGAGAAATCCATATCTCTCAGGTGTATAGCATTTTCTTAAAGATCTACGCGGTGGTTGTGTTTCTACAGCAGTTACTTGTTCCTCAATTTCTTGTGGAATTTGTTGTTGTTCTATCTCTGGTTCAGTGGTATCTTGTGATTCTCAAATTTCTTCAAGTTCAATCTTTCTCCCACTTTCTTTTCTAGAAACAAATTCTCTCTCTAGGAAGACACCAGTCCGAGCAACAAACACTTTGTTCTCAGTGGGATTAAAGAAATAATATCCTTTGGTTTCTTTTGGATACCCCACAAAGATACACCTTTTAGATTTGGGTTCAAGCTTAGTAGACGTCTGACGTTTAACATAAGCTTTGCAACCCCAAATTTTCATAAAAGACATACTGGGACGTTTCCTAGTCCACATCTCATATGGCGTCTTTTGAACCGATTTAGATGGAACACGATTTAGTGTAAAAATAGTTGTTTCAAGTGCATGTCCCCAAAAGGAAGTAGGTAGATCAGCATGACTCATCATGGATCGAACCATGTCTAATAAAGTTCGATTTCTTCTCTCAGAAACTCCATTCCATTGAGGAGTACCAGGAGGAGTAAGTTGTGAGACAATCCCACATTCCTTCAAAAGATCATCAAACTCTAGGCTTAAATACTCTCCACCTCGATCAGATCGAAGTGTCTTAATAGTTTTGCCTAGTTGATTTTGTACTTCATTTTTTAATTCCTTGAACATTTCAAGGGCCTCAAATTTATGGCGCATGAGATAAACATACCCATATCTCTACCAAATCATCGATGAAAGTAATGAAGTAGTGAAATCCACCTCTGGCTTGTGTATTTATTGGTCCACATACATCTGAATGTATTAAGCCCAATAAATCACTAGCTCGTTCACTTTTACCAGTAAAAGGAGATTTAGTTATTTTTCCTAATAAGCAAGATTCACATACTTCAAATTGTTCAAAAACAAATGAATCCAAGAGACCATCTTTATGGAGTTTGGATATGCGTTTCTCACTTATGTGGCCCAAACGACAATGCCAAAGATAAGTTTGATTTGAGTCATTTATTTTAGATCTTTTAGTATTTATGTTGTAAATGGGATTCATTTGATCTAAAATATAGAGGCCATTAATCAATTGTGCCAACCATAGAAAACATTATTGAGATAAAAGGAACAACAATTATTCTTAATTATTATCTCAAAACCAATTTTGTCTAAACAAGAAATTGAAATAATGTTTTTAGTCAAACCGGGCACAAAATAACAATCCTCTAAAATTAAACCAAGTCCACTAGGCAAAGATAAAGTATATGTTCCCACAGCTAATGCAAAGAACTCTTGCTCCATTTCCAACTCGTAGGTCCACATCTCCTCTAGCCAAAGTCCTACTCCTTTGTAGTCCCCATGCAGTAAGTACAAATATGAGAACCACAACCAAAGATCTAATACCCAAGAAGTAGTAGTTGATAAATTAATATCAATAACATAAATACTTGAAGCGGACGTTCGCTTGCTTTTTTGCCCTTCTTGATTTCCTCAAGATAGACAGGCGATTAAAGCTTCCAATGTCCAAATCACACCACAATGAAAACAGCTTTCCTTCCTTAGACACCCCATCTTTAGGTTTTAGTGTAGCCTTTCCTTTCCAAGATTGGGCTTACCTTTGCCTTTGGGCTTTGTCGGGACTTTAGCCTTTCCCTTGCCCTTGTTGTTACGGACCATCAGTATGGGCTTGGGTCCAACCTTTTTCATGTTGCCTTCAGCAGTTCGTAACATACTGAGCAACTGTGGTAGAGTCTTGTCAATTTCATTTATATTGAAATTGAGGACAAATCACAGTAACTATCCAAAGAACGATTGCGTAATAACATCGATGGCCAACTCTTGGCTCAATGGAAACCCAAGCTTAGATAGGCTTTCAATATAACCAATCATCTTAAGAACATGAGGTCCTACTGGGCTTCCTTCAGCCAGCTTACATTGGAATAGGGCCTTAGAGATATCGAACCTCTCTTACCTTGCTTGCCCTTGATATCGTTCTTTCAGGTGCTCGGTCATATCATAAGCAACCATATCCTCATGTTGCTTTTGAAGCTCAGGATTCATAGTGGCAAGCATAAGACATCCAACGTCTACCATTTCATTGAGATGCTTCTTGTAAGCATCTTTATCAGCCCTCGAGGCATTAGCCGGTGGTTCATCAGGAAGTGGTTTTTCAATGACATATAATTTCCGTTCTTGTTTGAGGACAATCCTCAAGTTACAGAACCAGTCAAGAAAATTCAAACCATTCAATTTGTCCTTCTCAAGGACCGATCGTAATGAGAGTGTATTAGTGTTTGCAGCCATAATATATCTACAACAATAAAATATGCGTGTGAATAAATTTACCAAGTTTATATCAATCATTAAAAGGACTTTATTAAAAGATGTTCCCACTATTTTATTTCAAAATTAATAACCCTCATATATTAATTTCCGAAAGACTTTCTTGAAAGTATTTCTAGTGGGTTAAGGATCCATATTTCACCTCCTCTTAAGTCAGCTTTGGCTTTACTCTCAAGATTATGGTTATTTAGGTAAGCAACACTTGCTAATTACATCATATGTAACTCCTACAATTTGGTGAACAACTCTTGTTCTAATCATCTTATGATTTATCCAAATAACTTGCCTCTAGGTTTCTAATCCTATTAGAGTAACCTAGTTAAGTCATTAACCAATTTTTAACTGGCGAATATCACTTGTTTATTCTTCGCGTTTAACCAAGATAAATACTAGTACTTCACTTTGGCAAAACCTACATAGTATTGATCGAGGCCTTAACGAGGGCATAAATTGGAAGGCCATGTTGACTAAATATTTTAATAGGGGGATTTTATTAGAGTGTTACATCTCACCAATTATGGTCTACTTTAGTCCATTTAATCTTTTAATTGATCTCATCAATTAATGTGGTTTATTATTTCCAAATTTGCATGCTTTAGACATCCATAGCATCTCATACATGAATAAGTAAAACAATAAATAAATGCAATAGTTATAGCCCATAAACTACGGTGGTTCAACCCAAGCCAATGGGAGAACCAAAAGGGAACCTAAAGGTGTAAGCCGTTTCACAAGATGTCGATCCACACTGGTCGTCCCATCTTCCTTCTCGTCTAGTCCACAAAGAACTTTTACAAATTACAAAATTCAAAACTCGCTTTTACATACGAGGAGTAAGATGAGAAGAGAAATACAAAAGAATAGTAGTAAGGCACGACACACGCAGTCGTATTTATAAAATTACAACCTTTTATCAAATGGGTCATCGGGCTATAACTATGCATTTCAAACACCGTGCATTTCAAAAATAGTATACTTTATACAACGTTTTACTAAGTAAATTATAAAATATCCTTTCAACCTTTTATGGCCCATTAAGTTTATTTATTACAAAACATACTGGAAGATGATGGGGATCTGAAGGCGGGGGCGAAGCCCCACGGTACGAACCGCGAACCACAGTCAAATGAAACCTCACGATTTGATAACTTTTATCAACAGAATCGTGTTTTTAGGATTTTAATCCTTGAGGTTTCATATCGGAACAACCCTTGTTCCATCGGCGATGTCTGCATCTTGGAAATTGTAAATGCCACCCTTGCTTCATCACAGATTTCTTAAAGTTAACAGTAAAAAACATAAAACCGAATAGGCCATAACATCATGATTAACATTTAATCACTTATCGAAAGGAACAATTATCAGATTTTATTTAAACGATTTAAACAGGAATAACATAATAAAATTGAAACATGCATCTCATACAATTGCAACATCCAAGTATTTAAGCCCGAGTTCGTATTACACAAGTTGCTATGATACCACTGTTGGAACACCGGTGCCTCCAAGGCGCAGCGAAAAATTAAAAAACCGACGATCCAAATCAAGGATCCATGTGTAAGGAACGAATCGGGGTGATAAAAAGGTTTTGAATTTACCAAAATTTCAATCTGAGTAGACAGCGATGCCTAGGCAACAGGAATGTTGAACCACTATCGAACCAAGCTGCAACCTTTTCCAATGTCGGCCTCTACGTAGTCCACACGATTGACAATGAACGGTAGAAATCCCAGAAAACTATTTTCAGAGAGTATTTTGCTAAAACGGCTGCTAGACCACTTTGATATTTTCGGGCTAGTTATATATATATATATATATCCTTTTTAGGGTTTTTTTACCCTTGCTATATATAACTCCCTCTTAATTGGTATATATATTTATAACGAATTTTAATTCATTAAAATTAATCTGAACATAATAATTATCATTTAAATAAATATAATAATGTTTAACCGAAAAATTATAATTACATTAATTATAATAAAGATTTCGGTAAACTATATTTATTTAAACTTATATACGAACTAAATTCATATATCAATAAAATTATGTTCTGATTATGTGTACAACATCCTTGTACATAAATAGTATGTTCAACAATTTGATTGCCCAATTAAATTAATTCTATAATTAATTTAATTCATGTGACAACCAAGCAATATACCAACTATGTTTTACCTCATTCATTTCAACCATAGGGTGTGACCCTATAGGTTCTTGTAACGTTAGCAGTAATATTAGAACGATTCTAATGTTACAAACAATGAGTGGCATCTAGTAATGCATCAATGCTACCTAAGTTACAAGAAGTCATGATTCGACATAACCTTTTGTGATTAACCTTTCATGCATTCATCCTTAAGTCCTATATCTTTGGAATGGACACAAGTCATGGAATAGTCACACTTGCATAGTCCATCCCATGTTTCTTGATACCTCGAGTAGACTATGATACACAAAAAAGTATGACATCTCATATCAACTTATTTGAGCATGGCCATGCATTTCTAGCCTCACTCAATCAAGTGGCCTAAGATATTACTCCCATTATGTAGGAGGGACTTATCCTATATTGATCAACTATATCCCTCAACATAGATTGTGGTATATCAAACATCAGTCTTTATAGAACAACCAGTTACGGTGTTTGTTTGACTGTATCAAAATATACAACTCACGATGTTGGGATAAAGATGATCTCAAGTATGAGGATCATATACATATTAATCACTATGAGTAATGTTGTGACAATTACAAAATAATCCAAGAAGCATACGCATAGCAGGTCAGTCCAATATGTTGTTCTCTAACACACATATTCATGCATTGATTCTGACACTCCATATCAATGACAACTCTTTATCATCAATCAACTACATGTTAGTCTTGATGCATTATTATTGTCCTAGCCAATAACAATACTTGACTAAAGATCTTTTGAGAATAATCATATTTTTCTCATGACATTATTATAAAATAGTTTATTTATACACACAGAAAAGAAACTAGAATAATAATGGCAACGCCTTATATTAATAAACATGATAAACCAAGTATGTTATTACAACCATCTCGTGATTGATCTTTGGGCATACTCTTACATTTAAGAATTACATTTTGTATAATTCATTTGTGTTAGGTTACAGTATGTGACTAAAGTATAATGAAATATGTTTATCTTCACGTATTATGAGTTTGAGTTATAAGTATATTCAACTATGTGATAGTAAAGATTAAATCGACTATTCAAATTTAAGTGTGTGTATGTGATCGTTTTATTTTGTGTATTTGACTGGTAATACCTCATAACCCTAGTTCGGCGACGGATACGAGTTAGGGGTATTACATTTTATTGGTATCAGAGCTACAGTTTAGTTGATTTTAGGACTAACGTAGCGTGTGTGAGTTTAGCTACACATGCCAAAATTTATACTACGATAGTGTGATGACTTCTAACATTTGAAAATGTGCTTTCATATAGTAAATGGATCCCGACAGAGCCGTAGCCAATGATTTCAAGAGTGTAGCGCCTGCTCCCTTGCAAGGGACAACACCAGTTGAATCTTGACCTATCTCGAGTAGTCATGAGGGGGAGGCTAAGCAAGCCTTCTATCAAATGATGAACGATTGGTTTACTTAATATATCCGGACTAATCCGGCTATACAACAATCTCCACCCCCGAATAATCCATCTCTGATACCTGTGGTACCTTCGATGATTGATCCTATGAGATTTAATAGGCCTCCTGTTGATAAAATCAGAAAACATGGGGCCGAAGAGTTTAAAACTAATGATAATGATGATACTGAGCGGGCTGAGTTGTGGCTCGATAATACTATCCATGTGTTCGACGAGTTATCATGTACTCCGGATGAATGTCTAAAGTGTGCCATATCTTTACTATGAGACACTGCATATCACAGATGGAATACACTAGTATTGGTGGTCCCGAAAGAGATAGTGACCTGGGAATTCTTTAAAGCTGAGTTCTGTAAGAAATACATCAGCCAGAGATTTATCGATCAGAAATGTAAGAAATTCCTGGAATTAAAACAAGGTCGTATGACCGTAACCGAGTACTAACGGAAATTTGTGAGACTTAGTCGATATGCTCGTGAATTTGTTTCAACTGAAGCTATCATGTGTAAAAGATTTGAAGATGGTTTGAACGAAGACATTAAATTGTTGGTTTGTATACTTGAAATCAAAGAGTTCGTGACACTTGTTGATCGAGCTTGCAAAGCCGAGAGCTCAGGAAAGAGAAAAGAAAAGCTGATTTTGAAGCCAGAGATTCCCATAAAAGATCATCTAGCAAGACTTTCCATTCAGCATCGAAAAAGTTCAGAGATGATTCTAGTTGATTTAAAGCTACTTCAAACCTTTCTAGATGAGGCCGAGACTAACCTTCTATGAGTTCATAAGCTACTTCGATTGCTAGTGTTGGCAATGATCGACAGAACAAACTCGAGTGTAAGTATTATGGTAAATGGCATTCTGGAAGTTGTAGATTGCATGATCGGTCATGTTTTAAATGTGGATCGATGGATCATTTTATCCGAGATTGTCTGATGTTAGCCGAGCAAAACACTGTTCAGAACGTGAGACCAAATAACATGTCAGCACGAGGCAGACCACCTAGACATTCGGGTAATGCGAGTGGTAGTCAGAGAGGGACGAAAGATACAACGGTTTGATTTGAGGCTCGTGCACCTACCAGAGCATATGCTATACGAGCTCGCGAGGAGGCTTCTTCCCCAAATGTTATTACATGTACTTTCACTCTTTATGATACTAGTGTTATTGCATTAATTGATTCTAGTTTGACTCATTCATATGTGTGTGAAACATTAGTATCCAGTAAGACTTTGCCTGTTGAATCTGCTCAGTTTGTAATTCAAGTATCAAACCCCTTGGGCCGGTGTGTTTTGGTTGACAAAGTGTGTAAGAATTGCTCGTTGATGATTTGAGATTCATGTTTTCTAGCTGATTTGATGTTGTTACCTTTCGATGAGTTCGATATAATTCTGGGTATGGATTGGTTGACTTTGCACGATGCTGTTGTTAATTGCAAAAAAAAGACCATGGATTTGAGATGTCAGAACAACGAGATTATTCAGATTGAATCTAATGATCTAAATGGTTTACCAGTAGTAATATCTTCAATGTTAGCTCGGAAGTATGTGAGAAAAGGTTGTAAAGCTTACCTTGCTTATGTGCTAGATAGTAAAGTAACTGAGAAGAAGATTGAATCTGTACCAGTTGTATGTGAGTATCCAGATGTGTTTCTTGAAGAATTGTTGGGTTTGCCACCTATCCGAGAAGTAGAGTTTGGTATTGAGTTAGTATCGGGGACGGCTTCGATTTCGATAGCTTCATATCGGATGGCACCTACTGAATTAAAAGAGTTGAAAGCACAGTTGCAAGAGTTAACAGATAGAGGTTTTGCAAGATCGAGTTTCTCTCCTTGGGGTGCACCAGTTTTATTTGTGAAAAAGAAAGACGGAACTATGAGAATGTGTATTGATTATCGCTAGTTGAATAAGGTGACTATAAAGAATAAATACCCATTGCCACGGATTGACGATTTGTTTGATCAGTTGAAAGGGGCTTCAGTGTTTTCAAAGATAGATTTGAGATCGGGTTATTATCAGTTGCGAGTTAGAGACTCCGATGTGTGAAAAACTGCTTTTCAAATGAGGTAGAGACATTATGAGTTTCTAGTTATGCCGTTTGGACTTACTAACACACCTGCAGTTTTCATGGATTTGATGAATCGAATCTTCAGGCAGTATTTAGATCAGTTTGTGGTCGTGTTTATTGATGATATACTGATCTACTTCCGTAACAAAACTGAACATGCCAAGCATTTGAGACTTGTGTTACAGACTTTGCGAGAAAAATAGTTGTATACGAAGTTTAGTAAATGTGAGTTTTGGTTACATGAACTTAGCTTTCTAGGACATGTTGTTTCAGCATCAGGTATTCGGGTTGATCTGAGTAAAATTTTAGCAATACTTGATTGGAAACCTTCGAGAAACTTTTCTGAAGTCAGAAGTTTTTTGGGACTTGCTAGTTACTATAGACAGTTTGTGAAAGGTTTCTCTATGATTGCAACCCCGATGACCAAGCTACTGCTAAAAGATGTTAAGTTCGAATGGTCAGAAAAGTGCTAGAAAAGTTTTGATCAGTTGAAAGCCCTTTTGACCGACGCTCCAGTGTTAGTTCAGCTAGAATTGGGTAAAGAATTTGTTATCTTTAGCGATACATCTTTAAATGGTTTGGGCTGTGCTTTGATGCAGGAAGGCAAAGTTATAGCTTATGCCTCGAGATAGTTAAAGCCGCATGAAAAGAACTATCCAACTCACGATCTAAAATTGGCAGCTATTGTGTTTGCATTGAAGATATGGCATCATTATTTGTTCAGGGAGAAATGTCATGTTTATTCCGGTCATAAAAGTTTGAAGTACTTGATGACTCAGAAAGATCTGAATTTGAGACAACGTCAAGGGTTAGAATTACTGAAAGACTATGAACTTGTCATTGATTATCACCTGGGAAAGGCCAATGTTGTTGCTGATGCTTTAAGCCAAAAATCACTATTTTCTTTGGGTGCAATGAATGCGCATATGGCTATGTCAAATGATGGTATGATAATAGCTGAGTTAAAAGCAAGGCCGTTATTTATTTAGCAAATTTGTGATGCCCAGAAGGTTGATAACGAGTTGATAGTAAAAGGAGTTCAGTGTGATTCAAAGGCTGATGTAGAGCTTCGAGTTGATGCAGATGACTGTTTGAGATTTAAAAATTGAATATGTGTTCCGAGAAATACAGAGTTGATTCAGATGATCTTGAATGAAGCTCACAACAGTCAGCTATCTATTCATCCAGGTAGTACAAAGATGTATAATGATCTGAAACAGCAATATTGGTGGCAAGGTATGAAACGAGACATTTCTGACTTTGTATCGAAATGTTTAGTTTGTCAGCAAGTAAAAGCCGAGCATCAGGTACCTTCCAAATTGCTACAGCCGATTATGATACCTGAATGGAAATGGGACAGAGTTACGATGGATTTTGTATCCGGTTTATTAATGACACTGAGTAAGAAAGATGCAATCTGGGTTATTGTTTATAGATTGCCCAAATTTGCTCACTTTGTTCCGGTTCATACAGATTACTCACTTGATAAGCTAGCTGAATTATATGTTTCTCAGATTGTAAGGTTGCATGGTGTGCCTACATCTATTGTGTCAGATAGAGATCTGAGGTTTACATCGTGGTTTTGGAAGAAATTGCAAGATGCTTTAGGTACGAAATTGTATTTCAGCACTGCTTTTCATCCCCAGACAGACGGTCAGTCCGAGCGAATTATTCAGATACTTGAGGATATGTTAAGATGTTGCATTCTCAAATTCGAAGGTACGTGGGAATGATATCTACCTCTGATTGAATTCAATCAAGTATCAAAATGGCACATTATGAAGCTTTGTACAGTCGTAAATGTTGTACACCTTTGTACTAGACTGAGCTCAGTGAAAATAAGATACACGGGGTCGACTTGATCAGAGAAACTGAACAAAAAGTGAAAGTAATCCGTAAAAGTTTAAAAGCAGCATCAGATCGTCAGAAATCTTACGCGGATTTGAAACGAAAAGATATAGAGTTTCAGATAGGGGATAAAGTATTTTTGAAAGTCTCACCTGGAAGAAAATACTCAGATTCGGTCGTAAAGGCAAGTTGAGTCTGAGATTTATTAGACCGTATGAGATTATCGAGAGAATTGGGCTGGTTGCGTATAGACTGCTGTTGCCACCTGAGCTAAAGATCCATAATGTATTTCATGTCTCGATGCTTCGTAGATATCGATTCGATCCTTCACACGTGATTCGTCCGACTGAAGTTGAGATTAAGCCCGATATGACGTACGAGGAAGAACCAATTCGTATTCTAACTCGCGAGATTAAAGAATTGCAAAATAAGAAAATTTTGTTAGTTAAAGTATTGTGGCATAAACACGGAGTTGCAGAAGCAACGTTGGAGCTAGAGGATACAATGAAAGAGCATTATCCAAACCTATTCACCGGTAATATTTTCGAGGACAAAAATCCCTAAGGGGGAGACTTGTAACAGTTCGATTTAGACCTTAATCAGAATGATGGTTTCGGGACCACGAATCCAAGTCAAGAAAATATTTAAATATTATTTTTTGTGATTATTATATGTGAATTTGCATGTGTGAAAGTTTCATGCGAAAAATTGATCGTATGTGTGCTTAATTTAATAAAAGGATTTAATCGCTTAAAAAGAAAATTTGATAGTTAAAAGTATAAGGGCCAAATTGTTGATGGCTTTGTAAGTTGAAGTATTTAAGTGGTAATTTGACCATGTTTAATTAGATGGACAGTAGTGACCATGTAATATGATGGTTTTATATTAGTTAATAAAGGTTAAATTTGTAATTGAATTAAAAGGTTAATATATTACAAAACATAAAAAAATTAAAAGCCACGGTTCATCTTTGCATGATCGAAACTAGTAAAATAAAAAGAAAAGAAAAGAGTTAGGCATTTGGCTACTTCTCAAGCTAAATCAAGGTATGTTTTTACTTCGGTTTTTGATACTTTTTACGTTTTTTAAGATCGTTGCTTCGAATACTACCCGACCCATGCTTGAATTTTTTATTTTGGTGAATATTTTGAGTTATTCCATTGATGAATATTTGTGTTTTGTGATGTTTGATGATAAATTATGAAAGATATGTTTTGGACTAATATGTTTTGTATTGGAGTTTTTTATGATTTTGAGTAATTAGGACTAAATTGCTAAAATGATAATTTAAAGGACTAAAATGTAAAATAAACGAAATGTAAGGACTTGTATGTGTATGAGGAGTATTCGGCTCAAGCATGGCATAGGCAAATTATATTTGTTTTGTGTTTTGTGAATTTTGGATTAAATTGCTAAAAGTGTAAAATGTATGGGGAAAAGTGCAATTTGCTCATTTATGTGTTTTTGGATTAAATTGAATGAAATTGTGTTTAAATAAGGTTAATTTGAAATTATATAGATCAAAAACAAAGGAAATCGGACTTGGATCGGGGAAAAACAAAAATAGCCGAAGAGCCGATTTGTAACGTCCGTCGATATCCGAGGTAAGTTTTTAAGCAATTAAACATGGTTTATTTTGAACACAGAATGTTTTAATATGATGATTCAAATTTTATAATCTATTAGTATGTTAGCTGAATGTGATATATCAATGAAATAATATGGTTAAGTTTTATTGATTGATTTAAATCCCGAGAATGTGTGTATGTGTTACTTGGTATATTGGATTATTCGATATATGAAATGTTGTGGATTGATTCTATAAGTGAGATATTCGGGCTTTGAGCCTAGCAAGCCTTGTGCTGGTGACTTTGACCAGGCTTTGTGCCTAGCAGGCTTAGTGCTGGTGAATAAATATCAGACCTTGGGTCTAGCAGGCCTTGTGCCGGTGTGTGATTCAGGCTTATGCCTAGCAGGTTTGATACCGGTGATTTGTTTTCAAGTCTATGACTATAAAAGTTTAAGTTATTGTGGATATTGAACAAGTGAAAGTGAGCTAAATTACATTGTATATGTTCGGTCACATTGGTAAGTACATGTAAGCTCATATTGATTTTTTGTATTCGGCTGCATGTGAAGTTATATTGAATTTGAGTATTCGATTATATGTGTGCTTAAATTGAACTTTTATATTCTGTTATATGTGAAGATATCTTGAATGTGCATATTCGGCCATATGTGATATTCTATTGAATTTGAACTATAGGTTACATGTGATGTTATAATGAATTTCATGTATTCGGTCCTACATGTAAGTGTTTATGTGATGATATAATTGATTATGAACATTCGACCAAAGTATCTTATTGTTTAAAGTATAACATTATTGATATAATTCAGTTGGTTTGATTGTTTTGATTATTTCATTGAGTTGTTTAAATTTTCTTAAGGCTTATTAAGTTAAGTTAGCTTACTCTGTGTGTTTTTGTTACTCTGTTTTATAGATTTTGGTTTTAAGTTACGAGCTCAGGGATCATTATCGAAGTCATCCACACTATCGTCAACTTTCGGTACTTTTAAAAGTCTATTTTCAAACTTTTGGCATGTATAGGCTTATATGTATTTTGTTGAATTTGGATATGTATATTTTAAGCCATGCGAATATGGCTTGACTCTTATGCTTGAATTTGGCTTTGCTTGATTATAATTCAAGTTCATTTACGGTTAAAATGCTATGTGTTTTGGATAACTAGTATTTATAATATGTGTTTGTGCATTGAAGTTGGTTAAAGAATTTTGGATGTGGTATGAATGAATTAGCCACAATATTTGCATAGGTATTTTTGATTGATTTGGTAGTGATTTATATAAATATAAAGTTTTTATAGATGAATCGATGTTAAGTGAATGTGGTAATTTGCATAGTTAAGTTTTTATAGATGAATCGATGTTAAAGGACATCTTGTATTAACCGAAAATGGTTGGAACTATTTTAATACCTTTTCTATGTAATTTTGTAAAATGAGTGTCTTGATATATATATTCGAATGAGTGTATATAATTACATGTGTGCAAGTCAAGAACATTAATATAATGAATCGGTTAAGTAGATCCGAATAGAATATGTTATTTAATCTTACTAATATGTTTTACATGTGGTTCGGCAAATGTGATTAGATTTGGTCATTATATGTTCACTTGTATGTTTATGTTATAAGTAAGGTATCATATATTTACTATTATGTATTATATGTTATTAAGATTTGGTAATATTGATAACTGAAATGAACATTATGACACATGATATTTACATAAAGTATAATGATGTGTTTCGGTTATGTATGATTGAGGATGTATATGGTGTTAAATGTGCAATAATAATTTTGAAAATTATAAGTGTTTTATGTGATGTATAAATGTTTAGTTCAATATTAAATGAATACGATTATGATATGATTTTTATCAAACGATTTTAAGAAGTACATTTTGTATAATTCATTTGTGTTAGGTTACAGTATGTGACTAAAGTATAATGAAATATGTTTATCTTCACGTATTATGAGTTTGAGTTATAAGTATATTCAACTATGTGATAGTAAAGATTAAATCGACTATTCAAATTCAAGTGTGTATATGTGATTGTTTTATTTTGTGTATTTGACCGGTAATACCTCGCAACCCTAGTTCGGCGACAGATACGGGTTAGGGGTGTTACATGGCTCATAACCCTAATCTGGTGACGGATTTGGGATAGGGGTGTTACAGACACGGCCTAGACACACGGGCGTGTCTACTAGCCGTGTGTGGCACACGGGCTAGCACATGGGTGTGTAGCTGACCGTGTGACCCAAGTTAGTAACCCCTCCAGTTTTCCCACAGCCATGGCACACGGGCGTGTCTTCGGCCGTGTGGTACAAGCCAGTATGTATGCCCTGTTTTCACACGGCCTATGACACAGGCGTGTTTGGTGGCCGTGTGAGGCACACAGCCTATTCACACGGGCGTATGACCCTTAAATGCAGGAAAATTTTATAAGTTTCCCAAAGTTTGCAAATGTTATCAGTTTAGTCCGGAACCACTTCTAAGCATGTTTTAAGGTCTCGTAGAGCCTTATAAGGGACAATGTGAATAATTTGAATGGATTTTGGCTATGAATGCATAAATGCATGTGAATTAGGTGTATTATCTGGTAATGCCTCGTAACCATATTCCGGTGATGGATACGGGTTAAGGGTGTTACATAACATCCCTTCCTCCTAAATTGTAATTGTAGAAATGAGGGGGTATTTGCTCGGCAAACAAAAATTGTGGCTGAAATAGTGCTTGAAATTGTGGCCATAGTTTCAACTATGAAATCAAAAGTACATAAATGTAAAGATGAACATTGTGATTGTTTACACAGTTCGACTTCAATCCTTGTCTGCAAGGCGTTGCCTAGAGCAATGATCCACTATCTTTCTCATAGTACACCCAATGATTTAAGTCCTAACATTAGTCTAACTCTCACCAGTTTAGCCACCTTACTATTGTATAAAGACTTGATTAGTCTCCCATTAAGCTCCCCCTTCGAAAGCTTAGTTTTGCAATCCAAGAGATGCTCTTGATTGCTTACAAAAACAATGCACACATAAAATGTTCCTAGCTTGAACAAATTTATGCTCTCTCTATCTCTCGGTTACTCTTTAACCTAGACAAAACTTAAGTTTATATACTACTTAAGTTTTACTTACATAAGAGTCATAGTCTAATCACTTTTCTATAAAAGTAAAAGTAGAAATCATCATAGGATAATAATTCCATAAGAGTCTCGATGTAATTCAATGTCTTCAACTATAGAAAGTGACTTTACTTGTTTTGTGAATAACCTCTCAAGTAATTAACTTTCAAGTTTTCAATTTTAACTCAATTGATCTTCATGTTTTGGGCTCTAACTCGTCCAAATATCTTCAACACAGATAGCCCAATGCTTTTGTTCTAAAATTTGTCGACTTTGAAAATAGACAAGTACGGCAATGAAATAGTGTCTGAAGTTGTGGCCACTATTTCAACCACGGAAAAAACAACAAAATTTTTACTTACCTTCAAATATGTCAACAATCTCCCCTCTGACAATTTCTGAACAAAACATATTTAGGGAAAAATAAAATCATCACGATTACATATTTTTCCCCTAAGGATCTCGCCCTTAATAAAAAAATCGCAACTACTTTATCTTGAACCATTAAAGTGGGTATTAACACAATAAAGACAAAAAGTAAAGGCTTATTAATATGATTCAAAATGTAACACCCAAAACCTGACCAAGATGTTGGGTCGCATCTGTGATGCCACGCTGAAGTGGGTTTCGAAAAATGCAGATTTAGTTGGAAAGCTCGTTTGCATAAATAATCTTGTTTGCGATTCTTTTGCAAAAACCAACTTGTTTAGTCCATTTGCAAAAACACAGGTTCTTTTGTAAAACATGTCTCGTTCCTGGTTTATCTATTACATAGAAACATTGTCGTTGCGGAAGCTTTTAAATTAGGTTACGTAGCTTGATAGTTGAAAATATTTTAATTTTGTATTTGAAAAACACGCATCCTACGGCTAATAGATATAATCTAAAATCCCCAATTAAAAATAAGAAAAAACTTTAAGACAGACTTATTACATAAAATACCCCAAATATAGATACTCATACTAAAATTCATAACGAAAATTAAAATAGTAGTGTGGCCTTCTCCGAGTCCCTCGCAGCACTGACCCGCCTAAGGATCACCTACACAATTAAGCAACAAAAGTGAGCATGAAACTCAGTGTGTAATCCCTACTTAATAAATAGTCACACAAACAGTGTTGAATAGACTAGGCTTAAGCCCATATCAGTAGCAATATCAGTGTGGGCCTTAGCCTAATTCAGTGCAGTATCAGTAATGCATAAAAAGATCCTACCCAACCATCCTTTACACTCCGCTCCGTCTAGCCCTACATTCCATGTGGGGATTAAATCGACCCACCTATCCTTACACTCTAGAATAACGTCACATTTACAACGGCTGATCGAGCGTGATTTGCAGCAGCAGAGTCGCCAATGAATAGGCGTATAGCCTCTCAGTACACTTCCTCTAATATCATAAATTCCACCCCATGCAATGCAACATAACATGGATGTACATACAATAATCATGGCATGCTCAAACAGTCATATATCATACAGGGGTATATTGGTCATTTACCTCATAGGGGTACCACAATCTTTTTAACAGGTCAGGAGATACATATATATTTACCAACCCCTACAGTAAGTCCACAGTCATCTTGAGCGACCCGTGCAACCTTAACAATCAATCAGTGACAAATTGGCCTAGCCCATAATACGAACCATGTGGGCCCATACACTCGTGTGGCCCAACTAGCCCAAATAACGGTCTTGGCTGTGCAGCTACACAACCGGCCCAATTATCTCCATACATTCAAACGGTATGCCCAAGTGGGGCCCACACGGCCCATCTCGGCCCAACGTGGCCTAAAACGGCCCATGCCTACGAGTTCGCTCGTAGTGGTCTTCATAGTCCCATGCTCAAGTTTATGTCCTTAGATGACCACACGAACGTGCGTTCGCTCGAGTGGTTCTGTTGATAACAGTTTTCGGCTTTTGCCGTATAACGTTGAGGCAGTGTGATTACACACCTGATTGCGAGGATGCAACAAATCCACGAGCACTACAACCTATTTCACAAAAGCCATGGTTAGATGTCTAACAATTGTATTGAACAAGCCTTGCTCACACTCCCTTCACCAAATTATTACCTTTCACTTGTTACACCGGTCAATTGAAATTTAACTACCACTACACCGTAAGAACCTAATCCCTAAGCCTTGATGGTTGTCTGCACTTCCAATGAAAACCTTATCAACCACCACATAAGAACCCAATTGAACTAGAAGAAACAACCACTTACCGAACTCAATGCCTACACTAAGAGGAGGAATAATCGGCTTACACCCACCAAAAGCCGGAAGTGCTCAAACCAAGAGGAACACTTACACCTTACACGAAATGACATTATAGGAAGATATTAGATATTAATGCAACAGAAGATAGAAAGAGAGAAGGAAAGAATAAACACATATCCTCACACCTGATCAGCCTAACTTCACAAATCCCCAACCAAAACTTCAGAAGAGAGAATAGAGTATTCGGCTACCATCCAAAAATGAAGAGAAGGAAAGGAGTAAGAACAATCGGCTACGGTTAAAAGGTAGCAAGGAATGGAAAACAAAATTATAAAGAAGGCTCGAATGAGAAAAAATAGAAAATAAGAGAAGGGGTTCAGTAAGCAATGAAAACCGAATGGATTGAGAGGGGGAGGAGAAGTGATAATCGACGAAACCCAAAGAAGAGGAAGAGAAAATTGAGGGGAATTTGTGAATGCCGAAGAGAAGAAAAGGAAAAGCCAAGAATCAGTTGAAACCAAAGAAGTTATAGGCCGGCTAGAAAATAAGAAAAAGAGGAGGTTCGACCAAGCTATGGGACAAAGAGAAGAGATACAATCGAAGGGCCGCTCAAGCTGTTCGAAGCTAAATTGTTCACAGGTTACCCCATAAAAATCGAGAAATGAGAACAAGCAGAAAAAGGCAGAACTAACGCAATTGAGAGCTTAAAAACCTGAAAAGAAAATTCGGCACCAAGTCCCCTAACCAACCTATGACCGAATGGCTTAGGAGAGTCCACATTCGGCACCACTACTACCTCCACCTTCCCACTTCCTTGATTCACTCCTAATCTCCCTCCTCCAAATTCAAACCGATAATTACCTCACCAAATCCCCCTAATCTCTCCTCAAATTCGGCTATACACTCCCACACAATCACTCCACCATTAGAGTTTCGGTTAACCTCAAACACCTTCCACGCAAGAGCAGCAAAATATTACCCCTTTTCGCATAGGCTAGCTCGAACTTAAGACCTCAAGGCTCATCCCACATGCATCTTTCCATGTAACTAGCAAGCCTTTCATGACATGCAACACTCCTTAAGAGTCTAATAGCAATAAACAAGGGTTTGCTCAAAAAGAAACCAGAATTTTTTGCTAAAGCCTAGGTTTGAACCCAGGTCTTCTCACATTACTGAGGACCCTTACCCAACACAAAATGTAAGCTACATACACATAACACGCAATAAAAATTATTGAAGATTTGGGGGGTTACAACTCTACCCCCTAAAAGAAATTTTGGCCTCAAAATTTACCTGATCAAAATAGGTGAGGGTATTGCTGTCGCATCGCCTCCTCGGGCTCCCATGTAGCTTTCTCGAAACTGTGATTACGCTATAGCACCTTAACCAGTGGAACTGACTTCCTCCTCAAGACTTTCACATCGCGGTCTAAAATCTGGATTGGCTCCTCCTAAAATGTCAGGTCTGGTCTAACCTCAATCTCTTTAGTCGAGACGATATGCGTATGATTAGAGCAATATCGCCTCAGCATAAAGACATGGAATACATCATGAATCAGATTCAACTCTAGTGGTAACTCAAGTTGATAGGCAACCGGTCCTATGCTCTTCAATACACGATAGGGCCCAATGAACGTAGGGATTAGCTTGCCCTTCCGATCAAACCTCAGCATTTTTTTCCATGGCGAGACTTTAAGAAACACCCAGTCCCCCACCAAAAACTCAATCTCCTTACGCTTCAGATCCATATAGGACTTTTGTCTATCTGAATCCGCCTTCAACCGATTTCGAATCAACTTGACCTTATCTTCAGTATCAGAAATCAACTTAGGGCCCAAAATACGCCGTTCACCTAATTCTGTCCAACAAGGAGGAGTACGACACCTACGACCATATAATGCCTCATAAGGTGCCAGTTGTATGTTAGACTGGTAGCTATTGTTATATGCAAACTCTGCCAACAATAAGAAATTCTCCCAACTGCCCCAGAAGTCAATTACACAACTTCTTAACATATCCTCATGTATCTAAATCACCTTCTCTGACTGACCATTTGTTTGAGGATGGAACACAGTTCTGAATTTCAACCTTATACCCAGTGCCTCATGCAACTTCTTCCAGAATTGAGACGTAAAGTGAGGATCTCTATCAGATAAATAGAAACCGGTACCCCATACAGTCTCACAATTTCAGATACATACAGTTTAGCCAGCTTCTGTAATGAGTAATTAGTACGAACAGGTATGAAGTGAGCAGATTTCTCTAACCGATCTACGATAACCCATACTGAATCCTTCTTAGTAGGCGTTAAGGGTAGCTCACTAACAAAGTCCATAGTCACTCTCTCCCACTTCCATAATGGAATCTTAACTGGCTAAAGTAACCCTGAAGGCAACTGATGCTTCGCCTTAACCTGCTGACAAGTCAGATATTTACTCACAAAATCAGTAACTTCCCGCTTAAGTCCTGGCCACCAATACAACTCTCGAAGGTCTCAGTACATTTTATTGCCGCCAGGATACATAGTGTAAGGACTACTATGCGCCTCTTGCAGTATAGACTGCCTCAAATCAATATCCCTTGGTACATAGACTCTCCGATGGAAACAAAGTACCCCTTCGCTATTTAACCCAAAATCTAAAGTTTCCTCACTTTCTATCTGCCGAAAATGAGAACTCAGTGACTCATCCTCCAACTGCTTATCTTTAATCTGCTCAATCCACCTCGGTTTAACTTGAAGTTCGGCCAGTAAACTACCATCATCAAATAAGCTGAGACGAGCAAACATAGCCCTCAAGTCAGTAACAATTCTACGACTCAGTGCATCAGCCACCACATTAGCCTTTCCAAGATGGTATTCAATCGAACAGTCATAATCCTTAAGCAACTCGACCCACCTACGCTGCCTAAGGTTTAACTCCTTCTGAGTAAGGAGATACTTGAGGCTCTTGTAATCCGTGTAAATGATACACTTCTCACCATACAAGTAATGCCTCCAAATCTTCAGTGCAAATACCACCGCAGCCAACTCTAAATCATGCGTCGAGTAGTTCGCTTCATGTGTCTTAAGCTAACGAGACGCATACGCCACTACCTTACCCTCTTATATTAACACGCATCCCAAACCAACATGTGATGCATTGCTGTAAACCGTAAATTCCTTTCCAGATTCTGGTTGAATGAAAACAGGTACCTCAGTCAGAACTTTCTTAAGCTTCTCAAAACTTTCCTGCTACTTATCAGTCCAGTTAAACGATACCCCTTTACAAAACAACTTAGTCAGAGGTGTAGCAATCAACGAAAACCCCTCAACAAACCGTCTATAATACCCTCCTAAACCCAAAAAACTTCAAATCTCTGACATCGGCTTAGGTTGGTTCCAATCTAGAACCGCTTCAATTTTCTGAGGATCAACCCTAATCCCCTCAGCAGATACCACGTGACTCAGAAAAGTTACCTCACGTAGCCAAAATTCACACTTGCTGAATTTAGCATACAATTGCTTTTCCCTCAAAATCTGCAGAACAACCCGAAGATGTGCATCAAGTTCCTCATCGGTCCTCGAATATACCAGAATATCATCTATATCCAGATAGGGCTGGAACACTCAGTTCATCAAATCCATGAAAGTCGCTGGCGTATTCGTCAACCCAAACAGCATCACTAGGAACTCGTAATGACCGTAACGAGTCCTAATTGTTGTCTTATACACATCAGTCTACTTGACCCTCAGTTGATGGTACCCCGATCGGAGATCAATCTTAGAGAAGTCCGAGGCTCCTCAAAATTGGACGAATAAATCGTCAATCCTCGGTAGGGGGTACTTATTCTTGATAGTCAATTTGTTCAGTTGCTGATAGTCGATACACATGCGCATAGTTCCATTCTTCTTCTTCACAAATAAAATCGGTGCTCCTCACGGAGACACACTTGGGTGGATGAACCCTCAATCCAGTAACTCCTGAATTTGAGCCTTAAGCTCTAGGAGATCCTTTGGTGCCATTCTATAAGGGCCAATAGACACCAAAGCTGTACCAGGCAAGAGCTCTATCCCAAACTCAACTTCACGATTTGGAGGTAACTGCGGTAGCTCATCAGGGAAACATCCGAAAAATCTGTAACTGTTCTGATATCCTTAATAGACGAACCCTTCGAACCCGTAGCACTGACATAAGCTAAATACGCCTTGCATCCCTTGCAAACCAACTTTTCAGCTTTAAGTATAGAAATCACATTTGAGAGATAATTTTGATGCTCTCCAATCACGACCACCTCGTCACCTTCTATAGTTTTTAGAACCACCCACTTAGTAGCACAATCCAAATTCGCCTGATGCTTAACCAGCCAGTCCATGCCCAATATTATGTCGAATTCCCCAAAAGGAAGTTCCATCAAGTCGACTAAAAAGATATTTCCTTGAACCTACAAAGGTACATCCTTAAACAATTTGTTCACTCTCACTGACTGCCCTAATGGACTCAACACGACAATCTCACTTGTTGTGTTTTCATACATCACACTCAAAGTCTCAGACAAAGTACATGCTATATAAGAGTGCGTAGAACCAACATCAATCAATACAATGTAAGGCACCTGATGAATAAAAAATGTACCCGTAATAACATTTGGGGCATCTCCGTCCTCTCGGTGACGTGCAGCATAAACCAACGCTAGCTGCCTCGCCTCAGTATGACCAGCACCTCTGTCTGGTGCTCCACGACCATGGCCCATACCATTTCCACCTCTGGCTAGACCACGACCTCTCGGTGGCTACTGAAAACCCCTTTGCGGATACACAGTACCCCTACTAGTAGCTTGCATCTGATCGGGCCTCAATGGGCAATCCCTAATATGGTGCTCCATAGATCCGTACCTAAACATGCCCCCTTCTGTACCCAGCACTCGCCCTGATGGCGTTTCCCACAAACTGCACAAGGCTGTAACCCAAAAATAGTAATAAGGGGTCCAATTCTGACTGGTTTATCAACTCTGACCTTCTTCCTAGGTCTCATAGCTGAACCTGAGGGCTCCCAAACCCTCTTATTTCTCCCATTATCCTTCTCACGATTTTGGCTCTCAGTGCACTTTACATCCTCAGCAATCTTTGCCTTTTCAACTAACACTGTAAAATTTTGCTCCCTCTGTAGAGCTATCAAAACCCGTAGATTATCTTTGAGGCCGTCCTCGAAATGAACACAGCGCTCAATCGGCTCAATCGCAAAAAATTTGCGTCATACTCAGCTACGGTCTTATCCTCCTTCTGCGGGCATCCACATAGCTAGTGCCCATATATTTCCCTTGGAACGCATTCTTGAAAAACTCCCAAGTTAATCGATCGGCCTGAGTACCTTCTTTCACAGTAAGCCACCACTGATAGGCTTCATCTTTCAACAACGACACTGCACTTTTTAGTTTCTACTCTGGGGTGTAGTTGAGGTCATCCATGATCCTCTCTGTGGCCTCTATCCAATACTCTACCACATTAGGAGCAACTCCAGCAATACCCCTAAAGATCTCAGCCCTATTAGACCTAAGTCGTTTCGTCACCGACCCACGGCCCACAGTACCAGTATTGGGCCTAACGACCTTTTCCAAAATTTGCAGCATAGCTTGAAATAGTTCGTCATCCCCAGCCGCCAGATCATGTGACCCAGTCTTAGTAACAGGTGAATCCTGAACCTCTCTTGCCTCGATGTTAGGCATATGACCCGAAGCCGAAGATCCAGCCCGAGCACCTCCACGGCCTCCGCCGCTACCTCTAGTACCCCTTCTACGAGTACCTCTATTGCTCATAATCGACTCGCGTATTATCTGTATTAATAGTTTTATGTATTAGTCTTGTAGTTCCAATGTTTATTAGCAGATGTTTTATGAAATATAGCATCAACAATTCAAAGTTGTTCGTTTGCACAAATCGTAGTCTTACTACAGTTTTAGGTTTCCCTAACAAATGTTTCAGTACAGTCTATCATCTACAATAATCTTAAAAATAGTAATTTTAGAGAACTTACAGAATCGTGGTCAGAGACTCGGTAGACCACACTTTTGAAAACATCACTTCAAAACATTTTCATCATTTGAGACAATTCTTTTGAATATCACGTTTTAAAAAAAACCCCAAATCCACAGTCGAGTTTTGTAACCTGACTCTGATACCACTAAATGTAACACCACAAACCCAGCCTAGATGTTAGGGCCGCATTTGTGATGCCACGTTGAAATGGGTTTCGAAAAATGTTGATTTAGTTGGAAAGCTCGTTTGAATAAATAATCTTATTTGTGATTCTTTTGCAAAAACCAACTTGTTTAGTCCATTTGAAAAAAAACAGGTTCTTTTAGTAAAACATGTATCGTTCCTGGTTTATATATTACTTAGAAACATTGTCATTGCAGAAGCTTTTAAATCAGGTTACATAGCTTGATAGTTCAAAATCTTTTAATTTTATTTTTGAAAAACCCGCATCCTACGGCTAATAGATATAATCTAAAATCCCCAATAAAAAATAAAAAAAACTTTAAAATGGCCTTATTACGTAAAATACCCCAAATATAGATACTCTTACTAAAATTCATAACGAAAATTAAAATAGTGGAAATTTATAACGAAAATTAAAATAGTGGTGTGGCCGTCTCCGAGTCCCTCACAGCATCGACCCGCCTAAGGATTACCTGCACAATTAAGCAGCAAAGGTGAGCATAAAACTCAGTGTGTAATCCCTACTTAATAAATAGTTACACAAACAATGTTGAACAGACTGGGCTTAAGCCCATATCAGTAGCAATATCAGTGTGGGCCATAGCCTAATTCAGTGCAATATCAGTAATGCATAAAAAGATCCTACCCAACCATCCTCTACACTCCTCTCCGTCCAGCCCTACGCTCCATTTGGGGATTAAATCGACCCACCCATCCCTACACTCTAGAAGAACGTATCGTTTACGGCACTATCAGTATTTGCAACAGAGCTGCCAGTAATAGGATTATAGCCTCTCAGTACACTTCCTCCAATATCATAAATCCCACCCCATGTAATGCAACATAATATGGATGTACATACAATAATGATGACATGCTCAAACAGTCATATACCGTGTAGGGGTATATCAGTCATTTACCTTATAAGGGTATAACAGTCTTTTTAACAGGTCAAGACATAGGTATATATATTTACCAACCCCTACAGTATGTCCACAGTCGTCTCGAGCAGCCCGTGCGACTTTAACAATCAATCAATGACAAATGGGCCTAGCCCATAATACGACCCATGTGGGCCCATACACTCGTATGGCCTAACAAGCCCAAATAACGGTCTTGGCTGTGCAACTACACAGCCGGCCCAATTATCTCCATACATTCGAACGGTATGCCCGAGTGGGGTCCACGAGTACGTGGGGCTCACACGGCCCATCTCGGCCCAACGTCGCCCAAAATGGCCCATACCCACGATTTCGCTTGTGGTGGTCTTCACAGTCCCATTCTCATGTTTATGTGCTTAGATGACCACACGAATATGTGTTTGCTCGAGTGGCACCGTTGATAACAGTTTTCGGCTTTTGTCGTATAACGTTGAGGCAATGTGATTACACACCTGATTGTGAAGATGCAAAAAACACTCCAACCTATTTCACAAAAGCTATGGTTATATGTCTAAAAATTGTATTGAACAAGCCTTACTCACATTCCCTTCACCAAATTATTACCTTTCACTTGTTACACCAGTTAATTGAAATTTAACTACTACTCCACCGTAAGAACCCAATCCCTAGGCCTTGATGGTTGTCTGCACTTCCAAGGAAATCCTTATCAACCACCACATAAGAACCCAATTGAACTAGAAGAAACAATCGCTTACAGAACTCAATGCCCCCACTAAGAGGAGGAATATTCGGCTTACACCCACCAAAAGTTGGAAGTGCTCAAACCAAGAGGAACACTTACACCTTATAGAAAACAACATTATAGGAAGATATTAGATATTAACACAACAGAAGATAGAAAGAGAGATGGAAAAAATAAACACATACCCTCACACTTGATCAGCCCAACTTCATAAATCCCTAATCGAAACTTCAGAAGAGAGAACAGAGTATTCGGCTACCATCCAAAAATGAAGAGAAGGAAAGGAGTAAGAAAAATCAGCTACGATTACAAGGTAGCAAGGAATGGAAACCAAAATTATAAAGAAGGCTCGAATGAGAAGAAATAGAAAATAAGAGAAGGGGCTTGACTAGCAATGAAAACCGAATGGATTAAGAGGGGGAGGAGAAGTGTTAATCGGCCAAACCCAAAAAAGAGGAAGAGAAAATTGAGGGGAATTTGTGAATGCCGAAGAGAAGAAAAGGAAAAGCCAAGAATCGGTTGAAACCAAAGATGTTACCGACTGACTAGAAAATAAGAAAAAGAGGAGGTTCGGCCAAGCTATAAGACAAAGAGAAGAGATACAATCGAAGGGCCGCTCTAGCCGTCTGAAAAGAAATTGTTCACAGGTTACCCTGCAAAAATTGAGAAATAAGAACAAGCAAAAAAAGGCAGAAAAAGGCAAAACTAACGCAATTGAGAGCTTAAAAACCCAAAAATAGAATTCGGCACCAAACCCCCCAACCAACCTATGACCGAATGGCTTAGGAGAGTCCACATTCGGCACCACTACTACCTCTACCTTCCCACTTCCTTGATTCACTCCTAATTTCCCTCCTCCAAATTCAAACCGATAATTCCCTCACCAAATCCCCCTAATCTCTCCTCAAATTCTGCTATACACTCTCACACAACCACTCCACCATTAGAGTTTCGGTTAACCTCAAACACCTTCCACGCGAAAGTACCAAAATATTACCCGTTTTCGCATAGAGTAGCTCAAACTCAAGGCCTCAAGGCTCATCCCACACACCTCTTGCCATCTGACTAGCAAGCCTTTCATGACGTGCAACACTCCCATAAATTTAAGATTCTAATAGTAATAAACAAAGGTTTGCTAAAAAAGAAACCAAAATTTTTGCTAAAGCCTAGGTTTGAACCCAGGTCTTCTCACATTACTGAGGACCCTTAACCAACACAACATGTAAGCCACATATACATAACACGCGATAAAACTTATTGAAGATTTGGGGGGTTACACAAAACATATAAGGGAGGAAGTACAAGATTACTAGATTTTGTGAATCACTATACTTGATTAATGAGAATTGGAATCCTAAGTTTGTGGTTAGTGTTCCCAAAAAAGATGTACTCTCTCACTACGCCTCTTTTTGTTCAATGATTGCAAAGGGCGTTAGAAAATAGTGTTTGGAAAACACAACGGAAAATAAATTTTGGGCAAAACCAGAGTTTTAATATTTTTTCCAAAAGAAGAACTTGGTTGTGATATCTAAAGTAATAAACACTTAATCAAAATTGTACCTTTTCAATTTGTCTAGGACGAATGTTCGACTGAGTTGTCTTTTCCGTTATCCTCAAGCTCACGTCTGTCGAATGTGGGCTCGCTTCAAATAAGAAAATTTTTTCACAAAAATTACCAGTAGGGTAATTTTGTAATTTCTCTAAACTTTTGGGCCAAATTGTAAATAAGAAAAATATCTCTAGAAATTTTCTAAAATAATTTATTTAGAGAATTTTCTCTCTACAACTTTCTTTTGAGTTCAAGTGTGTGTAAATAATGACCCAATGCTTTCTTTATATAGGGAGAGTTTAGAGAGTTCAACTATGATTAAACTTAATCACTTTAATATTAAATTAATATAATATTTAATAAGATAAATATTAGATTAAATTTAATATTAAATTTTATTAAAGTAATAAAATATTTATCTATAAGATAAACATTAAATTTAATTTAATATTAAGATAATTACTTTAATATTAAATTAATAAAATATATTAAGATAAGTATTACATTAAATTTAATATTAAATATATTAAAATATTATTTGTTTTGAAATAGTTAATCTAAAATCAAATTATTTGTTATAGTTCCAATAGGAGTGTAATTCTTTCACTACTCAACCACCAAATACCCACCACCGTCGACCATTTGCCAACCACTAGAATGTCGCCGTCGTAGCCGCCGGCACCTTGAGCTGGTTCAATTTTTTCTAGTTCGATACGGGCCAATGATGGCTCGATTAGTCCAGTCCAGCCACCGGTTGGACTGTCAATCCAGTTTCACATACTAGGCCCGGTTCGACTAGTTTTTGGATCTTAGTCTCAGTTTTGGGCTCCCGAGCCCAGTTAATGATCTCATGCTCAATTTTCAAGTTCAATTACTCATTGGGTCCATTGTCTGATTTTAAAATTAATTTCCAAAAGTATCATATTAATTTTAATTAATTTGATTAATTTAATTTTACTTGATCAAAATTAAATTTTTTAAAAATCACTTAGAGTTTCCAAATAATTTTTTTAAGAAAATTTTTAATCAAATTTTCTAGTTGAACAATTCTTATGAGCCCCCCAATTTAATTTCAAATTGAATAAATAGACTCAATTAAATTATTTCCAAAGTCATAAAATTTTCTTCTTATTCAAATGTAGTCATATCGAGCTTTTGTTGAGCTAGTGGAGGGACCAATCAGACATATGCATTTAGGCTCTAGTAATTGCAATTATGTCTAGAAGTATCGTTCCAATAATTCACAATTACTTAATAATGGAGTCAGTTCACAAGAAGTACCATGATTGAAAACTCATTATTCTGTATACTCTTTACGAAAGTAATTCATCCAACTGTTTTGTCCAATGATCTCGTCATGTGTGTGTTACCCTCATATGATATCCTTGATTCCTCTGAGCTAAATTCGTTCACTCAATATAATCCTATTTTATTTCATTGTCACTATTGTGTCTTCTTAATGATTAATATGATCACTTTCAACAAATTATTGTAATAAATTACTCGTTCGAGAATAAGTAACCTGTGTCAACGTTCCATATTTATCAATCCACATAATGCCAATGAGAAGATATCGTTAACTCTTTAATTGAGTTATGAATTCCACTATTGCTAGTAAAGCCATGGCATACACAAGTCATGTACCCAACATACCGGCTATCGGCTCGATCATCTTTAGAGCATAAGCCTCCACTTATGTCAAAACACATAAGTTACATACACATGGTCAGTGACTAACTTAGGACTTAGGTAAATCACGCCATGAATGTCACAAGTGAATTAAATCACAAACGAATTTATAATTAATTCATCTTGGTTCCAGTCCAATTTATTATTTTGTCAATAAATACATATATGGCTCTACCCGTGGAGTCAACTGCTCTGATAGCCAAGACTAGTCATCTCCTTAATTGGAATTATAGATGACATAATAATCCTTCTCAGTATTTGAATCAAACGCTTACTTTGATCCTTTTACAGTATTACAAACTCGTTTAGATTATCTACTGAAGTAACTTGTCTTTCTCACAATGTAAGTGTTCTTACAATGCCACTTATTATCAATTTAAACTTAGACAATCAATGAACTAATATTTGATTGCCACAATTTCGTTATACATGCAAAATATGAAAGACAAAAATACAAAAGACATAACAAAAATTTATTTATCCATCATTCAAATACATAGAAAACAATTACATGTTCACTACAATATGGGCACATTTCTCAACAAAGGGATCACTAAAGTTGTCTAGCCAAGATATCCAACTTTTTGGCCAATAACTTATTGTTGCGTGCTTTAAGGTCCTTGATATTCCTTTCATTGGTAGTAATTTAGTCAGAAAGCAACTTGAGAAACCTTTTATCAACAACAACTGATGTGCTTGAGGACCCAAGAATTGTGCCAAAATCTATGCCAACTGTTTCAAGCACTATTGTGTTTTCAGTAGAGACTTCTTCCTTTTGCAAATTGCTAGAGTCTAGGGGAGCATGCCTTCCTTCTAATTACTAGTGAGAGAATATCAGTTCTAGAGGCATCTTCTCATACTTCTTAATAAACTTGACAATTTTGTCATTTTGCAAAAATAAGATTTGAAATGTGAGATATGGATAGGGAAGACTAAGCAAACTATACATATTTTCAACATGTTGAAAAATCTCTGTGAAAATCAAGTCTTAATACAGAATTGGATCCCAGCTCCCACCTTTTTTAACAAAGAAGACATCTTCTTGGTCACATTGTGCCTTTGGTTGTTAGGAAGTCAATTCCTCATGTTATTGCATAAAGTGCAGCATAAGTCAGTTCCAAGGTTGATAAATGAAGTTTTGAACCAACATACCATGTGAGGTGAACTCCATTGGTAATCTGGGCAACAATAGTGTCTTTAGATTCCCCAAATTCCACATCATTGGAGTAAGGACGGTGGAACAAGTGTTTAATTTGTGTAGGCCCAAACTTGTACCATTTTCCTTGCACATATACCTTGTGATGCAACTTGCTGGTGGGTCATCAATGCTTTTACATACTTTTACATACTTAACTAAAATTTTCAATCTGCGGAAAATCATACTGAATGTACCTCTTATTTATATAAAAAACATTTCTAAGACAATAGGTTTGAAATAATACATTTATCATTTGTCATAAATTTTCAAAGGTGAAATAAGACCCTACATCAAATTGTCTGATACTATAGATATATTCATAGCGTATATTACTATTTGCCTTTTGAAAAATATGTTTCTATAAATGTCCCCCTATATGTATAATATTGCCCTATGCTACCGCCATGGCGCATCCCTGGCCTGGTCCCTCTCGATGCTCTAGTTCAATTGACAGACCGACATGCCAAAAGATGCATATAAGTTTAAAGGAACTTAGTGAACCTCACTCATTATTACCTTTAAATGGTGTTGTAAAATTCTTTGAATCAAGGATTTGAATTCCTTCTTAGACCTTAGCAAATAATTTTCAAATTCTTGATTAGTGGATAACCATACGCCAATCTCTACACTTATCCATCTTATACACATTTCACTCGACTGGCGAATCTCAAACTCATCACCATACTTCAAATCCCATTACACAATTTTTTGTAGTTGTGGTTAGAAACACTTCTCAGAATGATATTCAATGGATAATTACTTTTGACGGATTACTTTCTCCCTCTCGGTGCTCTAGTTCAATTGACAGACTGACATACCAAAAGATGCATATAACTTTAAAGGAACTTAGTGAACCTTACTCATTATTACCTTTAAACAGTGTTGTAAAATTCTTTGAATCAAGGATTTAAATTCCTTCTTAGACCTTAGCAAATAATTTTCAAATTCTTGATTAGTTGATAACTATATGCCAATCTCTACACTTATCCATCTTATACATATGTCACTCGACTGGCGAATCTCAGACTCATTACCATACTTCAAATCCCATTACACAAATTTTTTTGTAATTGTGGTTAGAAACACTTCTCAAAAAGATATTCAATGGATAATTACTTTTGACGGATTCCTTTCAGGACCAGACAATTATTAGAACACCAATTACATTGCATCTTTAAATCAGTCCAGACATACACACTTGCTTAGAATAATACAATGTTTTAATTCAAGCAATAGAGTCCTAGATAACTTCAATACATGACCTAAGAAGTTGCAAGTTTGGCAGGCACTTGCACTACCTCATATTATAATACATAAGGTTCCTGTCCTAGTAGACCACTAAGGCGAGATTCATCGGTTGGTTACTCTGTCAAGAATTCATCAGTAAGCCCCAATCATGGCTTGTATCAACTGTTCGACACTCTCACCTAGAATATTTGAATAAACTTTATTTTTGAATTTCCTCTTTTAGATAGCCTTGGATGACTTGGAGCATTTATTCCTCCCAAATTGTTTCTTGGCCATCTTGTTGAACCCTTGAGTAAGAAAAACCAACTATTCTTGCATTTATTTGATAATAGTACTTTGTTTAGTGGGCACAATTTTCAACCATTGAAAAGCAATGTTCTTCTCAAATTTCATTTTGCCCTTCTTAGCCTCTTCCATGTTGAGCTCAAAGGTTTGGAAGACCTAATCAAATATTCAATCCTCATGGCATTGATATTCTTGGCCTCATCGATGGTTGTTACTTTGATGTTGAACCTCTCAGGTAGTGACCTAATAACCTTTCTCACAAGTTTAGAGTTTGAGTACTCACTTCCTAAAGTAAAGCCTGATTGGCCAGGTCACAAAGTTTTGTATAGAACTCTCTAATGGTCTATGATGCCTAGACCCTCAGATTCTTAAATTTGGTTGTCAACATCTGAAGCTTAGATTGTTCGACTGTATTGGACCTTTTATAAGTAGTTTCTAGGATTTCCCAAGCCTCATTGGCTTTAGTACATTTAAAAATCCTTCTAAACTGTTGTGTATGTATACCACAGAAAATAGCATAAAGAGCTTTAAAGCTGGTATTAGCAGTCCTTTCTTTTTTAGTAGTTCAGGTTACCCCGACCTTGGGAGTTTTTACTCTTTCTATTAATGTGAAGGGATAAGTCCATCTAGTTAAAACAAGTCTCTAGGCTTGTTCATCCATTAACTTGATGAATGTTTTCATATTAGCTTTCCAATATGCATAAAGTAAAGCAAGACAAAACTTAAGTTTATATACTACTACTTTTCTATAAAGTAAAGCTAAAAGTTGGCATAGGGTAATAATTACGTAGGAGTTTCAATGTAAATCAATGTTTTCAACTATAGATAGTGACTTTACTTGTTCCACAAGTAACCAAACTTGATTTGCAAATAACTAATCTTCTAGCCTTAAATTTTAACTCAATTGGTCTTCATGTTTTAGGCTCTAACTCGTCCAAATATCTTCAAAATAGATAGCCCAATGCTTTTGTTCTAAAATTTGGCAACTCTAAAGATAGGCAAGTAGGAAAATGGAACAGTGCTTAAAGTTGTGGTCATTGTCTCAGCTAAACAATTTTTCCTTGCCATCAAATATGTCAATAGTAATGTAACCTTTGATTGTAAGAAAAAAAAGCTCATTTGTAAGTAAGCTCTGTTTATGTAATAAAGGTAAAATTGTAATTTTATAATATAAAAATGAAAAAAAATTAATTAGGCCCATGAGCTATTCAAATCAAGTATTATAGTGCTTGATTTTGTCTTGATCGATAGCTTGAGTTGTTCAAGTTTGAATTTGGCTTGATAATTATCGAATTGAATTCGAGTTCTTTCAAGTTAAACTCGAATAATTTATGAGCACTATTATCTCATTTACATTGTTAAACTAAAACTTCTTTAAACAGAGCTATAAGAAGCTCACATACATGGGTGAGTGCCTTCAATAAATCCTCAGGGTTATGCCATGTGAACATCCTTTGATAAATAATTGTGAAGAAAAACATCAATGATAGACAACTGATGGCCCTGCTAATAGGATGAACTTATGATCATAGACATGAGTGTTAAAATCCTTGATAAATGTCTTAAAATTGAAATACAAATTGTTAGTGGTGTGTAAATGAAAATTGAGTCTTCCATCATCTCAATGAATTCATAGGTGAATCTATTGATGTTGTCATATTCGTGATGTATTTGACAATATGTTTTAATTTTTAATGAATTTTTCGAGTGATATTATATATATAATATTAGAACAATCTTTTTATTGAAGTGTTTATGGTTATATTGGGAAATAACAACTCATTCGCTTATGCTAATTTTTCCCTTTTAGATGTATAGGGGAGAAGTAGAAGTGCCTATAGACTGGGTCAAGTCTATACAAGGTATCTAGATCAATTTTTTAAGTTTGAGTTCGGCTCGGCCTGAAATATGAATTTACTTTTTTGTCCAAGTCCGACCCAATTTACGAAAAGTAAACTCGGACCTGACATGACCTGTCCATATTTAATTTTTTTAGATTAGTTTTTATTTAAAAATAATTTTTTTTTAAAAATATAATACATTATATGCACTAAAAAGACTCCAAAATAAAAGTTTTCTAACACATTAAAAATACATTAAAATTATTTATATTAAAAAACATTACCATAAATATAATAAATGTTTTACTATATGAAAAACATAAATAAATATAATAAATATTTTATTTTATTAAATATAATTTTTAAAATTTTATATTTTGGGTTGGGTTATTTTGTGGGATAATTTTTTTAGGAAATATATATCATTATTATTTAACATAAATAATTAATATAATATTTTTATAACATAATATATTCGGGTCGGATCGGACTCTAGCAAAAAAGATTTGCTCAATGCCCAACCTTATAAAAAAAACTAGTATTAAGTTTTACCTAAATCTATTTTTCAGGTATTGTATTTTGTCCAAACCCTCATATTATTTTAATGGACTTTCAGCTACCTACCATGAATAGTAACAGTATTTTTAACCATATTTCTTTTCTTATGTTAATAAAATTCTCATTTGGTATAAATGGTATCAAATTCTCACTCTTTATTGACACTTAAACTTGAGTTGTAATGATGACATTCAATGTAAATATGATGCGTTAACATAGTAAAGAAGTCTTTGTGTTTTATGGACAACATGATATTATCTTGAGATAATACTTAAATTATTAAGTATTGTATTAAGATAATACTGCCACGTCATACTCCATTCTTGGGTTGTGACAAGAATGTCATTGAGAAAACTATGATTGCTAAATAGTGGTGGTAAGCTATATGGGAGCCTGTGCAGTAGCATATATGGACAAGAGAGGAGAGGCCGGGTTGGTGGATGGCATATTAAGAGTAATAGCTAGGTGAGCTGGATTGAAAATAGGCATGGGAATTGGAGAAAGGTGAAGAGCAATAGAGTGTGGAGGATGGTGAAAATAGGGTAATGAAGAGATGAAGCTTATGACAAGTGGGTTTTGTTTGGATAGGTGATAATATAGAGGGAATAGTGACTCGAGGTAGAGTGATAGAGATTCATGAAATTCTTTAAGCATGTGTGTTAAGAAAATGCTTCAGGACTGAAACATGTCCTCGTGTGTTTTTTTGTTAAGTTAATTGTGTCAAAGTTTGTTCCTATTTTTAGGAATTAGTTATTTGTGTGTTGCTTAAGTTTAAGAGAAAGTTAGTGAGTTGTTGATTTTATTTTGTATAAATTCTGAATGATTGTTGAATAAAGGGTGTTCAATTTCCTTCATCCATTGAGTTATTTTTCACTAAAATACTTACAATTGGTATCAAAGTTGTATTCTTAAGGGATCTGTGAGTGAGTGTGCGAGGTTGTTGTGTCATAGACGTCGAAGCAAGTTCCAGTTTCTTTTCAACTTCTCTACCGGTGTTTGATGGAGACAACTACCAGGTTTGGGTAGTTCGTATGGAGGCGTATATGGAAGCTTTGGATATTTGGGAAGCAGTGGAATAGGATTATGAAATTCCTGCTCTCCCAAACAATCCTACCATAGCGCATATTAAATTGCAGAAGAAGAAGAAGATAAAGAATTCCAAGGCAAATGCCTATTTGTTCGTTGTAGTCTCATCTACTATCTTCACTCAGATCATGACTCTAAAGTCAACATATGAGATATGGAATTATCTCAAGTCAGAGTCTGAGGGAGATGAAAGAATCAAAGGAATGCGTGTGCTAAAATTGATTCGAGAATTCTAGTTGTAGAAGATGAAGGAAACAAAATCAATTAAAGAGTATTCTGATATATTATTGGACATTACAAACCGAATCAGATTACTTGGTTCTGAGTTCAAGGACTTAAGAATTGTTGAAAAAATTCTTGTAACAGTGCCTAAATAATTTGAGGCATCTATTTCAGTCTTGGAAAATACCAAGGATTTGACTCAAATCACTCTTGCAGAGATTCTCAATGCTTTGCAAGCACAGGAGCAAAGAAGAGCCATGAGCCAAGAAGGTGCTATTAAAGGAGCCTTGCTAGCTAAGCATCATGAAAATGTGAGGAACAATAAGAAGAAGTTTTTCAAGAAGAATCAAAATTCTCCTGGAGAATCTTCAGCTAACAACAAAGCAGGAGTCAAGAAGGGATCCTACTCTCCATGTCAACATTGTAATAGAAAGGGTGATCCTCCTTACAAATGCTGGAGAAGAACAAATGCCAAGTGAACCAAATGTAACCAAATGGGGCATGAAGCTGTAATTTGCAGGAACAAGAATCAACAGCAAGGTAAAGAGGCTAAGATTGCTGATCAGGAGGACGAGGATCAACTATGTGTGGCTACATGCTTCATGGGCAGTGAATCAAAAGAAAGCTAGCTGATTGACAGTAGTTGTACCAACATATGACTCATGATAAGGAGTTTTTTAGATATTTGAAGCCAACTAACATCACCAAAGTCAGAATTGGCAATGGGGATTACATCTCTGTCAAAGGAAAAGGGACTATTGCGATTGCAAGCTGTACAGGTAGAAAACATATACAAGATGTTCTCTTTGTTCTTGACATTAACCAAAATCTGTTGAGTGTGGGTCAACTTATTGAAAAAGGCTTTAAAGTTACTTTTGAAGATGAATATTGCTTAACTAAGGATGCAGCTAATCAAGATATCTTCAAAGTAAAAATGAAAGGAAAATTTTTTTCACTCAATCCTTTAGAGGAGGAGCAATCTGCTTTTACTCTCAAAGAAGATGTCACACAGATTTGGCACAAGAAAGCCGAATACTATCATTATCATGGGCTACTACAACTAAGAGAAAATGAGTTGGCACTTGATATTCCTAAGCTTAGTGATACAATCTCAAGCTGCAAAGCGTGTCAATTTGGAAAGAAAAATAGGCAGCCATTTCTGAAGTTAACTTGGAGAGCCACTCACAAATTACAGCTCATCCATACGGATGTTGCAGGCCCTCAAAGAACACTTTATTTAAAAGGTAGTCTCTATTATATTGCCTTTATTGATGACTTCACCAGAATGTGATGGATTTTTTTCTTGACGTTTAAATCGGAAGTAGCTCAAGTTTTTTGGAAGTTCAAGGTAAGAGTTAAGAATGAAAATGGCTGCAAAATTCAGAGTATAAGGTCTAACAATGGGAAGAAGTACACTTTGACAGAATTTGACAAGTTTTGTGAAGATTCAGGCATAGAGCATTAGCTTACAGCCCCTTCTACACCTCAACAAAATATAGTGAAAGAAGAAATATATACATCATGGAGATGTCGAGATGCATGTTGCATGAGAAGAATTTGCCAAAGAATTTTTGGGCAGAGGCAGCAAATACGGTTGTGTTTCTTCAAAGTAGGCTTCCAACAAAGGCGGTGAAGGAATAGACACCATTTGAGGCATGGTATGGTTATAAACCATCTTTAAAATTCCTTAAAGTATTTGGTTGCTTGTGTTTCACTCATGTTCCACAGAGCAAACGTGACAAGCTTGATAGGAGAGCCTCACCAGGTATATTTATAGGCTATAGTACTGTTAGCAAGGCCTATAAAATTTTTCAGCCACAAACTAAAATATTGTTGTTAGTAGGGATGTTCACTTCGTGGAGGATGAATAGTGCAGTTGAGATGATGCAAAGAAGAAGGGTCAGACCATGACAGAGCTGAAACTCAAGTTTTCTGATTCAAGCATCGAAAAAGAAGATGACTAGTAGAATGAAACAGTGGATGATACTTTCGTAAAAGGAACAAGGTTGCTCTCAGATATTTATGAAAGGTGTAATGTTTCTATGTGTAAACCTGCTGACTATGCAGAAGCAAAAAAGGATCAAAGGAGGATAGTTGCAATGGAGGAGGAGCTGTCAATGATTGAGAAGAACAATACTTGGATCCTTATGGATAGACCTCAAGGTAGGAAGGTAATTGGAGTTAAGTGGGTATTTAGAACCAATCTTAACGCTAGTGCTCATTCAACAAGCACAAAGTCAGGCTTTTGGTTAAAGGGTATGCCCAAATCTTTGGTGTTGATTACTCTGACATTTTTGGTCCTGTTGCTAGATTGAACATTGTAACAACTCGATTTTGGGCCTAGTCGGAATAGTGGTTTCGAAACCACTAACTCGAGATCGGAGGAATTATTTTTGAAATTTTTATATGTGTGATGGCATGATTAAATGAGAGTATGAAAATTTTGGTGAGTTAATTTTAGCGTTTGTAAGCTCAATTGTGAAAAAGGACTAAATCGCATAAAGTTCAAAAGTCTTAATTTGATAACTAAGGGTATTAAATTGCCATGAAACCAAAATTGGGGGTCTTTAAAGGGTAAATAGACCCTTAGACTATAGCTTGGTCGGCCATGAGATAAAGAAATTAAATGGTCAACACGTTAGGTATTTGATGACAAAATATGTGATAAAATAATGCCCAAAAATCTAGCTATCATCTTTTTCCTCCACCCTTTTCTTCTTGACCGAAAATATCAGCCATTGGAGGAGTTTTTGAAGCTTGAATTTTCAGCCACTTAATATGTCTACAAGTAAGTGATCTTGGGGGCTTTTCTTGAATATTTTTGTACTTTTAGAACCCTTGTAGCATGAGCTTTCAAATGAGGGGACTATTTTGCAAAATGGTTGAAAGTATAAGGTTTTACCATGAGTTTGTTCATGTGATTTTCTAAAATTTTACGGTAGAATATGAGTTATGGTAGTATAATAAACAACTTTTGTAAAGAGATTTATCATGAAAACCCTAAAAAGGACCATTTTTGCATAAGTTGTACAATAAGTGATAAATGTGTAAAATATTGAGAATTTTGGACTGCTTCTAGTATAAAAAGTGATCGGCTAGGTTTGGTTAGTGAGAAAATGTGATAAAAACCAATTTCAGACTTAGGGGTAAAATGGTCATTTTGTAAAAGTCTAAGGGCAAAACGGTCATTTTGCCCAATTATGAATTTTTGAGTGTCTAGATTTTTATGCTGATGAAATGAATGAATTTCTATCATTTTAGATCAAGAATTACAAAATTCGGGCCTAGAGCGGGGAAAAGCAGAGGTAGTGGATTAAGCCGAACTAGTCGCCACATTTTGTAATCCGAGGTAAGTTGTATGTAAAGAATGCAACTACATTGCTAATATATGTGTTTGAATGGATATAGCATAAATTGCTTGTTTGTGGAAATGTTTATGTATGAGGAATATTGAGATAGTAGAACTCTCGTTTGAACCTTAGGAAATGAATCGGATATTCATGCCATGACACTCGGGTTATTTGTGTGCCAGTGTAAGACCATGTCTGGGACATGGCATCGGGATTGAGATGAGGGCTAGTGTAAGGCATGTCTGGAACATGCATCGGCCTCGAGATGTAAGCCAGTGTAAGACATGTCTGGGACATGCATCGGCTACGAGATGTGTCAGTGTAAGACCATGTCTGGGACATGGCATCGACACGAATATGTGAGAGCTAGTGTAAGACCATGTCTGGGACATGGCGTCAGCCTTAATTTCGATAGTCAGTGTAAGACCATTTTTAGGACATGGCATCGACTTGATAGATGAGCCAGTGTAAGACCATGTCTGGGACATAGCATCGACATTATACCTTACGTTAGAGGCTTAGTGAATATCCGATAGTGTAACATCCCAAAAATCTTGAAATCCAAAAATCTCGATATCCAAAAATCCCGAAATCCTGAATTTCTTTTATTTTTAATTTTGATGAAAATTGTGTTTAATATTCTTATCCAAGCAATAATTTTAGTAGGTCTTAGCTAAGGTTGAGTTTGAATTAAGGGGTAGAAGAAATTATAATTTAATTATTAAAAGAATCAGGGCTGACAAGTAGGTGGTCTTTTGAATAAATGAAGAAACAATTGGACACAAAAAGAGCTTGTGGTGGAGTGGCTAAGTGACGCCACATAAGGTGTAGTGAGGTGGCGTTAGTAGCTACCAAGGGGGTCCAAGGTTCGAGTCCTAGCTTAGTATTTTTAGAATTTAATTTTGGCCTTCTAGAAGGATGGAAGTGGCGTGAAGATGGACTCCAAGGGGAGTGTTCAAAAGAGAAAATTAAGGAAAGGATCAAGGGGTTATTAGGGAGAAAAACGAGGAGATGACAAGTGAGGAGTAAGTGGAGCTGAATTGGGAACTTGGGCTTGAAGAATTCGGCTATAGGGCTATAAATAGGTGCCGAATGGGAGGGTTGAAAAGTTAATGACGAATTTCCTTTCAATTTGTGCCAGAAACCCTTTTCTCTTCAAGATCAAAAAAGCCAAAAACCATCTATTTTACTTTCTTTTCTTTCTGCCGATTTCTATTCTCCTCTACACAATATTCTTTGCTGATTTCTTCTACTACTCTTCTTCTTTAATCTGTACCAAATAAACCTTATTCACCATACTTAGTTTGAAAAGCTGAAAAATTGAATCTTCTAAAGGCCGAATAATTTTTGACCGAATCTAGTGTAAGTGTTGCTCTTCCAATCGGTTTTCTTTGTTTAGTATCGATTATTTTCCATTGCTCTTTCTAATCAACTTTGGTAGGGAATTAGTATCTGATGGTTTTTAGCTCTCTGCCGAATTGCTCCTTAAGGTGTTGCGGTTTTGGTAAGTAATCTTCTCCCATTGGCTAAGGTGGCTGAATGGTCATAGTTATGGTAAGGAGACTTGTGTTGGATACGAGTCACCTATTATTCGGGTTTTAATAGTTAAGATTTGTGTAGATCTAGGAAATACGTGATCAAGGAAAAAGCGATTAAGGATTGGGCTTAAGGTAAGGTTAAGGTGAGGTTTCGGTTTTTGAGTAAATAAGTATTAAGCATACGATTAATTGAAGGGTAATATCGATTGTAGGTTTGGGCTAAGGAGATCGCATCACGCTTGCTTACCAGGTGTGTACATACACTGCACACACACAATGATTTGGCAAAAGCTGAAAAGCTAAAAAGCTGAAAAGACGAAAGTGTGGCTACGGTAGTCTTGTGAGTACACAAAATCTCGTAAGGGGGAAACCGATAGGTTGCCTAAGGCCCACGGGTGATTCTGTGGACTTGGGTTGTGATTTGGTCATATGGGCCAGATGGGCTAAATGGGTCCGATGGGCTGTTGGGCCCATAATAGGCAAAAAGTGAATATTGACGCTATGTGATAGGAATTTGTATGTGAGCATGAGTATGGATGTGACTAGGTCTAACGGGCCATATAAATGTGATTTGGGCCTAATGTGCCATATACAGGTGATTTGGGCCTAATGGGTCATATGAATATGATTGGGTTTAATGGGCCAGATCCAGGTATGTGAATTTGATTGGGCTCTGTAATGGGTTTTGGGCCTAGTATATGATATCCACATAAGACTTAATTAATTATTTGCGACCGTGGACAAGTCATAGGGTTAAGGTGTGGCAACGGGTATATGCATGTCTAGGATTGGATCTAGGGAGAGCTTGGTACTTAAGTGGTCTTAATGACCCACCTCCTCTTCTTTGGAATCCTACCTGGTGCATAGAATTCATTCATCTTAGCTCACGGGACTTGTTAACGGGCCAAGATAAGTGAAAACCATAATTAAAGAAAAATTACAGAAATGCCCTTAAGGGCAAAAATGACCAAAATACCCCTAGGTGTTGAATGTAAGTTTTGTGGATGCGACATGCATACATATGATATTCTGCTTAGGTTGCATATGGGTTGGAAATTATGGAACGGAGGAATTATATGAGGATCGTATGGTTGCTTGACAATCGTGGATCCACCGACGGCTTTTAAAGCCCAATATGTAAATGAAGGTAGTTCCGCAACCGAGCTACCATAGTGTGTGGGTTGGGTGGGTCGATATTTATATCCCCACATAGTGTGACTAGGGACAGAGCCAGTGTGTAGTGGATAGATAATTTGGATGGGATTGCATTGCATGATTGATGAATGATGTTTTTTGTGAATACTTGTTTTTGTCGAGGGTTGTACACACTGAGTTTGCGAAAACTCACCCCCTCTTTTATTTTATTTTCAGGTGATGCTCAGTAGAAGGTTCAATATTTGGAAGGACTCTGGGTGGCCAGCTAGCAAGATGATTTGGACTTGTCTTTTTTTCAAGAATTTAAGTTTTTACTTCTTTTTAAGTATGTTCCAGACCAGATTGTAATAAGGTTTTCATTGTGTTATTATTACTTAAATTATTATTATTTTCAATGTAATTACAATAAGTTGAACATGAGTTTTCTAAATTATAGTATGTTTTCTACGTTTCCGCAATTAAATTTTTAAATGATAAGTTTTCTTAAATCAAATGTTTCAACAAGGTTTTTGTAATTGAAAGGGTGTGTTTTTTTTTAAGTTAGTTAAGGTTTCTTTTATTTTAATAAGGGTTTTCAATGAAAACACGATTTTCGCTAAAACACTTCAATGTGACACACCAGATTCGGCCATAACGTCTAGGCCGGGTTTGGGGTGTTACAGATAGCGTTCCAAATGGTTCATTGGTGAGACTTACAGTTTAAGTTAAACATGAAATGTATAACCATGTTGTGAGAGGTGCAGGTACCTATTTGAAATGTATGAGGTGTGAGCTCAATATATGCTATGTGAATTGTAATAGATAGTGATGAGTAAGTTGTGCTTATGCCTATTTTTGTATTATGAGAATAATGATGAATGGTAAAGTTGTTGTTATATTCATTTGCATGCAACTTACTAAGCTTTATTTTTACTCCCTTTCCTTTCCATTTTCTTCCTAATTAGCTCGAGGATCGTTGGACATCGGAAACATCAATGACACTATCAACTGAAGCACTTGGTATAGTTGGTTTTATTATTTTAAGTATGGCATGTATAGGGCTTAGACTATTGAGTTTTGTGTCAATGTTAAATTAGCCAAGGTGTTGGCTTGGGATGAATCCCTTCATTTTTGTATAAAGCCTTAGATAATGGCTAATGTTCCTTTTGATATATATATTTATAAATGATGATGTTTTCATGGATGAGTATATTGCATGAATGAGATAATGCCTTGTGTGGCTAATTAAACCTTGTATTGTTGTGTGGATTTGTCATGTTAGATGTCATGTAGGTTGTTGCAAATAAGGGTGATAAACATGCTTGGTAATTAGCCTTATTTTGTCCACACGGGTAGACACATGGGTATATGTCTAGGTCGTGTGTCAGCCCCACGGGTGTGTTATCCGGTCGTGTGTCCCCTGCATGTTAAATTTGCAAGTCAATATGCATGGTAGTAAACACACAGGCAGAGACATGACCGTGTGTCTCAGCCGTGTGAAAGACACAGCCTTTGGCCACGGGCGTGTACCTTGGCCGTGTGCCCCAAATTGGATGTTGACGTTAGAAATAGAATGTCAAGGTTTTTGAACACGAGCTGAGACATGGGCATGTCGAGGCCGTGTTAGGGACACGGGCCACAGACACGGGCGTGTGTCAAGCCATGTGAAAACCCCTGGAGGTTCGAATTTGGAATTTAATTCACACTGGTAAAGGACACGAGCGTGTCCATAGGTGCTTAGGCCATGTGTGCCACACGGGCCATCAACACGACCGTGTTCAGGTTCTACACGGGCGTGTGCCCTGTTTCAAAGGTTATTTTCTTAGGGTTGGTTAAAAGACTCGAGTTGGTCCAGAGCAGTTTCCAATGGATGATTTGGCCCTCGTAGGTCCATATTAATGGAGTTTAGACGAAGTTCGAAAATTTTTTAAATATGCCCAAGTCTAGGTGACTTGGGGACGTAGGTATGTAAGTGTTTAAGCTAGGTATTTCCTCGTATTTGATGGTCGCTAAACTAACTAAAAATTTGACTAAGGCAAGCGCACCTATCGAACAGTAGTATAGTTGTAGTGAGACCGGAAATATCATATCCACAAGTACTAAAAGTACTAGTAATTACTATCTTTTTATTATCTAGCCCAATAATTAAAGGGATGTTTTTAAACTAAGATTAACTATTTAATTAACTAAGAACACGACAGAGGTAAAAGTTGGAAAATACTGTTGGAAAACTGATGGAGAAGACAATACCCAAGGAAGAATCCACCTAGACTTCACTTATAACTTCTGAATTAGACGATTTATTCACTTGACTTAATCCGTAGAAATCCCTGATTTATGTTAATATCTCTCTCGAGACTAAAAACAACTGACTCTAGGTTGATTAATTAAAATCTCTTTCTAATTAAAGCCCCTATTATCACATTAACTCGATCTATGGATTCCCTTATTAGATTTGACTCTAATCTGGCAGATTTATGTCATCCTATGTCTAGGATTGCATTCAACTCCGCTTAATTATGCTAGATCTACTCTTAAATAGGGACTTTTGCTCCATTGAATAAGCACATCAAAACCTGAATTAATATCTTGAAATATTAAAGCAAGGATTAAAACTCATAATTAAGAATAAGAACAAGTATTTATCATATAATTCAAAAGATAATAAGATTCATCTTAGGTTTCATCTTCCCTAGGTATTTAGGGAATTTAGTTCATAACGATGGGGGAAAACATCTCAAAATTGGGAAAACAACAAAACGTAAGGAAACCCAAAAACTTCGGTAGAAATTGAATGGAGATCTTCAGTCTTGAAGCAGATCTTGCTTCCAAGCTGATTCTAATGGCTGTCTTCAAGTATTCTCCGCCTTCTGCTCTACGTGTCCCTTTGATCCCCTCCTAGTGTGTTTTTATAGACTTTGGAATGCCCAAAATAACCCAAAATTAGCCTTTTCTGAGTAGAATTAAAATAGATCTCGACAGGGACACGGCCGTGTGCAATTCTGATATGGTTTTAAGTCGACACGACCATGACACACGGGCGTGTGGTCTGCCCATATGTCTCACACGGGTGTGTGAATTACCCGTGTGGAAGTGTCTGGGACGTGTGTAGCACTGAAATAAACCTATTCTGTCCGTTTTTGGCCTTTTTCTTGCACTTTTCACTTTTCTATACTCATCTGGATATAAAATATGAAATTAAAGGATTAGGAGCATCAAATTCACTAAATCTTATGATAAATCATCCAAAAATATGTCAAGCATGGGATTAAAATATGTTATTTTTGAGGTTTATCAAATATCCCTAGACTTGCATTTGTTTGTCCTCAAGCAAAATCCTCAACTCACAATTAAAATGCATTCTTCTCAACTTATGATTCTTATCAATAATGTTTCGAAATAATTCACAAATAATTATACATTGAGAATTCAACTAAAGGAATATCAAAGTTTCAAACAATCCAAGTTGAGCATTTTAATCATAAAATCATAACTATTTCCCTTTATCTAAATAATTACCTTTAATTCCAAATCAACAAGAGTTGACATCCTTACCAAAGATTCACTCAAATCACTCAAAGTGTTTAAAGTTCAACAATTAAGCACTCATTAGTCAAACATGAAAAGTTATTACCATAGGCTTGCATGAAAATCAAATCTCCACCCCTATGAATGAGATGATACACAAATCAAAAGGTCTTTAGCAGGGTTGTAACTGGGCTTGGGTTAAAGGTGTGGATAAAGGCTGAAAAAGAGAGTTAGAATCGAGATTAATTTAATAAATTACCAACCTTAGAAAGATAAAGCTAATTATTGAATTACAAACAAGTGCCAAACTTTTTGCGAAAGGATAACAATATGTAATGAGTATATAGTTATACATTTTTTTAAACCAAGAACAATAATAGAAAGTACATAATACGAAATAATTCAACAACTGAGATGGACAAAAAAGGTTAGGTAACTAATCAAATCAAATCTCGATAAAAAGGGAGTCAATAAAAAGGAAGAAATTCTTAACGAATCAAAAAGGGTTAAGCTGTGGGTTAATATTTAATGGGAAAACATCAAGAAAGGGTGTTTAAGGCTCAAAGGGGTTCACTAAGGGTTAATTATGTAGGTAGGCTTTTTATGGAGTGAGTGGGTTAAACCTAAGTGCCTTTATCATCTCAGTATATCAAATCAAAGGTGTGGTCTCGACATGTATAATCGATGCAAGTTCTAGAATAACAAATCAGTATTGACTCACTCATAATTATCAATAAAAGTGAGTAAGAAAAATGCATGCTCTAAAGGCTCAAAATATCACAAAAAATATGGGTTTTTGATGTCAATCCTGTAAACTTAAAATTTCAAGATAATACCTCAATTCAGGGAAACAACCTAGCAATTTTAATTCTCAAAAGTCACTTATCATGCTTGATTCTCTAATGTCTTAAAGTTTAAACAATCAATGCACAATTACCAATGATTTAATCCAAAACATATCAATAAAAATCATAAATCAATCTGTATTCACTCTAATAGTAATATGAGAAAATTATTTGATGACAATATATAATTCAAGGATTTTCAAAAAAAAATACGATTAGCCTCCCCACACTTAAGATGTACATTGTCCTCAATGTACAAAGATAGATAATAACAATATAAACAGGATATCGGAAGAAAGGGAGAAAATTGAAACTACCTTAAAAATTGGATAAAAAATCCTAGAATAGTGAAGAGCTGAGATGTAGGCAAAGTGAATTTTAGTGCATGATTCTGAGCAACTAAAGAAAATGAAACACAGCTGTTGAAGAAGATTAGAGGTTTACTCGATAAAATCCATAAAGATAAAATTAGTTCAAAATAAAAAAATGACTCTCTAAAAGCAACATAATAAAAATAAAAATAAAAAAATAAAAAAAGCATAAGTGGACTCAAAGGTCCTCATCATCAGACTGATTAGTGTCATGAGTTGGTGGCGTTAGAGGAGTGACGTGAAGGTACTGACAGATCTGCTGTAAAGTCGCATCAATGTTGTCGAACCTCTGGAAACACTATTGTTCGAATCGAGTAAACTGCTCCGAGAGATTCACAAGGGTAACAGCATAATAAGTAGGGTGGTGACTCGAATGCGGTGGTGGTTGTAGTGGGTACTCGTGATAGGGAGGAACATCATCAGTGACGTCCTTTGGGTCATGCTGAATGTCAGACTGGACTAGTCTGTACTAAGAGGAATAGGAACGGTGGCTAGGGGTTGAAGAAGATGGGGAAAATGGTAAAAAGTAAAAATATAAAAAAATTAGGGTTGAGGGTTTTAAAATGGACACGGTCGTATGATGTGAAATCTAGCCTGTGTTCGTCGAGGAAAACAAATGTCCATTCGTCATACGACCGTATCACATGGCTGTGTTCTACGTTGTTCACTTCTCCCACACCAGTGTGATCTCTCACACGCCCGTGTGTCCGAATACACAACCGTGTTATTCGCATGTAGAGCTCTCTAATTTGTTTAAAATTTAAAAATTAAGCTCCAGTTTTCACACGGCCTAGGACACGCCCGCGTGTCTAGGCTGTGTGCTTCCCACGACCGTGTCGCACGGCCGTGTGGATTTAGCTCAGGCCATGTGTATGTCAATTTTTGGGAAATTTCAGTCCTGTTTTCACACGGCCAAGGACACGCCCGTGTGTCTAGGCTATGTGGGTGTAAAACTTGCACTTAAAACATGGAAATTAGAAAAACTAAGCTATTTAATGGTGTTAGTAGTCGGGTTGCCTCCCGAGAAGCGCTTATTTAGAGTCTAAGCTTAACTCACCTCATATTTGCATGGTTATGGTGGTTCACGGAGTCGAAACTCCTCTTTTATACTATCAATTTTATCAAAATAAGGTTTGAGTCGAGTATTGTTTACCTTGAGAGTGCCGAAATCAGTATGTGTTACCTCGACTGTACCGTATGGGAAGACATTTAGCATCTTGAAGGGAATTGCTCTATTAGGCTCAGAATTGGTAATACGAGGGTCTGCATCATCCAACAGTACCTTGTCCCCAGCCTTAAATTGATTTGTTTCATCTGTAGGCTCGTCATGGATTCGTTTTGGTTCCTCTTGTACTCTCGGTTTCTCCTTAACTTGCGCCAGCCATTCATCCAGTTCCTCAATCTGTAATCTTCATTCTTCAAGAGACGTCTTGTTGGTATTGAATGAGTTTGACCGTGGCTCCATCACATCTTTGCGAGGAATTTCCTACACAGAGGGTTGAGTTGTAATATTAATCACATCAAAATGACTTGTAATATTATCTCTATCACTAGACATTTTAATAGAATCATGAGCTTGAAGGATAATTGTGTCATCTCTTACACGAAGTGTGAGTTCACCTATTCCAACATCAATGATAGATCTAATAGTTGCTAAAAAGGTCTTCCTAGAATTAAGGGTACGTCACTGTCCTCATCCATGTCTAAGACAACGAAATCGAATGGGAATATGAATTTGTCAATTTTAACAAGCACATCTTCAGCGATACCCTTAGGAAATCTAATAGTTTTATCAGCTAATTATATGCTCATCCTAGTTTGTTTGGGTTTCCCTAGTCCGAGCTGCTTAAACATCTTGTAGGGCATGACATTAATACTTGCCCCTAAATTAGCTAAAACATTATTAACATTCAAACTACCAATTAGGCAAGGAATCGTAAAACTCCCTGGATCTTTCAGTTTGTTGGGTAGCTTGTTTTGCAAAATACCTGAGGAAACTGCATTTAACTCCAAATGCGATGACTCATCTAACTTCCGTTTGTTTGCTAAAAGCTCCTTTAAAAATTAAACTACATTTGGCATCTGCGAAAGAGCTTCAATAAACAATAAGTTAATATGTAATTTTTTTTGTAGTTTAAGAAATTTACCGAATTGTTCGTCTGTGTGGTCTTTCCTTATCGCATTAGGGTATGGCACACGAGGTCTATATTCTTTGCTTACCGCCTTCTGTGTACCATGACTCACCTCAACCTTACCATTGCTTACCTCAATTTCTTGCCTCATTTCAGATTTAGGTTCATCTAACCCTTCTTTGTCGCGCACAGTGACAGCATAGAGTTGCTCCCTTGGGTTAGTTTCTATAGTACTGGGCAAGCCACCTTACGGTCATTCAGAGATCAACTTAGCAAGCTGACCTATTTGAGTTTTGAGCCCTTGAATCGACGTTTGCTGATTTTTATGTGCTGTCTCAGTATTCTGAAAATGAGTTTCTGACACTGAGATAAATCTTGTAAGCATCTCCTCAAGGTTCGGCTTTTTCTCCTGTTGGTAAGGTGGTTGTTGAAAACTTGGAGGGTGTTGTGGCCTTTGATTCCCTTGACCACCTCACGAAAAATTGGGATGGTTCCTCCAACCTGCATTGTAAGTGTTACTATAAGGGTTATTCTGAGGTCTAGAATTGTTACCAATATAGTGGACTTGTTCTCCTTTGGTGCTGGGGTTGAAGGATGGATAGTCTGTGTTGTGCATCCCTCCTCCATTTGAATCGCACCTCATCACTGGATGTACTTGAGTAGAATCATACAAACCATCAACCTTTTTATTCAATAGTTCTACCTGGTTAGATAGTATAGTGATCGCATCGAGGTTGAAAACACCAGCTGCTTTTGTCGGCTTTCTTCTCATGACTTGCCACTGATAGTTGTTTAGTAACATCTCTTCAATAAATTTGTAAGTCACTTTAGGTGTTTTATTGTTCAAGGTTCCACCGGCGGCTACGTCAATCAGTTGCCTTGTTGAGGGGTTCACACCGTTATAGAAGGTCTGAACCTGTAACCATAAAGGTAACCCATGGTGAGGGCACCTTCTCTATAAATCCTTATATCTCTCCTATGCATCATAGAGTGTTTCTAAATCTATCTGCAAAAAAGAAGAGATATCATTCCTCAATTTAGCCATTTTAGCCGGCGAAAAATATTTAAGCAAAAAATTTTCGGTCATTTGTTCCCAAGTAATGATTGACCGTCATGGTAATGAGTTCAACCACTGTTTAGCCTTATTCCGTAATGAAAAGGGAAATAACCAAAGGCGAATGGCATCGTCAAAAGTGTCATTGATCTTGAAGGTGTTGCAGAATTCCAGAAAATTTGCTAAATGAGTGTTTGGATCTTCGTCCTGCAAACCATCAAACTGAACAAACTATTGTATCATTTGAATCGTGTTAGGTTTCAGTTCAAAATTATTTGCAGAAACAACAGGTCTAACAATACTCGATTCAGTTCCTGTTAAAGTAGGCTTAGCATAATCATACATAGTACAAGGAGCAGGATTCTGATTTATTGGATTTGCAGCTACTACAAGAGGTAGCGAATTATTCAGATTGTCTGTCATCTCTTCGGGTATATCGGTCACGTCCTCTTTCTCTTCCTCTATATACTGTAGGCTTCGCCTTATTTCTCTTCGATTTCTACGAGCTGTGCTTTCTATCTCACTGTCAAATAGCAAAGGTCCTGATGGCTTCCTTCTAGTCATAAACTAGAGAATCCTACCAGAAGCAAATAACATGGAGATTAGAAGAGAAGTAAAAATTAAATTAAAACAAAAAAGTAATTTGCAATAAAAATAAAAATAATGGCTATTGTAATAAAATTCAAGAGCTCCTAATATCTTAGTCCCCGGCAACAGCGCTAAAAACTTGATGGTCGTTAAACTAACTAAAAATTTGACTAAGGCAAGCGCACCTATCGGACAGTAGTATAGTTGTGGTGAGATCGAAAATATCGTATCCACAAGGACTAAAAGTACTAGTAATTACTATCTTTTTATTATTTAGCCCAAGAATTAAAGGATGTTTTTAAACTAAGATTAACTATTTAATTAACTAAGAACACGACAGAGGTAAAAGTTGGAAAATACTATTGGAAAACTGATGGAGAAGACAATACCCAAGGAAGAATCCACCTAGACTTCACTTATTACTTCTGAATTAGACGATTTATTCACTTGACTTAATCCGTAGAAATCCCAGATTTATGTTAATATCTCTTTCAAGAATAAAAACAACTGACTCTAGGTTGATTAATTGAAATCTCTTTCTAATTAAAGCCTCTATTGTCGCATTAACTCGATCTATGGATTCCCTTATTAGATTTAACTCTAATCCGGCAGATTTATGTCGTCCTATGTCTAGGATTGCATTCAACTCCGCTTAATTATGCTAGATCTACTCTTAAACAATGACTTTTGCTCCACTGAATAAGCACATCAAAACTTGAATTAATATCCTGAAATATTAAAGCAAGGGTTAAAACTCATAATTAAGAATAAGAACAAGTATTTATCATATAATTTAAAAGATAAAAAGATTCGTCTTAGGTTTCATCTTCCCTAGGTATTTAGGAAATTTAGTTCATAACGATGGTGGAAAACATCTCAAAATTGGGAAAACAACAAAACATAAAGAAACCCAAAAACTTCGGTAGAAATTGAATGGAGATCTTCAGTCTTCAAGTATATCCTACTTTCGAGCTGATTCTGATGGTTGTCTTTGAGTATTCTCACCCTTCTACTCTATGTGTCCCTTAGATCCTCTCCTAGTGTGTTTTTATAGACTTTGGAATGCCCAAAATAGCCCAAAATTAGCCGTTTTCGAGTAGAATTAAAATAGGTCTCGACAGGGACACAGTAGTGTGCAATTTTGATATGGTTTTAAGTTGACACAGCCATGACACATGGGCGTGTGGTCTACTCGTGTGTCTCACACGGGCGTGTGGATTTCCCGTGTGGAAGTGTCTGGGCCGTGTGCAGCACTGAAATAAACCTATTTTGTCTGTTTTTGGCCTTTGTCTTGCACTTTTCATTTTCCTATGCTCATATGGATATAAAACATGAAATTAAAGGATTAGGAGCATCAAATTCACTAAATGTTATGATAAATCACCCAAAAATATGCCAAGCATGAGATTAAAATATGTTACTTTTGAGGTTTATCAGTATTCCATCTCGGCGTAGGGTATGGGTGTGGGGTGTTACAGATACAAACAAGTTATTGCTTGCAATAGCTGCACATAAAGGTTGGAAAGTGTTCCAGTTGGATGTCAAATCAGCTTTTTTTAAATGGTGTCGTATAGGAAGAAATTTATGTTGAACAGCCCCAAGGATTTGGAAAGGAAGGTGAATGAGATACAATCTATCTTCTGAAGAATGCCCTTTATGGTCTAAAACAAGCTCCAAGAGCTTGGTATAGCAAAATTGATGAACATTTGTTGAAATTGGGATTTGTGAAAAGTCTATTAGAAGCAACCTTATATGTCAAGCAGAATGATACAAACATTCTTATTGTTTTACTGTATGTTGATGACCTACTGGTTACAGGAAACAATACAGATCATATTCAAAATTTCAAACAGGAGATGATGAAGGTGTTCGAAATGACAGATCTCGAGTTTATGTCCTACTTCCTTGGCATGAAAATCAAGCAAAGGCAAGGTGAAGTTTTCATCTGCCAGAAAAAGTATGCAAAGGAAATACTGAAGAAGTTTCAGAAGGAGAAGTGGAAGGCAAGAAGCACTTTAATGAATCAGAAAGAGAAGCTGTGCAAAGAAGACGGTGCTAACAAAATTGATGAAGAATATTTCAGGAGTTTGATTGGTTGCTTGATGTATCTCATAGCAACAAGGCTTGATATTTTGAATGTTGTAACAATTTTGTCTCGATTCATGCATTGTGTAAGTGAATTACATCTCAAGGCTGCCAAAAGAGTGATTCGATATGTCAAAGGCACAAGTGATTTTGGTGTTAAGTTCATAAGGAGCAAGGAGTTCAAGTTGGTTGGTTTTTCTAACAGTGATTGGGAAGGTTCCATTGATGATATGAGGAGCACTTCAGGCTACTGTTTTACTCTTGGATTTGGTGTTTTCTCATGGAGCTCGAAGAAGAAAGAAACTATAGCCCAATCCATTGCCGAAGTAGAGTTTATTGCTGCAACACTACTGTTAATCAAGCTTTATGGCTGAGGAAAATTTTACTTGATCTTGGTCTGGAGCAGAAGGAAAGCATAGAGATTCTTGTTGACAACCAAGCTGCTATTGCTATCTCTCATAATCCCATGTTTCATGGAAAGGCTAAACATTTTAATATCAAGCTATTCTTCTTAAGGGAAGTACAGAAACATGGAGATGTGATTCTCTACTACAAAACAGAAAATCAAGTTGCAAACATTTTAACCAAACCATTGCCTGCTTGCAAGTTCGAGTTTTTGAGGTCAAGACTTGGTATTTGCAGCTCCTAAAACAAGGAGGAGTGTTAAGAAAATGCTTCATGAGTGAAACTTGTCCACGTGTGTTTTTTTGTTAAGTTGATTGTGTCAAAGTTTGTTCCTATTTTTAGGAATTAGTTATTTGTGTGTTGCTCAAATTTAGGAGAAAGTTAGTTGGTTGTTGATTTTATTTTGTATAAATTCTGAATGATTGTTGAATAAATAGCGTTCAGTTTTCTTCATCCATTGAGTTTTTTTTCACTAAAATACTTACAATGTGATTGGGGTAGGGAGTCAAAGGATTGGGATTAGGTGGTGGTAAAGGGAAAAGATAGTGTTGTGTATGTCCATGCCTTTGTATACCATAGTGAAGTTTTGTGAAGACTAAAAATTTTGACTTTATCGATAAAATATCATGGTATTTATACAAGTAACTAGAAAGGAAAAACTAAAGAAATAAAGAGAGAGTATTTACATATCAGTCAAAGAGATAAAAAGAGTAGAAAATGATTAAAGATAAAGATTAAAAAAAAAAAAAGAGGGTCTCCTCATAGCTTTTTATGTCCTTTCAAAATGGATAGTATGGGGCTGAAGTCTGCATTAGTCTGAGTTCTATCTCTGGATGGCCCAAGCTGGCATTTTAACTTGATCGATCCATTTACTTGACTAAGGACTTGCTCCATAGTAAGAAATCAGAAGTTGGCCATGCTTGTTTTACTTGCTACTGCCTGCTGATCTGTATTTATAGCGCATGGCCCAGAGAAGGTAATGCATGAAATTCAAAGCGCTAAGCACACACATAAGCCAGTAGAATCTCTCCAGATGATATCCATTTATTGTATGCCCTGACAGCCACGGCTTGTGCCCTGAGTTCTCACTCACATTGTTCACTATTGATACAATTACCGAGCTTAAATAATACCCCATTGCCAAGGAAGTCCAAGAAAGAGATGTAGCCAAGGATCTCATGCTTGAGGGCGCCTCGGTGAAGAAAAATTCTAGTAACCCCGCCAAGGTGAAAAGATCAGCTGACCCCAGGAACAAGTACTGTAAAGCAATCCACAAAAATGTAATGGGTAATGGATTGGTTGAGTCAAGTACGCCAGAGTAAGTTGCTACTCTTTTTCGTTTAATTTCGACAAGAGCTGCCACTGCCATGGCTACCATGGAAAGAAATAAACCAATCCCAATTCGTTGCAAATGAGTGATGCCCATCTCAGTTTTAGTTACTCTCCGAGCAAATGGGATAATGAAGTGATCGTAAAGCGGGGCTAGGATCATGATGAAGACCACGGGAAAGACTGGTAGGGAAGCTGGAGGAATTTTCAATGAACCAAGCTTAGTGTTCATGGTTGCTGCCTGCTCAACTGAAAAAGTGGAGAGCTGAGCTAGGCAGCAATTGAGAACAATGGTGCAAGCAAATATGGGAAAGATTTTAAGCACGATCTTGACTTCCTCTACTTGCTGCACTGAGCATTCAAGTGCTGGGTAAGCTGGCTTGTTCACCGCTGCTCTGTTTAGGACTTTGAGGCTTTCAGTTGGGATTTGGTGGTCTCCTTCCTTGCTGGTTTCAGTTCGATAAGAAGGGCTCGTTGTCAGGTTCGCAATGGCATTTTTTGGATTTTTGCTCATGCAACTGTTCAGCATAGCAGCAACCAAAACCTGTTCAAGTAAAGCAAAAAACAAAACTTATTTCTTCATTACAGCAATGGCATCAAGGTGGGGTCTGATAATTGAAGTAGCTTTTACCTTGCCAATGGTTGTAAGAGGGCTGCCAAAGGGTATTTTGTTCCTGTAAACAGCCGAACCAGCAAGGAAGATTGCGATTGACAACAATACTGCAATTGTAGAGATGGAAAAACCCCACTTCCATCCCATATTATCTTCAACCCACACAACAAATGTGACGGCTATGAGTGCACCGAATGAGAGACAGAATACAAAGTAGTTGAAGAAGGTGGATCTTTGCTTCCTTCCCTGTGGGGTGTTGGCATCAAACTGCTCAGCGCCATGTGTTGGTAAGGAACCCTTTATCCCTCCAACACCAAGCGCCACAAGATAGAGGCCAGTGAACAGCATTACTGCTTTCCCACCTCCAACTTCATGGCATGGAATGGAGGCGGTTGATACACTACATTCTCGTGGCTTTAGGGAAGCAGTCCGAGCTTGCATTGCAAGAATGACCGACCCCTGTTTCAACGACCACAATTGGTTAGGCATGCATGCTCAATTAGCAAGTGTGTAGACTTTAGAAGCCCCCAGCAATTAATTTGAATAACTTTGATTCATAATAATGTTCAAGCATTCCTTTTTCTTTCCTTTGTATCTCTTTAAGGCATTCATGGGAAGAAATGAAGCTTGCATTCAATTCCTTATACAACTAGGTAAACTCGGTTTCATGCAGTTTTCAAACATAAGAAAGACTTTCAAGTCCGAAATCCATACATACACAGCATCCAAGGTTGTATAATAGATAGGGAAGAGGAGATGAGTACGCCTGGATCAAACTGATTCGTCAGTTCCCTATATGATCGGTTTCCACATACTAAACCGAAAAGCCGATAGCATTAAGGTCCAACTTGTTGGCCCGTTCAATAAGGTTTTTCCTTTATCTGGCGTTAGCCACACAAGGATTGCACTGCGAAAATTTCAATGATATGTCACTGTAAAGAAACCGGGTTGTTGACGACATGGCTTTGTTATATTGAATGGTGCAGGGTGAGCATGATTCTCAGTTAAATAGACCTTCAAGTTTCGCTTGGGCTCTATCAATGGCCGCCCACGTGGTTCATGAACCTGCCTAAAATGAAATGAGCAACCTTTGCTTCATTTCCCTTTTTCATTCGAAGAAAGCTACGCACCCATTATTAAATGGATTTGGTTTTCCCAGGATTTTCTTCGGATTCGTCTCTTTCTCCAGCCACATACTGTACAGTGATTGGTGGATGAAGAGTTGAAAATTACCGTGTATTAGACGTACGACATAGGGTAGGAGCTCCAGCGACTGTTTGACACTCATGCGGTACGTGTAGAGCTAAAGCTCTCTTATCGTTAAACTAAAATCCCAAGGCGTCGGCTTTGAAAGGATAAGTCCCATGACTAATTCCCTAACATTGGCCTACTCCAGGACCCACTCGCCCCACTTCCCAATTTATGGATAAGAAAAAAAGGAATTTCTTTAATGGAATATGAGGCATTTGAAAGAATAGCTAACATAACCGATTGTTGTTGGAAGTTCCAATATGTGATGGAAGGATGAATTGAAACAGACCCTGTTTTATTATCTCAGAATTAGTTTACTTTTGGGATCCGAAAGAAAGTGGACAAATATACTGACATTTTTTAGTAAGGCCTCGTTAGTTGTTGTACCTAGGCGGACTGGGTTTTTTTGTTTATACCGAAGTCGCAGGGAGGGAACACTATCAGATTTTTGCCCGTGTCTTTTATTTATGACAACCACAATGCGGATGAAGTGCAATAATGAAACAAAACATAGAGAGTTCTAAAGATAAGAGTGTGTGAAAATGGAGTACCAGGAATTGGATGAGTGCGCTTATGAGGTAGATGTGATAAGTAGTGAAGAAAGTGTCGGATAAGAAGCCCCCAAGCAGAGCCAGAAGGAAGGCTGTCCCCATGAAATTGGTGACATCGTTTGCCGATTTTGATGGAGATAAGTGCATGTGCTTTGACAAATACAGCACCAGGTTGCTACTATTTGCCAAGTAGGCCAGGTTCTCCAGCACTTCCACAACTACGTACAGCCAAAATTTATCATTAAACTAAGGGTTGGAACCAACCTATAAAATAAGCCTACAGCGGAAGCTCACCCTTGATTTGTGTCAAAAGCAACAAAAAGGAATAGATCAGGTAACTAACCCAAGACAAAGGAGGCAGCCACCATGCCACCATGTTGGCCCCTTAAGGCAGGTCTGCCCCTCCAATCCACATACCCTTCCCATCTATTATCCTGGTATCCTCCTTCCTGTACAATAAAGGGCGAGTTAGTAATAGTATCTAGGAAAGCAACATAGGTTTGTTGTCTGTTGTTTGTACTTTGAATGAAGCAACGAGAGGACGAATAATGAGTGAGATGACAACATAAAAAGAGCAGCAAAATAAAAAATTAAAAGGGCGGGGGGGAACCCACCATTGTTCTTTCTCTCTCCTATTCTCAACTTGGGTAATTATGTTGGTATTTGATCTCGAGTGTGAGTAGAAAAGCATGGTGAGAGTGGTGGGGCTATTTAAAGAGAGGGGAAGGGAAGAGCATTTGATGGTTTCACTTCAACTTGGAGGAGAGAATAGTCTTCACACTTCACATAAGTTACTTTTTGACTCATCATCCTTGGAACCTTTTGTTTTATACTAAGAATTCTTTCATTTTATTATTTTATTTGAAAATTATCATATTAACAAACAGTTTCTTTTTGTAATAACAAAGTTTCTTTTTATTAAAGATTGCTAACTTATAGTAAAAAAGCTTCAGAGGAGGAAGATTGGGAGAGAAATATATCAAATTCTCCCCACCCATTATTAAAGGAACCCAAAAAAACAAAAAAAAGTACCTTTCTCTTTCTTTGACCATCGAAAGCCAAAACCTTCGTCGCGGATGCCTAATGATAGTATTTATTTTTGTCTTTTCTTCCAACAAAATATGAATTCAGTTAGCAAATAGAAACATCAAAGCAGTACACGCCTTGAGGAGTAGAACAAAACCAGCAAGTAGCAACACACAGTGAGCAGCTGATCCATAAATGCCCCCTTAGGAGGTGTGGCGCCAAACGTTGACAAAACCACTGTCTTCATGTTCAACCACAAGTGGTTAAGTGGTTTAAGAATCTCCCAGGGGCGCTAAGGTTGATATCGAGTATTGGTGTACCGAGAAGCAGCCACTATAGAATCGGATTCCACCACTACAGAATCAGAACAACAATATAAAACTTATCTTTAATCTTGTTTCATTTTTCACTTGACATTTTGATTATCTTCCATATCTTTCTCCTTCCAGTACTGTTATAATAAAATTTGCTGATTTATATATAATTATAAGAGAAAGAATATATTCTTTAGTCCGTGTACACTCAGGAATTTAGTAAGTGGATGACGATAACATGGATATATATATATACACATACGGCAGCTTTATGAAAATGTCTTTTGTGGCCGTGTGATTATCATGAATACTATTTCCCCAAACCCAAAATCCAATGTTTACACAAATGAATGGAATCCCCAGTTAACAAATTGAAAACAGTGGTTAAAAGAAGCAAAGGGTAGTGGCAAGATCACTTGGGTTGGACGATTGCTAATTGCTTGACATGATAGAATCTAATAGCCATACAATGGAGGATTATTATATTAATGGCTCCCAATCTCCTACCTATAAGCTTTTGTGCAATAATGCTTGAAGATATCAAAAGATGATAGAAATTGGATGTGCGGTCTCAAGAGTAAAAAATACTACTACATATCCATTTTCTTGTTAGGCTTATTTCAAATATTACCCTCTAAATTATACCCATTTTTTGGTACTTAATTTTTTTTTAAGTCACTTTGAGTACCTTAACCATGTAATTCTAGATATTAATGCCATTTGTCAAAAAAAAAAAAAATCACCATATAGGAAAATTAAGAAAAACAGGGAGATAAATAAAAAATGTTTTTATTACAGCAATAAAGTTAATAAAAGGAACTAACTTATCAATTATTATCAAATTTAAAATGCCGACTCTCTTTAAAAACCCAATTTCCACGGCATGGTTGTTGGTAGACAGTGCGTGTAACACCCCTTACCCGTACCCGAGACCAAGACCAGATACGAGGTATTACCAGACGGACATACAAACATCCAACTAAAACTACATGTATGAAGTTTCTATTCTTATCATTTTGTCCCTTATATGAGTTTACGAGGCCCAAATATACCTTTAAAGTGGTCAAGGACTGAATCGAGAACATATGAAAGACTTAAGAAAACTTTTGCATTTTGGCCTCACACGTCCGTGTGAAGGCATATCACACGCTCGTGGGCTTTGGGACACGGTCGTGTCCCTAGCCCGTGTGGAATTTTGAATTTTATTATTTTTCCAATCAAGGTGCAGTGGTTTTCAGACGGCCTAGACACACGCCCGTGTCCTTGGCCCGTGTCCTTGGCCCGTGTCCTCCCACACGGCCTAGACACGCCCGTGTCGTCACCCATATCCGAAAACCAAGATATTTTATTTATGACGTCATCATTCATTTAAGGGCACACGGCCAAGGCACACGCCCGTGTGATTAGGCCGTGTACTCCACACGGTTGAGACACACGATCGTGTCTCCAACCCGTGTAGACACTACAAAGCATGCAACGTGAAAATTTTGGGAAGTAGAGGACACACGGCTGAACAACACGCTCGTGTGTCACACACAGACTAGACACCTACTAGTATGTCCATCCATATGGACCATTTGGAGGCTATTTTCCAAGCCATTAGTCACCCAAGGTCTCTCATGCACTCCAGCATGTATATCATTCTACCATTTAACCCATATCACAAGCACAAATGCAATTTAATATGCATATAATAAAAACATCATAGGAAGATATCTTAAAAGGTTATATGGACCAACTCACTTGGCCATATACAAAATGATCATTCCCAATAGAGCACCAATACTTTAAACTAGACACATGACACATATACAAAATAATAATCACCTATACATGCCATGATTCAAAATAATAAAATGTATTATACCCAAAGTTTAGTTGATAGTGTGACCCGAGCTCCGACGTTCCCAATTCTTCGAGCTAGCTTGACGGATCTCAAAAGGGATGGAAAAAGAGAGGCGTAAGCTATAAGCCTAGTAAGTACACATACAAATAAAGTAAAACTTTAGAATGTTATTTATATCTTTGTCACTATTTCAAAGCTTCTATCAAAACGTATGATCTATATTTCCAAAAATATTACATAAAGACATGCATTGCCATGAACCATTGTGGTCATAAGAGTACACAAGTTTAAGTTCGTACCTTTTTACTTCCATGCATACATATATACTTTATTTAGCTCACATTCAAACTACATGTGCGTTACCCATTGAACGTTTGGAATAATGAATAGGATACTCGGATACATATGCACCGAAGTGCCATAACATCACATAGCACGCCTCTCAACAGGGCTACCTAAGAGCAACCAGACCTAGCATGCATCACATAATCATGCCTCTCAACGGGGCTACATAAGCTCCTGGACCTAGCGTGTACCACATAATTACATGCCTCTCAACGGGGCTACATAAGCTCCCGGACCTAACATGTATCATGCCATCAAATGAGCTCATACATACATAGCTATCCTAGTGACATGTCACTTGTATCCTTACCTATTCCTAAGTTCAAATGGGATTTTCGGACTTTCGTCTCTTTGTTGAACATTCTCGGAAAGTTAGCCTCATAACATATGACATTTTCAAATACAAATGCTAACACGACAACACTCGTAAAATAAGATTAAAACATCAAAACACATTATAGCAACAAAGTAGCCAAATAACATATTATTTATCTAAATATTATTTGAACATTTAAAACGTCAATTAAAGTATTTATTTGCACATGTACTTACCTCGGTACAAAATATTCGGTATAGTGCCTAAGCCTTGAACGCTTTGTTCTTGCCTTTATCAAGATTTGATTCTCGTCTTTCTTGATCTATAATAATAAATTTAGCTCATTAAATTCATACATTACTCAAATAGACCCTAAATTCATGCTTTGATAAAATTACCATTTCACCCCTAAACTTTCACTTATTCACAATTTAGTCTCTAAGCTCGTATGTTGAAATGCAAGTGATTTCTTGGTTACCCAAGTCTAACCGAATGCTTCTTGTACTTATAGCAGCCCATACTTCCTTCATTTCACACTTTTCTACCCATTTTCTCAACTTTTACAAATAAGTCCTTTTTAGGGTTTCCATGCAAAATCACTTAACAAAAGTTGTTCTCCATACTTTAAACTATCATATTCTTCTATAATCCATCAAAATACATCTAAATCATGCATGGGAAATTTTCTAAAAATAAACCCTAGCATGAGATATGGGTAGAAATGAAGAGAGCAAGTTGCAAGGATGTCAAAAATACAAAGAGCATTAAAAACGCGACTAGGATTGCCTTACTATCAAGTTTGAAAGTTGAAGAAACCCTAGCTATGGCACCCTTGAAGTTTCGGCAGCCACATGAGGAAGATGAGCTGATTTTTAGCTAATTTTCCCTTTTTAATTCATTTAATATCCAAATGACCAAAATACCTTTGTTCACTAAACTTACAAAAATTTCCATGGATGTCCATATTTGTCCAAAAATTTAGAATTTGGGAAAATTTCTCTTTAATACCTTCTAATTCACATCCCAAAACAATTCCATACAAATTACACCTAAAACCCAAATTTTGCATCTTATTCAATTTAGTTCTTTTTTTCTAATTGGACACTGTATTCTTAAAATTTCCTTATGAAACTTTACCACATGCATACTCTTATATTCTAAATCTCGTAATGGTCATAATCTAAATATTTTAACATCAAATTTATGGTCTCGAAACCATTATTCTGACTAGGCCATATTTCAGAGTGTTACAATTCTCCCTGCTTAAGGCACTTTCGTCCTCGAAAGTCTTACCTGGAAACCAATTCGGATACTGACTTCTCATAGTCTCCTCTGGTTCCCAAGTGGCATCTTCAACTCCGTGTCGATGCCAAAGTACTTTCACAAGAGCCACACTTTTATTTCTCAATTGGTTAACTTCTCTTGCCAAAATCTTAACCGGTTCCTCACCATATGTCATGTCCGGTTGGATCTCAACCTCAGTTGAAGCAATTACATGCGAGGGATCTGATCGATATCGATGTAGCATGGACACATGAAACACGTCGTAGATTCTTTCCAACTTCGATGGCAAAGCTAAGCAATAGGTAAACGACCAAATTCTCTTAGTGATCTCGTAAGGTCTAATAAAACGAGGGCTTAGCTTGTCTTTCCTACCAAATCTTAGAACCTTCTTCCATGGTGACACTTTAAAAAATACCTTATCACCCACTTGATACTCGATCTCTTTTCTTTTTAAATCCGCATACGATTTTTGTCTATCCGATGTCGCTTTCAAACAATCTCGAATCACTTTAACCTTATCATCGGTTTCTTTAATCAAATCAACTCCGTAAATTTTACTTTCCTTGAGCTTTGTCCAATACAAGGGAGTCCGGCATTTCTGTCCATACAATGCTTCGTAAGGAGCCATCTTCAAACTAGTCTGATAGTTGTTGTTGTAAGAAAACTCGACCAAAGGCAAATAATCTTCCCAACTACCTTTAAACTCAAGAACACAGCATCGAAGCATATCCTCAAGTGTCTGAATTATTCTCTTGGATTGTCTATCGGTTTGCAGGTGGAAAGCAGTACTAAAATTTAGTTTCGTACCCAAGGCCGCTTGCAACTTTTTCCAAAATTGAGATGTGAACCTCGGGTCTCTATCCGAAATGATCGACAAAGGTACACCATGAAGTCTAATAATCTCTGAGATGTACAATTCAACCAACTTGTCAAGATAAAAGTCAGAGCGTACCAGTATAAAATGAGCCGACTTTGTCAATCTGTCGACTATTACCCAAATATCGTCCTTTTTCTTCGGAGTCACTGGTAGTCCAGTCACAAAATCCATAGTAACTCGATCCCATTTCCACTCTAGAATCATAATAGGCTGAAGCAATCCAGATGGCACTTGATGTTCAGCTTTGACTTGTTGGCAGATCAAACATCTTGATACAAATTCAGATATGTCTCTTTTCATACCATTCCACCAATACGTTTCCTTCAAGTCGTAGTACATCTTTGTACTCCCCGGGTGAATTGACGTACGACTATCATGTGCTTCTTGCAAAATGTTCTGAATCAGTTCGGCATCTTTAGGAACACATATTCTACCTCTGAATCTCAAACATCCATCGGGGTCAATCTGAAAATCAGATTCACTAGAGGACTCGCACTGGATTTTCTTAGCTTGTAATTCTTTATCGACTTCCTGAGCTTCACAGATCTGTTGAAGAAGAGTTGGCCTAGCTCTCAATTCGGCCAATATAGAGCCATCACATAAAGTCATCTGAGTGTTCATGGCCCTCAAAGCGAACAAAGACTTCCTACTCAAAGCGTCGGCGACCACGTTCACCTTTCCCGGGTAGTAATCAATCACAAGTTCGTAATGCTTCAACAATTCTAGCCATCTCCACTGTCTTAAATTCAAGTCCCTTTGAGTCATCAAATACTTAAGACTTTTATGGTTGGTGTAAACATGGTATTTCTCACCAAATAAGTAATGACGCCAAATCTTCAAAGCAAACACAATCGCAGCTAACTCTAGATCGTGCGTTGAATAATTCTTCTCGTGAGGCTTTAATTGTCTTGAAGCATAAGCCACAACTTTGCCTTCTTGCATAAGCACACAACCTAGTCTACTCAGAGATGCATCACTGAAAATTATAAATTCTTTTTATAATTCAGGTTGTACTAGCACTGGTGCCTCCGTCAATACTATCTTCAACCTTTCAAAGCTTCGTTGACACTCTTTCATCTACTCAAACTTAGCATCTTTTTGCAGTAGTCTCGTCATAGGAATGGCTATCATAGAAAATCCCTTTACGAACCTCCAGTAGTAGCTGACTAAACCTAAAAAGCTCCTAACTTTGGTTACATTCTTTGGAGGCTTCCATTCAACAATGACAGAAATCTTACTAGAGTCAACCCAAATTCCATTGCCTGAAACAATGTGACCTAGAATCCAACTTCCCGAAGCCAAAACTCACTCTTACCGAACTTAGCATGCAATTGCTTGTCCCTCAAAATCTGCAAAATGATCCTCAAGTGTTCGGCGTGCTCTGCCTTATCTCTCGAGTAGATTAAAATATCGTCAATAAACACTACGACAAATTTGTCCAAATAGGGCCGAAAGATTCTATTCATCAAATCCATAAATACGGCTTGGGCATTTGTTAATCCAGATGGCATAACTAAAAATTCATAATGACCATACCTAGTTCTGAAAGCAGTTTTAGGCACATCTGTCTCATTCACTCAAAGTTGATAATAGCCGGACCTCAGATCTATCTTGGAAAACCATGTTGCTCCTTTTAACTGATCAAACGAATCGTCTATTCTTGGGAGAGGATACTTGTTCTTGATCGTTACCTTATTTAGTTGTCGGTAATCGATGCATAATCTCATGGAACCATCCTTCTTTTTCACGAACAACACGGGAGCACCCCATGGCGAAAAGCTTGGTCTTACAAATCCTTTGTCCATGAGTTCTTGTAGTTGAGACTTTAGCTCTTTCAGTTCCGTTGGAGCCATTATGTATGGAGTAATCGAAATAGGTGTAGTCCTTGGCATCAACTCAATAACGAACTCAACCCCTCTAACCGGGGGCAAACCTGGCAATTCCTCCGAAAACACATCCACAAAATCACGTATGATAGGTACTGATTCAACCTTCAATTCAAATTCCTTTGAATTCATTACATAAGCCAAATAAGCTTCATACCCTTTTCTTAAACATTTCCGGGCATTCATTGAAGAAATTACAACCGGTGACCTATTAGACTCCTCAGACTCCACCTGAAGGATCTCACCGCTCTCATGTCTCAATTCATTAACTTTTCGTTTACAGTCTAGTATAGCACCGTGGAGTGTCAACCAGTCCATACCCAAAATAACATCAAATTCGTCAAACGACAACAACATCAAATCGGTCGGAAAGTAAAGACCTCTAATCATCAAAGGACATTTCTTGCATATCTTATTTTCTAAGACATGTTTGCCTAACAAATTTGATACCCTAATCACAAATTCTGTAGACTCTATAGGTAAATTCATGCTAGATGCCAATGTCATGCATATATACGAATGAGTAGAGCCTGGATCTATTAAAACAATAACATCTTTATCATAGAAAGAAAATGTACCGGTGATCACATCTAGCAAAGATGCTTCCTCTCGAGCACGTAGGGCATAGGCTCTAGCTGGGGTCCTAGCCTCAGATCGCACAACAATCTCCCGAATCATATTCTTGCTATTAGTTCCACCACTGGTATTCTTCAAGGGCCTCCCTCTAGGAGCTGAAACACTCTATCTCACAGTCTGAGGTTTCTCACCCAGCTCAGGGCAATCCTTAACAAAATGATCCAGAGAACCACATCCAAAACACGTCCCCTCATTTCTCCTACACGGACCCAGATGACGCTTCCCACAGTGTTGGCACTCGAATTGACGAGGCTTAGTGTCACCTACACTAGCTATAGATGTAGCTTAAGTCTTAAAACTTGAGCCTTACTTCTTACAGTTTCCATAGGAGCGTCCTGTCGATGCATAAGAATGAGAAGGTGCATCTCTTAATTTCTTGGATTGTGTCAGAGCCGATCTACTCATCATTCTCTTTCTAACGTCTCTAACCTCTGACTCGGCTTTCTTCTTTTCTTTTGTTAATTCTTCAGCCTTACGTGCCCGTTCAACAAGTACAACGAACTCTTTAAGTTCAAGGATACCAACCAAAACTTTAATGTCCTCATTGAGTCCATCTTCGAACCTCCGGGACATCTTGGCCTTAGTGGGCTCACACTCTCGAGCACACTTACTTAATCAAACAAATTCTCGCTCGTACTCTGTCACTGACATACGTCCCTGCTTAAGCTCGAGAAATTCCTTTCGTTTCTGATCAATAAACATTTCGCTAATATACTTATTTTGGAATTCCTTCTTAAAGAACTCCCAAGTGACAGCCTCCTTAGGTACTACCGAGATCAAAGTCTTCCACCAATGATAAGCATCGTCCCTCAATAAAGAAATGGCACACTTAAGGCACTCCTTAGGTGTGCAAGATAGCTCCTCAAATACTCGGATCGAATTCTCGAGCCAAAACTCGGCTCTCTTAGCATCGTCATCAGTATTTGCTCTAAATTCCTCGGCTTCCTATTTTCTAATCTTATCTACGGGGGTCCTAAAAAATCTTATAAAGTCCATATTTCGAGGCATCATCGGCACAGGTTAAGGGTTCAAGGGGGTGGAGGAGGTGGGGCTGGAGCATTAGGGTTCGCTCTCATAAACTTGGTATACCAGTTATTTATCATTTGGATGAAAGCCTCTCTCGACTCCCTTTCTTGGCTAACTGTAAAGAGTCTATCCCCCTCTGGCACTGTCCCTTGAGCGGGGGCTGGTGCATTACTCTCAACATCGTCGGCTGCAGCTCGAACGGGATCCATACTATATGAAAAATACAATTTATATTGTCAAGAGTTGTCACACTATCATAATTTTATTCATGGCATGTATAGCTAGACTCACACATATGCTACGTAGTCTGAGAATCAACTAAACCGTATCTCTGATACCAATAAATGTAACACCCCTTACCTGCACCCGAGATCGGGACCGGATACGAGGTATTACCAAACGAACATACAAACATCCAACTAAAACTACATGTATGAAGTTTCTATTCTTATCATTTTGTCCCTTATATGAGTTTACGAGGCCCAAATATACCTTTGAAGCGGTCCAAGACTGAACCGAGAACATATGAAATACTTAAGAAAATTTTAGCATTTTGGCCTCACACGTCCGTGTGAATGCACATCACACGCCCTTGGGCTTTGGGACATGATCGTGTCCCTAGCCCATGTAGAATTTTGAATTTTATTATTTTTCCGATCAAGGTGCAGTGGCTTTCACACGGCCTAGACACGCCCGTGCCATCACCCGTGTCCGAAAACCTAGACATTCTATTTATGACATCATCATTTATTTAGGGGCACATGGCCAAGGCACACGCCGGTGTGATTAGGCCGTGTACTCCACACAGTTGAGACAACGGCTGTGTCTCCAACCTGTGTAGACACTACAAAGCATGCAACGTGAAATTTTTGGGAAGCAGGGGACATACGGCTGAACAACACGCCCGTGTGTCACACACAGACTAGACACCTACTAGTATGTCCATCCATGTGGACCATTTGGAGGCTATTTTCCATGCCATTAGTCACCCAAGGTCTCTCATGCACTCCAGCATGTATATCATTCTACCATTTAACCCATATCAGAAGCACAAATACAATTTAACATGCATATAATAAAAACATCATAGGAAGACATCTCAAAAGGTTATATGGACCAACTCACTTGTCCATATACAAAATGATCATTCCTAATAGAGCACCAATACTTTAAACTAGACACATGACACATATACAAAATAATAATCACCTATACATCCCATGATTCAAAATAATCAAATGTATTATACCCAAAGTTTAGTTGATAGTGTGACCCGAGCTCCGACGTTCTCGATTCTTTGAGCTAGCTTGACGAATCTAAAAGGGATGGAAAAACGGAGAGGTAAGCTATAAGCCTAGTAAGTACGCATACAAATAAAGTAAAACTTTAGAATGTTATTTATATCTTTGTCACTATTTCAAAGCTTTTATCAAAATGTATGATCTATATTTCCAAAAATATTACATAAAGACATGCATTGCCATGAACCATTGTGGTCATAAGAGTACACAAGTTTAAGTACGTACCTTTTTAATTCCATGCATACATATATACTTTATCTAGCTTACATTCAAACTACATGTGTATTACCCGTTGAACGCTTGGAATAATGAATAGGATATTCGGATACATATGCACTGAAGTGCCATAACATCACATAGCACGCCTCTCAATAGGGCTACCTAAGAGCAACCAGACCTAGCATGCATCACATAATCATGCCTCTCAACGGGCTACATAAGCTCCTGGACCTAGCGTGTACCACATAATTACATGCCTCTCAATGGGGCTACATAAGCTCCCGGACCTAACATGTATCATGCCATCAAAAGAGGTCATACATACATAGCTATCCTAGTGACATGTCACTTGTATCCTTACCTATTCCTAATTTCAAATGGGATATTTGGATTTTCATCTCTTTGTCGAACATTCTCGGAAAGTTAGCCTCATAACATATGACATTTTCAAATACAAATGCTAACATGGCAACACTCGTAAAATAAGATTAAAACATCAAAACACATTATAGCAACAAAGTAGCCAAATAACATATTATTTATCTAAATATTATTTGAACATTTAAAATGTCAATTAAATTATTTATTTGCACGTGTACTTACCTCGGTACAAAATATTCTGTATAGTGCCTAAGCCTCGAACGCTTTGTTCTTACCTTTATCAAGATTTGATTCTCAACTTTCTTGATCTATAATAATAAATTTAGCTCATTAACTTCATATATTACTCAAATAGATCCTAAATTCATGCTTTGATAAAATTACCATTTCACCCCTAAAATTTCACTTATTCACAGTTTAGTCCCTAAGCTCGTATGTTGGAATGCAAGTGATTTCTTGGTTACCCAAGTTTAGCCGAATGCTTCTTGTACTTATAGCAGCCCATACTTCCTTCATTTCACACTTTTCTACCCATTTTCTCAACTTTTACAAATAAGTCCTTTTTAGGGTTTTCATGCAAAATCACTTAACAAAAGTTGTTCTCCATACTTTAAACTATCATATTCTTCCATAATCCATCAAAATACATCTAACTCATGCGTGGGAAATTTTCTAGAAATAAACCCTAGCATGAGATATGGGTAGAAATGAATAGGGCAAGTTGCAAGGATGTCAAAAATACAAAGAGCATTAAAAACGGGGCTAGGATTGACTTACTATCAAGTTTGAAAGTTGAAGAAAACCTTGCTATGGTACCCTTGAAGTTTCGGCAGCAACATAAGGAAGATGAGCTGATTTTTAGCTAATTTTCCCTTTTTAATTCATTTAATATCCAAATGACTAAAATGCCCTTGTTCACTAAACTTACAAAAAATTTCCATGGATGTCCATATTTGTCCAAAAATTTAGAATTTGGGAAAATTGCTCTTTAAGACCTTTTAATTCACATCCTAAAATAATTTCATAAAAATTTCAACTAAAACCCAAATTTTGCATCTTATTCAATTTAGTCCTTATTTTCTAATTGGACACTTTATTCTTAAAATTTCCTTATGAAACTTTACCACATGCATATTCTTATATTCTAAATCTCATACTGGTCATAATATAAATATTTTAACGTCAAATTTATGGTTTCAAAACCGTTATTCCGACTAGGCCATATTTCAGGGTGTTACAGCGCGGAGGCAGAATGACGACTACCTGAGGTTAAGGACTGATTAAGGGAAGGAATACAAGAGCTATAGAGGCATCATAGGATGGAAGTGAGTGGCGACGACACCCTGTTGTACGACAAAACTTAGAGTAGAAGAAGATTGAGAGAGAAGAAGAAAAACGAGGAAGAAGAGAGAAATCTAAATGTTTATCTTTATATTGATAACTGGCTTCCCCATACAACTTATGTTTAATAAATGAAAATAACAAAAGAACAGCGTGGAAAATTCTGTTATAACCAAACGCAACATTTCACTAATGTTCTGTGCCCCGTTTTACTATTTTAACCTTAGAATCAAAACTCTCTGTTTAATTAAATGAGGTTAACTGTTTAAACTAATTTCTTTCCTTTTATCTTCTATTTTTTGCTAATTGTTTTCTAGCCCATATTAGTACTTCCTTCCCAGGAAAAATCCTTGTCTTCAAGGATGAAAATGAGGAAATTTGGTTTGAAGTAGGTCGAGAGATTCCCATGAGCATCTTTAAGAAAAGAGTTAGCCCATTCCACTAAGACTTCAGTAACAGCTTGATTGCCTTTCTTGACTATTCTCCTATCCACAATCTGAACTGGTTCTTTTGGCAATACTCCATGAATATCCACCAATGGCAAATGAGCCTGAGTAGATGATGCACCTACATGTTTCTTCAGCTGAGAGACATGAAAAGTGGGATGAATACAGGACCCCAGTGGTAACTGAAGAGTGTATGCCACCTCTCCCACTTTTTGGATCACAGGAAAAGGTCCATAGAAGTTTGGAGATAGTTTCTGATTAAGAATTCTTCTAACAGTTTGATGCTTATAGGGTTGCAGCCTCAAATAAACTAAATCCCCTATTTGGAAAGTTCTATCCGAATGATGTTTGTCAGCAAACAGCTTCATGTGTGTCTGAGCTCTCTTAAAATAGAACTGTAACAGTTTCCTCATCGCCTCTCAAGCTTGTGGACTTCTATTGACCACCGCTACTGAGGAAGTCCCGGCTAAATAGGGCATGTACATAGGTGGCGACTGGCCATATAAGGCTTCATATGGAGCAAGCAGGATGGATGAATGAAAGGATGAATTATACCATCGCTCAGCAAGAGGTAGCCAATGGGACCAATGAGCAGGTGTTTTTCCAGTCATGCACCTCAAATAATTTTCAAGGTATCGGTTCAACACCTCCGTCTGCCCATTAGTTCGAGAATGGTAGGCTGTGGATAGAAGGAGTTTGGTACCCGCCATTCGAAATAATTCTTGCCAAAAATGACTGGCAAAAATTGTGTTTGTTCGATATAATCGAATCAAGCATGCCATGCAGTTTGTAAATATGGGTCAAGTACTCCTATACTACATCCTTAGCTATATATAGATGGGATAAAGCCACAAAATAACCATACTTAGTCAAATGATCCACCACAACTAGAATAGAGTTTTTCTTATTGGAATTAGGCAATCCTTCAATGAAATCCAAGGTAACCACTGACCAAGCTTTGTTAGGTATAGGTAATGGCTGAAGAAGACCAGGATATGCCACTGACTCACTTTTGCACTTTTGACAAACCACACACTCCCTAACCTATTTTTTAACATTCGACGTGAGACCCTTCCAATAAACCAAGCTAGACAAACGTTTCCTGGTCACATGCACACCCGAGTGACCACTAACAGCACTAGCATGAAAATGATAAAACAAATTTTATCGTAATTGTAGATCTTTTACCACCATAATTTTTCCCTTCTTGTGTAGAAACTGGCCATCCCAAGAATACTTTTGATCTTGAGATTGAGACTATTGGATATTTTGAATACATTTTTGTAACTTATCATCTGTTGCATAGGACTGTTGTACCTGTTCCAAAAGGCTTGAGATTACCAAGCTAACTAATAGTTGAGAAAACTGCCCATGCTCTAGCTGCAATTGTCAAGAGAGGGCATCAGTTACTTTATTATTGATTCTCTTCCTATATGAGATTTCAAAATCATAGTCGAGCATTTTAGCTAGCCACCACTGTTGAAATGGGGTGACATCCAGTTGCTTAGATAAAAATCATAAGCTTTGATAACCAGTTCGAATTTTGAAGTGCCTCCCCACCAAGTAAGCATGCCATTTTCTAACCGCCAATAACACTGCCAATATTTCCTTTTCATAAATCGAAAGGGCCTAGTGCCTTACACCTAAAGCTTCACTAAAGAAAGCCACTGGTCTCCCTTGTTGCTGCAACACTGCTCCAATGCCAAAAGCACTTGCATCTGTATCCCCAAAAAATTCGAGCTGGAAATTATGGAGCACTAGGATTGGAGCTGCACACAAGGTTGTTTTTAAGCCTTGAAAAGCTACAGTTGCTTGATCTAGCCACTTCCAAGCATTTTTTTAACAATTTCATGAGCGGCCGAGCTAGAAGACCATAATTTCTGATAAATCTTCTATAATAATCGGAAAGGCCTAGGAATCTTCTCAACTCTTTCACTAATTGAGGAGTTGGCACAAAGAGATGCACTCGACCTTAGTTTTGTCTGTGGAGACTGTCCTTTCTTGTAACACATGTCCCAAATACTCAATTTGAGAGGTGCCAAAACAATATTTAGACTTTTTAGCATATAACTATTGTTCCCTTAGGATGAGAAGAACAACTTTCAGATGTTACTGATGCTCAGACCAAGATCGTGAGTACACTAAGATGTCGTCAAAAAACACTAGAACAAACTTCCTTAAGAATGGCTTGAAAATAGAGTTCATGAGAGCTTGAAAGCTAGAGGGGCCATTAGTGAGGCCAAAAGGGATCACGAGAAACTCATAATGCCCCTAATATGTTTGAAATGTTGTTTTATGGATATTAGGCTCCCGCATGCGAATTTGACTGTACCCTGACCTCAAATCCAATTTGGAGAACACCCGAGCCTCCCCTAACTCATCTAACTACTCTTCAATAATAGGAATAGGAAACTTATCCTTGATTGTATGCTGGTTTAGATGCTTATAATCAACACAAAGTCTCCAACTTCTATATTTCTTTTTGACCATCATTATAGGAGAAGCGAAAGAACTATTGTTGTCTCGGATTACTCCAGATTGGAGTTTTTCCTGAATCAATCTTTCCACCTCACTCTTTTGAACATCTGGATACCTATAGGACCTCATTTTGATCACAACTGATTCATCCTTCAAAGGTATCTTGTAGTCATACAAACGAGGTGATGGTAGCCCCTTTGGTACTTTGAATATGTCATTAAATTCAGCCAGTAACCCTCGAAGCTGATCATCTAGCTCAGTAACTCCCCTGACTACAAGCGTCATCTAATCCAAGAAGCTTAGAACTACTGCATAAGGTCTCAAAGATTTCCCAACAGCCACAAAGTATTTCGGGTTTGACTCACTACTGGTCGTTGCCAACGCACCAGGAATAATGTCTTGAATAATGCATGGTTTACCTTTCGCCACGAATTGCATCGTTAGTGAACTAAAATTCCACACAATATCTCCTAAAGCTAAAAGCCATTAAACCCCCAATATTATATCACACCCCTTCAAAGGCAGTACCATCAAGTCTGTTTCAAATTGGTAATTTTGAACCTCCCATAACACTCTTTTGCACAGTCCTCTAATAAACAAACAACTAGCATTTGCCACCGAAACCTTCAACTGTTCTTGATGTATCACAGGTAACGATAACATACTAACCAGTCTAGTATCAATGAAGTTGTGTGTTCTACTTGAATCGACCAAGATAATGGCCCAACTATACAGCACTCGAGTAGTCACCCTCATAGTATTATGCCCCTATAAACCAGTAAAGGCATGCAACAAGATCACAGGGGATTTAGCTGCCTCATATTCTAAACCACCCTCTTCCAATTTGTCCGAACATTCTTGAAATTCCTACGCTTCGTTATTTGACAAGCATTCCAACAAGAACTGGTACAATTGGGATTTAACACACTTATGCCCTGTACGATATTTTGCGCCACACCAAAAACACAGACCAAATTGCTTCCGTTGTGTCATCAATACTGGTGAAATAGATCGAGAGCCTGACTTGTTGCCTGTTACATTGCTAGTAGACTAAGAAAATGAACAACCCTTGTAAGGGTCAAAAAATAGCTCGACATAACAAAAAGGGTAGGTAGAGATCTAGGTGAGCTAACCATCAATTGTAATAGTCCAGTTTAGACCCTAGTTAGAATAGTGGTTTTGGGACTAGAAATCTGAGTCAAAAAATATTTAAATATTATTTTCTGTGCTTATTATAAGTGAATTAGTATGTGTGAAAATTTCGTACGAAAATTTGATCGTTTGTGTGCTCAATTTGTTAAAAGGACCTAATCGCATAAAACGTAAAAGTTGCATGCTATTTGTTAAAGTATTTAACTATTATGTCTCTTTTAATGAGATGTCTTTATATTTTTAATAAACCACTAGGTTAATGAATGGACAAAAATGCCTAAGTTAATGGAATTTTAATGTTATGTCATTAAGGGTATAACAGTAAACTAAGCATAAAAGATGTATTAAATAAAAGAAAAGTTAAAATCATCTTATTTTCTATCATCCATTATCGAATATTAGATAAAAATATGAAGAAAAGTTGGTTCTAGGGTTCAACTATTGATATTCTTGATTAAGGTATGGATTTTGTTCAGTTTTTGATAATTTCTACGTTTTTGTGATTGTTACTTAGTGCTTTATCAAGCCCATGGCCCAAATTCTGATTTTGTTGATGATTTTGAGTTATTCTATTATTTATAATGTAAGCTTTATAAAGTTTGACGATAGTAAATAGAAGATATGTGTTGGGTTAACATGTTTTGTCTTTGAATTTTTGATGAATTTGAGTAATTTGGGCTAAATTCTAAAATTTGTAAATTGAGGGACTAAAATGTAAAATAAATAAAACATATGGACTTGTATGAACACTATGAGAATTTGGCTAGGCATGTGTGCAAATAAATTTTATGTATTTTGTGCTTTTTGTGATTAGGAACTAAAGTGCAAAAATGTGAAAATATGAGGGCTAATTTGTAAAATGCCCTAAATATGTGTATTTGGATTGATTTGAATGATCTGGTAAATAAAAGAGTTAAATTTGAATTTATATAGATTAAGAACTAAAGAAAACGAAATTAGATCAGCGAAAGTCGAAAGTCGAAAGTCGTCGAGTAGTCTATTTTGTCTATCTAAATCTGTACGAGGTAAGTATATATACAAATAAATATATTTGAAATGGTTTATTTATGCTTATATGTTATTGAACAATAATAAATGGCTTTATTCTTTGAATATGAGACAGCCGAGAAAGTATCGACAAAGTTCTGACATCCAAAAAGCCCCATACGAACCTTAAGAATAATTAGGATACATATGTCATGACATAGGATTCGATATGTGTTATCGTGTAAGACCACATCTGGGACATTGACATCGACTTATGATTTACGTGTCAAACCTCGTATGGGACGTTGGCATCATACTTGATTTCCTGTAAGACCCTGTTTGGGATAGTGGCATCGATATTTGATTACATGTATGACCACGTCTAGGACGTTGGCATTGTACAAGCTTTTCGTGCTATCTGTGAAATGAATGATTATATGAAATGTGTATTCGATTCAGGTATGTTTAAATTGTACACTATGTTGAGAATTAAAAGTAAGTACATGTACCTTTGTGAACATATGATATAATTATGAGAAAATATGTTATATGAGCAAAGGATTGGAAATATGTGAATTATATGTGAACTATGTGGTATATGTTAGTATCTTGGCCCTGAAGTATATGTATTTTATGATGTTTATAAGCTTAAGTTGATAAGTTTATTTGTATATGGCTTACTAAGCTTTTGAAAGCTTACTCTGTGTGTTTTTCAACTGTTTTATAGATACAATAGCTATCAAGAGCTCAGAGATCGTCGAGGATTGTCACCACACTATCAAACTATATTTTGGTACCTTTTGAAAATGTATATATTGAAGTATGGCATGTATAGGCTAGAGGTAGTTGAATGTGTTTTGTGAAGTGTATATTTAGCCATGTGATATGACTTAATTATGGTTGAACTTATGGTTTGATTTTGGTATATGATAGGTGATGCAATAGTGGTATGTTTGATGTGTTCATGAATGGCCAAAGAAATTGGTCAAATTGGTAAGTTTTTGAATTGTGCTTATTTAGAGAAAAGGTAAGATTATGGCATGAGATTGAATGATTTATATTAAGGTTATAAATCATATGTTTTGGTATGTATTTGGCTTATAGAATGATATGATTTGGTATGTGTTTCAATCATGAAATATGTGGATAATGAATTGGTATAAATGGTGTATGTTTTGGTTGAAATTTGATGTGCAATTTGTGCCTATTTGATGATTGTAGGGAGGACCCTTAATAGGTGGCAAGTTGGTCTCGTAAATGGCTTATTTTTGCACACACAGGCAGGGACGGGCGTGTGTCTCAGCTGTGTTGCTCAAGGGCCATGTGTCCAAGTCAGTTTCGACTACAGGCTAGACACACGGGCGTGGGGCTGGCCGTGTGATCCAAGTCAGTAGCCTTCCTAATTTTCATACGGCCTGGCACATGAGCGTGTCTTGTGGCCGTGAGGAAAAGTCAGTATGTATGCCCTGTTTCTACACGGCCTAGACACACGGGCGTGCCTAAAGCCGTGTGAGGCACACGGCCTATTCACACGGGCGTGTGATTTGTACAACTTTGAAAAATGTTTAAGTTTTTTTTTTAAATTTTGTATGAGCTTAGTCTAGTCTCGACCCCTTCCTAAAGCATAATTAAGGTCTTGATGACCTATATCTGGGACTCTATAATGATGTTTAACTATGTTTGTGGGTGAAGTTATTGAATTGTTCATAAAATGTTTTGAGTTGTCCAGTAATGCCTTTAACCCTTGTCCTGCGACGGATACGGGTTAGGGGTGTTACATTTGATTGGTATCAGAGCTACGATTTAGTCGATTCTAGGGCTAACATAGTGTATATGAGTGTAGCTATACATGCCATTTTTATGAACTGCGATAGTGCGATGAATCCTGACAATGAAAATATATTTTTATATAGCAAACGAATCCCGAACGAGCCATTGCTAACGATGTAGAGAGTAATGCACCTGCTCCTGCATAAGGGACAGCGCTATCTGATTCTAGACCAGCTACGAATAGCCATGATGGAGAGGCTAGACAAGCCTTCTATCAAATGATGAATGATTAGTTCAGTCAGTACATTAGAACTAATCCGGCTATTCAACAACCCCCAACCCTGGCTAATCCTCCACAAGTCCCTGTTATGCCACAAGCTAATCCGAATTATTTGATTAAGCCTCTAGTTAATAAGATTAGAAAATATGAAGCTGAAGAATTCTATGCTACAACTAGTGATGATGCAGAGAGATCCGAGTTTTGGTTAGAAAATACAATACGCATATTTGATGAATTGTCATTGAATCTAGAGGAATGTGTATAATGTGCAATCTCACTTCTGAGAGATACAGCATATCACTAGTGGAAGACTTTGATATCTGTGGTTCTGATAGAGCGAGTCACTTGGGACTTCTTCCACGCTGAATTTCGAAAGAAATATATTAGTCAGAGGTTTATCGACTAGAAACGTAAAGAGTTTCTTAAATTGAAGCAAGGTCGTATGTCTGTTATATAATACGAGTGGGAATTTGTAAGACTGAGTCATTATGCTAGAGAATGTGTTTTGACTAAGCTATAATGTGTAAGAGATTCGAGGATGGTTTGAACGAAGATATCCGTTTGTTCGTCGGGATTATTGAGATCAAAGAATTCGTTATGCTTGTTGAATGAGCTTGTAAAGCCAAAGAACTCGAAAAAGAGAAAAGAAAAGCTGATTTAGAAGCTAGAGAAGTGCGAAAGAGATCATCGAGCAAGTCATTTCAATATGCATCAAAGAAGTTTTGAGATGATTTTAGCCGTTCAAAAGCTAATGTGGGACATTCGAGAAGAGATCGTGCTAGAACTCATTCGAGCTTCAGAGCTCCAGCTACATCTGTTGCCAGTGTTGGAAATATTCGATCTGATCGACCCTAGTGTAAACATTATGGTAAAAGACATCCCGAAAATTGTAGATTGTATGATTGGGCTTGTTTCAAATTTGGATCATTAGACCATTTTATTTGTGATTGCCCTAAGTCTGTCGAGCAAGAAATTGCACAAAACTCGAGGCCAAGTGGCAATGCAACTTGTGGTAGACCTTTCAAAAATATGGAAAATGTGAGTGGTAGTCAAAGAGGGACTAAAGACACTGCTGTTCGATCTAAGGTTCGTGCACCTGCCAGAGCCTATGCCATTCGAGCTCGTGAGGAAGCTTCATCACCAGATGTGATTATGGGTACATTTACTTTGTACGATACTTCTGTGATTGCTTTGATAGATCCTAGATCACCACATTCGTATATATGCATGAATTTAGTATCTAGTAAGGCTTTGCCTATAGAGTCTACTGAATTCGTGATTAGAGTATCGAACCCCTTAGGTGAAAGTGTTTTAGTTGACAAGGTGTGTAAGAATTTTCTGTTAATGTTTTGAAACATCTGTTTTCCAGCTAATTTGATGTTATTACCCTTTGATGAGTTTGATATAATTCTGGGTATGGATTGGCTAACTTTGCCTGATGCTATTGTGAACTGTAAACGGAAAACTATTGATTTGAGATGCAAGAATGATGAAATAATTTGATTGAATCTAGTGACTTCCTAGATTACCTCTGATACGAGAAGTTGAATTTGGCATTGAGTTAGTACCAGAAACTACTCTGATTTCGATAGCTCCATATAGAATGGCTCCAACTGAATTAAAAGAATTAAAGTCTCAGTTGCAAGAGCTGACCTATAGAAGATTTGCAAGACTGAGTTTCTCACCTTGGGGTGCACCGGTCCTGTTTGTGAAAAAAAAAGACGGTACGATGAGAATGTTTATTGATTATCGTTAGTTGAATAATGTGACTATCAAGAATAAATACCTTTTGCCCCGAATTGATGATTTGTTTGATCAATTGAAAGGAGCAACCATATTTTCGAAGATAGATCTGAGATCAGGCTATTATCAGTTCTGAGTAAAAGGCTCAGACATTCCGAAAAACTGCATTCAGAACGAGGTATAGCCACTATGAGTTCTTTGTTATGCCTTTTGGATTAACTAATGCACCTACTATCTTTATAGATTTGATGACTAGAATTTTTGGACCGTATTTAAATTGATTTGTTGTTGTATTCATTGATGACATATTAATTTATTCGCGTGATGAATCCGAGCATGCCGACCATCTGAGAATAGTACTATAGACTTTGTGTTATAAGCAATTGTATGTGAAGTTTAACAAATGTGAGTTCTGGTTGTAAGAAGTCATTTTTTTGGGCCATATTGTATCAACATCAGGTATCCGAGTTGATTCGAGGAAAATTTCGGCTATTCTGGATTGGAAGCCTCCGAGACATGTTTCTAAAGTCTGTAGTTTTCTGGGACTGGCTAGTTATTATAGACGATTGGTAAAAGGCTTTTCTATGGTTGCAACTCCGTTAACGAAACTACTTTAGAAAGATGTGAAATTTGAATGGTCTGAAAAGTGTCAGAAATGCTTTGATCAGTTGAAGGCCCTATTGACTGAAGCTCTAGTGTTAGTACAACCCAAATCGGGTAAAGAATTTGTGATCTATAGTAATGCTTCACCGAATGGTCTGGGATGTGTTTTGATGCAGAAAGGCAAAGTCATTGCTTATGCTTCGATACAGTTAAAGTCGCACAAAAATAATTATCCGACGCACGATCTGGAATTAGCTGCGATTGTGTTTACTTTGAAAATTTGGCGCCACTATCTGTTTGATGATAAATGTCACGTATATTCTGATCATAAGAGTTTTAAATATCTAATAACTCAAAAAGATTTGAACCTGCGACAGAGAAGATGGTTAGAACTGTTAAAAGACTACGAGATTGTGATTGATTATCATTCGGGAAAGAAACTGTTGTTGCTGATACTTTGAGTCAAAAATTACTATTTACTCTGCGTGTGATGAATGCTCATTTGGTTGTGTCCGATGATGGTTCGATTTTAGCTGAATTAAAAGCAAGACCGTTATTTATTCAACAGATTACTGAAGCTCAAAAGGTTGATAATGAGATAATAGCAAAATGAGCTCAGTGTGATTTGAATTCTGATTCTGAATTTTGAGTTGATAATAATGATTTTTTGAGATTCCGAGATCGAATTTGTGCTCCGAGAAATCCAGAATTGATTCAAATGATTTTGAACGAATCTCACAATAGTCGTTTATCTGTGCATCCGGGTAGTAAAAAAATGTATAACGATTTAAAATAGCATTACTGGTGGTCTGGAATGAAAAGAGATATCTCTGATTTTGTTTCGAAATGTTTAATCTATCAACAAGTTAAAGCTGAACATCAAGTGCCCTCTGGTTTGTTATATCGATACATGGAAATGGGTTGTAGTTGATCAATTGATGGAATTAGCTCATTTTATTCCGGTACGATCCGATTACTCACTTAATAAGTTAGCTGAGTTATACATTTCCGATATTGTGAGATTGCATGGTGTGCCATTATCTATTGTGTCAGATAGAGATCCGAGATTCACATCACGATTTTGGAAGAAACTGCAAGATGCTTTGGGCACGAAATTACACTTCAGTACTGCTTTTCACCCGCAAATGGATGGTCAATCCGAGTGGATTATTCAGATACTCGAGGAGATGTTGAGATGTTGCATTCTTGAGTTTGAAGGTTTGTAGGAATAGTATTTGCCTTTGATTAAATTCGCTTACAATAGTAGTTTTCAATCGAGTATTAAAATGGCACCATACGAAGCCTTATATGGTCGCAAATGCCATACACCTTTGTATTGGACTGAGCTCAGCGAGAATAAATTCACGGGGTTGACTTGATAAAAAAGACTGAACAGAAAGTAAAAGTGATCCGAAATAGTTTGAAAGCAGCTTCTGATTGTCAAAAATCTTACGCAGATTTGAACCGAAAAGATATTGAATTTAAGGTCGGTGACAAAGTATTTTTGTTATTATCCCTATGGAAGAAAGTACTTCAGTTCGGTAGAAAAGGAAAATTGAGTCTGAGGTTTATCGGGCCGTATGAGATTATCCAGCGTATCAGATTGATTGCATATAGATTTTCATTGCCACTTGAGCTAGAAAAGATTCACAATGTATTTCACGTATCAATGCTTCGACGATATAGATCCAATCCTTCGCATGTAATTCCTCCGTCTGAGATTCAGCTTTAATCTGATATGACCTACGATGAAGAACCGATCCGTATCTTAGCTTATAAGATTAAAAAACTGTGAAATAAGAAAATTTCGTTAGTAAAAGTGATGTGGCATCGACATGATATTGAAGAGGCTACGTGGGAGCCCGAAGATACTATAAGACAACAATATCTGAATCTGTTCAATGGTAAGATTTTCGGGGACGAAAATCCCTAAGGAGGGAGAATTGTAACAGTCTGGTTTAGACCCTAGTCAGAATAGTGGTTTCGGGACCACAAATTCAAGTAAAAAAATATTTAAATATTATTTTCTATGCTTATTATATGTGAATTAGTATGTGTGAAAATTTCGTACAAAAATTTGATCGTTTGTGTGCTCAATTCGTTAGAAGGACCTAATTGCATAAAACGTAAAAGTTGTAAGCTCTTTGTTAAAGTATTTAATTGTTATGTCTCTTTTAATGAGAGGTCCTTATGTGGTTAATAAACCACTAGATTAATGAATGGACAAAAATGCCTAAGTTAATGGAATTTTAATATTATGTCATTAAGGGTATAATAGTAAACTAAGCATAAAAGATGTAATAAATAAAAGAAAAGTTAACATCATCTTATTTTCTATCATCCATGATCTAATATTAGAGAAAAAGAAGAATAAAAGTTGGTTCTAGGGTTCAACTATTGATATTCTTGATTAAGGTATGGATTTTGTTCTGTTTTCGATAATTTTTACGTTTTTGTGATCGTTGCTTAGTGTTCTATCAAAGCCCATGCCCCAAATTCTAATTTTGTTGATGATTTTGAGTTATGCTATTGTTGATAATATGAGCTTTATGAAGTTTGATGATAGCAAATAGAAGATATTTGTTGGGTTAACATATTTTGTCTTTGAATTTTTGATGAATTTGAGTAATTTGGGCTAAATTCTAAAATTTGTAAATTGAGGGACTAAAATGTGAAATAAATGAAACATATGGACTTGTATGAACACTATGAGAATTTGGCTAGGCTTGTGTGCAAAGAAATTTTGTGTATTTTGTGATTTTTGTGATTAAGGACTAAAGTGCAAAAATGTGAAAATGTGAGGGCTAATTTGTAAAATGCCCTAAATATGTGTATTTGGATTGATTTGAATGATCTGGTAAATAAAATATTTAAATTTGAATTTATATAGATCAAGAACTAAAGAAAATGAAATTAGATTGGGGAAAGTTGAAAGTCATCGAGTAGCCAATTCTGTCTATCCGAATCCGTAAGAGGTAAGTCTATATACAAATAAATATATTTGAAATGGTTTATTTTTGCTTATATGTTATTGAACAATAATAAACTGCTTTATGCTTTGAATATGAGATATCCGAGAAAGTATCAACAAAGTTCCGACGTCCAAAAAGCCCCGTACGAACCTTAAGAATAGTTAGGATACATATGTCATGACATAGGATCCGATATGTGTTATCATGTAAGACCACGTCTGGGACGTTGGCATCGACTTATGATTTACGTGTAAGACCTCGACTGGGACGTTGGCATCATACTAGATTTCGTTTAAGACTCTGTCTGGGACAGTGGCATCGATATTTGATTACATGTAAGACCACGTTTGGGACGTTGGCATTGTACGAGCTTTCTGAGCTATCCGCATATCTTTATGATTCTGAACGGTTCAACGGGCATTCCGAGAAATGAATTATTATATGAAATGCGTATTCGATTTAGGTATGTTTGAATTGTACACTATGTTGAGAATGAAAGGTAAGTACATGTACCTTTGTGAACATATGATATAATTATGAGAAAATATGTTATGTAAGAAAATGGATTGGAAATATGTGAATTATATATGAACTATGTGGTATATGTTAGTATCCTGGCCATGAAGTATATGTATTTTCTAATGTTTATATGCTTAAGTTGATAAGTTTATATGTATATGGCTTACTAAGCTTTTGAAAGCTTACTCTATGTGTTTTTCAACTATTTTATAGATATCGTAGCTATCAGGAGCTCAGGGATCATCGAAGATCGTCACCACACTATCGAACTATATTTTGGTACCTTTTTAAAATGTATATATTGAAGTATGGCATGTATAGGCTAGATGCAGTTGAATATGTTTTGTGAAGTGTATATTTAGCCACGTGATATGGCTTAATTATGGTTGAACTTATGGTTTGATTTTGGTATATGATAGGTGATGCAATAGTGGTATGTTTGATGTGTTCATGACTGGCCAAAGAAATTGGTCAAATTGGTAAGTTTTTGAATTGTGCTTATTTAGAGAAAAGGTAAGATTATGGCATGAGATTGAATGATTGATATTAAGGTTATAAATCAAATGTTTTGGTATGTATTTGGCTTATTGAATGATATGATTTGGTATGTGTTTCAATCATGAAATATGTGGATAATGAATTGGTATAAATGGTGTATGTTTTGGTTGAAATTTGATGTGCAATTTGTGCCTATTTGATGATTGTAGGGAGGACCCTTAATTGGTGGCAAGTTGGCCTCGTAAATGGCCTATTTTTGCCTATACGGGGAGGGACACGGACTTGTGTCTCAGCCGTGTTGCTCGAGGGCTATTTTGAAATGAGCCTGAATAGACCGCACGGGCGTGTGCTAGGCCGTGTGTCCAAGTCAGTTTCGACCACGGGCTAGACACACGGGTGTGTGACTGGCCGTGTGATCTAAGTCAGTAGCCTCCCTAATTTTCACACAGCCTGGCACACGGGCGTGTCTTGTGGCTGTGTGGATAAGTCAGTATGTATGCCCTATCTTGACACAGCCTAGACACACGGGCGTGTCTAAAGCCGTGTGAGGCACACGGCCTGTTCACACGGGCGTGTGACTTGTACGACTTTGAAAAATGTGTAAGTTTTAAAAAAAAATTGTATGAGCTTAGTCTAGTCCCGACCCATTCCTAAAGCATGATTAAGGTCTTGATAACCTATATAAGGGTGTCGATAATGATTTTTGATTATGTTTGTGGATGAAGTTATTGAACTGTTCGTAAAATGTTTTGATTTGTCCAATAATGCCTTTAACCCTTGTCCGGCGATGGATACGGGTTAGGGGTGTTACATCGATGGTGTGGACTTCCTCACTAGATAGGATAGGAGCACCTCAATCTTCCTAGCAAGCTGAAAAGCCTCCATCAATGTAGAAGGCTCAAACAGATCCAGATAATGGCCAATATCAGCATTCAAATTACTAAGGAAAATACTAAGAGCCTAAGATTCAGGAAGATGCAACTGATTCAATAAACCAACAAACATATCCTGTTACTGTTCAACAGTACCTTGTTGCTTCAAATTCACTAACTCCTTCATAGGATTTCTAAACTACCCAAACTCGAAACGATCTTGCTCTTCATGTAGTCTGGCAAGGACAACATTTGAAGACCACTATTTCATTGAGAATAGAATTGATGCCATTCCAGTGCTTGTCTCTCTAAATTCAACATAACTGTGCGAATCTTATTAGATTCTGGTATACCTTCAGCTTCAAAGAAATGTTCCAATTTAGTCCACCATCCTCTAAAATCGTTGCCATCGAATCTTGGACATTCAAGCCTATAGGTCTTCACAAACGTGCCACCCATATTAAATTGATTCCTCTGGTGTACACTACTCGCATCCGTCAATTTTGGATCTATTGGAGCCTGTGGACAATCTGTGAGCACCTAAGACCCTTTTTCCCTTATACGTGACCACATTAGCTGGAGGTCCACTAGGGGGAGGTCCAAAATACTGGCTCAGCAACGCCTATAAGTCTCCTTGAAATTCTTTATTCAACTCCTAGAATCGAGTCTCCATCTTAGCCTCCAAACGAACTATCTCCTCCTGCAACTTGGAAACTTCTTGCTGTAACCCACCAACCTCTTTCTGTAATCATGTTGAAACTCTGTCACCAGCCAATAGGGGGAACCGTAGAGGCTCTGATACCTTTGTTGCACGAAAAAACTTAGAGTAGAAAAAGATTGAGAGAGAAAAAGAAAAACGAGGAAGAAAAGAGAAATCTAAATGTTCATCTGTATATTGATAACTGCTCCCCATACAAATCATGTTTAATAAGAGAAAATAACAAAAGAACAACGTGGCAAATTCTGTTATAACCAAATACAACGTTTCACTAATGTTCTGCGCTTCGTTTTACTATTTTAACCTTAGAATCAAAACTCTCCATTTTACTTAAGATCAAAACTCTCCATTTAATTAAATGAGGTTAACTGTTTAAACCAACTTCTTTCCTTTTATCTTCTATTTTTTGCTCCTTGTTTTCTAGCCGGTATCACACCCCGTATGACTATGCTAATGATCCTGCATGGCCAATGCCATTGGTAATTTCTGCCAAAACTTTCTCCGCTCTTATGGCGTTAGAGTAGGTATCGAGATTTTTTCTCACACTTTCAAGCTCGCCAGAGGACAATCGTATTCGTTGCTTCTTGATCTCAAGATTAGGGTTTTAACCAATCAAACAAAATCTTAGTGAGCTAATAAAATTGAACTCTTAAAAAAAGAAGAAGCGATGGCTAATGAGATTAGATGATTATTTTGTAGAATTATCCTTAGATTACATTTAACCCATAATGAAAACTAAAACATGAAAGATATTCAAATTGTCCCCAGGTTAGGAAAAAAAAGAGAAGATAAAATTGAATAATATTACTTGCAGTAAGTGGTAGAAAGTCTTCAACAATGTTGCCTTTAGTGGAATAGTAGACAAAACTTACATTTCTTCCATGCCCAAAACAACAGCCCTGTTAGCAAAACGATTTGGGGAAGAAGATTGCCAGTGTAGAGTAATAATAAGAAAATTGCCTTATACAACCATCTCCAAAAGTAAATTTTCCAGCATCACATTTGTGAGTTCCTTCAAGAAGTCTTTGTTAATAGTCTCTTGAAAAATTACAACCAAAATACTAAACCTTTTCTGTACTCGATACTCGACTTGATCACCAGTTCTGAGTTATGGGATGCCGTATTATTGTTGGAACGACTATAATCAATTACAATTCAATTTAATAGTTAATATATTATTAAGTTCAAAATATCATTACTATATGCTATTCAATCATTTACGAGACTTATATGAACTTGCAGAAGCTCTTTGGATAACTTGAGGTCGAATAAATATCAAATTGTAAAATTTTCAAACTATTGAATTGGTGTCAGAACTTCGAGGGTTTTAAGTCGCGACGTGACTCACTAACTTGTTCTCGTCACGTTGCGACATTGAGAGCTTGATGTCGTGATGTCACTCACTATTTTCAAAAGATCCATATATTAACTAACACTTAAAATAATTCATCAAATTCCCTAATTCAACCATTTCAGCAAATAAATCATTCTTATATACTTCTAACCTTTAGCATCATATGTATATATAAACATTACACAAAATCATCATCTCAACCTCAAATCATATGGACAATTTTTACATGCTAACCATTTAAACCATTCAACTACTTATGCTAATCTCAAGTATGTATTAAACACTTAGGAATATCAGACTCAATTATATTGCCAATTTGGAATACAAGATTACCATTTTAATATAAAACTGACTCCCATCCTAAGTACATGTCATATATCAAAATGTAAAGAAGCTATACAAACATTGATAAGTTGAGGATTGAAGATTGGATGCTGAATTACTTCTCAAGACTTCGAGATCCACTTATATCTGCCCACGAAATAAACAAACCGTATGTTAAGTGATAAAAATCAGTGGTACTTTCATTAATCAAATGAACAAAATCAATTCAAGTTCAACATTTAACCGATTCACATTCCATTTATGCCAAGAGTTTCCATTAACATATAATAAATGCATATACAAATTTTGTATACCAGTTCATTTAACATTTGCATTAAAATTTATCATATCATACCATTCAACACTAAAGTACATATATCTTTATTTCATAACATACCAATTTCTCATTGCTTTAAACTTATCCCATTCTCAAATCTATTGATTTGTTTTATTTCCATATCGGGCCTTGTGAGTGCAATGTGTCTTATCGGTACACTCAACACTTGTTGGTTACAAACAAACTGTACATTATTTAGACAAAATCATATTGATTTCATAGTAAAATAAAAAAAAATATAAAGCTATGAATAATAACACATGCAATAATACCATTTGATTGTAATGGTTTTTTTTTAAAGGAAAAATCCTTGATAGAAAACAGAGTACAATGACATGATGAATCATAAGCAATACCACTCAAGCCTTTTAAAACATCCAAAATTGAACTATAAAATCTACACCTAATTACAAATAAAAAAAAACTATACAGTCCACATCAACGAGCATAAATTCGAAGTACCATTTAATAATAATGTTATTAACTTTTGATAATATTACCATTTGACTACTTTGAAAATATATATGTTATAATTACAAATATATCACATCTTTAAATTTTAAAGATGATATTGTTGAAAGAATAAAAAATCGGTCCAGATATTGATTAAGAAAACACTAATGGAAATATCTCTAAATTCTGGTGGTAACAAATCTCATTCAGAAAAGAACCTTGGTGAGGTGCTCAAGTAGATGTGGATTGAAATACTAAAAAACTCATATTCAAAGAGGTTAATGATGAAGCGGTTACTGATATGCTGGTTGAGTTGAGGATGACCCTAAATCTGTCATGGAAAGATAAACTAATGGGGAATGGAACTAGAAATATTGGTAAGATGGCAATGAAAAATTTTGTTGTGGGGGTGGATGAGGATCTAGAATTCCTAGAAGGTGATATTAACAGATCTATGGTTAATGGGATTCCTACTATAGATTTCTCTGATAGGATTCAACAAATTCTATTCAAAGAAATGGAAGCTACGGTGATTTTGAAACTGTTGGGTAGGAACACCGGATATGGGCCTTTAAAGTTTAAACAACTGGATTAATAGCCTATGGAGACCCTTAAATCCTTTTCAACTCATGGATATAGAAAATGGCTACTTTTTGGCAAAGTTTCAATGTGTCAACGATTATGAAATTTTTTTATCGCAAGGTCTTTAGTTAATCTATGGGCAATACTTGACTGTACAACCTTGGACTAAAGACTTTAATCCATTACAACTGTATCCAAGCATGGTGATGGCGCAAATACACCTACTGGAACTTCCACGGTTTTTATATATATAAAAAAAAGGATTCTTGAAGAAATAGGGGGAACTATTGTGAAAGTAGCCTAATTGGACTTTAACATGAATAGTAGAACAATAGGCCAATTTGCTTGAATGGTCATTTATGTGAATTTGGATAAATCGCTTGTTTCTCAAGTGCTGGTTAATGAAGCTATTTAAAAAGTTGAATATGAGTCATTACCCATAATCTATTTCAAGTGTGGGAAATATGGCCATGCTAAAGAAATCTGTGCAGCATCGGAGTAGATGTTGACGGTGGAAAAGGAGCATGAGGAATCTACTCCGGCCGAGGCTGTGAACGGAGGGGACGACACAATTTATGGGCACCATGACTGGTGGTTGAAAGAAAAATAAGGCAGAATTCAAGAGCCATTAATAATAAAAAGATTGATTTTGCAGGAAAAGAGGGTTTGGGATCTCGATTTGATGGTATGGCAAATATTCAAAACTTGGACAAGGTGGAGGCTGAAATAAACAAAGATTTAGTTGGAGAAGTGGCAAGGAATAAGAACAAAATGAAGGAAGCAAAGACTGATTTGAGAGGGTTGTTTGCTTCAGAGTAACCCTAAATTAATAAAGGGGGAAAGCTCGAAGGGCACAATAAATTATAAGAAGAAAAATTGGCCATCAGGCCCAAAGGGAGACAGAAAGGTTGTTCGAGTCAATATGGGCTATGAGGAGCCTAGTCTAAATTTAAAAGATTTTATGAAGGATCCATTGGGAGATGGTGTGTAACACCCCGATTTTTGGGCCTAGGAGTAATGGGCCTTGAGTCTAGGTTCGGGTAGAAGACGGCCCGAACAATTTGGATGTTTTAATTATTATTATTTAGTATGTAATTAAATAAATTACGAAGGGTTATGGTGTGGGAAAAAGGCCCAAGAGTAAATTTAATTCGAGGCAATTCCTGAATTTGTAATTTTGGAGAAAGAGGGTTCTGGCAATATGGGATTTTAAAATTGAGGTGGTAAATTATGACACAAATAAGGCCTCAGTAAAGTGGCAAGGTGGTGCCACTAAGTTCCTAAAAAAAATGGCGTCTGGGAAGGAATTAAGGGTCCAGGGTTCAAGTTGCAAGGTAGGCATAAAGTTACTTTTTAATTTTAGGCATGTGTCGGGCATGTGATCACTTAAGTGAATTTCGGCAAGGGCCTTAGGGAGGTTGGGCCGATTGTTTTAGGTGATATTAGGGTTAGGTTCTTTTCTTTTTCTGTCTTGGAGAATTAGGGCTAGCCACCTAAAAGCTTTCACTGTCATTCATCCTTTCTGAGTGTTCACAAAAGCCGAAAACGCAAATTTCTTCTCCTTGGTGCCGAGTTCTTCTTCCTCTCTTTTTCCTCCATTTTCTTTCTTCTATTTTGCTTTTTCTTCTAGCCGAAACCTTCTGATCACCTTACTCACCTCCTCTATCGATCCCATCCTCCACAAAACCTTCATAGCCGATTGCCATAAAAGCCGAAATCCCGAAAACTCACTTCTTGTGCCGATTTATCCAAGCCAAAATCCTTCAGTTATTTTTGTTCCTTTTGATTAAATTTCATCTTCTCTAAACCCTTAGTATCTATCGGCAACATTACTTCAAAGTTATAGCCTCAAATTGTCATCTTCTTCATCACTTAAAAAGCTGAAGTACCATAGATTTAGGGACTTATAGCAGAAACTTCAGATCTCCTGGATTCGAGTTCTACTATCGTTTAAAGGATAGATCTACATTATATTTGCGTAGAAATCAAAGAAGAATAAGTGGTAATTGCTCATCACCTCAGATCTAGTCTTATTTTACAATTTAGAAAAAGCCGAAGTCCTTAAAATCTAGGGAGGTTGTCGATTTGGGCATAGGGCTTTAAGGGTCTTTAACCGATGATTTATTTTGGTGATTAGTGTCTTCTAGAGGTTGGATCGAAGGCTTGGATCTTTGGAACAACTAGACTTAGATCTAGTCATCGGTTTTCAGCAAAAAGGTAAGATTTTAAAGGCTTTAGGGGTATGGTTTGATTATGGTTGGTGAATGCTGGGATTGGTTATTGTGGTTTGCAATCTAAGAATTGTGGTAATCAATTGTAGTACATCATAAGGGATCTCAGTTGCAGTCGTCGTGAAACAGGTGTGTATCGAACACCCTCTCATAGTTCAATTCGGCAAAAGCCGAAATGCCGAAATGCCGAAATTTTGGCATTTCATGGGCTTGTGAGTGTGCGAGTGCTCACAAGACGTTTAGAAATCATTTGATCTGAAATCGCAAAGTGGTAAGTTATTCGTGTGTAAAATTTTGTGCACTTCGGTAATTGGGCCTCGATAGGCTAAAACTAACCCCAATGGGCTTATGGGCCCATACGGGTAAGATAAAAAAAAATAGGCAATAGGTATGTTCTGTTAGACTGTAGAATCAAAACTGGTAAACTGGTCATAAAACTTGAATTAAATGGGCTTAAATTGCTAGTGGACACTGTAGGGCCCATTAAGGGTTTTAGGGCCCAGTGGCTAAAATTGTGAAATTGATATAAATAAATTACTGTGATGACACATGGGATAGTATGGACCGTATTATTCATGAGAACCCTTAAAACTGAGAAAATTACTGAAATACCTTTATAGGTGGAAAATTTACAAATTTACCCTAGGAGTAAAATTACTGATATACCCCTTGGGTTAAGGTTGACCTGAATACATGTTTGACTGTTACTATTTACTGCATGCCATGTTATTATTATCTGATGCATGGGACTGGGTTATTGATGGAGGAAGTTCTGAAAGTGGCTTGTCCACGTACTGGAGGCTTTGCCTCAACTTACTGATATCTGAGCAGCAATACTGCAACTGTGGAGTGTAGGGCTAGGTGGGTTGAGTTATTCCCCACATGGAGTGTAGGGCTGGTACGGGTGGAGTATAGTGGTTGGTTATAGGCTGGGTTGGGCTTGCATACACGAATATGTCTGTTCTATTCTGGAATGGGCCTATGGGCCATACTGTTATCTGAAAAGGGGCTAAGGCCCAGTTTACTGTATTCTGAAAAGGGCTTTGGCCTAGTACTCACTGTTATCGGAATAGGGCTTAGGCCGAATGGGCTTGAGCTGACTTGGGCTTTGGATGGGTTTTCCATACACACTGAGTTTCCCAAACTCACCCTCTTTCTCTTCCATCCTTGCAGGTGAGCCCTAGTTGGTGGACTTGGAGCTGGGCGGGATTCATAGTGGCCATGAAGATTAAATTTATGGTTTTTTTGAAAAATAAGTTTTAATTAGCTTTCATTTAAATTTCGCATTTATTTTTGATTATTTCTATTTTGGTTAAAGTTGTAATAAGGCCGCTTGATTATTTTTATGTTGGGTTTTTAAAATTACTTAAATCGTTTTCAACTTGAGATTCACATCACTTAAATTGATTCCTTAAAATTGGTTAGCTCTAGGGCGCGTTTTATAAAAGTTACTTATTTTCAAAATATCACGATAATCGAGCAAAGCTTCCGCAACATAAATGTTCTCAAAGGAAATAAATATTTTAAATAAGACTTAAACTTAATTTGTTGTTCGTGGACAAGTAATAAGCTTAAAGTGTGGCAATGGATGTGTGCATGTCTAGGATTGGATCCTGGAAGAGCTAGGTACTTAAGCAGTCTAATTGACTCACCTCCTCTTTTCTTGAATCCTACCTAGTGCGTAGTATCCATTCACTCTAAGCCATAACAAAGAAGGTTTGTTTTTTTTTTTATACTTAACTGTTTTTAAAATAACATGCTTCTGCCACTACAAAGGTTTACAAGTTTAAACGGTAAAAGTTTCTAAACATCAAGAAGGGTTTTCAATGAAAACATGGTTTTCAAAAAACACTTCAATGTGACACACCAGACTTGGCCATAATGTCTAGGCTGGGTTTGGGGTGTTACATGGTGGGCCTATCCTTGCAAGTAATGGGTCGTTTAAGTCAAATGCAAAACCCATGAAGGTTATTGAAATGGTAGGCTTTTCTAGAATTAAGTTGCGTTTGCTTGGAGAAGAGAATGTTATCCACAAGCATGCGACCTTCTCTCAAATTGACATTCTAGGGAATATTATTAATAATGAAAATTCTATTATCAATAAATCCAAGACAGGTTCTAGATTTTTAAATTCTCCCAATAATTTTTCAATTCTCAAACAATGACTATTTCTTTTCTTAATTCTATTTTTGAAGGAAAAAAGGACATGGTTGTTAAGCTTAATGATACAGTTCTAAATAATGGGAAACACTCAGCAGTCACCTTTAAAGTAAGTAATGAATCAAATAAAAGAAGTTCTAACAATGGTGAAACTCATAACCGAAGTTGTAAGACGCTTTCTACTGTTAAGGGTCGAGGTTCTAGAATCAAAAGCAGTCAAATTCGTAGCAAGAAGAGACTAAATCAAATAATTAAATATCGTGCAGGAATGTTTTAAAGTAGCTGGAATTTCAAAGGTTCCTCTAACAATTTCGATGAATTCAATAATTGAGTTAATTAGCTCTCAGTTGAGCATGAAAATCAGACCAGTATCTAGGTGTTGTGTGTGAATATGATATGCAAATTGTGCAAGTATACATATCGATTCAAGTAATAAAGTGATGAGTGAGTATCGTTCCCACGAGTGTCAGATTGAGGCACGAAAATGGTCAAGTTATTGTAATAAAATGCACTTAATGATATGGTAAAATTATGGTAAGTATGCAGGGCAATTAAAGGAATAGTGATGTATGCAATATGTAGTGACAATTAAAGGAATAGTGATGTATGCAATATGTGGAATTAATGAATACTTGGAAATGCTATGGCAAAACGAGAGTAGAAATGTAAAGGCAAATTATGAGAATTACTATGGGAATATTATGTAAATGATTAAGTAAATAGCTAAGAATGATATTTAAAAGATACAGTGACAAAGAATAAAGGATATATGATGTTAATTTGGAAGGTCGAGATTACTAAGAATCTACCCTTATCGTCAATTATGCCTCAGCAAAATCATACTCAGTTTACTGCTCAGAAGAGTTTTAAAATGGTCTGCTTCTTTCGAGAGCAAAAACCTCAAGTTACCTTGCCTGTGTCTATAGGCCTTAATATGGTACCCTACATTGTTTTGCTTTTGTATGAACACTGCTTTATGTTTATAGTCTACTATAAGTATCGGTCGAGTACTTTCTCATATAATTCAATATCGATCCAACTAATCGAACCTTTTCAGAATTAGATTTAGTTTATGGGTATGCCAAACAGTTATCTTTGTCCAAGGATTGCACGCGTACAATTAAGAAATAAAATAATTGAATGAAACAGTAAATTGATTTGGATCTATCCTTCAACCATTAAAGAAAATAAAAGTTTCATCATGTAATCCCAACCCAATGAGATTTATCTCATGGGTTGGTACATAAAATTCAAAACCAAAATAACATCGAAACCCATTTTCATCATTCAATTCACGAAAGAAAAAAGTAAGAAATACGAAAGACTTTGAGAAGACAGCTTTTGCGTGTCCAGTTCACACTACAACAACAATGTCCTAAAATGGTTAAAAAGGAGTGCTTCCATCTTGTTTGTCGCTTTGGTTTCCTCTTTTGGCTTTTTATAACTTTTTCCCTAGGGTAAATCCAACAACCCATGTTTATCTTCTCCTCTTTTTAAATTCTTTTTTCAACAACCCAAGATTATCTTGTTTTTAAATTCTTTTTTTCTAGGATAAAAATCAACAACTCAAGATCATCTTCTACTATTTTTTAGGTAGATTTTTCTGGTACAAGTATAGTTGGGTTGAAACTGGTATTGTTGAGTCTTGACTCGGTCTTTCTGGAATTGCCATGACATTCGTGCTGACAAAATGTCCAACCATTTGCCTCGGCAAACCTTCACTCATTTATTTTCTTATTCCACATCCTACACAATCTTTCCATATGGAATTAAAAGTAACAAATAATAATATTTAAGCACCGTCCAAGCTTTTTATGCAATTTTCTAAAAATGCTAAAATAATATCCTAAAATACAACTAAGTTCACTTAAGTACAGACAATTGACCTAGTCTAAGGGCCTAAATTATAACTCTTTTCAAGAGTTATCACTTGGAGCACAAAAAGGAGAATTTATGCATAAATCCACAAGCCTCCAGTAGTAAGGTATGGTCTTATCTCTCATGCTTTCCTTATGAATTTAAAAAAAAAATCTTGGAATTGTCAGGGTTGTGCAAGTGTTAAATTCCTGCAGAATTTTTTGGGAATATAACAAAGAATATAATCTAGATATTGTAAGTCTACTAGAGACAAGGGTCATTAGTGATAAAGTAGATAAAATTATTGCAAAGTTAGGATTTCAACATTCCTATAGAGTGGAGGTGATTGGTTTCTCTAGCGGTATTTGGATTGGTTGGAAGGATTTGGTCCAAGTAGAGATAATGTGTAATCATCCGTAATTTATCTTAGCACGAGTTCTTAAAGGTACTAGTTCACAATCCTTTCTCATTACTTTCATTTATGGGAGTCTAGATAGATGAAAAAGGAAGAGCCTCTAGGAAGATCTCAAATTGGTCATTCCAGATACTTTTATTTCATGGCTCACGATCGGTGATTTTAATACCATACAGTCTCTTAATGAAAAGAAAGGAGGTCAATAGGAAGGGAGGAGATGCTCGTTTTTTGGTAATTTCCTTGAAGATGTAGATTTATGTTATTTGGGTTTTAATGGTCCTAATTTTACATGGCATGTGGGGACATTTTTGAGCTCCTGGATAGAGTTATTGGGAATTCTGCTTGGAGTAATACTTTTCCTCATAGCTTCATCATGCATCTTCCTAGATTGAAATCTGATCATAGACCTTTATTACTGGCTCTTAAGTTTAGAATCCTTATGCCTAAAGGGCGTCCTTTTAGGTTTCTAGTTGCTTGGACGGAGCATCCTAGTTTTAATAATTTTGTTAGAGATAATTGGAATTTAACGGTAATATGGGGGAACCTATATCTCGGTTTACCATGTTGATCAAGAATCAAAATAGGACGGTGTATGGACACTTAGATGTTCATAAAAGACAATTGGTACAAAAACTAGTTTGGACTGAGAAAGCTATTGAAAGTTGAAATTTGGATTATTTGGTTCAGTCGAAATTTCATATTTAGGAGGAGATTGAGAATATTTTACACCATGAAGAGCTACTGTGGAAATAGAACGCAAGATGCGATTAACTATATTTAGGAGATTGTAATACCAAGTTTTTTCATGCCCACATGTTGCAAAAAAGAAGCATAACCGAATCACGTGTTTTAAAAATAAAAATGGGGATTGACTTTATAATGAAGAGGATCTCTAGAATGAGGCAGTTAAGTATTTCCAGAAATTGTATGGGGAAAGACCGAACCAGATGCTAGTGTTACCTATCAATTCCTTTCCAAAGTTGGATTAAAAGGATACTGTGTTCTTAAGAAGAGAGGAGTCAAAGGAAGAAATCAAGACAACATTGTTCGACATGGCTCATTTAAAAGCATCAAGAAGTGATGCCTTCATGCATTTTTCTTCCAAACTCAGTGGGGCTTGGTTGGTGGGGTAGTTTGTGAGTGGGTTCAAAAGGTTTTCGCTGGTAATATCATTGACCCAGAGCTAAACAATTTGCTTATTGTTCTTATTCCGAAGGTTATGAATCTGGAGACTTATGCGCAGTTTTGACCAATAAGCTTATGTTCGATTCTCTATAAACTGGTAATGAATGTCATCACTAATCGATTCAAAGTAGTATTCCCTAAAATCATCACTCCAGAGCAAGAAGGTTTCATTGCAAGTAGAAACATTACGGATAACATCATTGTTGCATAAGAAGTTATTCACTCTATGAGAAGCAAAGAAAAGAGCATGGAATGGATGGCAATCAAAACTGACTTAGAAAAAGCCTATGATTGAGTTAGGTGAGACTTTATTAATATTTTTCTACATGCTGTAGGTATTCCTAAACTCCTTATAAATGTTATTATGTCAGCTATTACGAACTCTTCTATGCAGATATTGTGGAACGGGGTTCAAACGCAAAAGTTTTGTCTAGCAAGAGGAGTAAGGCAAGGATGTCCTCTATCACCTTACCTATTTGTCTTGTGTATGGAATGGCTAGGACATTGCATTAAGTTTAGTATCCATTCTGGAAAATGGTCTCCTATTCATCTTTATCGCTCTAGATCGACGCTTTTACATTTATTTTTCGTGGATGATTTAGATTTTCAGTCAAGTCTATATGCATCAGGTAAGTTTGATTAAGAAAGTTTTAGATAATTTTTGTGCTTTTTCAAGTCATTGAATTAATGCATCCAAGACCAATGTGGTTTTCTCGAAAGGGGTGGATAAATATTTTGGAAAGAAATTGTGTGATATTCTTGGATTTCAAATGACACAAAATCTTGGGAAATACCTTGGAGTTCCCCTATTTCATGAAAGGGTAACAAATTGTTCTTTGAGGTTTATTGTTGATAAAGTTCGGAAGAAGTTATAGAGTTGGGAAGCAAGGAAATTGTCTGATACAAACTTAGTTGATGTTAATTCGAGTCGTAGTAGTTTGCCCGATCATGAAATTAAGTAAGGGATGGCTTCTTTCAAGATAGGCTAAAAAAAGGATGAAAGATAGGTTCAAACAAGGGTTAATAGATAGTTGAAATGGCTAATGGAAGAATTTGGCTAAGGCCAAGAGTGAACCAACAATGAAGATAATTGTTGACCCAATTCTTAAAACGGTACTTAGATGAAAATGGTTTGGAAATAACTTGGTTAACCTTGACCCACTATCTAGCAAGATAGGAACCAAAGGTATAGTTGAATGCCACACTTTGAAAGTGATAAGTTCAGTTAAACAATGAAGGAATGACGCCACAAGCTGAGCTTGATAAGTTGATTCAGTCCAAGAGAGAACAATGAGAATTGAATTCTCACAAAAGAATAAAAGTAGTTCATAAATTGATCAAAAGTCCTTACAACCAGCAATGAACAAAATATTTATAGGCTTGAGCTAAGTCCAGCCAAATGGACACTTACAATCAGCTCAAATTGAGCTATTAATAAGGTGAACTAGCTCTCTAAATGATTACAAGTCTTCTGGTGAAACCTATGCCTAGGTGATGCTAATGGGCACCCATTTAGTCTTTCAATTTAGCTAATTAATTGACTTGATGAGCTAAGTTGAATTTGTTCAATGATTGTTTAGCGAAAGAGTTATGAGCAGCCTTTAATTCTTCCTTGGGCAGCCGAATAAATAGTAGCCAAAATAATGGCAGTTTAGGCGCACGAACAACCCAATTGGTGTGAACACTTGAACTCCATTAGCCTTCAAATATGAACAAATGAATTTGAACAACTCCCATGGTGTGAACTCACTTGCCAGCTAAATAGACTAATGTGAATGTGTGTTTGTCCATTGGTATCCACGAACAGTCCCTTAGAGAAGAGAAATCAGCTGGTTATCATTTAATTATCGTCCCATGCGTTAGCCAAATGCATGCTCTTCTTCAATGCTTTACTTTGCACCTAAGCTAGCTGATTTAGTTGAATTAATTACCTATAAACACTAAATAATTTCGGTAAGGACATAATCAATGAAGCAATTAAGTTGTCTAAACTTAAGATACCTTAAATAGCTGTATAAACTAAGACAAATTAAATAACTCAAGACAAATTAAATGGTTGTACTAATTAAAACAAATTAATTATCATAAGACATATTAATTTCCGTATATACTTAGACATATTAAATAAAGTCAAGATACATTAATTACTTAAACTAAAATAACTGAAGTTAATTAAAGTTTATTCCAGCAACTAATTAGCTCAAGAACGAAAACTAAAATTCAACTCTTAATAAGCTGGACGCATGTTGTTGAGCTCCATGAGTGATTAATAAGGCCTGCCACTTCTTCTTCCCATCTCGAGCAATGTAGCTCGAAAGAGCTTCTTGGAACTTCTTGGAACGAGACCGAGTGATGGGTCTTAAAGGCAGCTTAATGGGATCGGTAGTAGCTTCCCTAGCTAGGATCGCATCATCCTCCTTCTTCAAGGCAATTTGTCCCTAATTCGTCACCTATATCAAAAAGGGATAAGTTAGCAACATTGAAGCTAGCACTTACTCCATACTCACTTGGTAGGTCCAACTTATAAGTATTTTCATTGATCCTTTCTAAAACTTGAAAATGACCATCACCCCTTGGCAAAAGTTTAGACCTCCTTTGAGTGGGAAACCTTGCCTTGTACATGTGGATCAAAACCCAATCAATGGGTTTGAATATCACTCGTTTGCGTCCTTTGTTCACCTTATGAGTAGATTGTTCGGTTCTCCTTTCAATATTCTCCCTAACTCTTTGATGCAATTTTTCACAAATTTAGCCTTTTTTCTTTCCATCTACATGCACCAATTGATTAGAAGGCAGAGGCAATAAATCCAAAGGAGTTAAAGGGTTGAAACCATATACCATTTCAAAAGGAGAATGCTTGGTAGCTAAGTGCACCAAAAGATTGTAGGCAAATTCGACATGTGGTAGATACTCCTCCTAAGTCTTCAAATTATTTCTAATGATGGCCTGTAGCAAGGTTAATAAGAGCAGATTGACAACCTCCATCTGGCCATCCGTTTGGGGGTGGCATGTTGTAGATAGAAAAATCTTGGTCCGAAGTTTACCCCATGAAGTCCTCCAAAAGTGGCTGAGGAATTTAGCATCACGATCGGAGACGATGGTCCTCGGGACTCCATACAACCGCATAATCTCCTTAAAGAAAAAAATTAGCAATGTTTAGTACATCATCAGTTTTATGACATGTAACAAAATAGGCCATTTTAGAAAACCTATCTACTACAACAAAGATAGAATCTTTTCCACTTTTGGTTCTAGGAAGGCCTAGAACGAAATCCATGGAGATGTCCACCCATGGTTCTTCTGGAATTGGCAGTGGCGTGTACAATCTGTGTGGTTTGATCCTTAGCTTTCTTGCAAGCAATGCGATGCTCACACACTCTAGCAACATCATGCCTCATATTCGACCAATAAAAGTGCTCTTGAAGGGTAGCCAAGATCTTGGCTATGTCGAAGTTGCCCATTAGTCCCCTGCTATGTGCTTCATTGACTAGCACGTCACGCACCTATCCTTTGGGTATACACAACTTGTTTTCTCGAAAGAGGTACCCATCTTGCCAAAAGTATCTATCATGAGAACCTTGCATACACAACTTGTACACTTCACCAAAATCAATATCATTTTCATATAAATCTTTCAAGTAAGCAAACCTAAGCAGTTTAACATCCAAAATGACTAATAAGAGTATACCTACGTGACAATGCATCCGCAACAATATTTTTTTTACAGAGATTATACTTAATCATGTAACAAAAAGACTCTAGGAACTCCACCCACTTAGCATGGCATTTGTTCAGCTTGGTTTGCCCCTTCAAATGCTTTAAAGCTTCATGATCTCCTTTGACCAAAGATAGTGCTGCCATGTCTCCAACGCACGAATCAAGGGATACATCTTCTTATCAAAGGTAGGGTAATTGAAGGTAGCCCCGTTAAGTTTCTCATTGAAGTAGGCAACTGGACGACCATCTTAAGTCAAGACCGCCCCGATTCCTATCCTTGATGCATCACACTCCACTTCAAAAGTCTTGTTAAAATCAGGTATACATAACAAAGGACCATTAGTCAAACATTCTTTAATTTTGTTAAAAGAAGTTTTTTGTTCATTAGTCCAAAGAAAAGGAGAGTTTTTCTTTATAATACCTGTCAAGGGGACAGCTAAGGTGCTAAAATTCGGCACAAACCTCCTATAGAAGCTTGCAAGTCCATGAAAGGTTCTCACTTGGCTGATGCTTGTGGGACGCGGCCAATCTTGAATCACCTTGATTTTCTCTTGGTTCACCTCAAGGCCATCAGCACTCACAATGAACCCTAGAAACACAAATTTTTCAGTACAAAAAGAGCATTTCTTGAGGTTAGTGTAAAGTACTTCCTTACGCAAAACTTCCAATACAACACGCAAGTGTTCAATATGATCAGTTAAAGACTTGCTATAAATTAAAATATTTTCAAAGTATACTAAGCAAAACCTACCAATAAAAGCACGCAATACATGATTCATTTGACACATAAATGTGATAGGGGCATTTTTTAGGCAAAATGGCATCACTAGCCATTCATACAAATCGTATTTCATTTTAAAGGTCGTTTTCCACTCGTTCCCTTCTCGCATGTGGATTTGATGATATCCACTCTTCAAGTCTATCTTGGAAAAGAGTTTGGCTCCACTAAGTTCATCTAGCATGTCGTCGAGCCTAGGAATAAGATGCCTATATTCAACCGTGATCTTGTTAATGGCATGGAAATCCACACACATTTGCCATTAGCCATCCTTTTTAGGCACTAGAAGAACGGGCACCGTACAAGGGCTCAAACTTTTGCGTATGTATCCCTTTTCCATCAAATCAACCACTTAACATTGGAATTCCTTAGTCTCTTTGGGGTTGCTCTAATAGGCTGGTCAGTTCGGGATTGATGCTCATGGCAAAAAGTCAATTTGATGCTCAATGCCTCAAATGGGAGACAATCCGCTCAGCACTTCCTCCGGAAACACGTACTCAAATTCCTGAAGCAATGAAACAATAGAAGAGGGAAAATTTTGGTCAAAATCGTTAGTTTCAAAAAGACATTCTTTGTACATAAGTACAAGAATGGGATGTCTCATCAAAAACATTTTCCTCACTTCTCTTCTCCTTGCAAAACACTCATTTTTTCATTCTTGTTTTCTTTTTCCACTCGTGTCTTTGCCTCACTTTTCTCACTTTTTCCTTTCCTTTTCTCGATTTTTTTTCTTTTTCTTTTTCATTCTTTTTTTCTTGTTCTTTTTCTTTTATTTTTTCAACAGATTGTTTTAACTTTAATTGGTCTTTGTACACTTGTTTCAGGGTGAGGGGTGCTAACGTTACATTTTTGCCTAAGTGTTTAAAAGTGTATCAGTTTGTATATCCGTCCTGGATTACACGTCGATCAAACTACCATGATGCCCTAAAAGAATATTTCCCACGTGCATTGGCACCACGTCGCACACCACCTCGTCTTAATACTTCCCAATGGAAAATGCCATAATGACTTGTTTGGTCACTTTGAGCTCACCACCATCATTGAGACATTGTAACTTGTACGGATTTAGGTGCTTGGTCATGGCTAACCCAAGCTTCTCCACCAGCATGCTACTTGCGACGTTGGTACAACTCCCCCCGTCGATGATCATGCTACACACCTTGCCTTGGATGTGGCAACGGGTGTGAAAGATGTTCTCCCTTTGTTGCTCGTTTTCAGCACTTTGGATGTTCAAACTTCTCTTCACAATAAGAATTTCACCTTCAACTAGATACTCCAGTTATTCTTCTTCATCGATGGGGATTTTAGGCTCGTCTTCTTTTTCCTCCTCGGATTCGACCTCGCCATCGGCCTTTACCACCATGACTCGTCGATTAAGACATTGACTAGCTATGTGTCTCCTTCCTTGACACTTGAAACACTTGACATCCACCATAACAGTGGTTTTGAAACCACAAATCTGAGGTCGTAAAATTATTTTAATATTATTTTTGGTGTTTACAGTATGTAAATTTATATGTTTGAAAATTTCGTGAGCTAATTTTACTGTTTAATAGCTCAATTTGAGAAAAAGGACTAAATCGCATAAAATGAAAAGGTTGCATTCTATATGATAAAGGTGTCTATTTGTCATGGCTTATTAAATGAAAGGTCCCTATGTTGTAATTAGTCCTTTGATAGTAGAGATGGAAATAAATAGCCTTGAATTAGGTGATTTATTAATGTTTAATTAAAGGTTAATTTGGTAAACAATGTATTAAGTATAATAAAATAAAACAAAATGTAAAATAGTTGTCATCTTCATCAATCTTCAACGAAATATAGAGAAAAGAAACATCCATTGAAGCTCCTTAGGGTTCGGCACTTGTGAGCTCAAATTGGTATGTGATTTTTGTTCGACTTTTGATGATTGCTATGTTTTTGTGATCGTTGCTTTGAGTACTAGTTAGCCCGTACCCTAATTTTTGAAATTGTTGATGATTTTGTGAAATTCCATTGATGAATACATGAGTTTTATGATGTTTAATGTTGAATTATGAAAGCTTGGTGCTTGATATACATATTTTGTAAAGAGATTTTGAGTAAAAATGCATATTAGGGATTAAATTGTGAAAAGTGTAAAGTGAGGGCTTAAATTATGAAACAAGTGAAATTTTTGGCTACTAGGAGTCCCTGGGAAATTCGGCTAAGCATGGGTCTCTTTGAATTTTGATTAAATTGTGTTTTTATGAAATAGGGACTAAATTGTATGAAATGTGAAACTTTAGGGGATAAAGTGTAAAAATTCTCAAATAGGTATTTTTTGATGAAATTGAATGAATTGGTGATTAAATGGGTTAATTTTAAATACATATAGATCAAGAAAAGAGGAATTCAGACTTAGATCGAGGCAAAGACAAAGTATTCGACTAATCGACTAGTTTCGTCGTTTTTATGTCCGAGGTAAGTTCGTATGTGATAATTATTGTTACAACTATATTTTTAATGCTTTGATATTGCATAAATTGAATATATGCTACTACTGTTGTGTATGACAACAAATCAAATATGTTCGGCACTTAGTGTGCGTTTCAAAATAGTTTCGACTATAATTAGCACTTCGTGTGCATATTGGAATAGCTTTGGCTACATGAGGCACTAAGTGTGCAATATTGAAATAGCTTTGATTTAATGTGATGGCACTAAGTGTACGAGATTGTTATAGCTTTGGCTAATCACTAATGCACTAAGTGTGCGAATTCTTAGAGCATTGAAAGACTTCCGAATGAATTAATGTATTGAACAAAGAGGTGAGAACGAAATAAATAAATACGGGAAAGTTCAGGTGTAACACCCCTAACCCGAATCCATCGTCGGACTAGGGTTATAAGGCATTACCGGACATATCAAAACATTTCGTAATCATTTCACAATCAAAAGTCATACATCGTCATATCATAGTCAAATATCAACATAAAGTCCCTTTTTTAGGTCAACGAGACCTTAAACTTACTTTGGAGAAGGTTTGGGACTAAACCGATCTCATAATAAGTTTCCAGACACTTAAAAAAAATTCATGAAATCACAGGTCACACACTCGTGTGAATAGGCCATGTGAAAATAGGGCATATATACTGACTTATACCACGCGGCCGGAGATATTCCCGTGTGTCTTGGCCGTGGTCGAAACTGACTTGGTTCACACGGTTGACCATACGTTCGTGTGTCTAGACTGTGTACCCTTCGAAATGGCCACACACGGCCGTGTAACATGACCATGTGTCACACACAGCTGAGACACACGCCCGTGTGGACCAAAATAGGCTACTTGAAAATCCATTTTGCCACCCTATATACATAAGCTTTTAAGACCACATTTCATAACCCAATATGCAACCAAAACATTTCCAAAACAAGCATCACTCATATTTCAATATCATTAATCATTTCCATACATAATTCCAACTCAAACATACTAATTCCATGTAACTAATTCATACCTTGAACACATGATTCATATCACATTTATAACTATTTCAACCACAAAACTAACTTACCAAAAAGACCATTTCACTAGGCCCTTATATATATACACCAAATTTACCATTTTTGCATCACATATCATATACCAAAATTAAACCATAAGTTGAACCATAATCAAGCCATATCTCATGGCATGATATACCCATCTCAAAACATACTACATTAATTCTAGCCTATACATGCCATACTTAGATATATATATTTTCAAAAGGTACCAAAATAATATTTGATAGTGTGGTGATGATCCTCGATGATCCCCAAGCTTCCAGTAGCTTCGCTATCTAAAACACAATGCAAACACACACAAAGTAAGATTTCAAAAGCTTAGTAAGCCTTATACAAATAAACTTACCATTTTAAGCATATAAACATCATAAAATACATATACTCCATAGCCAAATACTATCACAAACCACATAGTTCATATACATTTCACATATTCCAAATTCATTTGCACATATAGCATATTTTCTCAGACTTATATCACATATCATCACTTGAACATATACTTACTTCTCATTAACAAATGTTGAACACATCTCCACGTACCTGATTCGGTTATTCATTCATTCAATCACGTATTTCTCAAAATGCCAGTTGAACTGTGTGGAATTAAATAGGATACGCGGATAGCTCGAAAAGCTCGTACAATACCAACGTCCTAGACGTAGTCTTACATGTAATCAAATATCAATGCCACTGTCCTAGATAGGGTCTTACACGAAATCAAATACGATGTCGATGTCCCAAACATGGTCTTACACATAAATCTCAAATCGATGCCAACGTCCCAGACGTGGTCTTTGTAACATCCCAAAATAGGGCCTAGTCAGAATAGTGGTTTTGGGACCACGAATTTGAATTGAAAATATTGATTTTATTATTGTAATGAGGTTTAGAATATGAATATATGCATGTGTTAAAGTTTCATGAAGAAATTCTAAGTATAAGGTGTCCAATTGGAAATTAGGGACCAAATTGAATAAGTTGCAAAATTTATATTTTAGAAGAAATTTGTATGAAATTTCCTTGGATTATTAATTAGGAGGTCTTAAAGAGAAATTTTCCTAATTTCTAAGTTTTTGGACAAAAATGGGCTTGTATGGAAAAAAAATTGAAGGAATGGCATTAGGGGCATTTTGGTCATTTGGTATATTAATGAAATAAAAAGGGGAAATAAGTCAAAAATCAGCTCATTCTATACATGTTGCTACCGAAAATTAGGGTTCTCCATAGCTAGGGTTTTCAAGCTTTTCAAGCTCTATAGTAAGTGCTCATAAGCCCTATTTTTAATGTTCTTCGTATTTTTGAAATCCCAGTGACTTGCTCTCTCTATTTCTACCCATATTTCATGCTAGGGTTCATGTTTAGAAATTTACCCATGCATGGGAAGCTTATGTTTTGATGATTTATGGAAGGGTATGAAAGTTTAAAGGATGGTAAACAACTTTTACTAAGTAGATTTTCATGAAAAGGGCTTTAAGGACTATTTTGTAAAAGTTGTAAAAAAAGGGTAGAAAATGTGAAATGAAGAAAAATGTGGGTTGTTATGAACATGAAAAATGTTGGGCTAGGCTTGGGTAACTAAGAAATCCCATACATTGTATTATCCGAGCCTAGGGACTAAATTGTAAATATATGAAAGTAAGGGGTAAAATAGTAATTCTACCCAAGTATGAATTTTGAGTCGTTTTGAGTAATGTATGTATTAAATGAGCTAAATTTGGCATTATAGATCAAGAGAATCGAGATACAGGCCTTGGTCGGGGAAAGAACAAGGTTTACGATGTTTAGGTTCCATTTCTAATATTTTGTACCGAGGTAAGTACATATGCGAAGAAATACATTAACTATTGTTATTAAATGATTTATTGATATTTGTATGTGTAATATGCTTAGTTGGCTATGTTGGTAATATAACATGTCTTGATGCTTTGCTATATGATTATGAGACGTTGGCCATGTGAAAGAAATCGATTATGCGAGTACATTCGGTAAAGGTCTGGAAGTCTGAAATCTCGTTTGAACCTTAGGAATAGTTAAGGATACAAGTGACATGTCACTAGGATAGCTATGTGTGTTATGAGCTCATTTGATATGTGATACATGCTAGGGTCTGGGTGCTGGGTATCCTGAGTTCTGTTCGGATACTCTTTTAGCTCTTTGAGTAGCCCCGTTGAAAGCGGCATGTGATTCTGTGATATGAGGCACTTCGGTGCATATTCTGTCAGGTAGCCAAGGCTACGTTCAAGCACTTCAATGCATTACTTCCATGTGTCTGAATCATATTCCAACTGTTCAACGGGTAACATAATATGAATTTTGAAGTAGAGTGTAACTAAGCCATATGTGTGCAAGATGGCACAGGTATGTACTAAAACCCTATGAGGACTTAGTAAATGATGATATTATGAAAAGATATGTTTTTGAATAAGCATGTGCATATGAATATGTAAGGTATATATATATGACATGATGAAAAGTATAGTAAAGGATAAGTAATTACGCTTAGATTATCAATAGTTGCAAAAATGTAGATTATTTGTATGTGTACTTACTAAGCTTTATAGCTTACCCTTCCCTCTTCCTCTTCTCTTTAGATACGTCAAGCTAGCTCGAAGGATCGGGAGACGTCGGAGCTCAAATCACACTATCTTTGAGGATTTTAGGTATAAAAGTGTTTAGTTATTTTGGTCATGGCATGTATAAGAAATTTGTCTATTTTGTGTATATGTGTCATGTTGAAGTAGCCAAGTGTAATGGCTCATTTGGGCATTGATTATTTTGTATATGACCATGTGATTTGGTCCATATTAATGATTGGGATGTATCCCTAAGTTTACCTTTGCATGCTTACTAAGACGTATATGTGTTGGTTTGATGGATGACTATTTATTTTCTTATATGTGGTTGCATGATTTAGAGCTCATAACTAATGGACTAGTATAAAAAGGGGTCATAGTGATGCTATAATGTTGCATGTTTAAGTGTCCAAATATATCATGGAATATGCCATTGAACTTATGGAAGTGTATGATTGTTTAAGGGTGACCAATGGCTTAGGGAATAGCCTCCAAATGGTCCACACGGGTAGACACATGGTCATGTGTCTAGGCCGTGTGTGACACACAGTCAGCCCCTTAGGCGTGTCGTTCGGTCGTGTGTCCCTTGCACCTTGAATTTTAGGTTAACATGCATGGTAGTAAACGCACAGGCAGAGACACGGCTGTGTGTCTCAACCGTGTGGGGGACATAACCTCCGGCCACGGGCGTGTGCCTGGCCGTGTGCCTCAAATTTGTATGATGATGTCATAAATAGAATGCTCGCTAAAAATCAATGGGCTACCATACGGACGTGTCCCAGGCCGTGCGAGGGACATGAGATAAGGACACGGGGGTGTGCTTGGCCGTGTGAAAACCCTTGTAAGTTCAAATTAGAAAATAAATCAAATAATTCCACACGGGTGAGGGACATGGGCGTGTCCCCAAACACACGGGCGTGTGCATTGCCTCCACAGGGGCGTGTGAGGCTTTAACTTAAATTTTTTCCATAAAGTTCCCGGTTTAGTCCCGGACCGCTAATGATGTATGTTTTGGGCCTTGTAGGTCCATAATAGGGACAAATTGACTTTAATTGCTTGGTTTTACTTTGGGTGAAATTTTATGGCTCGATTTTGTACGTTTGGTTCTATTTACGTCTGGTAATGCCTCGTACCCCGTCCCAGCATCAGATGCGGGTAAGGGGTGTTACAGTTTTACACGAAATCACATATCGAAAATCCTATGTCATGACATATGTATCATGACATTATCGAAACTTTCTCAATTTCACATATTTAACTTCTATAACCATTCATCACAATTCAATATCATATAAACATGAATAAATCAATTCAAACACATTTATTTGTATATAGACTTACCTCGTACGGAAATGAACGAAAACGAATGGCTATTCAACGACTTTCGACTTTCCCCAATCTAATTCTGTTTTCTTTGGTTCTTGATCTATATAGATTCAAATTTAACTTCTTTGGTTCTTGATCTATATAGATTCAAATTTAACTCTTTTATTCAAAAATTCATTCAATTTAATCCATATACACATATTTAAGGTATCTTACAAATTAGTCCTCACATTTTCACATTTTAACACTTTAGTCCCTAATTCATAAAATCACAAAATATGCATAATTTCATTTCACACATGCCTAGCTGAATTTTCCTTTAGCTCATATAAGCCCACATATTTCATTTATTTCACATTTTAGCCCCTCTATTTCTCATTTTCACAATTTAGTCCAAAATACTCAAATTCATAAAAAATCCTAATAAAAACATAGTAATATAACACATATCTTTCATTTTCTATCATCAAAATTCATGAAGCTCACATTATCAACAATGACACATCTTAAAATCATCATCAAATTCTGAAATTGAGGCATGGGCTTAATACACAAAGCAACGATCACAAAAACATTGAAATTATCAAAAATCGAGTCAAAACCGTACCTTAATCAAGTAATCAAAGTGTCAAACCCTAGCAAGCTTATTTTTTTTCTTTTTCTTTGTATTTTTGGAAAAGATGAGTAAAAAAAAAGCTTGAATTTGATTGTGTTTTATTATAAACATTATAATAGCCATTTTACTATTTTAGCCTTAATATAATAAACATTTACACTTATAATGGATGTCAAACAATGTCCATTTAATATATCAATGGTCTAATAACATAATAAGGACCTCACATTTAATAAACCAAAGCAATTCGGCACTTTAGCAAATAGAACACATCTTTTTCATTTTCTGCGATTAAATCCTTTTATCAAATTAAACACACAATCGATAAAATTTCCATATGAAACTTTCACACATATCAAATATCATACTATAAACACAAAAATAATATTCAAATTATTTTTCTGACTCAGATTTGTGGTCCCGAAACCACTATTCCGACTAGGGTCTAAACTGGGCTGTTACATCAGGTATGTACGATATCTATGTGGTAGTTGATACTATATGTATGAAGCTTGATGAATTTTTATATACATGTTAAATGGTGGTGGATTAGAATTGATGATGATATAAGAACTATTAAGTGTTTATTAATTGATGTTTTGTATTACATGGACTGTTGAGTATATTTGGTACGAACTTACTAAGCTATGAAGCTTACTGTGAGTTATTTGTCTATGTTTTATAGATCATCGTAGCTGGCTTGGATTCGGGGATCATCAGGAAACATCTTCACACTATCGATCATCTTGTTGGTACTTTTAAAGCTTGTATATATGGTATATAGCATGTATAGGCTAGTGTTATTTTGAGTATGTTTTGAGTTGAGAATTTAGCCATGTGATATGGTTTGTTAATGATGTAAATGTTGGTATGGATATGGCCATTTAAGTTGGCTTGGATTATGGGTTTAATAAGTGATTCATGAGATATATTTAATGCCTTATGTGTTGTGGCTTGATTTTGGGATTTTGAAATGGTAATTTTTGTGGCATGAAATAGGTAATGATGAAATGCATTTAGAAGTCATACAAGTTTAACAATTTAGTTATGGAATTGAGTACTTGAAAGGTCATGTAAAGATAACATAATATGTGTATGAATTGGTTGGTTTTGGTTGCTTATAAATGTCTTGAAATGGTACCATTTATGTTGATTGATATGCATGAGAAAAGGGTGGCAAAGTTGGCTTTTCAAATGGCCTATTTTTGTCCACACAGGTAGAGACATGGGCATTTGTCTCAACCGTGTGTGACACATGGCTATGTTACACGACCATGTGTCCCCTTTGGTTGCCATACGAATTTAAGTCAGTCTCAAGCATGACTTAGACACACGGGCATGTGGTTGGCCATGTGACCCAAGTCAGTAACCCCTCCAATTTTCCCACGGCCAAGGCACATGAGCATGTCTCCGGCCGTGTGGTGCAAGTCAGTATGTATGCTCTATTTTCACACGGTCTAGGACACGGGTGTGTCCAGTAGTTGTGTGAGGCACACGGCCTGCTTACATGGGTGTGTGACCTTTGAATGTAAAATTTTTTCTAAGTGTTTCAAAATTTTTATATGTGATCGGTTTAGTCCCGAACCACTCTTAAGCATGTTTTAAAGTCTCGTAGAACCTTATAAGAGACAATGTGAGTGTTTGTAGATGGTTTTTGATAATGAATGTATAAATGTATGTGAATGTGATGTGTTATTCAGTAATGCCTCATAACCTTATTCTGGCATCGAATATGGGTTAGGGGTGTTACATAACAAATAGATGAAAAGAAGATGTATGATTCAAAATGTTGCTAATTGTTCATTCTTAGAACAAAATGACCAATAATTCATACTAATTAATCATTCCTTGAAGTGAATGATAACTATATAATCTTATTGGTAAGGAATATGATATATGCTTACATTATTGTTTGGTTTTTTTTCACATTCCTTGAAATGAATGTTTGCAATAAATATAACAAATTGTATAATCACTTTTGATTATTAATGTCAATTTGAACATTTGATGATTTTGACATATTCCTTGAAGTGAATATTGCAAATAATTGTTTGCAAATTATTGTTCTTTTATTGAGTTAATAACATTATGGACTTCAGATTGATGTAGACATTTCTAGAAGTAAATGTCACAATATTGCTTATATATGGATACAAAATAAAAAAGAATGATGATAAAATTATCAATTGTCAAAATTTATATTGACATTATTAGTACATTTGAAAACCATGTTAAAGTAAATTAGAAGTTTATTGATACAAATAAATTTACTATTTGGCATGACTAGTTAGACTATCCTGAATTATATATGATGCGAAAATTAATTGAGAATTCATATAGACATTTATTAAAGAACCAGAAGATTTTGTAAGTTAAAGAACTCTCATGTGCTGCTTGTTCTCAATGATAATTGATTATTACAAACTCACTGGCTAAAGTTGAGATTTAATGTCTTGCATTTCTAAAATGAATATAGGCTCATTCATCTACCATGTGGATGACTTTGATATTATATGATTTTGATAGATACATCTACAAAATAATCATATGCATTATCAACTCGCAACCTATCATTTTCGAGATTACTTGTTTAAATGATTAATTTCTGATTATGCAATTAAAACAATTCATCTTGCTAATGTTGGTGAGTCTATATCCCAAGCTTTCAATAATTATTGTATGTCAATCTGTAACACCCTTAACCTGTATCTATCGTCGGAATAGGGTTACAAAGCATTACCAGACTAATCTCATAAACAATTATACAATTCAACTTATAATTCTCATACTAATTAAAAACCATTCAAATACAATCATATAACCCTTAACATGAGCCCTTGAGGACCAAAACAGGCATTAAAAGTGGTTTGGGACTATATCGAATACTTAATAAATTTTTAGAAATACATAGAAAAATTTCAAGTGCAGGGGACACACACCCGTGTCACATGCCCTGTGGACATTCGAAATGGGATCACATTGCCGTGTCCTTACCCATGTCCGACCCCGTGTAACTCTTTGACTTGGGTCACACAGCCAACCACATGTACGTGTGACTAGCCCGTGTACCCTTCCAAATGGCCTCACACGCCTGTGTGTCAAGCTGTGTGCTAGGCCATGTGAAAACTAGAGTATAACAGCCCATTTTCAGTGAAATCGGAATAGTGGTTTCGGGACCACAAATCTAACCCAAAAATAAAGTTTATTTTTATTTTATTATATGGTCCATATTATGATAGACATGTTGTGTGGAAATTTTGATACAAAAATTTTATCGATTAAGTGTTTAATTACGAGAATGACTAAATCACATAAAATGCGAAAGTTAAATTCTAGTAGCTATAAGGATTAAATAGCTATGGAATTCAAAACTAGAGGTCCTTATATGGTAATTAGGCCATTAAAGAAAAGTATGTAGATTTTTTTTGGTGACTCATCTATGGAAAAATTAGCAAAGAGTAGGGACTAAATTGGAAATTGAAATAATTAATTAATTAAAAGATGATAAAAAGAAATATCATCTTATTTTGTCATCTTCAACCCCCAAATTATATGGAAACCCTAGGAGAGAGAGAAGAAACTTTCAAGGCTTAAAATGGTAAGTTTCTTTGTCTCGTTTTTAGTAAATTTAATATTTTTAAAATCGGGATAGTCTAATCTATCTATTTGGCGGACTAATTTGAAAGGTTATCAAGGTATGAAATTTGGGTCATGGATGAATATGCTGAAAAGTAGAAATTTATGTTTGAAAATGAAAGGTTGTTGATAGATAAACAACTTTTACAAATTGATTTTTGATGAAAACATGATTTAGGGACTAGAATGTAAAGTTGTGAAATTTGATGAAAAATTTTGAATTTTTATGAATACATGTGCTGTAAATTTTGTAATGTAGGCTTGGAATAGGGAGTAAATTGCACAAGTTTCATTTTCCGAGCCTAGGGACGAAATGAGAATTCATGGAAAAGTTAGGGGCAAAATGGTAATTTTACCTAGGATGTAAATTGAGTCCAAATAAGTATGAAATATGTGAAATTGATGATTAAAGCTATTTATATAGATCCGAACAACACAAATTCGAGGTTAGACCGAGGAAAAGAAAAGGTTTCGGATTAGTAGATTTTATACGCGAACAAGTGTTGAGGTAAGTTCGTGTAACTTAATCGAGCATGTAAATATGTATAATTGAATGTTGTGTTTCTATGGAATGTGACTTATATTGATGTACATTATTTGAATGCTATAATGAAAAATTGAATGCATGCTTGGAATGGTGAAAAAGGGTTAAGTCCCGATTGAATATTGAATTCCGATGAATATATGCGCTTTCCCAAAACGAATAAGGTCATGCATTTGTTGCGGACAGGATTTAGCTCGGATGAGTAATCCTATTGACCTTGTTATAGAAAGGATTTAGCCCGGATAGATAATTCTCATATAATACCTCTCGAGGATACATTACGATTGGGGTTTAGCCTGGACTGGTAATACTAATTGAGCTCTTTCGAGCTTACATTATATAAAGGATTTAGCCTAGACTGGTAATCCTGTTATACGATATGTGCCGCGAGAGTTTGTTCCTTGATTAAGTGCCCTAATGGGTACCCTCGAATAGGAATTGACGGATTATTGAATCATACACCCCGAGTGTCCTATTGAGTATCCATCAGAATTTTAATGATTCAATGGACATAAAACTCTTGACATGGCATGAGAATTATGAGATGAAATGATAATGTCTTGAAAGAGTATTGCATGATGAGCTCATCTATCCTTACTTGATGTATATGTAAACTCTGTGACTAACATGTTTGATTGGATGCATGTGTTTAGGAAATTTTGCCAAATGGATGGAAAACATGTTATTGTATGCTTAGATTTAATAAACGGGATTGGTAAGTTTAGTTTTCATTATACGAACTTACTAAGCATGTAATGCTTACCCTATTTTATTTTTCCCTTGTTTTATAGTGCTCAAAAGCTCGCGAAGGTTGGAGATCATTGGAGCATCGTTACACTATCGTCTAGCTTATTTTGGGTATACTTAGTAAAATCATTTTGGTATAATGACATGTATAGGACAACTTAACCATTAGTGGCTTGATAATGATGCTTGTAATCTAGCCATTGGAATGGCTAGTAATGGTTGTTTTGATATACTTGTAATGTCATGTTATGGTAGTTAAATATATGTTAAGTAGTCGATCAAATTATGTCTAATATATGGATTGAATCAAGGTAAGATTGTGAGAATGTATGCATGCAATGGTATACCATGATGAATGATGAAAATTGCTTAACTTTAATGCTTAGAAATGGTTGGAATGTGTTTGGTATGTTTAAGTGCAGGAAAATGGTAAATTTGGATGACAAATGAAGCTAGGAAATGGCTTCATTTTGTCCATAAGGCAGACACACGGGGGTGTGTCTAGACCGTGTGTCAGGTAACATGGGCATGTGGTTAGGCCATGTGTTCCCTGCACCTTAATTTTGAGATATAGAATGCTCAGAATTGAGCACACGGGTAGAGACACGGGTGTGTGTCTCAGCTGTGTGAGCTATACGGCCTAGAACATGTGCATGTGTCTTGGTCGTGTAAAACTTGCACCTATTTTCGAATTAAATTAATTAACCACACGACCTAACACACGGGCGTGTGGCATGGCTGTGTGCACAAGTCAGAGAGTTACATGGGGTCGAACATGGCCTCCAGCACGGGTGTGTCCTAGGGTCACACGGACGTGTCCCTTGGACCACATGGGCGTGTGAGCCCTGCACCTTGGAAAATTTTTGTAATTTCGCGAAAAATTCTATGAGTTCCCGATTTAGTCTTGATTCAATTCTATTGCTCCTATTGGGCCTCGAAGGTCCAATTAAGGGATGTTTTGGAGTTAATGAATAGTAAATTACATAAATTATTTGAAAAATATTTTGAAAGTTTCGATAATGCTCCGTTACCCTGTTCTAGCGATGAATACGGGTTAAAGGTGTTACGTAGAGGGTATACTGAATTGTGCCACACGACAAGCTACACGCCCATGTGCTAAGCTGTGTGAAGCTATTGAATTGATTTCTAAATAAGTACCAGGGGACACACGGCCATGTCATCTAGCCTGTGTCATACACGACTGAGACACACGCCTGTGTCTTTACTCGTGTGGACAAAAATAGGCTATTATTCAAGCCATTTTTCTCACCCAAATTTGCATCAACCTTAAAGCATCCAATAGCATATGACCCTAACATCAATAAGCATTCAAACCAACCACAACCAAGTCCAAATTATGCTATACCAATACCAACAATAAACAAATATTCATAAACATCACAATTTGGGCTTCAAAATCATACTAATCTCACATCCAAAAAATCACCTAAGTGGTAAATTTCATATATGCATTATTTGCCTAAAACTTAGCATACTAATACATTCTCAAATTCAACCATTTGTTACCTTAAATACCAATTCACAACAAGGCATTTATATAACAATTATAAACCAAATATCAAAGGGCCATTTACACATATTTATATAACCAAGTATACCAAAATAAGCAAAATTATATGGCTAAACACATAACTAAAACATTATGAGATATATAGGCCACATTAGCCAAAACACCTATACATGCCATATAACCTAAATACATATAGTTCAAAAGTACCAAAACAACGGCTTGATAGTTTGATGAGATCTCTGACAACTTACAATCCAAGCAAGCTTCAAAATCACTATAAAACACGAAAAAGTAAACAGAGTAAGCTATTAAGCTTAGTAAGCTCATATGGCTAAAGCACAACTTAATAAACATAGTATTTAATCATAATTTAATCATAATTTAAGGAAATAAACATAGTATAATGCAATTTAATTTGAATCCCAAAAGCCTAACATATATTCAATCAAAAGGTTAGACATGAACTCAGAATTCTCATAGATTCAGTGCTTATACAATTCATGAACATATCTGTACCGATACATATCAATCTCTTACTTTTTCATATCATCAATATACCCGTTGAACCATTTAGAATAATATCAAATACTCGAGAATCTCAAACACTAAGTGCCAATACATGGTCGAAACCATCTCAATCTTATTCTCATATAAATGCTCACTCTCGAACTATCACCAGGTCTACTCACATAAGCTGACGATCAAGACATAGCTACACGGTGCTGCTCACACAAGCTAACGAGTAACTGCAACACATACCAGAAAACTCAGCCACCGGTAGAACGTACGGAACAGCACCCAAAACACGGTAATCCCTAATGACATGTCATTTGTATCCTATCTATTCTTAAAGTTCAACTGGGATTTCACAAGTCGCCAAATCTTTGTCGAATATTTCCATGAAGTCATATTTATCAAGAATGAAATAATAAAGTATTTAAAACACAATTACTTTAATGCTTATTAATATACGAACTTACGTCGATCACAAAAATGACGAAATTGATCAACTAGTCCAAAACTTTATCCTTTCCTCATTCTAGATTCGTACGAGGCTTAACTTGATCTAAATAAATCAAATTCAATTCATTTAGTATTTATTCTATTCAATTCAACCCAAAATTCATATTATGGCAAAATTACTATTTTACCCCTAAACATTTAACTACTTTATAATTTAGTCCCTAGCTCATAAAACAATGTGAACCAGAAGTTCAACAGATAATTCATTTTACAAATCAACTGCTAGATTCATTAAATCTCACATACTAGTTTAAAATGCTCCAGTACGAATTGATGTCCTAATAGGACAAACTTTTAGTGCAAATGAATGTAATCCACGCTTGAAGCATAGGACCGATTGGTTGCAAAGATAAAAATCCTTGTAAAAGAAAAGGAGTAAACATTCAGGATGGTCATAACTAATTATAAAACACATGACATAACTAGTTATAAAACTTAAGAAGAGATTCAGGTACCTAAAAGTGAAAATGAAAATGATGAAAATAAAGATATCTCGATAAGTTATGTCAATACGAGAAAAAGATAGAATTAGAAAAAAAAATGTAGTTGTTGACAAAAATTTTGCTTATAATGTTGCCATTGAAATAATAAAAGAAAACGAGGATCCTGAGCCTAAATCTATTGAGGAATGTACAATTAGAAAAGAATGGCCAAAACAAAAAGACGCAATTCGAGCAAAATTGAATGCCTAAACTCCGAAAGATGTAAAATCGGCAAGATATAAATGGGTATTTGTGCGAAAACAAAATGAAATTGATAAATTCGTAAGATATAAAGCTTGACTTGTAGCACAAGGATTTTTGCAAGGGCCCGACGTTGATTACAAAGAGACATATTCTTCTATGGTATTTGCAACCACATTTAGATGCCTTATTAGTCTGGCAGTACATAAAAAACTTAACATACGTCTAATGGATGTTGTTACATACTATTTGTATGGTACACTTGATAGTGAAATTTATATGAAAATCTCTGAAAGATTTAAAATCTCAGAAGGTTATAGAGTTTCTCGGGAAAATTGCTCGATAAGACAAAAGAAAAGTTTGTATGGATTAAAATAATCTGGATGTATGTGGTACACTTATCTTAGTGAATATTTGTTGAAAGAATGTTATAAAAATGATTCAATTTTTCTATGTGTTTGTATAAAAAGGTCTGGATTAGATTTTTTGATAATTATTATTTATGTTGATGATCTAAATATTATTGGAACTCCTAAAGTGTAACATCCCAATTTCGGTGAAATCAGAACAGTGGTCTCGGGACCACAAAATTGAGCTGAAAATAAAATTTATTTTTATTTTATTACATGGTCCGTAATATGATAAAAATGTCGTGAAAATTTTGATAAGAAAATTTTACTGATTATGTGCTTAATTACGAAAATGACTAAATCGCATAAAATGTAAAAGTTGAATTCTAGTAGCTATAAGGATTAAATAGCTATGGAATTCAAAACTTAAGGTCCTTATATGGTAATTATACCATTAAAGAAAGTATGTAGATATTTTGGTATGACTCATCCATTTAAAAATAAAAAAAAGGCTAAGGACTAAATTGGAAAGATAAAAAGTTATTAAATGAAAAATTAATAAATGAAAAAGAAAACAATTTCATATCATCTCCCCCGAATATTTTCATGGAAACCTTAGGAGAGAGGAAGAATACTTATCAAGCTTGTTTGGATAAGTAATCTAGTCCCGTTTTTAGTAATTTTTATATTTTTGAAACTAGGATAATATAATCTATATATTTGGGGCATTAATTTGAGAAGTTATCAAATTATAAAAATGGGTCATAGATGTATATGCTGAAAATTAGAAATTTATGGTAGAAAATGAAAGGTTGTTGATAGATAAACAACAAAACAATTTTTGATGGAAACTTGATTTAGGGACTAAAATGAAAAAGTGATAAAACCCATGGAAAATTATGAAATTTGTGAAATGTATGTGTTGTAAATTTTGTAATGGGATTTTGGTTAGGCTTGGAATAGGGAGTAAATTGTACAAATTTTATTTTCCGAGCCTAGGGACAAAATGAGAATTTATGGAAAAGTTAGGGGCAAAATGGTAATTTTTCCTAGGATAAAAATTAAGTCCACTAGGATCCGAAATATGATAAATTGATGTTAAATTTACTCGTATAGATCCAGATAGACCAAATTAGAAGCTAGAATAAGGAAAAAGAAAAATGTCGGATTAGTAGATTTTACATGCTGTCGAGGTAAGTCTGTGTAACTAAATTGTATTTATTTACATGCCTGCATTGATTGTGTTTGTGTAAATTGTATAAATGTTATAAATATTTCAAATGATTACATATCCGATCAAGCCTAATAAATAAAAATGTATAAATTAAATGATAATGCACGATAGATGATAAAGGATAAATGATGAGAATGTTACTTATATGCTTGAAATGAATGTGGAATGTGTTTATTTGAATTACATGAACATTGTGGATGTATGAAATAATCACATACCAATAATGCTTGAGAAAAATGTTTAAATCTCGGTTGAATAAAATGGAAAATCGATGAATATGTGATTTCTCAAAATGAATGAGGTCTTGCATTTGTTGTTAACGGGATTTAACTCGGACGAGTAATCCTATTGATCTCATTACAGAAAGGATTTAACCTGGACGGGTAATCCTGATATAATTCCTCTCGAGCACATGTTATGGATTAGATTTAGCCCGGACGGGTAATCCAGATCAAGGTCCTTAGAGCATATGACATAAAAGGATTTAGCCTGGACTGGTAATCTTTTTGTGTACATGTGTGACTTTAGAGTGTACTCTCTAATATAGTACCTTATAGGCACCATTGGACATGAATTGACAAATCCTGATTCGTACACCTCGAATGTATTACCTGGTCTCCATTGATATTCCAAATAAATTCAATGGAAGACAATTCCAGACATGAGAAGATATGAATGATAAAATGAGTTATTACACGTATCTGTCTAAAATACAAGAAAATGGTGATATTTATACATGGACTTTATTTGATGAATATATGTTCATTCTTGATTAAAAACTTGTACACCTTGAGTGTGCTAATAGTGACCTTGATATTTCGAGTAACATGAGTAAAGTTCTAATACATAATGATCTGAACTCGAAATGAACTATTAGGAATTATACTTGTAATATAAAGAGATGATTTATACATGTTAAATGAATACATGTTGTGAAAATCATATGTGCATGGAAACTTGATGGTTGTTGAGCCCATATATGTTTGATGATATTATGGAATATATGACTAGCAAAGGCAATGAGAATGTGTGTAGGGCTTGAGGTCAAATTGATTAATTATGCCTTATATAGTTACCTCAAAATAGAATGAATGGTAATTTAAGTTCCATGTTATACAAACTTACTAAGCATTATATGCTTACTTAGTTTTATTTCCCTGTTTTAGAGTAAATCGAAAGCTCGTTGGGTTGGAAGCTTGACGGAGATCACTAACACTATCCATCGGCCCATGTCGGTACAATATGGTAAATCAATTATGGTTGTAATGGCATGTATAGGTTATTTTGGCCATATTGGCAGGTAAATGATAATGATGTTTGTAACTTAGCCATTGGAATGGCTAGTGTAACAGCTTGTCTTTGAGTCAAATCGAAACAGTGGTTTCTGGACCAGAAATCTGAGGTCAAAATATTATTTTAATATTATTTTTGGTACAGCATGTTATTTGATATGTGTGAAAATTTCATGAGCTAAATTTATCGTTTAATTGTTCAATTTAAGAAAAAAAGACTAAATCGCGTAAAATATAAAATGCATGTTCTATTAGCTAAAGGTGTCTAATAGCTATAGAACCTTAAATTAAAGTTCCTTATGTTGAAATTAGACCCTCCCTAGTGTAAGTGGGCTTTTATGTACAAATTATCATGAATTTTTAATGGTTTTAATTAAGTTTAATATTGTAAATTGTAAATAAAGTATATTAAATTAAAGAAAAAAAAAAGAAAAACCTTTGTCTTCATCTTTCTCAACTGAATGTAGAAGAGAAGAAAGCCGTTGAAATAGCTTTTAGGGTTCGGTCACTTGGTAGCTCAATGGGTAAGTGATTTTAACTCGATTTTTGTTGATTTCTATGTTTTTGTAAACGTTGCAGCTCAATTTAGCTAGCTCGTACCTTTAATTTCAAATTTGTTAAAGATTTTGAAAGTTTTCATTGTTGAATCTATGAGTTATTTGATGTTTAATGTTGAAATATGAAAGCTTGATGATAGTTCTACATGTTTTGTAAAGTGAATTTTTGACAAAAATGTCAAAAAGGGATTAAATTATGAAATGTGCAAATTGAGGGGTTGAAATGTGAAATAAATGAAAGTAATGGGATGTTAGGGACTTATATGTAATTCAGCTAAGCTAGAGTTTAATGAAATTATGTGAATTTTTTATATTTATGAAATAGGGACTAAATTGATTAAATGTGAAAGTTTAGGGGCTAATATGAAAATATGCCCAAATGTGTATTTTTGTACTAAATTGAAAGAATATGTAATTGAATAAGTCAATTTTGAATGAAAGAAAGAATTCAGATTTGGATCGAAGGAAAAGAAAGATTATCGAGTAGTCGACTCGATACATCAATTCTGAATACGAGGTAAGTTCATATAATTGAACTTTAATACGTACATATCTATTTCATGGATGAAATTGAGATAGTAATTATTATATTGAACAAATGTTGAGATATTAAATGAAAAGTACGAATTGAGTAAGGTAAGTTGCCGAATAAGACCATAGTTGGGCTATGGCAATCGAATAAGAAGACCATAACTAGGTTATGGCATGTGAATGAAAGACCATGGCAGGGCCTTGACAATGTGCGAGTAAGACCATAGTTGGACTATGGCATTGGAAAATCAATAGATTTGTATCGTAAGCACTTATGAACCGAAGAGGTATGATAAGAGTATTGATGAGAAGTAGAAAAGTATCAGTACAAGTATGTACGAAAAACTATTCATATAACAGCCCGATTTTGACCCTAATCAGAACGATGGTTTTGGGACCATGAATCCAAGTCAGAAAAATATTTTAAAATTATTTTCTGTGTTTATTTTCTGCGAATTTATATCTGTGAAATTTTCGTGTTTTAATTTTATCGTTTGAGTGTTCGATTCAATAAAAGGACTTAATCGCATAAATTGAAAATTTGGTGGTTATCTCTAAAGGGGGGCTAACTACTATTGGCTTTATTAATAAGAGTCTTTAAGTTGTAAATAGCCTATTTGTATATTAGTTGGACGGTAATAGGCTTATGTTATGAAGATTTTATATTAATTCATTAAGGTTATAATTGTAAATTAAACTTGAAGTTAAAATAAACTATAATATATATCATAAAATATAAATTAAAGCCATTTTTGTGTTTATATTATGTTCTTGCCGAAAAGAAAAGAAAAGAAAAAGAAACGTAGGGTTATGCTTCATTCAAGCTCAATCAAGGTAAGAAACTAGCTCGATTTTTGATAATTTTTACATTTTTGAGATCGTTACTTTGAGTACTACAAAACCCATAAGCATGTCATGATCATGGCAATTTCATATGCAACGAATATTATAGGTTTTACCTCTATCTTTACCACTTTAATGCTATAGCTATCAACATGTTCTTCAAACCTCATTTTCAACACTAAGCATCCATGGTCACACCCACAAACCATTCATACCAAGCCACTAAAGGCACATCATAAATGAATAGGTTTACCAACCCCATAATCAAATTAAGCCAATACATTTGGCTAAAGAAAATGTGACACACTCAAATATTTAAACTCCTATACATGCCATAGACTCAAAGTACTTGAAATCACTTACACCAATAGCTATAGCTTGACAGTGTGATAATATCTCCGACAAACTCCAACCTGAGCTAACCTAGCAACACTAGAGAACATGGGAAAGGAAAAGGGGGTAAGCTTTATGCTTAGTAAGTTCATATGAAACAATAAGCAACTCATTAACATGTTTTTATCAATGTTCCCAATATATTCCCAAGTTCATCATAAGCTGTCTTCTTGTACAATAGTCCATAAAATAATTATATCTAGAGATACGAAACTTAAAATTAAGTTTCGATAATTTTCCTTGAAACTAGACTCATGTGTCTTTCTACCATAAAATTTCCATAATTTTTGGTTTAGCCAAATAGTACAGTTTATTCCTCTAAGTTACCCCTAGTTCACTATCTGACAGTTCTGACACTTCTGCACTAAAGTTTAATTATCTCATAGAACAGGACTTAAATAATGTTCCCGTATATTTCTCTTGAAAATATACTCATTAAGGATTCTAAACATATAAATTATAACTCATAAATATTTTTTTACAATTTATAATGATTTTCTCGAATCAGAAAAGGGAATTTTGAAGTCATTCTAACTCTATCTAACACAACTTCAAATATCTCATTATAAGAAATTCTTTTGCTTACATGGTTTCATTTATAAAAAACTAGACTCAATAATATTTAATTCCATATTTTATTCAGCCTATAACTCATTTTCCTTTATTTTTAGTGTATTTTCAAAGTTACACCACTGCAGTAGCCCGAAACTGTCCAGGCTAACTTACTCATTTACAATTATTGTTCACCAAAGAAATACAACATCATTTCATATATCATGGTAAGAACACATAGCTATGCACTATAAGCATGGACCCATAATCTCAATGTCATCAAGTATCAAAGACTTATTCCAAATCATGTCATTTTCATAGTATTCACCAAATACTATATACATCATAGATTATCACATATCAAGGCATTACTCATAAGTTTAGTGTACATACTTGTACAACTTGTAACATAACTCAAGTACATACTCACCAGTGACTTACCTCATTGGAACCATTATCAACTCTTTCCTCAGATTTCCCGTTGAACACTTGGAATACTAATGGATACACGAAAGATTGCACATAAGAGCTATATACACAGCTAGACCACTCAATAGCGCGTAATATATGTAGCCAAAGCTACCTCATAACATGTAACACATCTATAATGAACTCGGACCACTCAACGAGCTCAGATTTATAGTTTCCTAGTGACATGTCACTTATATCCTAGACTATTTCTAAGGTTCAAACGAGATTTTCCTTTCTCATACTTTGCATCACTGTCATAGTTGCTCGTAATGGCATCTCACCATGTTCATAACATATTCATACTTTCATGGCAATAATTGACACTTAAGGCATGTATCATCAAACACATCACATGGTAACAATAAAGCATTCAATTTCACATATTTCATATACCACATGTCATGTATCGCCATTTTCTTACATTTCATGTAATATTCTCCATGTCCTAATTCCACACATTAAACAACATTCCATAAACTTTTCCAATATCTTAAATCATATAATATATGCAATATTAATAAGGAATGTAATTCAAACATAACTTTGCATTATTATTATCATATGAAATTACCTCGACACCAAATTGGTAAAAGAGGCCTAAACATCAATTTCTCATTTTTCCTCGTTCTAAGTCCGAATCTCATTTTTCATCATCTATAACATCACATTTAACTTATTAAAACAATATACTAATCAAATTAGTCCATTGACACACTTTGGAAAAATTTACAATTTTGCCCCTATATTTTACCATAATTACCAAATTGCGCCTAGGCTCGAAAAATTATTTTTATTCAATTTCTTTACTTTTTAAGCCTAGATAAACAATTTTCATAATTATAACAACTCATAATTTCAACTATTTCACACATTTACAGCTTGTTTTACAAGTTTGCAAAATACCCGTTTTTAGGTGTTTTCATGCAAACTTCTTTGACAAAAGTTGTTTATAACACTACCAAGACTCATATTCTTCCATAAAAACTCAGCAAACAACACATATGCTTTCATGGCAAAACCCTAGACTCTTAATCATTTTGCAAAATAGTCCCCTCTTTTGAAAGCTCATGCTTTAGGGGTTCTAGAAACACAAAAATCATCAAGAAAAAGCATTAAAATCACTTACTATCAAGGGAGTTTCTTTGTTGAAATTTTCCAGCTTCAAAACCCTTTCTTTGCTGCCATTTTCAGTGAAAGAGAAGAAGAACAATGAATGAAAATGACAATTTTTTTCTTTATTCTATTTTATTACCAAAAAGTCATTTAAATCCCATAAAATATGGCTTTTTGACCAATCTTGTCTCCCTTGGCCGGCCACCTCTATTAAAAAGGGTCTAATTTCTCTTCAAAGGCCCCCAATTTTAATCATGTAGCTATTAGACACATTTAGGCACTAAAATACAACTTTTAACTTTTACGTGATTTAGTCCTTTTTCGAAATTAAGTTAGAAATCGCTAAAATAAATTTACCAAAATTTTCATGCACCTTTATAAACATGTTATATCACATAAAATAATATCAAAATAATTTTCTCTAGCCTCAGAATAATGGTTTCGAAACCACTGTTCTGACTAGGCCCAAAATCGGGTTGTTACAGGTATTTCGATAATTTTACACTATAAGGGTATTTCGATAATTTTACAAATTTGGAGTATTTTAGTAATTTTACAAATCGGGAGTATTTCAATAATTTTACAAATCGGGGGGTCTCAGCGACCCAACTGAGGGTCCATTATCACCTCGAGCGACCTAAGTAACCTAAACAGGCATAACGGTGCAAGTGGGCCTAAGGCCCATTACTCGGCCCAAGTGGGCCCACAAGCTCATGTGGACCATTTAGCCCAAATTTAGGTACAGCTATGTATACACCATAGCCCAATTCATTAATAGTCATTTACCGCAGATTTTATTCGTGTGGACCCATTAGCCCATTGGGCCCACACGGCCCATTTCGGCCCATCGAGGCCCAAAACAACCTAAGTCATGTGCGCGACATGACAAATCTATCTACTTACCGCTCAAGAGCGAAATATACCCACGCGGGCTCATAGGCCCATTAGGCCCATACAACCCATTTAACCCAGAACTATTCACAGCTGTACGAACGACGTAGCCCAGTCGAAAACTTACCACATTACATACATTTTATCCATGTAGGCCCACAAGCCCATTGGGCCCACACAGCCCAGTCCGGCCCAATATGGCCTAGAACAACCTATGCCATGTACGCGACATGACAAGCCCAACCATATTCCACTTAGTAGTTTATTTGACACAAGCGGGCTCGTGGGCCCATTGGGCCTATTCGGCCTATTTTGTGGCCCAAGTGACCCACTACGGCCTAAGCCCACAGATTCACTCATAGTGGCCTTCCTCGATAGACGCCCACGTTTTGTGAGCTCGGTTTACCGTACGTGCAATCGCACGCTCTAAGCCCCTCCTTTAGACTTTTTGACTTCTCGGTATTTTGGCATTTCGGCATTTGCAGACCTATGGTCAAAACAATATGTGTGGGTTCACACATTCTTTTGGCTTTTGACCTATTATCAAACACGGTACTACTACACACCTGATGCGATTTGCTGTAAAACACTATCGAGCACTCCGAGACCTGTAGATCCGAACAAGATAGTTCACTACTCCACAATTCACTGTGGCAATTTTGTAAAAACCCAATACCAACATCAGTTCACATTTCATATCCAAGGGAAAAAGAAAAACTTTCCTTTAACACCACCAAAATATAGCCACTCTGTGTAACAGTAGAGCCGCACTACTCCAACGCTAACCGAGTCGTTCCAACCCTTAACCTTCACAAATAAAACAGTCTATCGATTCACCAAAAATCCATAAACGAAAAGAATACTTCACAGTTGCGACACTTACCAATAACGCAAGAACCTAAAACAAAGGTGGCAAGTTGCGGCAATGAAAACCAAGGATTAAGGAAGGAATGACTTATAAGGAAAATCCAAAGATGTGAGAAGAAAGAAAAAAGAAAGTTCAATAGGCAGTTGGCAGAAACAAAAGAAGACAATGAAAAATCGGCAAGGGAGGAGGAGGTGCAAATGTTGCCATAGGAAAGAACAGAACAAAAAGGGAATCGAAAGAAATCGCAAATAACCTTCTAGCAAAAATCGACAAAGAACAAAATGGCAGACTTGAAAAGTAGAGGAAAACTATCGTCTATAATTTTTTGGGGAAAAGAATGGGAACTGAATTCTTTGAACACAAGATAACAATAACCCACATAAAATCCCATATTTTCCTCCTTAAATCTCTCCATAAATCACTCCTTGATTTTCTCCACCAACCTCTCCTTGACCAATTCAACATAGAGACTCAGTCCAACTCCACCTCCTACACAACTCAAACAAAAAGATAAATACTCCATTGCGCATCCAAAGGCTTGAACCTCAGACCTCACAGTTACACAATACGCCACCTTGCCACTCCACTGCAGGCTCTTTCTGTGTCATAAATCATCCACAATTATTTATAAAGCCTACATGCCAGAGCCATGGTTTATCCCTCAAAAACCAAAATTTTGCAAGAGCCAAGGCTTGAACACAAGACTTCTCAGGCACTTCCCAGGACACTTAACCACTGAAGCAGGCATTTATTTGTGTCATTTTCCTGCACAACTAAATACTTATGTGAAGTCTCCTAGTTGTTCCCATGCTCAATGCCCATCCCTTCTAGGCCTAAATTCGGGGTGTTACAACTCTACCCCTTTAAAGAAATTTCGCCATTGAAATTTCCAATTATCTGAATAGTCACACAACCTAGCCTACCACACTACACTCTCGCTGCACACTCTGATCCTAACAATACAAGCACGCACCAAACCATCTATCCATCGGAGCAGATAAATAACACATGCATACCATTTCTAGAACATACACAGAAAAATATAAACTCTAGCTTTATGTGTAGCAATACCGTCTAATATCTAAGAAATCATAGTATTTCTATCTACTGCTTTTCAATGAAACAAACAACAGTTTCACAAACTTACAGATTCAGTGTCGGAGACTCGGTGTGCCACACTTTTAGAAAAACATTTAGAAAAATATTCTGAATACACCAAATCTTTTCAAATCCTTTTAAATAATTCTTTCGGCAATTCAATTTTAAAACCCAATCCACAGCCAAGTATTGTAACTTAGCTCTGATACCACTAAATGTAACACCCCAAACCCAGCCTACACGTTATGCTGAATTCGGCAGTGTCACATTGAAGGGCGAAACGTAGAATTCAATGCAATTGTAAAACCTCAAAATCATTTGATTGATGGATTGATTAAAACCTTATGTTGTTAAAGAAAGTCATAGTTTTTATAAACATTAAAGTAAAATTTCGTGTTTCAAATACAGCGAAAGCTTTTCTTGAAAAACATTTGTGTACTTACGTTTGGTTTATAAAACGTTGTCTTCTTTTTAAAACACGAGTCTTAAAAACTAGAAGTTAAGCAAACAATATGATGAAATCCAGAAATTAAAAGAAACCGGAGAAATGCCTTATTACAGCAAAACCCAAGTAAGAGAAAACATAATTAAAATAAAGTAATTCAAAATACTAAAATTTAACTGTCCGTAGTGTGGCCACCTCCGAGTCCTCCAATACGTCGAACCGTCTCTCGCTAAGGATTACTTGAAAAATTAAAAGTAGGGTGAGTTTATGAAAACTCAGTGTGTAATCCCCTTACTTGGGTAGCAGTCAGTATACAAAAATAAAAACCGAAACAGTCTGGGCCAAAACCCTTTTAATAGTAACAGTACAGTCCAGTTCAGAGCATACATGGGCCGAAGCCCATTACAATATCATTTGGGTCACAGCCTATAACAGAATCAATTGAGCCTAGCCCAAACCAATAACAGAACAAGTGGGCCTAAGCCCAATACAGTGACAGATCTCATAAATAGATATGCAACAGTATGAGAATGCATCCCACCCCGATCCAGCCAACACACCACTCGTACCAACCCTACACTTACATGGGGATAAAATCGACCCACCCAGCCAGCACACAAATGTTAGCACTAGTTGCAGCACTAACCGAAATCACAACAAAGCTACTAGTATATATGCGGCTCTAATCCTTCAGTAGCGGTATTATAATTGGCACATAGCCATCAACAACGGTAATATAATCGGCACACAGCCTTGGGTAAATATGATTGACACAGAGTCATCAATAAGTATGTTAGGCACATAGCCACGGGTAAATACGTTTGGCACAAAGCCATAGTCAAGATAGCACAGAGCCATAGTCAGATTACGTGGCTTTAAGTCGTCCATCGGTCCACAGTCATCTTGTGCGACCCGTGTGACCTTAACAGATCAATATTGGGTCTACAGTCGTCTCGTGCGACCCGTACGACTTTATCAGAAAAGAACTTCCTGCATATTAATGTCCTAACCCCATGCAATATGTCGTGTATGTCATGCTCAATCATTACACGTATATGCAGAATGGTCATACTCAGTAACAGTCATTTAAACATATATTAAAAGCATATCAGTCATACAACCACAATCAAGTCAATTAAAACGCAGGCATACATTCACAGCCAAATCAGTCATAACCCAAGTCAGTCATTAACCTACAAGGGAAAAACAATCATTTTACTCTTTAGGGCAATGTATTTCGGTAATCCTACCCTACAGGGGTTTTCGATAATTTTACACTACAAGGGTATTTCAGTAATTTTACAAATTGTGGGTATTTCAATAATTTTACAAATCGAGTATCTTAACGACCCAACTGAGGGTCCGTTGTCACCTTGAGTGACCTAAGTAACCTAAACAGACATAACGGTGCAAGTGGGCTAAGGCCCATTACTCGGCCCAAGTGTGCCCACACACTCGTGTGGCCCATTTATCCCAAGTTTAGGTACGGCTATGTGTACACCATAGCCCGGTTCATTAATAGTCACTTACCGCAGATTTTATCCGTATGGGCCAATTAGCCCATTGGGCCCACACGGCCTATTTTGGCCCAAAACAACCTAAGTCATGTGCGCGACAAGACAAGTCTATCTACTTCCCGCTTAACAGCAAAATTTACCCACGCGGGCCCACAGGCCCATTGGGCCCATACGGCTTATTTAACCCAGAACTATTCACGGCTGTACGAATGATGTAGCCCAGTCCAAAACTTACGACATAACATACATTTTATACGTGTAGGCCTACACGATCCAGTCCGGCTCAACGTGGCCCAGAACGGCCTATGCCATTTACGAGACATGACAAGCCCAACCATATTCCACTTACCAGCTTATTTGACACAAGCGAGCCCGCGGGCCCATTGGGCCTATTCGGCCCATTTTGTGGCCCAAGTGACCCACTACGGTCTAGGCCTATAAATTCACTCATGATGGCCTTCCTCGATGTACGCCCACGTTTCGTAACCTCAGTTTACTGTACGTATGATCGCACGCTCTAAGCCCCTCATTTTGACTTTTCGACTTCTCGGTATTTTGACATTTTGGCATTTGCCGACCTATGGTCAAAATAATGTGTGTGGGTTCACACACTCTTTCGGCTTTTGACAGATTATCAAATACAGTACTACTACACACCTGATGCGATTTGCTGTAAAACACTATCGAGCACTCTGAGACCTGTAGATCCGAACAAGATAGTTCACTGCTCTATAATTCGCCGCGGACAATTCTGTAAAGACCCAATACCAACGTCAATTCACATTTCATATCCAAGGGAAAAATAAAAACTTTCCTTTAACACCACCAAAATATAGCCACTTTATCTACCAACCGCGTAACAGTAGAGCCGCACTACTCCAACGCTAACCGAGTCATTCCAACCCTTAAATTTCGTAAATAAAACAGTCAATCGATTCACCAAAAATACATAAACGAAAAGAATACTTCATAGTTGTGACACTTACCAATAACGCAAGAACCCAAAACAAAGGTGGCAAGTTGCGGCAACTAAAACCAAGGATTAAGGAAGGAATGACTTATAAGGAAAATCCAAAGATGTGAGAAGAAAGAAAAAAGAAAGTTCAACAAGCAGTTGGCATAAACAAAAGAAGACAATGAAAAATTGTCAAGGGAGGAGGAGGGTGCAAATGTTGCCATAGGAAAGAACAGAACAAAAAGGGAACTGAAAGAAATCGCAAAAAACCTTCTAGCAAAAATTGACAAAGAACAAAATGGCAGACTTGAGAAGTAGAGGAAAACTATCATCTATAGTTTTTTGGGGAAAAGAATGGGAACTAAATTCTTTGAACTCAAGATAACAATAACCCACATAAAATCTCATATTTTCCTCCTTAAATCTCTCCATAAATCACTCCTTGATTTTCTCCACCAAATTGTCCTTGACCAATTCAACACAGATACTTAGTCCAACTCCACCTCCTGCACAACTTAAATAGCAAAATAAATACTCCATTTCGCATCCAAAGACTTGAACCTCAGACCTCACAGTTACACAACACGCCACCTTGCCACTCCACTGCAGGCTCTTTCTGTGTCATAAATCATCCACAATTATTTATAAAGCCTACATGCCAGAGCCATGGTTTATCCCTCAAAAACAAAAATTTTGCAAGAGCCAAGGCTTGAACACAAGACTTCTCAGTCACTTCCTAGGACACTTAACCACTGAAGCAGGCATTTATTTGTGTCATTTTCTTGCACAACTAAATACTTATGTGTAGTCTTCTAGTTGTTCCCATGCTCAAGGCCCATCCCTTCTAGGCCCAAATTCGGGGCGTTACAAAACAAATATTAAATAAAAGGATTCATCATAGGTTTCATCCTCCCTAGGTTGCATGCTTTCGAGTTGATTCTGATGGTGTTCTTCGAGTGTTTTCTTCGATCTTCTCTAATGGCTCCCCTTTTGTCTTCTTCTAATTGGTATTTATAGACTTTAGAATGCTTAGGAAGCCTAATAACTAGGGTTTTTTTGTGGATTTGTGAAGCACGGTGTAATATCAACACGGGCTGGCACATGGGCATGTGTGCAGCCCGTGTGGAAATGCCTAGGCCGTGTGGCTCCTAAAAACAGTTCTATTTGTCTGATTTTAGCTTTTTTTTCACTTCTTTCGCTCCCTAATTTTCTGCTAAGTATAGAAACATGAATTTAAAGGATTATGAGCATAAGATTCACTAATTTACATAATTAATCATCCAAAAATGCATTAAGAATCAGATTAAAATATGTTACTTTATAGCTTATCAAATATCCCCACACTTAAGCGTTTGCTTGTCCTCAAGCAAAATCCTCAACTCATATTAAAATTAATCTTTCTCAACTTGTAATTCCCATAAATAATGTCTCAAAAAAATTCACAAATAATCATGCATTGGCAAATGAACTAAAAGAACACAAAAGTCTCAAACAATCTAAGCTAGCATTTTTAAGCCCGAAAACATAGGTGTCTCCCCTTATTTTTAAGTCATTCCTTTAATTCAAAATCAACAAGAATTGACATCCTCACTAAAGATTCACTTAAGCACTCAAAGTTTTTAATGCTCAATAATATGCACTCAATAGTCAAACAAGAAATGTCATTACCATAGGCTTGCATGAAAATAAAATCTCCACCACTATAAAATGATATGATACACAAAACAAAAGGTCTTTAAGAGGTTGTAATGGGGCTTAGGTTAAGGGTGTGGATAAAGGCCAGAAAAGTTGGTTATAATCAAGATCAAATTGATAAATTACCAAACTAGAAAAAAATAAACAAATGCTGAATTAAAAACAAGTGCATAAATCAAGAACCATTCAAGACTAAAAATGAGTTTCTTCTCAAAATAGGAATTTAACTGTTCAAGCTCAATCAACATAGAACTAAATAATAATCAAATTTTTTTTCCAATTTTTTTCTTTTCTCTTTTTTTTTAAGAACAATTAGAAATAATTCAACAAATCAAATAGAAGAGTATAATTAAGCAACTAACCAAATCAAATCACGACAAAAACGGAAGTTAATAAAATAGGAAAAAGTCTCAATGAAAAAATGAGTTATGGGTTAACATTAATGTGTAAATCAAGAAATGATGTATTAGGCTCAACGAGGTTCACTAAGGGTTAATTAAAAAGGTAGGCTTTTATGGGATAAGTGGTTTAAAACCTAAATGTCTTTATCATCTCAATAATATCAAATCAACGGTGTGGTTTCAATATGTATAATTAAGCAAGTTCTAGAATAACAAATCAAATTAACATTGTCATAACCAATAATAAAATGAGCAAGAAAAATGTATGCTTTAAAGGCTCAAAATCTCACAAAAAATCATGGGTTTTGATGTCAAACTTGCATGTCTCAAACTTTAGGATAATACTTCAATTTAGGGAAGCAACCTAAAAATTTTAAATTTCTGAAAAATAACTTATCATGCTTGATTCTCTCATGTGTTAAAGTTTAAATCAACCAATGCACAAATATCTACAAATTAATCCCAAACATATCAACAAAAAAAATCCCAAATCAATAAAAATTCATTCTAATGGAAGTATGAGAAAATTACTTAAATACAAGACATAATTTAGGTATTTTCTAATAATTATATAAATAACCTCCTCACACTTAAGATGTACATTGTCCTCAATGTACAAACATATATAATCATAACTAAAACTGCCCTAAATATTGAATGAAATCGCTAGAATGGTGAAAAGTAGAATTGTAGGCAAATCTAAATGTAGTACATGATTCTGAGCAAACTAATAATAAAATAAACACAAATAGTGAAGAAGATTAATAGGGTACAACTTAACTAGAAACAACCATAAAAATAAAAATATAGTTCAAAAGATAAGAAACGAAATAAGTCTAAGAAAATAATAATAAAAGGAACTAAACATAAACATAAACATAAACATAAACATAAAAAAAGAAAAAGAAAAAGAAAAAGAAAAAAAATAAACTCAATGATCCTCATCATCAAAGGCATCGGTTTTGTGAGTCACAGGTGCTAAAAAGGATATATGGAGGTGCTAATAGATCTGCTGTAATGTTGCATCAATACTGTCGAACCTTTGAAAGCAGTGCTGCTCGAAGCGAGTGAACTGCTCGGAGAGGTCCTCCAGGGTAGCGATAGAGGAAATAGGATAGTGACTTGAAGGTGGACAATGAGGTAGATCCTTGTGATGGAAAGGGACATCATTAGTGAAGTCCTCGAGCTCATCCTGAGGATCAGAATGAGATAATCAATACTGAGGAGGATTCACTCTACGAAGTCGCTCAATCATCATCATATGGCTCATGCTCGATAATCCTTGCGGGGACATCTAGCCGACTAGTGTAGGAAAGGAGGACTACTCTAGTTTGTTAAGGAGACCAAAGTGGCATGCAATTTGAGTCACAAAAGGGCCTAAATAGATAGGATCTTTCCTGTTGCGCTCTGATTGATGGTGAAAGGCAACAGCAATGAAGTAAGCTAAATAAAAATACACCCCGTGGCCACGCTCTAAAGGAAATAGGCATCAATGGTACCGATGACTCTAGTGTTCTCTCTTCTATCGATCAAGATGGCATGAATGTAGCATAAAGCCAAAGGAAGGGAAGTCTCCTTTGACCAAATCGGGTCATAAGGTGTCGTGCTTGCTGTAAGATCTAACCAACACAGAGATGGCAAGTAGTGGATGTGCCAGTATAATTGGAGAAAGCTCCCTACACTCATGAACTCGGCATTGTATAGTCCCAAGGCAACTTCGAACTCTGGGACACACATATGTCGTACCGTACCACCGGGTCTGAAAGTGATGGTGCCTAGCTCGTCATGGGTCGTCATCAACTGCTATAGAATAAATGTAGAATAGAAATTCAAAGTCAACTCCATGTATGTCGGCTCGATGATGGAAAAGAACAGGTCCCACGAGGCTGTGGCAATGATGGTGCGCACGCTATCTATTAACTGGACTTGCTCCAAAGCAGCCCAATCAATACATTAGCCTAAACCGAGTGGCCCCAAGTGGTGCTGCTAATATAGGTCCTCATAGGAACCCTGTGGAAATCAGAGATATGGATGTCGGGCTTCGATAGAAGCACTCCAGGAAGAGGTTGTGCCCGAATTCTTCCACTTTTTCGAAGTGGGAATGACAACCTTAGATTTACAGCGAGTGTTTGTCATGGTGTGCCTAAAAAAAAAATCACTATCAAAAAAATAAAATAAGCATCACCAATTAAACAACAGAGGAGTCCACAAATCAAAATGCAAATTCAAATACATCACTACAGTGCGCTATGACAAACAGAAACATTTAAGTGGCCTAGATAGATAATTTATTCCTAAAACAGAAAATGTTAATACGTAATCATCCCACAACTGGTGACTTAATCTAACAAGCATGTTAACTAAGCATAAAAAGAAGAAAAACTATATTAAGAAAAATACTAAGAATAAACACAGTGAAAGGCTAACAATAATAGTACTAAAGTGAAAAGCAAAAGAAAACATATAAGAAACAATATAATAACTAAAAGAAATAAAATAACAGTAAAGAAATAAAATAATAAGAAGAAAAACAACATGAAAAATAAATACTAAAAACAAAATAAAATAAGTCAGAATATAAATGAAATAATAATAAAAATAATAAATAATTAAATACAAAAGGTAAAACGGGTAAACTGATGGTGGGAGCAGTGGTGGTCACCACGAGACGGGCATTGATGGTTCGGTGGTCGATACAAGAGACAGACGAGGCTGTGCGTAGTTGGTGGGCGAAGGACGTAGGGGTTGGTCAATTGGGGCTGGACGCAAGTAAGGGAGGGGGAAAGATGTATGGTGCGAGGGGGCAATCTGTGGGGGTGCAACGAAGGGGAAGAGTCTAGCTAGTTCGGGCATGGCTCGACAAGGAAGAGGGATTTGGGATGGTTAGGGGCGGTTGGGAAGGAAAGGAAAATGAGGGAAAGGAAAGGGGGATCGGGAAGGTGGCCAAACTGGTGGGGGAAAGTAGATCGGTGGTGGGGGATGATGAGTGGCGGCTAGGGTTTCTCTTTAGGGTGAAAAAATGAAAAAAATGAAATGAAAGGGAAATTAGGGTTTAAATGGGTGACACAGTCATGTAAGGGCCTGTGTTGGGCCACACGATTATATTACACGTCCGTGTGGGGCTTTACTAACCTGTGTGCGATAAAAATTTTCAACCCAGTTTTCACACGGCCTCGGACATGCCCGTGTGTCTAGGCCGTGTGGTACACATGGTTGTGTGCCAGGCCGTGTGTTGTTTCCTTCACTTCTCCTACGTCAATGTGTCTTGACCGTGTCTCGTACACAGCCTTGTGCCTTACCTTTGTAACTCTATAACTTGAAATAAAATTGAAAAAATTAGCTCCATGTTTCACACAGCCATGTGGACTAGGCCATGTAACCTTTGAATTTTTTAAAAATTCAGTTTCAGGATCCACACGACAAAGGACACGTTTGTGTGTCTAGGCTGTGTGGGTTACAAAGCCATGTCGCCGGGCCATGTAACCCATTGTCGAACCCTTTATCGTGCACACGACCTGGGACACGCCCATCTGTCCAGACCGTGTGGGTTAAAAACATTTTTAAATATTTTTTTAAAATTAATTAGTTTTAAAAATAACATGAAATAAAATTAAAAGAATTAGTAGAGTGTTAACACTTGAATCACCTCCCGAAAAGCACTTATTTAGAATGTAAGCTAGACTTACCTTGTATTTGCACGGTCACAGCAGTTCAGAAAATAAGGTCTAAGTTGAGTATTGTTTACATTAAATGTTCCAAATTCAGAATGAGTTACCTCGACTGTACCGTAGGGAAAGACATTCAGCACCATAAATGGGTTTGATCCATTTGCATCAAGCTCCGAAGGGTCAATTTGTGGATCCATTTTATCCAGTAGTACTTTGTCCCCAACCTTAAATTGGTTCATTCCATTCATATGCTCATCATGGTGTCACATCGTGCTCTTTCGAATTCTCCTTGACATGTGTTTGCCATTCATCTAAAGAGTTGTAGCATTCGTTGCTCATAAATTGTTCTGTTTTTGTTCTTTTGACAGAAACATGGCTCCATCATATCTTCACGAGGGATTTCTTGCAAAGAAGGTTGAGCCATGTGATTACTCTCATTAACAGAACATTTAAAATCATCTCGATCAGTAGATGTTCTAACAGAATCACGAGCTTGGAGAGTAATCATTCCATCACCTACACGAAGTACTAATTCACCCGTACTAACATCTAATATAGTCCTAGTAGTTGCTAAAAAGAGTCGTCCTAAAATTAATGGTACCTTACTACCCTCATCCGTGTCCAACACAACAAAGTCAACGGGGAATATGAATTTATCAATTTTAACAAGCACATCCTCAGTTTTACCCCTAGGATATCTAATAGTTCTATCCACTAATTGAATACTCATCCTAGTTTGTTTGGGTTTCCCAAGACTTAATTGTTTAAACATTTTATAGGGCATGACATTAATACTAGCCCCTAAATTAGCCAAAACATTACCAATATTTAAACTACCAATTAAACAAGGAATAGTAAAACTCCCTGAATCTTTCGGTTTTTGGGGTAGTTTATTTTGTAAGATGGCCGAGCAAACTGCATCGAGTTCCACAGTCGATGAATCGTCTAAATTTCGTTTGTTTTTCAATAGCTCTTTTAAAAATTTGACATAATTGGACATATGCGAAAGAGCTTCAACAAACTGTAAGTTACTATGTAATTTTTTTAGGAGTTTGTGAAATTTACCACTTTGTTCTTTCGCGTGGTCCCTCTTCGTCGTGTCAAGGTATGGCACTCGAAGTTTATACACTTTGGCAACCAATTTTTGTTATTTCTAGCTTACCTCAACCTTATCGTTATTTACCACACTTTCAGATTTGACTAACCCTTTTTCATTTGGAATAGTAATTGCATGAAGTTGCTCCTTTGGGTTAGTTTCGGTATTGCTAAGCAAACTACCTTATGGTCGTTCTGAAATTAACTTAGCAAGCTGACCTATTTGTTTCTCGAGTCTATAAATCGAAACCTACTAATTTTTTACGCTGCCTTAATGTTTTGAAATTACATTTCTGACATCGAGATAAACTTCGTCAACATCTCCTCAAGGTTTGGCTTTTTCTCTTGCTGGTAAGGTTGTTGTTGGAAGGCTAGAGAGGGTTGTGCTCTTTGATTTCCTTGACCATGTAACACCCCTTACCCGTATCCGACGCCGGGATAGGATACGAGGCATTACCGGACTTATACATACACATACATGTAAAATCGGGCAATAAAATTTCAACCAATTTAAAAACATTCAAACACATGTATATCATCCCTTAGATAGGCCTACGAGGCCTAAAATACACAACGGGGGTGGTTCGGGACTAAACCAAGAACTTCTAAAAATTTTACAACACTTAGAGAAATTTTCCATGTTTAGAGAGTCACACGCCCATGTGGATTAGGCCGTGTGGTCACACACGCCCGTGTGGCTTGGGACACGCCCGTGTAACTCTCTGTTTACGACGTTAGCAAGAAATGGGGTCACACGGTCAAGTCACACGCTCATGTGCTAAGGCTGTGTTCCCCACACGGCTGAGACACACGGCCGTGTCTCCACCCATGTGGCCAACACTTAGGCTATTTTCTAAGCCTTGGTCAACCATAAACCCTCACACATTTATACAACATCAAGGACATATAACATGGCATCCATTTAACGATTAAACATCTTCAACTAGGCCACAAACATAGCATTTGCATGTCATGATTCATGTGTTTTACATACTCATTTTATACTAATTTAAACACACCAATTCACACTCATTTGGCCTTATCTATTATGATATCACTTATACTTTTACACCATGGTTACCATCCTACCAAAAGATTTCAACTTAATCATCAAACATTCATATTCAAGCTAGCTTATAACTTTTTGAAATACCAACATATTTCACATGCGTAGAATAACATGCTTGTCTAAGACATTGCACACCATATCATACATTCATCGATACCAAGCCATCACAACATGCACATCATTAAGACATTAGATCAGTCATGCAAAATCACTTAGGTTTACAACCCAATGATCAAATATAAGCCGTATCTCATGGCTCTATACAAATGAATCATTATAAACCAACTCAATTGGCCAAATCATGAAACACATATCATAAACTACTAAGTCTCTATACATGCCACTCACTTCAAAACACTTAAGGTTTATTAATACCCCAACTTGATAATTTGATAATGTGATGCTGCCTCTAACGATCTCCAACCCTGAGCTAACCTGACAACACTAAAGAATTGGAAAGGGGGGTAAGCTTTATAGCTTAGTAAGTCCGTACAAAAATAATAATAATAAGCAATTTATTAACACGTTTTTGCCAAATTCTTACAACATATTCTCATGGTAACACAATCGAAGTTGCACGTAATTCCACTATTTGCTCATATTCCAGTTAAGCTGTCTACTCGAGTCATAGTCACTAAATTATTAATATCTTGAGCTACGGAACTCCAAATTAAGATCCGTTAATTTTCTCTAAAACTATACTCACATATATTCCTACACTAAAATCATATGGGATTCATATGATGCTTCCATTTGTTTCTCTTGAAAATAGATTCATTAAGAACTTAGTCATATCAATTTTAACCCATAATTATTCTTGTACAATTTTTAGTGATTTTCTAAAAGTTAAGACAGGGGAGCCCGAAATCACTCTGAACCTATCTCAAAAAAATTCAAATATCTCATAATATGAAATTTGCTTACACCATTTCCTATATGTGAAACTAGACTCAATAAGCTTTAATTTCATATCTTATTCAGTCTCTAATTCAATTTCCATAATTTTTGGTGGATTTTCAAAGTTGGACTACTACTGCTATCCAACACTATTTTAGTGCAATATAATGATACTATCATAAGTTCATTTTCAGCTAATCATGAACTCACAATGTCATGAATTTCATGTTCAATTACACGCTGTAAGTTAGCATGATATTGCAACAAAATTCATAATCATAATTCATACATCTTAACTCACCGGGGTCTCGACATTTCAAACTATCAATAACCATGAGCTTAGAGATTCACATACATACCTGTACCACATACTCTTACTCATATTACTCCACTTCTTAACCAAAATCTTGAATGGTCCGTTGAACCACTCGGAATACTGAAGGACATTCGGAATCATTATAAACCAAATAAAGTACCAAAGCTATGTCCCAAACATGGTTTTACATGGATCCACATGTCGATGCCATATCCCAAATATGGTCTTATATGAAGTCTCATATCGGTGCCGATGCCATGTCCCAAACATGTTCTTACACTAGCATACATATCATCGCTGATGCCATGTCCTAGACATGGTCTTACACTGGCACACATATCAACACCGATGCCATGTCCTAGACATGGTCTTACACTGGCACACATATCAAAGCCGATGCCATGTCCCAAACATGGTCTTACACTGGCTTTCATCTCGAATACCGATGCCATGTCTCAGACATGGTCTTACACGAGATCTCATCAACCATGGTTTCATGATGTCTAAATCCTAATCATTCCTCAGGGTCACCTGGGGCTTTTTCGAATACACATCTCGTCGAAACTTGTCCCTAGGACCGAATCAAATATCTTATGATTGTAATTAAACTCATGATTTCACATAATGTTAATAATCATGATAATCACTTTTTAACACAAAATCACAATTCATCACATTGTCATCACACATCATAGACATATTGTAGATCACTTCTTATGCATAGCATACAATAACCTTTAACTCAACAAGTTCAATTCAACTTACCAATTTAGATTCAGTCACAATCAACGATAACATTATCGTAGGTACTTACTTGTCAAATTCTCGTTGTATACATTTGTATGACAACTCATTCAATTTATGAGACAATAATATAATTTACAATTCAAGTATGGCATTGCATTATTATTATCACATGAACTTACCTCGAATCCGAGCACGGCTAATTATTCCATTTTAGTCCATAATCTCGTACCTTTCTGATTTAATTCTGAATCTCGTTTTCCTTGATCTATAATATCACATTTATCTTGCTAATTAGTCACATTCACATTTTTGCTCCTAAACTTTGTCCCAAAAATCATATTATGGCAAAATTATGTTTTTGCCCCTAAACTTTATCATATTCACACTTTTACCCCTAGGCTCGTAAAATGATTTTTATTCAATTTTTTTGTATTTTAAGCCTAGCAAAATCATTTTCATAACTATAACAGCCCACAATTTTCACTAGAACACACTTTCACTACATATTTTATAACTTTTACGATTTAGTCTTTTTAAGCATTTTCACCGAAAATCACTTAGCAAAAGTTGTTTTTCCAACCATAAACATGCATAATCTACCATTAAACATCAAAATGCACAAATTTATAACATGATTCAAACCCTAGATCTTCATCATAACTCAAACAAATGGTAGAAATAGGTAGATCTTGTTACGAGGATTTCAAAAACGTAAAAATCATTAAAAATAGGGTAAGAACGAACTTACAATCGAGCTTGGAAGCTTGGAAAACCCTAGCCATGGTTTCTTCATGCAATATTTAGCCAAGGAAGAAGATAGATAAGAAATTTTGGCTTTTATTTTGTTTTTAATTCATTTTAATTACTAGATTACCAAAATGCCCCTAACTTAAAAATATTCTATTTCACCCATTTCATGTCCATTTTGTCCAAAAAATTATCCAATGGTCTAATTATCATTTAAAGACCTCCAATTTAAATTTTCATAACAATTAGACACATCTAACATGTTGAACTCAGCTTTTGTATTTTTTACAATTCAGTCATTTTGACCAAATTGAGTGCCCAAAAGTCAAAATTTTCAAACAAAATTTTCACGAAATCATCCAGTGAATTTCTAGACCATAAAAATATGATAAAAATAAGTTTTATTATGTCGAATTTGTGATCCCAAAACCACTGTTCCGACTAGGCCCAAAATCGGGCTATTACAGACCACCCCAAGAGAAATTGGGATGGTTCCTCCAACCTGCATTATAGTTGTTACTAAAAGGGTTATTTTGAGGCCTAGAATTATTACTCAGATAATTGATTTGTTCATTCTCTATGCTAGGAGCGAAAGGTAAACATTCTAGATTATTTATTCCTCCTCCATTTGTATCGCATTGCATCACCGGATGTACCTGCGTAGAAACATATAAACCATCAATTTTCTTATTTAAAAGTTCTACCTGATTTGGTAACATGGTGACTGCATCTGAGTTGAAAACACCGACTACTTTCAGCAACTTTCTCCTCATGACTTGCCACTGATAATTATTCAGTGTCATCTCCTCAATAAATTCACAAGCCACTTCGGGTGTTTTATTGTTTAGAGTTCCACCGGCTGCTACGTTAATCAATTTTCTTATTGAGGGATTCAAACTGTTGTAGAAGGTTTGAACCTGTAACCATAAAGGTAACCCATAGTGAGGGCACTATCTCAATAAGTCCTTATACCTCTCCCGTGCATCATGAAATGTTTCTAAATTGATCTGCACGAAAGAAGAGATATCATTCCTCAACTTGGCTGCCTTAGCTGGTGGAAAGTACTTTAAAAGGAACTTCTTGGTCATTTGAGCCCATGTGGTAATTGAACCTCGTGGTAAAGAATTTAACCACTATTTAGCTTTGTTACTTAACGAGAAAGGGAATAACCGTAAATGAATGGCATCGTCAGTGAAGCCATTTATCTTGAAAGTGTCTCAAATTTCCAGAAAATTAGCCAAATGAGTATTTGGATCTTCGTCTTGTAAACCATCGAACTGAACAAACTATTGTGTCATTTGAATAGAGTTCAACTTCAGTTTGAAATTATTTGCAGCAATGGTGGGTCTCACAATACTCGATTCAGTCCTAGTCAGAGTGGGCATGGCATAATCATACATAGTACAAGGAACAAAATTTGGATCTACAACAACTGCAGGACGTAATTGATTATTTTGATTGTCACCCATCTCCTCAGTAATAACAATGACCTCTTGTTCGTCTACTAAATTTTCTCAACTCTGCCTGGCTTCTCTAAGATTTCTATAAGCTATACTTTTATTTTCACTATCAAACAGTAATGGTTTTGACGAGTTTCTTCTAGTCATAAACTAAAGGAACCTACCAGAAGCAAATAAAAGAGAAATTAGAATGTAAAAGTTAACTAAAAAAATAAAATAAAAATGGCTAAATTAATAAAAATAAAGTGTTCCTAATATTTTAGTCCTCGGCAACGGCGCCAAAAAACTTGACGGTCACTGAACAACTATAAATATGACAAAGGCAAGCGCACCTATAATAGTATAGTTATGGTGAATAGAGAATATCGTATCCACGAGGATTAAAAGTATTAGTAATTATCGTTTTTCTATTATTTAGCCGACAATTTGGAGTGATGTGTTTTAATCTAAATTTACTAGACTAATTTAACTAAGAACACAACAAAGAAAGAATAAAGGAAATAATCGAACATTAACCAATGAGATAGACAATACCTAGGAGAGAATCTGCCTAGACTTCACCTATTATTATGAATCTAAACTAAACGGTTTATTCACTTATGTCTTAATTTGTAGAAATCCCTAAATTATGTTAATATCTCTTTTAAGAGTAAGAACAACTAACTCTAGGTTGATTAAGTGAAATTTCTTTCTAATTAAAACCCCTATCATCGCATTAACTCTATCTATGGATTTTCGTATTAGATTTGACTCAAATCTTGTAGATTTATGTCATCCTATTTCTAGGATTGCATGCAACTTCACTCAATTATGCTAGATCTACTCTTAAATAGTGACTTTCACTCCACTAAATTAAGCACATTAAACATGAATTAATATCCCAAAAATATTAAAATAAGAAATAAGCATACACTACTGGAACAAAAATCAAGTATTTATCACGTAAAAACAAATATTAAATAAAAGGATTCATCATAGGTTTTATCTAGGGAATTAGTCCATAATCCTGAATGAAAACATCTTAAAGTTAGAATAACCACGAGACATAAAGAAACTCAATAAAACTTTGAAAGAAATTAAAAGGAGATCTTCGATCTTGATGGAGATCTGCTTCCAAGTTTATTCCAATAGTGTTCTTTGAGTTTTTTCTTCGATTTTCTCTGATGGCTCCCCTTATGTCTTCTTCTAATTGGTATTTATAGACTTTAGAATGCTCAGAAAGCCTAAAACTTGGGTTTTTCGTGTATTTGGAAAGCAAGGTGTGATATCGACACGGGCTAGCACATGGGCGTGTGTTCAACCCGTGTGGCTCACATAGGCGTGTGCCCAGGCCGTGTGGCTCCTGAAAAAGCTCTATTTGTCTGATTTTGGCTTGTTTTTTGCTTCTTTCACTCCCAAATGTTCTCCTAAATATAAAAGCATGAATTGAAAGGATTAGGAGCATCAAATTCACTAATTTTCATAATTAATCTTCCAAAAATGCAATAAGAATGAAATTAAAATATGTTACTTTTATAGCTTATCAGTTTTTAACCCAACATATCCAGAAGATATGTAATTTTCCTTTATAGGAAAAGATGCCTACTATCTTATATGAAGATAATGTAGCTTGTATAGCTTAATTGAAGGGTGGTTACATCAAAGGTGATAGAACGAAACATATTTCACCAAAATTATTCTTCACCCATGATCTTGAGAAAAGGGGTGATACAAATGTTCAACAAATTCAATCTAGTGATAAATTTAGTAGATCTTTTTAGAAAGGCATTGCCAACTTCAATATTTGAAAGTCTACTACACAATATTAGAATGTGTCGACTCAAAGATTTAATGTAATGTTGCCATTAGGGGAAGTCTAAAAACAAGTTGTACTCTTTTCCTTTAACCAAGGTTGTAACAGCCCAATTTAGACCCTACTTGAAATAGTGGTTTCGAAACCACAAATTTGAGTCAAAAAAATATTTTAATATTATTTTTCGTACTTCTAATATGTGAATTGATATCTGTGAAAATTTTGTGATTTAATTTTATCGTTTGTGTGTTGAATTATGAGAAATGACTAAATCGCAGAAAATGCAAAAGTTTTCTTCTATTTGAATAATGGTCGAATTGATGTATCTTTATAATTGAGAAGTCCTTATGTCGTTAATAAACCATTGGTTGTGCTAATGGATATTAATGAACTTATATTATGTGTTTTATAATGGTTTTCATTAAGGTTAAATTTGTAAAATGATTATAATGATAAGATAATTAAAAAAAAAGTAAAATTTTATTTCATTTTATTTCTTCTTAACCGAAACTACAAAAGAAAAAGAAACAAAAGACCAAGCTAGGGTTCGGCATTGTCCATGCTTGATTAAAGGTCTGTTTTTGTTCTATTTTCGATGATTTTTATGTTTTTATGGTCGTTGTTATGTGTTCTAGCTAGCCCATGCTTAAATTCATGAAATTATTATGAATTCATGAGCTTTGTAATGTTAATTTATGAAATATGGAAGCTTGATGACAAATAAATATGTTTTGTATTGGGATTTTTGATGAATTTGATTATTATGGGCTAAATTATGAAAATGAGATTTTGAGGAACTAAAATGTGAAATAAATGAAATATATGGGCTTATATGAACTACATGACTATTCTGCCAAGTATGTGTATAAGGAAATTTTGTGTAATTTGTGATTTTATTAATTAGGGACTAAAGTGTCAAAAAGTGAAAATGTGAGGGCTAATTTGTAAAATGCCCTAAATATGTGCATATGGATTGAATTGAATGATTTGTTGAATAAAATAGTTAAATTTGAATGTGTATAGATCAAGAACCAAAGAAAACGGAATTAGATCGAGGAAAGTCGAAAATAGTTAAATAGTCTTTTGTTTCTGTTCATTTAATGTGTTTTGAATTGAATTATTATTGCTTATATGCTATTGAATAGTGATGAATGACTATTTGAGTTTAATATGAAAAATTCGAGAAAGTTTCGATAATGTGACGACATTTGAAAAGTCTCGTACGAACCATAGGAATAGTTAGGATACATATGTCATGACATAGGATTCTGATATGTGATTTAGTGTAAGACCACGTCTGGGACGTTGACATCGATTTGAGATTTACGTGTAAGACCATGTCAGTGACATCGGCATCGTATTTAATTTTGTGTAAGACCCTGTCTGGAATAGTGGCATCGATATTTGATTACATGTATGACCACGTCTAGGACATTGGCATTGTATGAACTTTCCAAGCTATCCGCATATCCTATTTGATTCCGTACGATTCAACGTGCATCCCGAGAAATGAATAACTATGTGAATGTATATTCAATTCAGGTACATATGAATTGTATATGGAATTTGGCAATGAAAGGTGAGTATGAATATGATCTTTTGATATGTGAGCTATATGGAAATGTGATGTATTTATAAGTAATTGATTATGAACAATTGAGCTAAATGAGAAATATGAACTTGCTATTGTGTTATGCCATGATTCATATGAATGAATTGGTTTATAATTGTGATATGTGATAAGTTTATTTGTATATGGCATACTAAGCTTTCGAAAGCTTACTTTGTGTGTGTTTGCATTGTTTTATAGATACCGAAGCTACTGAAAGCTCGGGGATCGTCGAGGATCATCCAAACACTATCGAACTCTATTTTGGGTACCTTTTGAAAATGTGAATATTGAAGTATAGCATGTATATGCTAGAAGTATTTGAATATGATTTTTGAAGTGTATATCATGCCATGTGATATGGCTAGATTAAAGTTGGTATTTGGTGTGGTTTTTGGTATATAAGTTATGTTAATAAATGGTATGTGTTGATGTGCATAAATGGCCTAGTGAGAAATAGTCAATTTGGTAAGTTAGTTATGTGAATTAGTTATGAAAATGGTATGATTTTGATATGAGTTTGGTATGTGATTTTGGTATGTTTTAGTCTGGATAATAAGAATGACATTGTGGGTTGAATTATGCATGTTTGAGTATGGTTTTGGTTGCTATTTGGTCATGAATTGTGCTTTGATTTTGGATTTTTAGGGATGATTATTAAGGTGGCAAATTGGCTTTGTAAATAGTCTATTTTTGTCCACACGGGCAGAGACACGGGCGTGTGTCTCAACTGTGTGCGATATACGATTATGTTACACAGCCGTGTGTCCTCTGGGGTATTCCTACAATTTAAAGTCAGTCTCGAGCACGGTCTCGACATACGGTCGTGTCTGGTGGCCATGTGAGGCACACAGCCTTGGCTCATGGGCGTGTGTGGCCATTTTAAAGGGTACACGGGCTAGACACACAGGCGTGTGGTTAGCCTTGTGACCTAAGTCAGTTTCGACCACGGCCAAGGCACATGGGCATGTCTCCGGCCATATGGTACAAGTCAATATATATGCCCTATTTAGCCACGGCTTAGACACACGGCCGTGTCTAATACCATGTGAGGTACACGGCCTGATCACACAGGCGTGTGACCACTATAACTTTGAAAATTTGTTAAGTTTCTAATAAACTTTATTTTTGCTCGATTTAGTCCTGTTTAAGGTCTCGATGACCTAAGAAAGGGACTTTGAAATGATGTTTGACTATGATGCTATGATGTATGGATGCTATTTGTGAATTGATTATTAAATGTTCCGATATGTCCGGTAATGCCTCATAACCCTAGTTCGACAACGGATACGGGTTCGGGGTGTTACAAAGGTTTTGTCCCATTGGGTTTTCCTGGTAAAGGTTTTTAACTAAGCAACTTATAATAGAAGATTGTGTACTATTTTTCCTTAATTAGGTTTTTATCCTATAGGGTTTTTCCTAATAAGGTTTTAATGAGGCATATTATCTACAAATGGACATCTAAGGGGAACTGTTATGAATATCTTATTAAGTGGATGTCCATCAAGATCAAGATAAGTTTTGATGTACTTTAAATTCTAATAGTCATTAGAATTAGATCTCTACTTTATTTATACTTGTCATGTCTATAAACAGAGACTTTGAAGAAGTAATGTAATCATCCCATTAATCAATAAAATACATTCTCTATTGCTTCCCATATTTTCTTTGTTCTTTAATCTCTCTATCTCTCTTTATTTTATAATGATTATAAATTTATTTTTATCCTTTATTTTATAATATTTTAAAAAATAAAAATTATAATTATTTATTTATTTATTTCATTAAATACTTGGAATTAATAATTTTAATTTTATAATCTAATCTATATTTAGACAACCATTAGATATATAAAAAATGCAATAATGTTAGGAAACTTATTTATTCAATATATTAATTATTATTAAATATAATAGTAACATAAGTAAATAAAAATCTATTATTAGATAAATAAATTAAAAACATAATTTCATTCAATTTAGTCCAGAAACACATAAATGGGCAAATAACCATTTTGCCCCTAACATTTCACACTTTTTACAATTTAGTCCAAATTGCACAAAACACAAAACATGCAAAATTTGAGTATACCATGCTTAGGTCGAATCTTCCTTATGCTCATACAAGTCCATACATTTCATTTATTTCACATTTTAGTCCCTCAATTTATTATTTTTGCAATTTAGCCTTAATTACTCAAATTCATCAAAAATTCCAATACAAAATATATTAATCCAAGACATATCTTTCATAATTCATCATCTAACATACAAAGGTCATAAATTCATCAATGGCATAACTCAAAATATTCATCAAAATCTAAAATTAAGGCATGGGCTTTGTAAATTTCATAGCAACGATCTCAAAAACGTAAAAATTATAAAAAATCGAGCTAGTTGCATACCTTAATCAAGTTATCAAATGGCCGAATACCCTAAAGCTTTATTTCTTTCCTTTCCTTTGATGTTTTGGTCATTTGAAAAATATGAATGCATGGTTGTTTAATTTATGTTTTATTATAACATATATATTATTTAACATTTTACAAGTTTAACCTTTGTTATAAAATATGAAACCATTATAAACCATGCCTTTAATCGTCCATCCTTTATAATACAGGTTTAATTTCCTTTTATGGACCCCCACATTATAAAGACGATAGCAAATTAACACTTTAATAAATAGTTAGCAACTTTTATAACTTACACGATTGAGCCCTTTTATTAAATCGGGCACTCAAAGGATAAAATTAAAACATAAAAATTTCACACATATAAATTCACACATTATAAACACAGAAAATAATATTAAAATATTTTTTGACTCGGATTTGTGGTCTCGAAACCACTGTTCTGAATAGGTTCTAAATCGGGCTATTACAACTCTCCCCCCTTAGAGATTTTCGTCCCTGAAAATCTTACCGGTGAATAGGTTTGAATAATGGTCTCTTATTGCATCCTCTGGCTCCCATGTATCCTCTTCAGCTCCGTGTCGATGCCACAATACCTTTACCAACAAAATTTTCTTATTTCGTAATTCTTTAACCTCGCGAGCTAGAATATGAATCAGTTCCTCTTTATAGGTCATATCAGACTTAATCTCAATCTCTGATAGATTAATCACATGCGAAGGATCAGACCGATATCGACGAAGCATCGAAACATGAAATACATTATGAATCTTTTCTAACTCAGGTGGCAACAACAGTTTGTAAGCAACTGGCCCAATACGCTCTATAACTTCATACGGCCCAATAAATCTCAGACTTAATTTGCCTTTATGACTGAATCTGAGTATTTTCTTCCACAGTGAGACCTTCAAAAATACTTTGTCCCTGATCTGAAACTCTATATCTTTTCATTTCAAGTTAAAATACGATTTCTGACGATCTGACGCTGTTTTCAGACTTTCGCGAATCATTTTCACTTTTTGTTCAGTCTCTCTGATCAAATCGACCCCTTGTATCTTGTTTTCACTAAGCTCAGTCTAATATAATGGTGTTCAACATTTACGGTCGTACAAAGCCTCATAGGGTGCCATTTTGATACTCGATTGAAAGCTATTATTGTACACAAATTCAATCAAAGGTAAGTATCGTTCCCACGTACCTTTAAACTCGAGAATGCAACATATCCTCAAGTATTTGAATGATTCGATTGGATTGACCATCTGTCTGCGGATGGAAAGAAATGCTAAAATACAATTTCATACCTAATGCATCTTGCAGTTTCTTCCAAACCCGCAATGTAAACCTCGGATCTCTATCCGAAATAATAGAAATAGGTACTCCATGCAATCTCACAATCTAAGAAACATACAATTCAGCTAGCTTATCAAACGAGTAATCTGTACGAACCGAAACAAAATGAGCCTATTTAGTCAATCTATCCATAATAACCTAGATCACATCTTTCTTGCTCGGTGTCAACAGCAAACCGGATACAAAATCTATCATGACTCTATCCTATTTCCACTCTAGTATCATGATTGGCTGAAGTAACCAAGACGATACCTGGTGCTCGACTTTAACTTGCTGATAGATTAAACACTTCGAAACAAAGTTAGAAATGTCTCGTTTCGTACCATGCCACCAGTAAAGTTGTTTCAAATCATTATACATTTTTGTACTACCCGGATGAATTGATAACCGACTCTATGAGCTTCATTCAAAATCATTTGAATCAACTCTGAATTTCTCAGAATACATATTTGGTTTCTGAACCTTAATCAACCCTCAGCATCAACTCGAAACTCTGAATCAGCTTTTAATTCACATTGAGCCTGTTTTGCTAATAATTCATTATTGACTTTCTGGGCTTCGCAGATCTGTTGTATAAATAACGGTCTTGTTTTTAACTCAACTATTATAGAACCATCATCAGATATAGCCATATTTGTGTTCATTGCACGTAGAGTAAATAGTGATTTTTGGCTTAAAGCATTAGCAACAACATTAGCCTTTCCCGGATGGTAATTAATCACAAGTTCGTAATCTTTTAGCAACTCTAACCATCGTCGCTATCTTAAATTCATATCTTTCTGAATCATCAAATATTTCAAACTTTTGTGATCAGTATAAACATGACATTTCTCACTGAACAGATAATGACCTCATATTTTCAATGCAAAAACAATAGCTGTCAATTCCAAGTCGTGTGTCGGATAGTTCTTTTCATGCGGCTTTAACTGTCTCGAGGCATAAGCTATGACTTTGCCTTCCTGCATTAACACAAAGCCCAAACCATTTAAAGATGCATCACTATAGATAACAAATTCTTTACCCGATTCTGGCTGAACTAGCACTAGAGCTTCGGTCAAAAGGGCTTTCAACTGATCAAAACTTTTTTGGCACTTTTCTAACCACTCAAACTTAATATCTTTCTGTAGTAGCTTCGTCATCGGGGTTGCAATCATAGAGAAACCTTTCACGAATCTTCTATAGTAATCAGCAAGTCCTAGAAAACTTCGGACTTCAGAAACATTTCTCAGAGGTTTCCAATCAAGTATAGCAGAAAGTTTACTCAGATCAACCCGAATACTCAATGCTGATACAACATGTCCTAGAAAACTGACTTCACGTAACCAGAAATCACATTTACTGAACTTCGTATACAACTATTTATCTCGCAAAGTCTGTAACACAAGTCTCAGATGTTCGGCATGCTCGGTTTCATCACGAGAATAGATCAAAATGTTATATATGAACACAACCACAAATCGATCTAAATACTGTCTGAAGATTCGGTTCATCAAATCTATGAAAACAACAGGTGCATTAGTAAGTCCGAAAGGTATAACTAGAAACTCATAATGTCCGTACCTCGTTCAGAAAGCAGTTTTCAGCACACCAGAGTTTTTAACTCGCAACTGATAGTAACTTGATCTCAAATCTATCTTTGAAAACACTGTAGCCCCTTTCAGCTGATCGAGCAAGTCATCAATCTGTGGCAACGGATATTTATTCTTTATAGTCACCTTATTGAGCTGTCTATAATCGATACACATTCTCATAGTTCTGTCTTTCTTTTTTACAAATAAAACTAGTGCACCCCAGGGAGAGAAACTCGGTCGCGCGAAGCCTCTATTTGTCAACTCTTGTAACTGAGCTTTTAATTCTTTTAATTCAGTAGGTGCCATTCTGTACGGAGCTATTGATATCAGAGTCGTCCCCGGCACTAACTCAATACCAAACTCTACTTCTTGGATAGGTGGCAAACCCGGTAATTCTTCAGGAAACTCATCTTGATACTCTTCCACAACTGGTACTGATTCAATCTTTCTTTCGGTCACTTTACTATCAAGCACATACGCAAAGTAAGCTTCACAACCCTTCCTCACATATTTCTGAGCTAACATCGAATATATCACTATCGATAAACCATTTAGATTATTAGATTCAATCTGAATAAATATATCATTATTGCATCGTAAATCAATAGTATTTCTTTTGCAATTTACGACAGCATCATGCAAAGTTAACCAGTCCATACCTAGAATTATATCGAACTCGTCAAATAGAAACAACATCAAATCAGCAGGAAAACATCAAAAGATGAGACAGAGCATGTTGAGCATTTGAGGATAGTTTTACAAACTTTGAGAGATAAGCAACTGTATGCTAAGTTTAGTAAAAGTGAATTTTGGCTCCGGGAAGTTGGATTTTTGGGTCATATTGTTTCAGGTGATGGTATACGGGTTGATCCTAGTAAAATTTCAGCCATTGTTGATTGGAAACCACCAAAAATGTAAATCTGAAGTTAGAAGTTTCTTGGGGCTAGCTGGGTATTATCTCATGGGTTTGTAAATGGATTTTCTATAATTGCTCGCTTCTATAACTAGACTACTCCAAAAGGATGTTAAATTTGAATGGACGAAAGAATGTCAACGAGTTTTGAAGAATTGAAAAAGTTATTAACAGAGGCACCAAAGTGCTAGTACAAATTTAATCAATGTAAAGAATTTGTGGTGTATAGTGATGCTTCTCTAAATGGTTTAGGGTGTGTGCTCATCCAAGAAGGAAAAGTGGTGGCTTATGCTTCGAGGCAGTTAAAACCTCATGAGAGGAATTATCCTACTCACGATTTGGAATTGGCTGCGGTGGTGTTTGCTTTGAAGATTTGATGACATTATTTGTATGGTGAAAAGTGTCGGGTATATACCGACCATAAAAGTCTTAAGTACTTGATGTCACAAAAAGACTTGAATTTAAGACAGCGAAGATAGTTGGAGTTATTGAAAGATTACGAGCTTGTTATTGATTATCATCCGGGAAAAACGAATGTGGTTGCCGATGCTTTAAGCAGAAAGTTGTTGTTTGCTTTGAGAGTTATGAACACTTAGTTGAAAATGTCAGATGATGGTTCGATTCTAGCAGAGTTAAGAGTAAAACCGATGTTTTTACAAGAGATTTTTGAAGCTCAGAAAGATGATCAAGATTTGCAAGCCAAGAGAAAGCAGTGTGAAATTGATACAGAGTCAGATTTCAGAATCGGTTCTGATTGGTGTTTAATGTTTAAAGATCGGATTTGTGTACCAAAGAATGAGGAATTGATTCAAAAGATCCTACAGGAAGCACATAGTAGTTGTTTCTCGATTCATCTGGGTAGTACGAAAATGTATAATGACTTGAAGAAAATGTATTGGTGGAATGGAATGAAAAGGGATATATCAGAGTTTGTGTCCAAATGCTTAATTTGTCAACAGGTGAAAGCTGAACACCAAGTGCCTTCGGGATTACTTCAGCCTATTATGGTTCTTGAATGGAAATGGAATCGGATTACTATGGATTTTGTTTTAGGGTTGCCATTGACTCCAAGAAAGAAAGATGTCGTCCGGGTAATAGTTGACAGATTAACTAAGTCGGCTCATTTTATCCCGGTACGTACGGATTATTCTCTTAACAAGTTGGCTGAACTGTATGTTAGAGAAATTGTTAGACTACATGGAATACCATTGTCGATTATTTCAGATAGAGATCCAAGGTTTACCTCGCGGTTTTGGCAAAAGTTGCAAAACGCGTTAGGTACAAAGTTAAATTTCAGTACTGCTTTTCATCCACAAACTGATGGGTAATCAGAGAGAATAATTCAGATTCTTGAAGATATGCTCAGATGTTGTGTATTGGAATTTCAAGAAAGTTGGGAAAGATATTTACCGTTGGTAGAATTTACTTACAATAATAGTTATCAGACGAGCTTGAAAATGGCACCTTATGAAGCATTGTATGGTCGTAAATGTCAAACGCCATTGTATTGGACTGAACTTAAGGAAAATCAGATTTATGGAGTTGATCTAATAAAAGAAACTGAAGAAAAAGTGAAGGTAATTCGAGATTGTTTGAAAGCTGCTTCAGATAGACAGCAATCTTATGCAGATCTAAAACGAAAGGACATTGAATTTTAAGTTGGTGATAAAGTACTTTTAAAGGTGTCTCCGTGGAAGAAAGTTCTTAGATTTGGACGGAAGGGCAAATTAAGTCCGCGTTTTATTGGGCCGTATGAAATAATTGAAAAAGTTGAACCGGTAGCATATCGGCTAGCTTTACCACCTGAATTAGAGAAGATTCATGATGTGTTCCACGTATCTATGTTACGTCGGTATCGTTCGGATCCTTCACATGTGGTTTCACCGACAGAAATTGAACTACAACCAGATATGACCTATGAAGAAGAACCGATTAAGATTTTAGCTCGAGAGGTAAAACAACTAAGGAATAAAAATATTGCACTTGTGAAGGTGTTGTAGCAAAAGCATGGAGTAGAAGAAGCTACATGGGAATCCGAAGAAAATATGAGAAATCAATACCTACATCTGTTTACCGGTAAGATTTTCGAGGACGAAAATCCTTAAAGGGGGGGAGAGTTGTAATATCCCGAATTAGGGCCTAATCGAAATAGTGGTTTCGTGACCACAAATCCGAGATAGAAATAATTATTTTATAATTATTTTGAGGTTTATGATATGATTGCATAATTGTGTGAAGATTTCGTGAAGAAATTTTTAGCATAACGAGTTTAATTTAAAGTTAGGGATTAAATCGAATAAGTTGCAAAACTTGCATTCTAGAAGTTTTTAGTATGAAATTGCTTTGAAATATTAATTAGGAGGTCTTAAATAGAAATTTGACCAATTTTAAGTTCATGGGCAAAATTAGGACATGGAAGGAATTTTTGAAAGTTTAGTAAGGATGGGCATTTTGGTCATTTGGATATTAAATGAAATAAAATGGGAAAAATAACACAAAATGGTCATCTTCTTCATTTAGTTGCTGCCGAATTTTACTCTCACCATAGCTAGGGTTTCTTCAACTTTCAAGCTTCATAGTAAGTGATTCCAAGCCCCGTTTTTAATGATTTTTACGTTTTTGAGATCCCAGAACTCTGGTAAAAAGCTTATGCTAGCAATAATTTAACCTAGGGTTTATATTTGGAAAAATACCCATAGGTGAAATTTGTGTATTTTGATGTTTTATGATAGAATATGAGGTTTTAAATTATGTTAGACAACTTGTACTACTCGATTTTAAGCAAAAACGAGTAAAAGGGCTTAATCGGTAAAAATACCTAATAGTCACAAGTACATGTTAGAGTGAGAATTTGATGATGCCATAGAAGAGAAAAGTGATCAGCATATTATAAAACATAAGAATAAGGAATAAAGTTTAATCCCGAGCCTAGGGGCAAAAGTGTAAATATGCAAAAGTTTAGGGGTAAAATTGTAATTTTGCCAAAATTTGAATTAAGGATTAATTTGATAATGTGAATATTAAATAATCTAAATGTGTTATTTTAGATCAAGAAAGACGTGGAATCGACCCCAATCGAGGAAAAGAAAAGATTGTGGACTAAATTGCAAAATCTTTGTATTTTGGTACCAAGGTAAGTTCATGTGTAAATAATGTAGCATAATTGTTATTTTTAAGTTATTGATGTCAATTATATGATATGCTGATTTTTATTATGAAATATATGCTTTGTGGTTAATTTCGAATAAAATGCAAATTATGTGAGCTACTTGTTAAATATAAATTGTTACTGAGTATTGGTTTCGGTATTCTACGGAAGACGGCAAGGATATGTGATCGAGGAAAATCCCGTTTGAACCTTAGGAATAGATTAGGATACAAGTGACATGTCACTAGGATGGTTGAGCATCCGAACTCATTGAGTTGAGTCCGAGTTCACTTACGGATGCGAATGTCTAAACTCGTTGAGTTGAGTCCGAGTTCACTTACGGATGCGAATGTCCGAACTCGTTGAGTTGAGTCCGAGTTCGTGAGATGTAACTAGGCATCCGAACTCATTGAGTTGAGTCCAAGTTCACTTATGGATGCGAATGCCCGAGCTCGTTTAGTTGAGTCCGAGTTCATTTAAGGGCGGGTTACATGATTGCTTGATTGCATATGTGGCACTTATGTGCAAGTTATCCATGTATCCGAATTATATTCCGATGTGTTCAACGGGTAAGGTTCTACTCGAATGGAGGAATACTCGAGATGAAAAGAGACGTATTGGTAAGTGTTGTGAAATGGATACTTTGGACAGGTATGTATTTAACCCTCGGGTTGAGTATTGATACAACAACGATAAGGTAATAAGATGATGAAAAATGATTAGAAATGTGATATATGTTTTGGTGATACATGCTAATGTTGATTGGTTTGATTGTTTGTTATGTTACTTATTATTTGCATATGAACTTACTAAGCATTTATGCTTACTCCCTCCTTCTTACTCATTGTAGTTTTGGACAAGCCAGCTCAGGAGTCGGGATAGGTCGAAGGCTCGGTCACACTATCTGGAAGACTTTTTGGTAAATGGCTTGTAAAATTTAAGTATGGCATGTATAGCAATATACCTATTTTGTGTAAATGATCTTATGATGTGGTGATGGAATGGTTGAGAAAATGCTTGATAATGATAAGTTATGGAAATGGTTAGTTTAGATTATGTTTAATGTTATGGAAGGTTAATAGGTTATCTAGTTCATGAAAACTCATAAAAAGGATGAAATTTGCCATAAATAGAACATTGCAGCAACACTGATGTGAGTTTGAAAATTTACTAAAAATCGTAGAAAACTAATTTGGTGATGAATTAAATATGAAATTGAAGCTTAATATGTCTGGTTTCAAATAAAATAAACGAAACCGGTAAAGGAATTATATGTTAGAAGATATTTGAATTTTAGTGAAACAGGGCCAGAGTGATTTCTGGATCCCCTGTTCCAACTTTAGAAATTCACCATAAATTGTACAGATGTAATTAGGTGTTGTATTTTATAATCTCAGAATCCTTACTAAGTCTAGTTTCAGCAGAAACAAACTTCATAGTCATATGAATTTTTTACAGATAGAAATGTGGTTCGTAGTAAACAGAGGGCAGTCCAGTCAAGTCCTGAAACAGGGGTAACTTTAACTAATAAACTGTACTAATTTGCCCAACAAAAAATTCTATAAAAAAATTAGTAAATAGGTATATGAGTCTAGATTCAGGGAAAATTTACAGATCTTGATTTCGAGTTTTGTAACTCAAGATATGATTTTTCTTGTAACTATGACGCAAGTAGCTAGAAAGCTGTGAATGTAGAATCAAATAATCCAAAGTTCTAAAAATGTTAAATTAAGCTTAGTAACACCTCATACTCGACTCCGGCGACGGTCTCGGGCGTGGGGGCGTTACACAAGAACCATGATCAAGATAGCAAATACTTATATATCAAATTAGCCATTTTCGCATGGCATATTATACACAACACTTTAAACATATCCGAAATGTAGTATAGCCTATACATGCCATAGGTTTGAAATTTAGCTTTTTAAAAATACTGATTAACAGACGATAGTGTGATAGACTTCGCTGACGGTCCCCGATCCCATAACTAGTCTCCAAAATCTATAAAACAGAGGCAAACATACACACACAATAAGCTATCATAGCTTAGTAAGTCATAAGCAAATAAATTACTAAAATGCACATATCTTATACATGATTTCACATTTCAATATAAATTCATTAGCATTAAATATCACATAGCTGAATACATATTTAACCTTTAATACAAATATATAATTTGTATCACATACCAAATAGCCAACTTACCTTATTTTCAAATAAACATTTATCTATCACATACCTGGTCACTTTAGCTCAATTACACATTCGATCACAACTTATCATTGCCCGTTGAACTATTAGGAATTAAATAGGATAATCGGATAATTTCACATATCGTACAATGCCAACGTCCCAGACGTGGTCTTACATGTAATCATAAATCGATGCCACTGTCTCAGACAGGGCCTTACACGAGAACACATATCGATGCCAACGTCCCAGACGTGGTCTTACACGAGAACACATATCAAAAATCTTATGTCATGACATATATATCCTAGCTATTCCTAAGGCTCATACGAGGCTTTCGGACGTTGTAACTCAGTCCAATCGAATTCGTAAACATAGCTCCCAAGCATATACACATTCAACAATCACATATATACTCTCACATAATTAATTTTAGCATATAAAATCGTATTTATTTAAAATTAACAACATCTATTTACTTATAAACTTACCTTGAACAACGATAACCGGAACAGGACGATTATTCGACAACTTTGGTTTTCCCCCAATCCAAATCCGATTTCTTTGATTCTTGATCTAAACATATTCAAATTAAACTCTTTCAAACATAATTTCATTCAATTTAGTCCAAAAACGCAAATAACCATTTTGCCCCTAACATTTCACACTTTTTACAATTTAGTCCAAATTGCACAAAACACAAAACATGCAAAATTTGAGTACACTATGCTTAGGCCAGATCTTTCTTATGCTCATACAAGTCCATACATTTTATTTATTTTACATTTTAGTCCCTCAATTTATTATTTTTGCAATTTAGCCCTAATTAGTCAAATTCATCAAAAATTCCAATACAAAATATATTAATCCAAGACATATCTTTCATAACTCGTCATCTAACACACAAATTTCATAAATTCATCTGTAGACATTCAATTTTTCCCGGGCCCAGAAATAAGTCCAAAAATAAAAATAATAAAACCCCAAAAAATAAAAATAAAACGAAGTCCAAGTTCAGTCCAGAATTACAAATATAATTTGGCCCGATCGGAATGGCCCATTACTTGAAAAGATTTAGGGTCCATCTACAAGCTTGACTCATATGGAAATATAATCTTCAATGATATACAATCTTAGATATGATTGCAATCTTAGATATGATATGCAATCTTAGATATGATACAATCTTAGATATGATTGCAATCTTAGATATGATATGGAATCTTGAAGATATGATATTGTAATCTTGGAGATTTAATTTGTAGATATCCTTTAATCTTAACCGTTGATGTAATTGATCTGTACCGTTGGATTTGGGAAGGCTCAATTATAAATAAAGGCCTCTCCCTTCATTGTAAATCACTTGAGTTTTGGAAAGCAAAAAGAATTCTTGAGAGCATTCACTCAAATTTCTCTCCCTCTTGCGTTCTTACTCTCTGTGGTCTGTTCTTATTTTATTCTTCGTCTATTTTAGTTTTTCAACCTTTTTTTTTATTTTAATTTCTTCATTTTTCAAATATGTATATTTATTCCTATGTTTTATACATTTGATTATGTATTTTATATATTGTAATATTTAACCTTTTTATAAAGTTTATTTTCAAATATATATTTTCTATGCATGTATATATATTATATTATCATTTCATGTATTTTGAACTATTGCATTATATTTTTATAATTTGTAAATGTTCTATTTATTCATTTTTTTTAGTGTATGTCATTTATCTTATTTGTGCATAGTTTCATTTTTTTTTATATGCTATGTTTAATTATTTCTTTTATGTGCTATTTTATGATATATATTGTTGTATAATTTTTGCATGTATTATGTTTTTCTTTTAGTTTACTCATGTTCTTATTTGTTTATTATCTTATATTTACCCTAGTATGATTTTTTTCATTAAACGTATGTTCATGTTATTTAGTTGTCTTAATGATATTATTTATGTTTGTATGGAAATGTTAGAATATTTTGTACATCTATGCTTCATGATGCATTAATATGTCATCCTAAAACGTCATTTAAAATAATATTCCAAGGTTTTTTTTTTAAAAAAAATAAAAGGCAATGCTTGATGTTTGGAAACTTCGAGAAAGGTAGTGCCCTAACTTACTGGGTTGCGACTTTTCTCGTTGAATTCGAATAGTCAAGCACCCTTCTAAGTGATTTTGAGTTTTCAAAACTTAAACAATTATTTCGAGATTTCAAAACATAGTGTCCTAACTTACTGGATATGGCGTTTTGTTGTTTCGAGATAAAAATTTTCGAAAGACGAGCTTAGTTTCGAAGGTTTTAAAATGTTGCGTCCTAACTTACTGGATGTGATGTTTTGACTCGTTTGAAATAAGTGAGCCTTAATTTTCAAAATTAAGACATTTTAATTAAAAGAGGTTTGCATCTTAAAACTTTCAAATTTCCGACATTAAAGACACTTTATAATCAATTAGGTACCAATTTTTGGGCGTTACGAGGGTGCTAACCCTTCCTCGTACGTAACCGACTCCCGAATCCATTTTCTTGACTTTCGTAGACCAAAATTAATGTTTTAAAACAAAACATTTTATAAGGTGATCCAATCACACTTAAAAAGATTGGTGGCGACTCCCGTTTTCGTTTTTCTTAAAGTCGAACCCCATTTTCCAAAACTCGATTTAAAAATGGTTTCGACAGGTTGGCGACTCCACTAGGGACTAATAAGAGAGTCAAGCCGTATAATTGATTACCTTTTGTCTTAATGTCGAAAATTTGAAAAATTTTAAAATTCAATCCTCTTTGCATTACACGTGTTTGTATTATTGCATATGTTATATATTCTGATACGCATTGCATTTGCATAACCGTTGTGGTCACACCCTTAAGTGGGAGTGAGAAACTACGCCTTCGTGAGGTTTTCGCCTCCGTGTAGGATAGTGGATCACTTTCGGGATGCATCCGTACCTATGGTTTCGTGAGATTTTCATCTCCGTGTAGCCATAGGAAAATGTATTCCCCTAAACTAAACTCGATTCAAATGAGCCTATAATGGGTGAGAATCGAGGAATCTACTGGTTCAGGTACCTCAACTTTAGAACTAAAACCTCATATAGAAAAACCGTAAGAGCTCAACTTAGTTAGAATTATACTTTAGATATTACCCTCACATATCATTCTTGAGTTTATTAATATTATGTGATACTAACTGTTTCCTTTTTTCATTGCATATCATTTCGCATTTAAAAGGTATCGATTCACGGTCAGTTTTTAAGTTAGAAAGTTTTATTATGGAGAACGGACTTCTTGATAGAGTGGAGGGCAACGCTAAAGTCCACAGATGGTCTGAGCAAACTCAACTAGGAAAAGGGGATAGCATAGCTATGGGATATGTGTCGGAGCTGTCAGACTATATTCGTATCAGTGTTACACAGAATAATTTACAAAAGCTTAAGGAGATTTGGGATCAGTGGGGCAATGAGACCAAGCAGTCGTTCTACGGTAATTACGGAGATTTGCCCTATTTGTTTGACATTTAGGTTGATGAGTTTCGAGCTCTCGCTCAGTTTTGGAACCTAGCATACAGTTGTTTTACCTTTGGGGAGGTAGATTTAGTGCCTACTGTAGAAGAATACACAGACTTACTTCAGTGTCCTAGATTTTAGTGTGATAGGATTTATTCTCATGCTGCTTGTGTCCCAACCTTTGGTAAGAAGTTGATGACCATTACGGGGATGAGCGAGCAGTAGATCATGGCTAGAATTAAGGAAAAGAGTGAGAGTAAGTGCATTCCGTGGGGAGCTTTGAAAGATTTGATCCAGACACATCCAAACGAGGCGAAGAGGGTAGACATTTTTGCCTTAAGCTTATATGGATTGATGGTTTTCCCCAAGGCCTTGAGATATGTGGATGAGGTGACCACGGATCTCTTCCATCGACTTAGCAAATGGGTCACTTCTATTCTTGCGATTTTGGCGGAGACATTCAGGTCCTTGAATGCATGTAGGAGAGCCAGTGCAGGCAGGTTTGTTGGTTGTGCTTAGTTACTTTTAGCTTGGTTCTACAGTCACTTCCGATTGATAGATAGGGTGGTTTGTCGGGTCTTCTTTGAGGACTACTCCCTGTTGAAGGACATAGCAGCTTCAACTAGGAGAGTTGATGTTCCCGAAAAAAATTGGATAGCGCTACTTCAGAACCTGCAGTCAAAGGATGTGGAGTGGAGGGCTCCATGGATGATTCCTGGTGAGATTCTTTACCGATGTGGCTGTTTTGATTGGGTCCCTTTGTTGGGAATTTGGGGTGCCATTGGTTACGCCCCTTTGCTTGTGTTGAGGCAACATGGATTGAGATAGTTCATACCGACAACTTAAGGGTTGGTTCAGAGTGAGTTCGCGTATAGAGGAGCCGACTACAAGAGGAAGGTCAATGAGATCTCTAGTGCTTTGAACAAGACTTGTCGATTAAAAGGAGTAGCTATTAGCCCTGTTACGACTTCGGAGTACGTCGAGTGGAGAGGTAGAAGGATTAATGATAACATCCCTAGGCCAAGCATGGAAGGAGCTCAACCGATGGAGAAATATTTGCAAGTGACGCCCTCGGAGTTAGAAATTATGAAGTAAGAACTTGGAGCTCGAGAAGAGGATAGCAAAGCTCGAGGAAGAAAAGATATACTTGAGCCTAGATGTCGATGTGCAAAAGGTGGAGGTCGAGAAGGTAAAGAAGGAAAAGAAAAAGATAGAGGAAGATCGAGATGATTTAAAGAAGCACTACAAAAGGGCACAAGTATCCTTGAAGAGAGCGAGAATAAGACGGTCTTCAGATTAGTTGCAGAAAGAGGTCCGAGGGGAAAATTCCAAAGCCGAATATTGGGAGAGGAAGTTCCAAGAGGTGCAATTATGGAATTTGACCTTAGAGAAAGAAAATCAAGGGTTAAAAATTAGGGTGACTGAGCTTGGGCGATCCCTTCATCTGCAACGAAGTCGTGATTCCACGGTAGAGGTAAAGAAGCTAAAAGGCAAAGTTGAGGAGTTGGAATCAGCATTGCAAGATAGTAAGCTTTTTATCGAGCAGCTTGAGGCACGAGAGGATCATTTAAAGGGAGAACTGCGCCAGTCTAAAGATCAAAGTCAGAGATAGAGATTACCTTATTGGGGAAGCCATAATTCAGATCCAAGAGGTAGCTGAACATGTTCGAAACTTGGCAGTACGAGCTGACGTATTGAGTATGATGCATGAGTTATCGTCGGATGTAGGTCGAGAGTTAGCCATTTTATTAGATAGAGTTAAAACTTTGGGCATTAGGGCGAAAGCGTATTTGTAATCCTCTTATATGTAAAGATATTCTTTTTCTAAATAAAGTTTTCTAAATGAGATTGAATCGAGATCGATACCTTTTGCATTCATTTGCATCTTATAGCATTTCATTGCATCATTTGCATTCAAAATTATAAAAAGACCCTAATTATTTAAAGTTATTAAAAAGAGAAAGAAAAAGAGAGAGAGAGAAGAGGGTCACGGCTGAGTGAAAAAAATTTGAATGGGAATTAACGACGTTCCTTTACATATCCCCGACTTTTGTGTCAGGAGGGATAGCTTACCTAGAAAAGGGGGTGTTTGGAAATAAAAATCATCCCATCAATGTCATACATGAGGAAGGGACTGAACAAAGAAACCTTGAGGGCATTCGCCCTCACGAACCGGGAAGTTCTTTAAACAATTGGATCAGAGAAGAACTTCCTGTAATCTTTAGGAATTTTACTAATAATATTCGAACACTCTTGTTGCTCTAAAGCCTAGGAGTAATGAGATTTCTTTTGAGAAGTGGGCTCATGTTCAGACATTTTTATTTTCAATAAAACATACTTTTATTATTTATCCGAGTAAATATTCTTTCATTCTGATTCTTTTGACCTTTGACATTCTTTATAAATTTTCATTTCATGTAAATAGTCATTATTGAATTCATTTATTCCTTGTATATTCTTTTGTGTGCCTATAACGATACTACAAATTCAGAGTTCCTTTTGAGTGTGCTATATGTTTAGAGGAATCTCAGTACTTTGAAGGTGACAGAAATTGTGACTTGTTTCTGAATTTGTTGAAAATGGTTTTTACCCCATGAAGTGGTGGTAGGAAATATAGCCTTAGAGGAAGGAAAGATTGCGAAATTGGAATTAGCTGAGGAGATAAAACAAGACCTTGTTGAGACTATTATGGGAATTCAAAAATATGGTCCAAAGACGCATGTAGGAGGATTTGCAATTGCCAGGATAAACATGAGGTTTTGGGGCACTGTTGGTCCACCATGGAAAGGGACCGCATTAGTTGTACAATGAATGCCAAATTTAAAGTAGTCAAGACTTATGAGGCATGTATGTTATGGGCCCGAGCTCGTCAAAAGTATCAAGCTGACAATGACTCATCTTTGTGGACGTCAACTATTGCATTAAGAGGAGGAGATAGCTTCATATGTCAATATTACAAAGTCAAAAGTCATCCATTTCAAAAAAAAAAAAGAATTTTATAACTGCACAATGCCAAAAGTTTGCAGTCTTTTCAAAGGTTGCCAAAAGAAAAGAAAAAGAAGAAAAAAACAAATTACAGAAGATGACCGAGACGGGTAAAAATTGGCATAAGAAACTACCGCCTACTCTCTATGCTTACGCTGGGGCAAACACCTTCAATCCAATTGTTTCAAAGGTTCCAACCATCATCCTTGGAATGGGTGCATTGTTTGGCTTTTCTGAGTAGTCTGATGTGCCGTCAATAGCTGCGATGGTTAGCTCCAGGCGGTGGCCATTGATTTCCAGCTTTGGGGCATTAGGCCGTACACAGTCTCTGAAGCTTAAAATGATAGATTCTTTCTTCAAAACCAGTTTCTGACAAAGTGGATGACGGTATCATGAAGGAAGCTCTCTTAGACTTCTATACAAGTTCAGGGAAGAGGAAACCTGATCAAATCATTATTTTCAGGGATGGGGTTAGCGAGTCTCAATTCAATCAAGTTTTGATCAAGTTATTGAGGCTTGCAAGTTCCTTGACGAGAAGTGGAACCCTAAAGATTGTGGTTATTGTTGTACGAAAAACCATCATACCAAGTTTTTTCAGCAGGGATCTCCTGACAATGTGCTACATGGTACTGTCATTGACAACAAAGTATGCCATCCAAAGAACAATGATTTTTACCTTGGTACCCATGTTGGAATGATTGGAATCACGAGGCAGAACCACTATCATGTTCTCTTAGACCAGGCTGGGTTTTCGGCTGATGATCTGCAAGAGTTTGTTCATTCTCTATCCTATATGTATCAAAGTAGTGCCACAGCCATATTTGTTGTGGCTTCTATTTGCTACGCTCATTTGGCAGCTTCATAGTTGGGGGCAATTTATAAAGATTAGGGATGCTTCAGAAACATCATCGAGTCATGGTGGGATGTATGCTCTGGGAATAATTTCTGTACCTCAGCGTTCCAGGTTGAAGGATAAAGTCAGCAACTTCATTCTTTTCTGCTGAGAATCATTGAACCATCTTTTTGTAGGGTTTGACAAACAACAGCCAGGACTGCTGTTGGGGCAATCCCTTTCTCATGGGTTTATGAATCAAGATTTTTCCTCCAAGCTTTGATAGAGTCAAGAATTGAATATCTCTAGTAAACTTAACTTGAAAGTATTCATCCTAAGCAAATGTACCAAGAATGGATGATACAGACTTATGACAAAGAAGGTTCATCCAAAAGAATTTCATAAAGGAAACCTTGTGCTGAAAGAGATCTTTCCCATGCAAAAGGATGCCGAATTGGGAAGGGCCATATGTTGCGAAGAGGGCTTTCTCTAGAGGTGCACTGATTTTGACAAGAAATGGATAGGAAGAATTTATCTGATCTAGTGAATTCGGACTCGGTCAAGGAGTACTTTGTCTGAAGGAGAAGGGAAGCCAAGGTGAAAACACGCAAAGGGCACTTTGGGACTTATATTTCAAAAAAAAGGAAAAAAGAAAAGAAAAGGAGAAAAAAATAATAAAAAGAAAAAAGAAAAAATGGAGAGGCCAAGGTGAAAACCCGCAAAGGGCACTTTGGGACTTATATTTCAAAAAAAAGGAAAAAAGAAAAGAAAAATAATAAAATAATAAAAAGAAAAAAGAAAAAATAGAAAGGCCAAGGTGAAAACCCGCAAAGGGCGCCTTGTGACCAAAGGGGTTTTTGAGTTGAAAACCCGAAAGGGCAGCTCAAATTTTGAAGAGCACACGGTAATCTTGCTATATTTGATTCAACGAAGAATGAAGCGTGTTGCATATCGGGGCATCAACAAACTACTTTGGATCTTTTAAACACATGTTGAACTCAAGAAAGTCTTCATGGAGTCATGTATAAACGCTCAAGCGGCGATATCTAGGGCATCTAACTTTTGTCCTGTTTGCTATCTTTAGATTCTCTTTCTTCTCAAAGATAGGCTTTCAGATTAATTTCTTTTGTATTTTTTTTTTGACAAATCTAATTATTCTCAAGATTAAATTCATCTTCTATTATTCTTAAATTATGTTGCATTAAAATAATGATGGATGAACTAAATAATTTTCACAAATGAAGTTTTGCTCATTACTCTGGAAATTTCTAGATAATACAAGAAACTAAAACAGAACAATTGTTCGAAGAATTCATGTAAGTGAGGTTTGAAAGAACTCGAGGAAATTCTTTCTTTAGTCCAAAATGATGATTGGACAAATCAAACGATTCGATCTTAAGAGAGGATCATCTTACAGACATTTTTGGTGGGTCATAGCATTTGAAGAATGGTACAAACCTACAGGCTGAGTAGGAATAATATTTCGAGAGAAATAAGGATAAACTTCGACGAAAGAGTGAATGGTGACGCCTGGAATAGGGGTCATGTTCATAAACATTTTGCATTATAACAGGTTTAATTAGGAGCATTTGATTCACTTCAATCATAGCATCCTAATCATCAGGCATAATCATTCTACAGGTTATCAAAGACGACGTGCCTTAATCCCCTAAGTAATAGGGTAATAGGCCGCAACATAGCAGATCTGGCTGAAGCAAGATCCAAGATGGTTTGGCATCTTTGTGCTTACAAGGAACAAATCGAAGACATAGCTTATTTGGTTTCCACGTGCTTACGATGAAGCAAATCTAAGATGATTTGGCATCTCTGTAGTGTCAGAGAACAAATCAAAGTTTGGCGTCTCCATATTCGACGGAGAGCAGACACAGTAGATCTGGCCTTCAGATGTTTATACTGAAGTAAGATCCAAGATGGTTTAGCATCCTTGTGCTTACAAGGAACAAATCGAAGACATAACTGATTTGGCTTTCACGTGCTTACGATGAAGCAAATCTAAGATGATTTGGCATCTCTGTATTATCAAAGAACAAACTGAAGTTTGGCGTCTCCATATTCGACGGAGAGCAGACACATAGCAGATCTAACCTTCAGATGTTTATACTGAAGCAAGATCCATGATGGTTTGGCATCCTTGTGCTTACAAGGAACAAATCGAAGACATAGCTGATTTGGCTTTCACGTGCTTACGATGAAACAAATCTAAGATGATTTGGCATCTCTGTATTGTCAGAGAACAAATCAAAGTTTGGCGTCTCCATATTCAACGGAGAGCAGACACATAGCAGATCTAACCTTCAGATGTTTATACTGAAGCAAGATCCAAGATGGTTTGGCATCCTTATGCTTACAAGGAACAAATCGAAGACATAGCTAATTTGGCTTTCACGTGCTTACGATGAAGCAAATCTAAGATGATTTGGCATCTCTGTATTGTCAGAGAACAAATCGAAGTTTGGCATCTCCATATTCGACGGAGAGCAGATCGAAGACATAGCAGATCTGACCTTTGGATGTTTTCACATCGAAGCAGATCCAAGATGATTTGGCATTCTTGTGTTTACAAGGAGCAAATCGAAGACACAGCAGATTTGGCTTTCACGTGTTTACACTGAAGCAGATCCAAGATGATTTGGCATCTCTGTATTGTCAGAGAACAAATTAAAGAAACAGATTTAGGCATCTCCATATACGACGAGAGAGCGGATCGAAGACATAGCGATCTAACCTTCGGATGTTTTCGCATCGGGCGGATCCAAGATGATTTGGCATCCCCGTGTTTTTACAGGAACAGATCGAAGACATAACGAATCGACATTTACGTACTTACAAATGAAGCGGATCAAAGATTTTAACATGGCATCCCTGTGTTTATAGGGAACAAGTTGAAGATAGCAAATATCACCTTCCTGAGTTGCAGTGAAGTAGATTGAAGCCGTCAAGAGGCCATTTAAAGAAGATCAAGGATCAAGAACTCAAGACTCGGCGAGCCTGGGCAAAATTAGTCCTTTTATAGTCTTTGCTCTATTCCTGTTACACAGCAATGAGCAAAGAGGGGCAGCTGTAAACACTCAATTTTGCCCGAGCCCAGAAATAAGTCCAAAAACAAAAATAATAAAACCCCAAAAAATAAAAATAAAACGAAGTCCAAGTTCAGTCCAGAATTACAAATATAATTTGGCCCGATCAAAATGGCCCATTACTTGAAAAGATTTAAGGTCCATCTACAAGCTTGACTCATATGGAAATATAATCTTCAATGATATACAATCTTAGATATGATTGCAATCTTAGATATGATATGCAATCTTAGATATGATGCAATCTTAGATATGATTGCAATCTTAGATATGATATGGAATCTTGAAGATATGATCTTATAATCTTGGAGATTTAATTTGTAGATATCCTTTAATCTTAACCGTTGATGTAATTGATCTGTACCGTTGGATTTGGGAAGGCTCAACTATAAATAGGGGCCTCTCCCTTCATTGTAAATCACTTGAGTTTTGGGAAGCAATAAGAATTCTTGAGAGCATTCACTCAAATTTCTCTCCCTCTTGCGTTCTTACTCTCTGTGGTTTGTTCTTATTTTATTCTTCGTCTATCTTAGTTTTTCAACCTTTTTTTTATTTTAATTTCTTCATATTTCAAATATGTATATTTATTCCTATCTTTTATACATTTGATTATGTATTTTATATATTATAATATTTAAACTTTTTATAAAGTTTATTTTCAAATATATATTTTCTATGCATGTATATATATTATATTATCATTTCATGTATTTTGAACTATTGCATTATATTTTTATAATTTGTAAATGTTCTATTTATTCATTGTTTTTAGTGTATGCCACTTATCTTATTTGTGCATAGTTTCATTTTTTTTATATGCTATGTTTAATTATTTCTTTTATGTGCTATTTTATGATATATATTGTTGTATAATTTTTGCATGTATTATGTTTTTCTTTTGGTTTACTCATGTTCTTATTTGTTTATTATCTTATATTTACCCTAGTATGATTTTTTTCATTAAACGTATGTTCATGTTATTTAGTTTTGTCTTAATGATATTATTTATGTTTGTATGGAAATGTTAGAATATTTTGTACATCTATGCTTCATGATGCATTAATATGTCATCCTAAAATGTCATTTAAAATAATATTCTAAGGTTTTTTTTAAAAAAAATAAAAGGCAATGCTTGATGTTTGGAAACTTCGAGAAATGTAGTGCCCTAACTTACTGGGTTGCAACTTTTCTCGTTGAATTCGAATAGTCAAGCACCCTTCTAAGTGATTTTGAGTTTTCAAAACTTAAACAATTATTTCGAGATTTCAAAACATAGTGTCCTAACTTACTGGATATGGCGTTTTGTTGTTTCGAGATAGAAATTTTCGAAAGACGAGCTTAGTTTCGAAGGTTTTAAAATGTTGCGTCCTAACTTACTAGATGTGATGTTTTGACTCGTTTGAAATAAGTGAGCCTTAATTTTCAAAATTGAGACATTCTAATTAAAAGAGGTTTGCATCTTAAAACTTTCAAATTTTCGACATTAAAGACACTTGATAATCAATTAGGTACCAATTTTTGGGCGTTACGAGGGTGCTAACCCTTCCTCGTACGTAACCGACTCCCGAATCCATTTTCTCGACTTTCGTAGACCAAAATTAATGTTTTAAAACAAAAAATTTTATAAGGTGATCCAATCACACCTAAAAAGATTGGTGGCGACTCCCGTTTTCGTTTTTCTTAAAGTCGAACCCCATTTTCCAAAACTTGATTTAAAAATGGTTTCGACATCATCAATGGCATAACTCAAAATATTCATCAAAATCAAACATCAAAATCAAAAATTAAGGCATGGGCTTTGTAAATTTCATAGCAACAACCCAAAAACGTAAAAATTATCAAAAATTGAGCTAGTTACATACCTTAATCAAGTTATCAAATGGCCGAATACCCTAAAGCTTTATTTCTTTCCTTTCCTTTGATGTTTCGGTCATGTGAAAAAGATGAATGCATGGTTGTTTAATTTATGTTTTATTATAACATATATATTATTTAACATTTTACAAGTTTCACCTTTGTTATAAAATATGAAACCATTATAAACCATGCCTTTAACCGTCTTTCCTTTATAATATGGGTTTAATTTCCTTTTCTAAACCCCACATTATAAAGACAATAGCAAATTAACACTTTAATAAATAGTTAGCAACTTTTATAACTTACACGATTAAGCCCTTTTATTAAATCGGGCACTCAAAGGATAAAATTAAAACACGAAAATTTCACACATATAAATTCACACATTATAAACATAGAAAATAATATTAAAATATTTTTTTGACTTGGATTTGTGGTCTCGAAACCACTGTTCCGAATAGGGTCTAAATTGGGTTGTTACATATATGCTATTGAATAGTGATGAATGACTATCTGAGTTGAATATGAGAAATTCGAGAAAGTTTCGATAATGTGATGACATTTGAAAAGTCCCGTACAATCCATAGGAATAGTTAGGATACATATGTCATGGCATAGGATTTCGATATGTGATTTCGTGTAAGACCACGTCTAGGACGTTGGCATCGATTTGAGATTTACATGTAAGACCATGTCTGGGACATCGACATCATATTTGATTTCGTGTAAAACCTTGTCTGGGACAATGGCATCGATATTTGATTACATGGAAGACCATATCTGGAACGTTGGAATTGTACGAACTTTTCGAGCTATTCGCGTATCCTATTTTATTCCGTACGGTTCAACGGGCATCCCGAGAAATGAATAACTATGTGAATGTTTATCCGATTTAGGTACGTATGAACTGTATATGGAATTTGGCAATAAAAAGTGATCATGAATATGATCTTTTGATATGTGAGCTACATAGAAATGTGATGTATTTATAAGTAAGTGATTATGAACAATTGAGCTAAATGAGAAATATGAACTTACTATTGTGTTATGCCATGATTCATATGAATGAATTGGTTTATAATTGTGATATGTGATAAGTTTATTTGTATATGGCTTATTAAGCTTTCGAAAGCTTACTTTGTGTGTGTTTGCATTGTTTTATAGATATCGAAGCTACTGGAAGCTTGGGGATCTTCGAGGATCATCACCACACTATCGAACTCTATTTTTGGTACCTTTTAAAAATGTGAATATTGAAGTATTGCATGTATAAGCTAGAAGTATCTGAATATGATTTCTGAAGTGTATATCATGCCATGTGGTATGGCTAGATTAAAGTTGATATTTGGTGTGGTTTTTGGTATATAAGTTATGTTAAGAAATGGTATGTGTTGATGTGCATAAATGGCCTAGTGAGAAATAGTCAATTTGGTAAGTTAATTATGTTAATAAGTTATGAAAATGGTATGATTTTGATATGAGAATGGATGTGAAAATTTGGGATAATGACATGTATGAATGAATGAGTTTGGTATGTGATTTTGGTATGTTTTGGTTTGGATAATAAGAATGAAATTGATTGATGACATTGTGGATTGAATTATGCATGTTTGAGTATTGTTTTGGTTGTTATTTGGTCATGAATTGTGCTTTGATTTTGGATTTGTAGGAATGACCATTAAGGGTGGCAAATTGGCTTTATAAATAGTCTATTTTTGTCTACACAGGCAGAGACACGGGCGTGTGTCTCAGTTGTGTGCGACACACGGTTATGTTAAATAGCCGTGTGTCCTCTAGGGTAGTCTTACAATTTAAAGTCAGTCTCGAGCACGGCCTAGACATACGAGCATGTCTGGTGGTCGTGTGAGGCACACAGCCTTGGCACGTGGATGTGTGTGGCCATTTCAAAGGGTACACGGGCTAGACACACAGGCGTGTGGTTATTCCTGTGACCCAAGTCAGTTTCGACCACGGCCAAGGCATACGGGCATGTCTCCGATCGTGTGGTACAAGTCAGTATGTATGCCCTATTTAGCCACGGCTTAGACACACTGCTGTGTCTAATATCATGTGAGGTACACGGCCTGATCACACAGGCGTGTGACCTCTATAACTTTGAAAAATTTTTAAGTTTCTGAGAAACTTTATTTCTGCTTAATTTAGTCCCGAACCCCTTATAAAGCATGTTTAAGGTCTCGATGACCTAAGAAAGGGACTTTGAAATGATGTTTGACTATGATGCTATGATGTATGGATGATATTTGTGAATTGATTATTAAATGTTCCGATATGTCCGGTAATGCATCATAACCCTAGTCCGGCAACGGATACGGGTTAGGGCTGTTACAAAGGTTTTGTCCCATTGGGTTTTCCTAGTAAAGGTTTTTAACTAAGCAACTTGTAATAGAAGATTGTGTACTATTTTTCCTTAATTAGGTTTTTATCCCATAGGGTTTTTCCTAATAAGGTTTTAATGAGGCATATTATCTACAAATGGACATCCAAGGGGGAGTGTTATGAATATCTTATTAAGTGGATGTCCATAAAGATCAAGATAAGTTTTGATGTACTTTAAATTCTAATAGTCATTAGAATTAGATCTCTACTTCATTTATATTTGTCATGTCTATAAATAGAGACTTTGAAGAAGTATTGTAATCATCCCATTGATCAATAATATACATTCTCTATTGCTTCCCATATTTTCTTTGTTCTTTAGTCTCTCTATCTCTCTTTATTTTATAATGATTATAAATTTATTTTTATCCTTTATTTTATAATATTTTAAAAAATACAAAATTATAATCTTTTATTTATTTATTTTATTAAATACTTGGAATTAATAATTTTAATTTTATAATCTAATCTATATTTAGACAACCATTAGATATATAAAAAATGCAATAATGTTAGGAAACTTATTTGTTTAATATATTAATTATTATTAAATATAATAGTAACATAAGTAAATAAAAATCTATTATTAGATAAATAAATTACATTATATTTTTTCTTACCTTAAGTCTATTGAGATATGAGTGGAGAATGCTAAAAATATATATATATATTTGATAAATAAAATTTCAAATATAAAATTAATTTATTAAAATTTTAAATATTTGACATGCCTTTCGTGTGCTGAAATGGTGCAGAGATCTGAAAAACCAAATACATAAATAAAATTGTAGTAGTATTAGTAAAAGAGTAAAGGGCTTATTTACTCAAACAAACAAAAAAAAAAAGTATAGGGGTTAAAAATAGTTATTAAATAGATTGAATAATTAAAAATAATTAAAACTCATAATTTGTAGCACATGCAAGATTGAATGAAAAAAGTATTATAATAACAAAATTTTGAAATTATTAAAAAAAAATGACCTTGAATCTCTTGAGATAGGAGTGGAGAATGCTGAAAAGGAATAAAAAAGTATTAGTATTATTATTAATAAAATAAAATATATAATATTCAAATACATAATTTAATAAAGTTATCAAATATTTGGCATACCTAAATAGAATGACGAATCCTGAAATTTATAGTACATGCAAGATTGAATGAAAATAACACTTGTTGTCTCAAGTAGTTGATCCAATGAAGTCCGAAACTTTTGTCACCAATTGGCAGTAACCTTCAACACCATCTTTTGTATTTTCGTTGTCTTGACTGACCTTAGCACCCGCACCTAGCGAAAATCACAAGGTTAAAAAGGAGAGGAAGTAAAAGGGAAGCTCGATAAACCAACGTAACGATTATTAATATAAAGAAATAAGGTTTATTTTTTAATGCAGATAGGAAATGGTGCTGCTTTGAATATCAAGGAAAACGACCACCACTCTTCTCAGGCGCCAATCATACATTCAAATTTTATTCCCTAAATGGATTAAGAGATTATGTTTACGGTTTTCATTTTTCTTTTACTTTCTCTGTTACTGTTACCGTAAGAATGATCAAAATGTGCTGATTTGCATTCGCTTATAATTTGGTCCATTCATTGATGTAAAGTTTCAGGATTTATTCAAAGAATTAGATTCATATCCTCATCCCTGACATCAATTATTGAAAAGAAAAAAAGATTTGTGGGCTAAGCCTTATCCAGTTTGATATATATATATGGATGATATATTTCCTTCCTTCTGCAACTGGCACTACTGCATGTTTGCAAGTGAGCGTGAGGGGTGCGACTGGCAAATTTGACGCCTCATATCTCAATCAATTCCAATCTCCACTCTAGTGCGAAACCTTCATTCGCCTTCTTTGTAGCTTTTCAATATTACCGAATTTCTTTTGAGAAAAACAGTAACTAATAAATGAAGAAGATAAATTAAGAAATAAAAGAATAAGAAGATAAATAAAGAAATTTTTTCTAGTTTTTAATTTCTATGTAGAAATGATCCCAAAGATGCTAAAGTAGAGGCTAGGGGAAGGGAAAGAATAAACTAATTAGGATGAAGTATTCTTATATGGATAAAACAAATATATGATCATGATACGACATAAGAGAATTAGTACTTAACATAAAATATGAGACATTAATTCTTTTGTTTTTTGCTACGTACAACGTTTAACACGTACTCACACAGTATCACTAAGACCTAATTTGGTTACTAGAGATGTTTCTGTTGGATAAAATATGTTAGCAAACAAATATAAATATAAATAATTGTATTAAATATAAGATCTGAACAAATAATATAAGCAAATATTTATATTTATATAAAAACACCATATTTAAATAAAAACAAATTAAATAAATAGTTATATTTAAAATATCAGATCTGAAAGACCAATTAAATAATTTTACTAGATGTTGAGGCCTGTTTTTACAGTTTTCTTAAGACAGATTCAGCCGCTCCTATGGTACTTGGAGAAACGTTGGTCGTCTGTTTCTCAGGATACAACAACAAGATGATTGCAGTAGTAACACCTTTGCAGTGATCAACGAAAAACCTTTCCTTCTTCTATCACCGAAAAATTTGAAAATTTGGAGAGAAAAAGAAAAGAATTTTCGAGAATTAAATAAATCCATTGTGTGTGGGTAAAGAATTCTGTAGTATTCTTTAGGCTTTTATAGGCATTCAATACGAAAGAATTTTGAAAATGTCCATGAATAAAAATACAAATCTGCATTAAAGGAGACTTTAAATCAATCCGAATAAAATAAAATTAAATTGATTGGAATAAAATAAAATCAAGATATTTGTCCTTTTAAAACAGATTTTGTATAATATCTGCTGAGAAAAATAAATTACGTATTGGCCCTTTTTGACCGGTCTGGACATTTCGCATTGCCCACAACGTGCGAGTGCGCTTCCAACCCTGGCAAGTTTGGATTTGCAGCCCCCTTGCGTGTGAGGTAGGGTTTCAAGCTTAGTCATCCAATAACTCTCAAGTGGATTTTCATATATCATATCTCACACTTGGTATTTAACCAATGTGGGATCTAAGCTTTTCTTTTCCTCAACAAATATTCACAAGTAGCTTACTTTAAGTATCAATTTCTTATTCATCACTCATTCATTTTGAGCATATGGTATACCGTTGTAAAGGTTTCATGGAGTAGAATATAAAACCATAATTTTATGATTCAACTCTCCACATTTACCAGTCGAGAATATGTCTCAAAGTTTCCAAAAAAATTACATTTTTTCCAACAATCCCCTACATGAATGAAAAATGATAATTTTAACGAAAAAACATTGACTTGATGTGGTGATAGAATCTATGATCAATAATTGTATAGGATAGGCAAGCATCCACCCTTGAACCTTTCCTTGTGAAAGTATATTTACTTTACTAGCCAACCAGTAGACGTGATGTCCTTGAACTGTTCTGTCTTTTGTGTAAACGATGATATACCTCACACAACTACTCTCCCTGGCAAAGTTTTAGCTCTCATGGGTATGTTTATATGGCTGTGAACATCTCCTAGTTCTGTAAAAGTTTGAGAGAACTATGCCCAAATAGTCTCCTCGAAGCGACCCCACTTCACTCTCACATATGTGACTTATGTTGCTCGGCTCACCAAAGCACACAACGGTCACTAAAAACATTGCTTAACCTATCTTATTTTTAGTCACTGTTTACATCATAGGAATGAACTTGGGATAATAACCCCACAGTGACCTCACAAGTCTATGCAAGTAGGTTTTCCCTTTGAACCTAAATATTAGGATCTCCAGTCAGCTAGGTAGGGTTTTCCTTCAAATAGTGCCTTTTATTTTCATGGGCCTTAGTTAGTCTCATTCTTTTTGATGTTTTATCATCATTCTTTTTGATGTTTTATCAACATGATCTTGATTTAAGCCATTAGTTAGCAGATCCACAATGTTATCTCTTTTTTTTTTTACAAAATCAATGGAGATAACTCCATTTGAGATCAATTTATTTTAACGATATTGTGTTGACGACACATATGTCTCGACTTACCATTATACATTACGTTAGCAAGCCACCCCCATACTTTCAAGTGGTTGTAGGATGATTTTCTACCTTTTCATTACTCATATGGTGTCATGTCCCTTTCCATTACTCATAGGTAATATTCATAAGCATTTCATATGATAATTGAGATCAGTGCATGATAGAATTTAGGATCCTTAATTAAACTTAAAAGAGAATAAAAGAAAACCAAGGAAACTGGAAAAAAAAAGTAAAAGAAAGTTTGGTGAAGTGATTTTGTTAGCTTTTATTCTCTAAGTATGTTGATATGATAAAACATTATATTTTTCCTTCTTTAACAAATTAAATGGAAAAAGTCTCAAATGTTTTCTAAGTGTAAAATATTCTCAAAAACATGTTCTATGTGTGTTTTATACTTAATTAAATGTTCTTGAGTTGGTTCCAAAGTGTTTCAAATGCTTTCAAGCAAATTTTAAGCAAAAGTATTGGTAGATGCTTGCATGTACCAAAATATGGCAAGTTAGTAACCAAATTTACAAAATGAGGGAGAAATAGGCCAATACATAAATGGGATATATAAGTACAAGTCAAGTCGATAGTCAAATTTGCAAAACAGGAGAGCAAGGTATCAGTACCCACATGAAGGTATCGATATCTGCTTAGAGGCATTGGTACATGTCTTGGAGGTTCTAGTTGTAGACACCTAACTTTAGGCTTTGAATTGGATTTATTTGGATTCTCGAGAATAAATTGATATTTTGATGAATTTCACTAAATTGAAGTCTAATTTAGTTTTAAATTTTTTTTGTTAACCAAGCTGTTTTAAATTGAGATTAAATTGAATTTCATTTAAATTATGGGAAGTTGATTTAAATTGAGATTAAATTGAACTTAATTTGAATTTTGAGATCAGAATAAATTTTTAAATATAGGCCAAATCAACTTTGGAACAATCAATTGCTTTTTTTAAACTCGAGTTAATTTTTTTTTGGTTTAGTTGAACCATTGGTGGAAGTTTTGGTGTCGAAATTTTTATGTATAAAAAAATATAAGATTTGATTTTTGTTTAATTTTGGTCCCAATAAGGTTATCAATTTTAAACCCAAAATCAGTTTTCAAATTTATCTTGATAGTCAAACTAATTTCCATGCAATGTTTTCTATTTCTTTCAGGCCCAATTGAAGCTGGTCCAAGTTTTTTTTAGGCCCAAATCAATTTTAAATTTGAAGTTTGAAATCATTTTCAAACCCAAGGCCCAATCTTTAGTCAATGAGCCCACTATTCACACAACCAAGAGTTTTTTGTTTCTTTTTTCTTCATGACATATTTTAATGCCGAATGATTAGTGTAAACATAAACTCTATTGGCCAAAAAATATGGGCAAAATTTTTAACAATTAAACACAACGGCCAACATCTCATTTTCAGTTGTAGTGTAATCGCATTGTGCCGAGTTGAGTGTCTTACTTACACAATGAAAGACTCCAAATAAGTTGTTTCTCTTTTGTCCCAACACTACCCCTACAACATAGTCACTAGCATCCCACATTATAATAAAAGGCTCTAACCAGTTAGGAGTAATAATTATAGGTGCAGAAATAAGTTTTTCTTTTATTACCTTAAAGGCTTTGATGCATTCCTGGTTGAATATAAACAATGTCTCATTCTGCAAAATTTGATTCAATAGCTTAGAGATGAGGGCGAAATCTTTTATGAATCACATGTAGAATCCAACATGGCCTAGAAAATTTCTCACTCCCCGAACTATTGTAGGGTTCGGAAGTTTCTTAATAGCCTCAATCTTATTTTTTTCCACTTCTAGACCTTTTCTTGATATTTGATGTCCTAAATCCAATCCTTCATTAATCATGAAGTAACATTTTTCCCAGTTAAGCACTAGATTGGTTTCTTTGTGTCTTTATAGGACTTTTCAAAAAACATTCTTGAAAAGAATCTCCATATACTGAAAAATCATCCATAAATACTTCCAAGCCCTCCTCCAACATATCAACAAAAATAACAGTCATTATAACATCCTAAAAATCGGGGGTTAGTAGAATTGGGTTTGTGAATCGAGAAAGAGTGGTCATGCCCTAATTTTTAAGTTTTTAGGAAATAAATGAGATATTGGTTCGTTTGTTAAGTGTTAGTGAAACGTTCCTTGAAACTCAAGTTCAAATTCCTTCTTTTTCACCATTTTTGTTATTTTACAAATTTTGTATCAAACCCTAGTATGTGACATGCTTTATTTTTAAAATAAATATTAGAAAATTATTTCAAAAATAAGGAAATAACCTAGTGGTTAATTAATAAATGGAAAAGCATGGAAATTAGATTAAGGTCCCAAGTTTGAATCTTTTCCTTTGCAAAATAATTAAGTTCTTGCAAAATCTATTCTTCTTTTTTTTTTTTAATGTGTATGCCATCCATACCCTTGAACCCTAGGTATAAATACAAAATTTTCTTGTATTTTTCAGCCTTTAAGTCAATTTTTCCTTACTCTAGCCGTTCACCCTCTTCCTCTCCTATTTTCTCTTTAATTTTCTTTCTTTCTTCCCTTGTGTGTTGCCGCCCAAGCCACCAAGATTTACCATCAATTTCTCTTATTTTTGCAATGGATTTTTGCACTATTATTTTCCTCTCATTGCTTTTATTTTATCATTAAATTTACAGCATTAAATCTGAAATTTTAGCACTTAAAATCGCCCTCCATTGATGCCCCGAAAGAACTCTATTATTGCCCCTTTCACCTAGCTTGTGTAAGTTCTTGTTTTCTTTCAATTTCTTGATGAATCTTGTGAGTTAAAAATCTAGACTTCTATATCTAGAATTTAGGGTATTTTTAAATATTTAATTGGTACCTTTTCATCTTTTTAATTGACCTTCAAAGTGGCTTTAAATCAACCCTAATTTGGCTACCACAGGTGGTGGTGTATGCACCTATAGGCAAGAAAAGGGGTTGTTTTTCTTTAATTCTTTCCCATCTTTTTCCAGCATGATTTTAGGTTCTTGAACCCTCCTAATTAGTCTTTAATCACATGTTAATTAGGGAAATTTGTTCTTGTAACAGTCCGGTTTAGACCCTAGTCAGAATAGTGGTTTTGGGACCACAAATTCAAGTCAAAAATATTTTAATATTATTTTTTGAGTTTATTATATGTGAATTGACATGTGTGAAAATTTCATATAAAATTTGATCGTTTGTGTGCTTAATTTGCAAAAAGGACCTAATCACATAAAATGAAAAAGTGACATTCTATTTGATTGAGTGCCTATTTGTTGTGGCTTTCTAAATAAGAGGTCCTTATGTTGATATTTGACCATTGGAAGTTTGAATGGACATTAATGATCATTTATTATGTGTTTAACATATGTTTATTATAAGGTTAATAAGGTAAATTGTTAATTAAATGATTTATAATAAAACAAAGACATGAAAATGGATCATTTATGTTCATCCATAACCTAAAATACAAAGAAAAAGAAAGAAAATAAGCTTCCTAGGGTTCGGCTAAAGAAATTGATGATTAAGGTATGGTTTTTGATCCGTTTATGATAATTTCTACGTTTTTGTGATCGTTACTTGATATTCTAAAAAGCTCATGTCTAAATTTTTGATTTTGTTGATGATTTTAAGTTATGCCATTGATGAAGCTATGAGTTTTTTGAAGTTTGATGATAGTATATGGAAGCTTGATCTTGGGTTAACATGTTTTGTCTTTGAATTTTTGATGAATTTTAGTAATTTGGGCTAAATTGTAAAAAAGAGATTTTGAGGGACTAAAATGTGAAATAAATGAAATATGTGGACTTATATGAGCACTAGGAATATTCGGTCAAGCTTATGTCTAAGGAAATTTTGTGTATTTTGTGATTTGTATGATTAGAGACTAAATTATCAAAATGTGAAAATATGAAGGTTAATTTGTAAAATGCCCTAAATATATGTTTTGGACTGATTTGAATGATTTGGTAAATAAAAGAATTAAATTTGTATTGATATAGATAAAGAACCAAAGAAAACGGAATTAGATCAGGGAAAGTCGAAAGTCGTCGAGTAGCCGATTCTGTTTATTCGAATTCGTATGAGGTAAGTCGATATACAAATAAATGTATTTTGAATTGAATTATTATTGATTGTATGCTTTTGAACAATTTTGAATGATTTTATGTGTTGAGAATGAGATATCCGAGACAGTATCGACAAAGTTCTGACGTCCAAAAAGCCCCGTGCAAACCTTACGAATAGTCAGGATACATATGTCATGACATAGGATCCAATATGTGTTTTCATGTAAGACCATATCTGGGACATTGGCATCGAATTTTGATTTACGTATAAGACCACGTATGGGATGTTAGCATCGTACTTGATTTCGTGTAAGACTCTATCTGGGACAGTGGCATCGATATTTGATTACATGTAAGACCACATTTGGGACATTGGCATTATACGAGCTTTCTGAGTTATTCTCGTATCCTTATGATTCTGAACAGTTCAACGGGTATTCCAAGAAATAAATGATAATATGAAATGTGTATCCGATTTAGGTACATTTGAAGCTGTATATCATATTTGATGTTGAAAGGTAAGTATATGTTTCTTTATGATCAAGTGAGAATGTGTGACAAAAGTATAAGAAAATATGCATTATGTACAAATGAATGAAGAATATGTGAAATGTATTTAAGCTATGTGTTTTGCGTTAGCATGTGGTTAAAGATTATATGTATATTATGATGCTTATATGTTTATATTGTTAAGTTTATTTGTATATGGCTTACTAAGCTTTAAAAGCTTACTTTGTGTGTGTTTGCATTGTTTTATAGATATAGTAGCTATCGGGAGCTCGGGGATCATCACGGATCGTCACCACACTATCAAACCTTGTTTTGGTACCTTTTGACATTGTGAATATTAGAATATGGCATGAATAGGCTAGGAGTATTTGGATATGTCTTGTAATGTATATATATCATGCCATGTGATATGGCTAGTTTGTGGTTAAACTTATGGTTTGATTTTGGTATATGATATGTGATGCAAATTGTGCTTAAGTGATGTGTTTATAAATGACCAAATAAAATGGTCAATATTGGTAAGTTTTGGTATGTGCAAATTTGAGATATTGGTAAGTTTATAACATGTGTTTAAATGATGTAAAATGAGGATATGAAACAAAAGTTTATATATAATTTGGTCTTATGTTTTGGTATAATTTGGTATGACTATTAAGCATGAAATTGGTTGATAATGTTATGGTTTTAGTATTGAAATAGGCTGAAATTATAGTGCAAATGTGTTTGGTTTTATGCTTGTAGGTATGACCCAGTATGGGTGGCAAGTTGGCCTTGAAAATGACCTATTTTTGCCCACACGGGCAGGGACACGGGCGTGTGTCTCAGCCGTGTTGCTCGAGGGCTATTTTGAAATGAGCCTGGATAGACCACATGGTCACACACACGGGCGTGTGACTGGTCGTGTGACCCAAATCAGTAGCCTCCCTAATTTTCACATGGCCTGGCACACGGACGTGTCTTGTGGCCGTGTGGACAAGTCAGTATGTAGGCCCTGTTTTGACACGGCCTAGACACACGGGTGTGTCTAAAGCCGTGTGAGGCACACGGCCTGTTCACATGGGCGTGTGACCTGTACAACTTTGAAAAATGTTTAAATTTCAAAAAATTTTGTATGAGCTTGGTTTAGTCTCGATCCCTTTCTAAAGCATGATTAAGGTTTCGATAACCTATGTAAGGGACTCTGTATTGATGTATGACTATGATGCTATGATGATTGTGAAATGAATGTTAAATGTTTCGATTTTTCTGGTAACACATTTAACCTTAGTCCAATGATAGATACAGGTTAGGGGTGTTATAGTTCTTAATCAATCGACAATTCGATTTGACAATTCGGGAAACGTAAGTGTGGGTAATCGTAAACTAGTTTGTTGTTTCGAAATAGATTTTGGGAAAAGGTTAGGGATTGATTAAATAAAAGATTTTAATCAAGATTAGAAACTGATTTCTAGTATTTAAATGTGTTAGGTGCTGACCTGAAAGATCCAAATCAACAGTAAAGCCGAAAGACGTTTACGCGTATGATTCACATCAAACAATGTAAGAAATCTAACTAGTTTGGATTCGAAAAATAGGTGTAATTGGGACAATTGGATCAAACCCATAAGTGAGTGTTTAAGAGCTGTTTAAGAGGTGTATTAATTGAGTTCTATACTAATTTTTTTAATTTAATTTAATTTAGGTCTGTTTTAAAGTTTATTAGAGAAATCGTAAGATTTGCTAGTATGCGACGAAAGAGCATAAAATAAAGTGTGGGTCCAAAACTCAATAACTGGATTGGTAATGATAATTATTATGATTTAATTGGTAATTTAGCTTGCTGATCAGACTTGGCTTAATTAGCTAAGTAATTAATTTGTAAGTGGCTGAATCAGGTACGTTTCAAGCCTTAGTTGTTTGGCATGGTAACAATGTTGCCAATTTGACTGAATGGTTGACATTGTCATAAATGTTTGGTTAATTTGATGAATGATATGTTGTGTGCATAGTATGTTTATGAGTGAAATAAGGCTTATGCATGATATATTCAAACAAGTGATTTGTTATGATATGTTTAAAAGACTGCTACACATGCACACAAACATGAAATTGTGATTTTTTGAATGATACTATTTTATTAGTAAATTAAAAATTGGAATATTATTTTCATTTACTGAAAGTATTTGATAAATGATGGCATATGTTGAAAATGCCAATTAAATGTGAAAATATTGATTTATGGATATGTATGAGATTGTGTGACATATTACATGTGCATTGGGGCGAGTTATTTTGTGGTTGACGGAGGAGTTCCGTGGAGTACTATGGCATATTAAATCCGTATTTATACTAGTCAGTGCAGTGTACCTGGAGTACCGAGGGAAACGACGATTTATCGCATTTTTATTGGCAGCTTGTCTACATTATTACTGGTAGAATTTTTTGCATATTATTATTGGTGGTTTTAACCACAACGAGCTTAAGCCCATAATATTTTGGAGTTCGGATGATGGGTTCTGGGGAACTCGTGGTGTGTAGCGGATGGTTTGGGTAAAAACCATTTTGCATTGCATCATGTTCATGACATACTCAAATATTATTAATTTATGCTATACATTGTATTGTGTTGTATTGAATTATATCAGAATTAATGATTATTACTCGAATGAATGATTGTCTATGCTCATACACCGTTTGACACTGATTTTGATAATGGCTATATAATGATATGAAATTCCTATGATGATTCTGTGTTCTTTTGTAAATGCTAATTTGTTTCACTTTATTTGATATTTATGTCTTTAAATAATTGTTGACTCACACTGAACTTTCAAAAGCTCACCCCTGATAGTATTTAACTTTTCAGGTAAACCTCAAAACTAGGACCGGACCAGGCATTCAAAGAATCACCTCGGACTTCGGACTATTTTTAATAAGTATTATTAATCAGTCTCTATTGGTTTTGGTTTGTAATTTTTAATTATTTCTAGTTTGTGGCTTGGTAACTTTTCATTTGAGGATTTTTGCATGCATGGATTACTCAAGCATAATAACCAGAAAATGCATGATACCGGACTTAAGTAAAATTTGATATTTTCCCTAATTTCTGTTGCATTGCAAAGGAACCGTTTTTGAAAAATAAATCGATAAGGCATCTAGGTCCCAAAATGACTTCAAGAAAAAGGTTTTTTGCTGTATTAGTTTAACATCGAGTTTTTACAAAGAAGAACGACAAGCAAACGGCTTTTCTAAAACAAAACTATCAACAATAAAATGAATCTTAAGTATAGTTGACCTAATAAATGAATGTTTTAAACTAACACAAAAATAAAACTATGATTTTTCTCTAAAATTAGTTTATTGAAGGTCTTCAAAAGTAATGTAAGTTAGTTTAGCCCTTTCATTGGCTAATGTAGACTTCTCAATCTAGCCCTAACGTTTAGTTTGGGTTTGAGAGGTTACATTTAGTGGTATCAAAGCCTAGGTTAACCTTGGACTGAGTTCTTGTTTTCAAAAATGTGTCTGCATGCATACATACATGAAAATGGGGTATTTTGGGAAAAAAAAGCCACTGAGAATTTCGAAAATGATGTTCTATAAAGAAAAACAAGTCTGAGACTCCAATTTCGGTTTCCATAAAAGAAAGAAAGCTACTGTTAAATTATAGGTAAATGCTAGAGGTTTATAGAACTGAAATATTTAGTATTTAGTTTTTCTTTGAAACTGTAAAATCAAAAATTGAAAACTGACTGAAGTTAGCTTGTGATTATTTTACTTGAAATTATAGATCAAATTTAAGATCTTAGGATACATAATGAACAATCATAAAATGAGGAACCATTGGGCTCAGCACTAAGATATCCAAGTTGAGTCATTTGCTTCTTGAGGAATTGTGTTTAACCTTTAAACAAAGGACACTGTGATTGTGCCTACTTCTAAAGGTGAAAATCGGGAAGTTGGGGATGATGTAGTGTCCCAAGCGATGTTGGGAGTCATAGTAAAGGTTTTCGAGATTATGGTTGAGAGGACTAAAATGGAGGAAGAGAGTAAATGCTTGGAGTGAAAAAAAAGGAAAAGAAGAGAGTTCGGAAAAGAAGAGAGTCTACTTCCACTGGTCCAAATCTGCAACCTTTAAAGCAAGCCAGAGGAGCCAGACCTTAACGGAATGTTGTAATAGTTATTATTGTAACACCTTACACCCGGATCAGTTATCGAGCCCGATTTCTAAGACGCTAAACCACCGTCTCACATTGATTTCATCGTAATAGTCGTGCTTGGCAGACCAGCATCTTTATTTTCTTTTATTACTATAGCAGTCATGTGAATATTAAGTCATGCAAGCTGAAATTAATGTTTAACCATGCTAACAAACTACAAACAAACATAAAATAAACATACATCGAGCATTGGGATCACTAAGCAAATTTTCCCAAAAATGTTACATAGGTATTGGTACTATCTCAGGACCAATATTTTACTTAAGTGGTATTAATACCACATGGAAAATCGAGACCAAACTTGCATTCTATTGCTCGCCAAATTTTAAAACAGCGAAAGTTATCGGTACCTTTCACAAGGTATCGATAAACTTACCCCGAGTATTGATACTCGGGCTAAAGTATCGATACCTAATCTATAATCGAACTCCTTGCACTTTTAAAATTACAGAGGTATCATTTTTAAAGTCCACATATCGATACCTCTACTTCAGACTATCGAAATTTAGCATATAACAACAATAAAACCATTTGGATTCAATCCTAAATAACTTGCTTCATTCATCAAGATAAATAAACATCAAAGTATCCAAAATAGAGGTTCAAACATCACATTCAAGTCCATAAACCTCCATACATAAATGGCATGCAACAGTTTCAAAAATAACTAAGCAAACCGATATAAAATCTACCACATTACCCTTAAGTCCCATATAATAATTAAAGCGATTACACCTACTATATAAACTAAAAGAATGGCTTGGATCAATTCCTCGAAGGTCACACCACTCACACTAAAAGCACAACTACTCTACAAAGGTTAAAATGGAATGGGTGAGCTTAACAAGCTCAGTGAATGCTCAGAATAACCATTACGTAAATAAGTCATCATGCATCAACGAAACATGCATACATCATACTTATATTATATTTACTCTTATGATATAATTCACACATTAATCATCTTAATAGATTTCATTCACACAATTGTCACATGAGTACTTAAGCATATATTTAAGCATATATCAATAACATTTAAACACATTCAGTCGCTTTTTATGATAATTTGGCTCTTGAGATTACGAAATATAAAGTGGACTCTATCGCCACACATCGGATACGTGGATCTCCATCATACCATAATGACTCAAGGAGTCTAACATGTCCCATAAGTTAAACGTATAGCTAACACTCTCCAACACACCACACATACATATCCCGATGAATGGAGCTTAGCTCACATTCCCTTATCTCTCTGAAATTGTTCTTGGGCTTTAACGTCCCCCATATATCACAACACAAAGGTGAGTACTTACAATCCTATGGAATGCCAACTATATCCAACGATCTCATAATAACACAAGGCCAAATATCTACATTATTATCACATATTTACTTACCAATTTTCTATGCATATTCACATCATTACCATATTACAAACACTATCACATGGCATGAATAACATACCCACATATTTATTGTCACATCAGTCATCATAAGCTTATAACATATGTCATAGCATCTCATATATGTTCATAGTTTAACAATTTCACAAGCATACATGTATCACATTTAATCACAAGTGTGAGAACACTTACTCTCAGAATTTAGAGTAGGGTTTAAGCTACCTCTAAATTCCCAAATACATAATGAATCATCTACGAGCAGCGATTTCAAAACACTCACCAAAAATCAGCTCCAGTTAAAAACCGAAAGCTTAAACTAGCTCTTCCTTCAACTTTTAGTAGGCTCTAATGAATCCGATGCTTCACACACAACAATTACACAATATATACAATCAAGTAACAACCAATGACTCACTTAAACCAACCAAAATACAAGCCTAAACTACATTCTCATGTAACTAACCCCTTTAGCATGGCAAACTTAAAGTTTGAATAACTCAGTCTACACTTAATCTTTTCATACGATACGAGTTTTATTCATCTTCATATTCATCTATGACTAATTCCCAACCTTTAACCTACACAAAACTACTCATTTCAAGGTATCAAAATTTTTCGACAAATTTTGGCCATAACAACGAAAATTCATTAAAACCCGAGAAATCCTTAACTAAACTTTAAAGTAATTTTAGAAACCTTCTAATCAAGTTAAAATGAGTTGAAAAACACTTTAAAACCAAGTTTTAATCCACAAACCCGAAATCCACCATTAATGACCCGATTTTTAGGTTTTAACTAAAACATGCAATTTTCATAACTAAAACTCAATTTTAAAGTTGTAATATCTCGAAATACGGCCTAGTCAAAACAGTAGTTTTGGGACCACAAATTAGACGTTAAAATATTTATTTTATGATTATTATGAGGTCTAGAATATGAGAATATGCATGTGTTAAAGTTTCATGAAGAAATTCTATGAGTAAGGTGTCTAATTGGAAAATAATGACCAAATTGAATAAATTGTAAAACTTGGATTCTAGAAGAAATTTGTATGAAATTATTTTAGATTATTAATTAAAAGGTCTTAAAGAGCAATTTTCTCAATTTCTAAGTTTTTGGACAAAAATGGGCATGCATGGATGAAATTTGAAAGAAAGGACTTGAGGGCAGTTTGGTCATTTTGGTCATTTTGCTAATTAATGAAATAAAATGGGAAAAAAAGCCAAAAATCAGCCATTCTTCTCCTTCATCCAGCCAAAATTCTCAAGCTCTCCATAGCTAGGGTTTTCAACATTTTCAAGCTCAATAGTAAGTGCTCCCAAGTCAAGTTTTTAATATTCTTCGTATTTTTGAAATCCCGATAACTTACTCTCTCTATTTCTATCCATATTTCATGCTAGGGTTCATGTTTAGAAATTTACCCATGCATGAGTTACTTGTATTTTGATGGTTTATGGAGGAATATGAAAGTTAAAAGGATGGTAAACAACTTTTACTAAGTGATTTTTCATGGAAATGGCTTTAGGGACCATTTTGTAAAAGTTGTAAAAATGAGTAGAAAGATGAGAAATAATGGAAAATTTTGGGCTTCCATAAGAGGAAAGAACATCCGGCTAGGCTTGGGTAAGGTAGAAATTGCATGCATTTCATTATACGAGCCTAGGGACTAAATTGTAAAATAGTGAACGGTTAGGGGCTAAACGGTCATTTGGACCGAGGGTGAAATTTAGAATCGAAAAGTATAATGTGATGTGTTAATGATTCATTTTTATTGTTATAGACCCTGAGGAACAAATTTTGAAGGTCGATCGAGGAAAACGAAAGGTTTCGGAATAACCGAAACATGATACCGAAACGAGTACCAAGTAAGTTCAGATAACTTAAAGTAAACTCATAATATGCGTAATTGCATGATTTATGAATGTATGATAATTGCGTTTGATGTGGCCATGAAAATCCATGAAATGCATCCTTAATAATGACATGTTGATAAATGTCCCGGTTGTGGTTAAAAAGGGAAATTCGATGGATAAACCATGATTTACATGTGACTGGAGATCCTGCATGTTTTGCAGAAAGGATTTAGCCTGGAAGAGTAATCCGTTGATCTCAAATATAGAAAGGATCTAGCCTGGACGAGTGTTCCTTGAGTGATTGAGCTTCCCAAAGAATATGTGTGCATTGTGGATTTAGCCCGGACGGGTAATCCGATTAGGGTCTAAATTTAACCTAGACTGGTAATTCAGATCCGAGCTCATTAAGGGTGTTTGCCGCTATAAGGGATTTAGCCTGGACTGGTAATCCTGACATCACCTTATGTGTTTATATTACGAGAGATTTAGCATGGACTGGTAATCCCGCCGTAAGATGTGAGGTTCACGGGAGTGCATACATGAAATGATCGCTCCTATGACTTGACGGTAAATGGATAATCCATCGAGGTTTCCTAGAAACCTAATGGGATAATATGAAATATATATAAATAGAAATGTTGAATGATGAGCTCATTTAAGATTAATTACATGGTGCATTGTTATGTGACTAACTTGTTGATTTAGTGCATGTGATAGGGAAACCATTCCATTCTTGTTGGTTTTATTACCTAATATGGTTGTATGCTAATTAATCGGTAAGTTTAATTTTTAGTTATTCGGGCTTACTAAGCATATAAATGCTTACCCTTCTCTTTTTCCCGTTCTTACAGAGCTCGAGGACTCGTAAAGATTGGAAGACGGTTGGAGAGTCAATACACTATCAATTAGTCCAGCTTTGGTATATAGACACTTTTATTTTGTTCAATGGCATGTATAGAGCTTCTGTTTATTTTGTTATATGTGTCATTTGATTTTCCAAAATAAAGGCATGTAAAGGTATACATGTCCATTTGTAAATGGCCATGGGAATTGGCCCATTGTGATGTAGGTTATGACCTACAAATTTGCACATGTTTATGTCTAAATGTTCTTGTGGTATTTAAATGTGGCATATCACAATTAGGCTTAAATAATGTGACCAAATTACATGGGATGGCTTGGCCATCATTGGCAATAAGTTATAATAATGAGCCAATCTTAAAAGTGTTATAAGGTATAGAAATCCTTAATGCAAGGGAAACAGCCTAGCATGTGTAAAACCAATGAAATGAGGTTTACATGCAATGAGGTTTATCGAGGCCATTTAAGTATATAATCAGACCTTGTTATGTATTATGGAAACATATAAGTGAGAGTAGATGATAGAGGGTGACCAAAGGCTTGGAAAATAACCTAACAAGGTCCACACGGGTAAACGCACAGGTGTGTGTCCAGGCTGTGTGTGACACACGGGTCGTCCCATGGGCGTGTGGTATGGTCGTGTGTTCCCTGCACCTAAAATTTTGAAGTCAGAATGCATGGTAGTAAACACACGGGTAGAGACACGACCGTGTGTCTCAACCGTGTGGAGGGCACGGCCTAGTACACTGGCGTGTGTCTTGGCCATGTGCCCCTAAATACATGCTGAAGTCATAAACAGAATGCTCGAGTTTTTGGACACGGGTGACCACACGAGCGTGTCTAGGCTGTGTGAAAGACACTGGCCAGGGATACGGGCGTGTGCTTGGTCATGTGAAAACTCTTGTAGGTTTGAAATGAGAAATAAATTCAATTAATCCCACACGGGTAGGGGACACGGGTGTGTCCCAAAGCACACAGGCGTGTGCATTGCCTTCACACGGGTGTGTGAGGTTTTACCTAGAATTTTTTTTATGAACTTTAGTAAGTTCTCGATTTAGTCCCAGATCGTTTTCAATGTGTGTGTAGGGCCTCGTAGGCCCATAATAGGGACATTAAAATGAAATTTGTTTGGTTTTATATTGGAATGAAATTTTATAACCTGTATTTCTCAAAAATGTTCGAGTACATGTTTGGTAACGCCTCGCATCCAGTCTCGGTCTCGGGTACGGGTAAGGGGTGTTACAAAAGTCTAGAAAACATTAAAAATTAATTGGAAATTTAACGGTTACCTTGATGGAAGTAAAAACATAGGAAATTTAATGATTACCTTGATGGAAGAAAAAACAGAGTTTTCGACACAAATTCGAGAAACCCACACTTAAGGAAGTGATGAAATTGGTGAGATTTTTGGGAGTTTTCTTGAAGATTTAGGAAGGAAATTGACTTAGGAATGATAGGAAATCAAAGTATTATGGTTTGGGAATGAAAAATCAATTGAAAGCTCAAGGGAATAGCAAGGGACAACAATAGCAAATTTGGAGAGCAACTATCGTGAAATAGTTTAGAGAATGAGGGTTTTAGGCTGGTTTTAAAATTTAGGGTAAATTACTTCAGAAAAGCTCCCAATTTTAACTCTTTTACAAATTAGTCCTATTTTCAAAATAAAAGGTATTTAAAACTCATTTTCAGAAATTGAGTCAATTCCCAAATAGCCATTGTCGAAAACATTATCAAAAATCAATCTTACGAAATTTCGAGCACATATAGGCTAAAATTGCCAAAATCCTCAAAACTCTTACACCCTATTTTGGGGTGTTACAATTACCAGAGAAATTGTTAGATCAACTAGGGTTTCGGTTTGTAGATATTATGGTAAGCGTCATCCAATAGAGTTTCTGTTAAAATTGGGAATTGGGGTAGAGGAATCTGTTAGTAACGTTTCTGTAATTAGATCTGCAAGATAGATGTTGGGAATTTAAGGAGATGCATTGTTTGAAATTGTGTTGGAATCAAAATTGCGCAGCGAAGACTTGGTGGCCTAGTTTGAAGAAAAAGGGGTAACATATTTTGCGACTAAGAAAATTTCGAGGATGAAATTTCTTTATGGAGGGGAAAATTGTAACATCCCAAAAATCGGGTTAGTAAAATTGGGTTAGTGAATTGAGAGAGAGTGGTCATGCCCTAATTTTTTAGATTATCTATGTGCTTTTAGGAAATAAATAAGGTATTGATTAGTTGGTTAAGTGTTAGTGAAACATTCCTTAAAATCTAAGTTCAAATTCCTTCTATCGCACCATTTTTATTATTTAGCAAATTTTACATCAAACCCTAGTATGCGACACGCCTTATTTTTAAAATAAATATTGCAAAATTCTAGTAGTTAATTGGTAAATGGAAAAGCATGGAAATTAGTTTAAGGTCCCAAGTTTGAATCTTTTCCCATGCAAAATTATTAAGTTTTGCAAAATCCCTTATTTTTTTAATATATATGTCGTCCATACCTTTTTACCCTAGGTATAAATACAAAATTTTCTTGTATTTTTCAACCTTGAAGTCAATTTTTCCCTACCCTAGTAGTTCACCCTCTTCCTCTCCTATTTTCTCTTCAACTTTCTTTCTTTATTCCCTTGTGCGCTATCGTCCAAACCACTAAGATTCACCATTAATTTCTCTTCTCTATTTGGTTTTTGGTTTTTTTTTTACTGTAAATTGATTTGAACTATAGTCTAGGATTGTTTCTGTTTTGGGAATTTTTCATGCATGCATAGCTACACACATGAGAATGATTTATTATAAATTGATATTGGGTTAAGCATGTTACTTGGATTAATTAATAATTGAGTTTTTAATCAATTTTTCTGCTACAATTTAAGATAATCAAAGTTAATTTTCAAAACCAACGATGTACAAAAAAGCTTTTTTGAAAACCACGCCAGTACTACGAACCTGACTTAATAAAGACTAGATTTTTAATAATAAACGTTTTTCTCTAAATAACAAAGGTAACCGCAATTTTATTTAAAAAGAGCGCATTTAAGGTTTTCAACTTCGATATGGTAGAATCGTGGTTTAGGTCTCCCATGTGACTTTCACGATTTGGTCATAACGTTTAGGACGAGTTTGGGGGGTTATATTAATTAGCATGCATGTCTTTCAAATTATTTTTTAAAATGTCAAATTATGGATTATAATCAAATATGCATGAAATATAGATTTTATTAAAACTAAGTTAAAAATCACTTTCCCTCTGTAAGATTATAAATAAATTTTGTCTAATAAATAAACTAGAAATTAACTAAAATTTTCAATGATAATCATTTTTTACAAAAAAAGATGTTAAACTAATTATTTTTTTAACTCATTTATTTTTCTAAAAATAAGCTAAGTTTTCTTCTAAAATAAACAAATGTTTTAAATAACTGTTTTATAAACCCTGATCACTAATAGGCCATCTTAATGGCTGATGTAATATCCCGAATTCGAGTATAACGACTAGGCCGGGTTGGAGAGGTTACATCCTCAACTAGGATTATAAGTATTTGATTAGGGGTCGCTACACCTATTATTTACGTAACTTGCTTCCTCCAGTTGGCTTTTAAGTGTAGCTCCGTTCTTATTGACTTGACTTGTATCTCCAAATGGTTAAGCTTTTGTTCACTGATTTCGCCATTGGAGGCTTCGATTGGTACATAAATGTATCCATAGGCCACATGTACAAATTCATAGCCATATCTTTAATGATTTTATAAGCTCATCTGTACGTATGAAACATGAGAGATCCGTCGGATGCTCCATCTAGGTTAAATGTCCATAAACACCATTGTAGAATATTTGAATTTGGAGCCATGTTTGCAATTCGTGGTATGGACAATTCCTTAGCATTTTCTTAAAACGTTCTCAAGCCTCGTAAAGGGTTTCACCTTTGTATTGTTTAAAATTAGTTATTTCTCACCAAAGTTGAATTGTTCGACTAATAAAAAAAAATTATGAAGGAATTTTTTCGCTAGATCGTTCCATGTTGTAATGGAACCCAGTTCTAATGAGTCTAACTAATCGGTTGCATTGCCGTATAATGAAAATGGGAAAAAACGTAGGCGTATAACATTATTGATTACCCCGTTATACTTGAAGGTATAGCATAGTTGAAGGAACCGCTTCAAGTGTTGCTTTGGGTCTTCAACTATGTTTCCTTTAAACTACAATGTGTTTTGGATCATCTGTATCGTGGTCGCCTTTATCTTAAAATTATTAGTGTTGATCGTTGGTCGCTCAATGTTTCCTCGCACCATGTCTAAGGTAGATAATGCGTCTTCACACAACATCTTCTGGGTCTTGGGACTTCTTCCTAGTTCTTTTCTTGTGGCTCTTTGAATAATGGATTTTCTTAGGGTAAGTTTATAACCGCGAGTGGATCGTTGTCCATTAATTGATAGTTGCACTTGAGTAGTTACTTCGGATCTGGGTATGGCTCAATTGGAGTGCTGGAGCTTCGGGTCATACACAACTTGAAACAAAAATAAAAATACAGATAAGAATAAATAAACAAAAATTAAAATAGTATATATAAGTCCTAACGTTCCTACTTATCTTATTAATTGTAAAAAAAATTATTTTCAAAATTTATTATCGAAACCTCCTAGGCAACGTCGCCAACAACTTGCCTGCCTATATAGAATAAATATAACACCAAAAATATAAGAATTGAGAATGACAATATCCACAAGTGCATGGGTCAAATTGTAATAGAGTTGTACAATGAAATACCGAAAGTAGTCCGAGGATCATACCCAAGGGAGGATGAAACAAATAATGAAAATACTTTTTACAATGCTAAGTTTAAGTAGTAATAGTTAATTCATATATTACAATGGATCATAAAATAGATTAATAGGGTTAAAAATAAATAACTAACAAAATAGATAAATAAGGAAAGATAAACAAATAAATTAAATCAATAAACTAATCAGGAAGATTAACTCGCTTCAGGGTTTGCAGCTAACTTTGGATTAGGGTTCTAGAGTATATTAGTCGTCGATTAAGACAATTATTACCTCCTAGCTCTAATTAACTTAATCGATTGGTTGATATTGCTTATGTCCTGACATCAATTTCTCAACCAGGATAAATTACGATTTACTCAATTCGACTTCATCTTTTGAACTCGTCTACCCTATGATAACTTATTAGGGTTGTCAAGCCTAACAGTTTAATAACACGTAATTTATACCAACCAATCCATCTCGAGAAATCCCAAATCCTCCATTAGTGACATCTCATCTACTTGTTAATCTCTCCTAAGGGATTTAGCCACTCATGTTATTTATAATCTCGACTGCGATTGAATAAACAATGTAAGAAATACGATCAATTTGGAGAAGAAAAGAGATTTGAATAATTATGGATTGAGTATCGAATGGGGAATGAAGTAGCAAATCTCTTGATTGGAGTAACGAAATAAAACAAGTGCAAAGAAGAATATAAATTGAATGCTTTAATTAAATCAATAAGTCATTGAATCAAAACTGATTCAAGAAAAAAAAAGTATCTAAAAAACGAAAAGAAATTAATCTAAAACCACGGGGGTTTTTGAAGGCATCTAGGATGACTTGATTACATTCAACCCCTAATGTCTTATTTATAGAGGTGTTGGCAGCCCAAATTAGGTCTTCGACACGTCCTAGGTCTTCGTATAAGCTTTATTATGCGAATGAAAATAACTCTAAATTACTTGGGCAGGACGTCGATGTGTGTCGCGCACATCAAGGTTATGGCGCGACACAACACCCAATTCCAGCCTCATTCGATTATTTGGTGCTTTAATGGCTCGGGAAGCTTTTGCATCACTCATCCCTTGCTTCCACGTCAATTGAATCTTTATATCTTCATCCTACACACTTAATTAAATCCATTAGCACAACCTAAGGCCTGTGTCGGCCTATTGGGTCGCAACACCTACAAAATGTGTTAAAACACTTACTTTTATTAACTTTCTAATCCTAAGGCCTAAATATTAAAAATATAAATTAAAATCCTAAATTATCAAGAAAACAAGTGCAGAATTAACTCAAATTGACTACTACATTTGACGAGCGATCAGTTACATTCAACAATTAATAGAAAACGTCTCTTTCACCTCAAAGCTAAAAAATAAACATGCTTCTTTAATGGCTAGCAATTCTACAAGAAGCGGGTAGCAATGCCAAGAAATTGATATAAAAAACTAAATCAATAAAAAAGTGTAGTTTATAATTATGTTGTTATTATAGATGATCAAAATAAAATATAATCAAGAGTAGTTGTTATAAAAAGGAGTTTTTGTATGGCAAAAAATTAATCCCAAACTAGCAATGCGACAAGTATGTATGGAAAAGGAATCCATAGTTTATTGATTGATGCATTTAGTTAGAATTTTCCCCCTTTCGGAGAATAACATTTAGTCAGATTTTGATAAACTGAAATAAGAGAAGAAGCGTTAGGCAAATTGCTTTGGTTCTTAATTTTCAATGTTCCCTTTACAGCAAGTCCCCTCCTTTGGAATAAAAGCTTCCAAGTTTCAAACTCTCTCGTCATTAAAACGATTCTTTGATGATCAACTGGGTATAAGGTAGCCTAGTATTTTTTGGAAATGTCATGAATTAGTAGGGAAGTGGATTCTGGGTTTTCTTTTAAATTTACTAGGAATATATTTCAAGTGCATGTAGCAGCAAAACTCCATATGGTGAGTAAATACAAGCTAAGAAAACGGAAAGTGCATGTGCTGTTTTCCCCTTAAAAGGTTTTAATAGGACCACTTAACAATTAACTTTGGCACCACAACTGCAATTCACAAAGGTTCTTTTCTCCAAAGAATCTAACTTTTGATTATTCACTACTTTAGATATGTATCATATATGTTATTCAAACAGCAAACTTGATGAATGAGCCTTAATTAATCTCCTAAACTTTACTTTTCAACTCTTACTCTTTCCTAATTCCCAGATATATTTTAAAGGGTTAGTCTTAATCCTCATATTTTAGTTTTTTTTCGTGTGTGTGTGTGTGTGGAGGTGTCTTGTTTTCAATTTTGACATGATATATTGTTTATTGACACATATATATAATTTGACCAGGAAGAACCCAAACTACTTTCCAAAGAGTGTAATAAGACAACATTTTTTGATTTCATGTAATGTCTTAGTTTTGTTCATGCTCTCCGGAAGACATTATTTAGTAAAGGATAAAAGTATAATAAAAGCTTTAATATTAAGAGTTAGATTATATTTTGTTTCTTTTATTAAAAAATTGTGTAAATTAATCATTCTATTAAAATTTTTATCAATTTCTATGGTTAAAAATTGGTCTTTATACATTAGCATGAAGTATACGTGACATGCCATGTATGACTATTTAGCCATTCTATCAATCATGCTAGTTTTTATTAATACAAATGGATGAAATTTTTAATAACATGATCAATTTATTTTTTAATCTAACATATAAAAATTAATTTACTCATTATTTCAATAAAAAAAGATAAAATGCAATTTGATTTTTAATTTTTATCATAATAGTTTACTTGGAGCGTATATTTTTGTGTTTTTCTATTAAAAAACATTTGAGCCATGAAAATCCTTATTTCAATAAAACATATTGGAAAAATCTGCTTTTAACTCAAATGTTTATACTTTGATTTTAATAATAATAAGAAAATGTGTAAATTTTAAACTTCAATCAGTAAATAGATTTTATAGTTAGTTTATATGTCAAAAAAGTCCTTAAAAAATATAAAAAATTAATTAAATTTTTATATTAAGAAAATGTGAAAAAAATTAATATTTTATTTAATTGAACTGGATGAACTAGTCGAACTAGCAAACTAATGTCTTAATTAATTCAACCACTAACTAATAGTTGAATAATGAAATTTTGGTTTGTAAAAAAATATTTTAAAAAAATTAGTTCAACTGCCTGATTCTCAAATCAACAGCTCTAATGGCTTTCTCCGAATAGATACCTCTGCCGATTTTGTTATAACGGGTCCAACCAACCGGTTCGATCTAGTTCAAGCTTTTAATATTTTTAAAAAAATTTATAAGTTTATATCAATTTTAATATTTTTATTCATATTTTTATTTTTTAAAATAATTCTAATATGTTTTAACAAAAATTTAAAAATGTTTTATTGATTTTATAAATATTTTAAAATTGATTAGAATTTATTAATTTTTATAATATTTATAAGTTTATATGAATTTTAATATATATATTTTTAATATTTAAGAATTTTTATATATTTTATTTTTTTCTATATAAATTTTTTTCTGATTTTTAATATTTTTTATGTTTTTAATATTTTTATTAGTAAATTATTAGATTAAACAACAAGTTGGCACGTGTCACTAATTGATTGTCCACTAATTTATTTTAACAGCGAACGTGGTCAATGATGGAAATATTAATGAAAGGGTTTGATTATTTTAATTAACGATAGAAACTTAATTAAATGAGAATTTAATACAAGAGTTTAATTGGTTTTTGATTTTTTTTTTTGACATAAAAAGAATTTAATAATAAGAAAACGTAGTATGGATTTTGCGATTTGGGCCACCATCCAAAATGTGGGACAAGTCCTACTATTTTGGGCTTTAAGATCCATCAGCATATGGCTATTGCTTGGATTTGAAGTTTAAACATGGGGTTGGTATATGCATCATCCAAAATGACTTCTTAGCTAACCAATCCATGAAAAATGGTTCTACAAAAGTGAAAGAGTTGCGTGTCGTGATATATGTCACATTTATTCAGCATAATGATATTTTTTTAAGAAAAATAATTATTCGTTAATTCAATTATTAATAAATCGCTGAATTATTTTTTTTATCTTTTAATTGACACATCTAATCTTTAATAAATAATTTATTAATAAATAATCTTTAAAAAAGTGATTATATGGTATGATTGGAACCGAACTAAAATTAATTGACATAACTAAAAAAATTATGACCTAATTCAAGTATACAACTAACACAATGTTAGTTGGGGAAATTCTACAATGAGCGTGTAGGAGTACAATGTTGTACCTATTAATTCGGTAAAAGAATAAATGAAAGGGAAATTATGTTTCATAATTTTTGGAATTTTTTCTTATTTTTTTTATATTCACTCATAATTTAAGGTATTCTTCATAATTTTTTTTTATATTTCCTTATAATTTTCTATATTTCATCATATTTTTTTTATACTCCTTCGTAATTTCTTCTACTCCCTCATTTTTTGATATTCTCTCATTGCTTTTTGATAGTTTTGTGCTCTATCTACACCCGACAAAAATCTAAAATAAAACAAAAAGGTACTTAACAACAATGGGGAGCATTTGTTTCACGGTTTTTTTTTTTTTCTTTTTCATGGAAATACCTTCGCCAATAATTATTTCTAATTATTTTGGATTTCCCATTTTGAAAAGGTAAATCTTTTTAGGAAAAGAGTTAAAACTTAATTTTTATATAAAATTAAACTTCTATCAAATTTAATATTATTATATTAAAAGTAAATTTTTAACTCTAATTTTTAAGAATATTAAAATATTGATTCCAAATATTATACTTTTAAATTTTATTAACTACACATTTTTAATTGTTTATATTTAACAATATAATAAATTATTCATAAAATTAAAAAAAATATTATTTTAATAAAGTATTTAATATTACAATTTTATTTTAATATGAATTTTAACATTAAGAATAATTTTAAATTTAAATAATATTCTTAATATTTTATTGAAATTATTTATAGTTATAATTTAATAAAAACATACATATCAATTTAAAAAATTTAGTGATAAATATTTTATAGTATAAGATATAAATATTTTAATAATATAAATATAAGTGTTTGTTTAAATTAAACTTAGTTTTATTTATTACTTCTAGTTCTAATGTGGCACTATGGCATTATCTGCAATATATATAGTATATGTAATTTTAAATTAAGTTTTAATTAGATATTTTTTATTTATTAAATTTATATAAGATATTAATTAATATAAAATGTTATCTTATTATAATAAAGTAAATTCTAGTCACCAAAAGAAATATTTTTATAATATTTTATAATTAATATAATATATTTTGTGTTTGTTTCACTAAGCAATTTTTTTAATAAATTTAAAAAAAAATTACCTAATAACAAAAAATTAATTTATAGAAAATCATTTAAATATTAGAAAATATAATATTTTATAGTAAATCATTTAAATCTATATTATTTTTTGAAAATTATTTTAAATGAAATAAGTACGAATTCAATGATGAACTACATGATTAAGATAAATTTTGACCACTTCAAATCTGTAGTTCCATATGAATCCTATATTTCTTTACAATAAAAGGGACAAATAAAAGAACTTTTGGTGATGGGACTCAATTATTGCTAAAAAAAATTGGGATATTAAAACGCATAAATAAGTAAAGCAGGGGCGGTGCGCATTCATTTGAATGTTTGAACGCTGAATCTCGTGTAATTTCCGCACGCTTTAAGCAAGTGGAAGGCAGTCCACATTTTATTCCCCAACATGCTTCACCCTCACTTCCTAATCCAAAAATATTTGGTTTGGGTTGTAAAATGTAAACCCTCCTTCACTATATCGTTTACTTTTGGGTCAGAGTAGATGGCCAACTTTCAAAGGTGTGGTCACACTCCCCTCACCTTCTTCATTTCACATTCTAAAACATCACTCTGTAATTATAATTTATTTTTATTAAAATATGCAGTTACTCCTTTTATTTATTTGAAAATTGAAAATTTTAATCTTCTTATATTTTAAATTTTAAATTTTGTCATTTATTTTTTTTGTCAATCATATATAACGACATATGAAGCAGTCTAATTAACATGCCAAATTGATAAATTTTGACAAAAAATATTAATAATATTAATAATTGAATTGTGATTTCTAAATCAAAAAATAAAATAACTTAAATTTTCAACTTATTAAGCACAATGATTAAATTTCAAATCTTTCAAAATAAAAATTTAAATATGGAATATTTTTTTTAAAATATAATTTTTTTATTGTGATAAATTCTAATTAATATAAATTATTAGTATAGATAAATACACTCTCGTACACATATCTATAATAACCACAACCGAGAAATAATTATATGAAACTGTAATTTCATGTCATCCCTTTCCCTTTTCAATAAGAGAATGAAAAATTAAATTTTTTCTTCCGACTTTTAGTATTTTTAATTGAATTTAATATTTTTTAGAAAAAAATTGAAAATAAAAAAAATTAAATTTATCATTCCCCTCTTAAAAAAATAAAAATAACTTATAATCACAATTTTATATAATCTCTCGTTAACCACAACTACACTAATTTCACAAACCATTAGGCTATGGATAAAGTTTGATTGATATGCACTTTTTAGTTTTGATCATAAAATCATCATTGTCATTATCATCATCATCAGAATCATGTTCACATGAAAAATAAAACACGCATGCATGCAAACAGACAAAACAATTACTGTTTTTCTATCAATTCAGTTCCTTTGTGCGCGTTTCTTATCTCTTTAGCTTTTTTCTTTCTGGACTTCCACTGTTCGGAATCTTCAACGCTTCCACATTTTAAGATAGCAATCTAAATCAGAGTAATCGCAAATTACTTAAGTTAGTTTTAAAAAAAAAGTTATACTCGATTTAGTAATTATTGAGTCCAGTTCGAACTTGAGTTATCGGTCAATCTTAATTTAACCTTTGTAATACTTGATTTAAATTACTCGCGAGTCTTTTTAAACTCTTCATATTTTTATATTATTAAATTATATTATTACCTTTAATATATATTATTAACCTTAAGCTTAATTATCAAGCCGAACTCAAGCTCAAGTTCAAACTTTAGTACAAAAATTGATAAACAAACTTAATTTAACTCGAACTTAAAAACAAATATTTGATCGAACTTAAATCGAGTATCAAATTCTAAATTTTAAATCGAGCTCAAGCTTAAAAATATTTAAACTCTGCTCAGCTCGATTACATCCTATTACGAGTAACCCAGCAAAAAGAAATAAACACGATGCCAACAAAATTTATAACTCAATGTACAAATTAATTAATTCATGTTTTCAATGGTAAGTATCAAAGTTAACCCACTTTCTTCCTGCATATGGAATCACCTTCTAGTTACACAAACGAATGTTGAACCTCGAAATTATAGAGTTGGGGTCTTTTAAGTTCCCCATTTTTTTGCGGATTGATGTAAATTGTAAGATTAAAGATTCTTTCCCCTCTACAATAACATAATTAAATGCTTTCATTGCTATTTTATGTGATAATGAATAAAATTAAACTATGAGTTATTTAAACACTATTTGCTAGATACTTACAAGAAAAAAGGATTGTAACTGACCGTGAATTCCTTCAAGAATTAATGACAAATTTTAGCCTTTATTTTTTATTTTTATATTGCAAGGTTAGGATTTGAAAGTTAAAATTTAATATTTAAACCTTACTATTTAAAGTTTAGGGTTTAAAATTTTAATATTTAGTATTTAAAATTTATAAATATATTTATTATTATAGTTAATGTTTATTATTTAAAATTTTATAAACTAATGGGTAGAAATATAGGGTTTATGATAGAAGATTTTAAGATTTATAGAAAATTTTATCATTAGTGTTTAGAATTTTATGCTTTAATATGTAGGGATTTAGGGCTCAATGTTAAGTTTTATTATTTTAAATTTAGATATTAATAATTAATTATAAAAAATATGAATAAAAAATAGATTTATCATAATAATTTGGTATTTGTAATTTGCTTGGGAATTGATGGACTCAGGAGATAGCCATTCTCATATCAATGGATGGTAAAAAAAATTTAAATCTGACGGGTTTTAATTCGACCAGATTCATTAGGCTTAAATTTTTTATAAAAAAATTAAGTTCGAGGTGGATGGGATTAGGTCGAGGTTAGGTTTAAGGTAAATTAATCTTGTCTTAAGATATTTACAAAAATACCATTGATATATATTAAATTTTTTTTCAATAAATATATATTAATTCTAAACTAAAAAAAAATTATTTTATTCAAAATAAAAAAATAAAAATGTAATTTTATTTTCTTCAAAATAAAAATTAAATAATTAAATAATTAAATTAAATTCGAATTAGGTCAGAATCGAAGTCGAACTTCCTATTAAATTTTGGGTTTGGGTTTAGGTGTATTTTTCTTTAAGAGTTAGGGTTGGGTTAGAGTTGGAGCGGATTCATCAAGATTCAGTTTGGGGTAAGGGCAGGCAATAATCTGTCCTGCCTCACTTCGAGCTTTTTCCATACCTCATATTTGGCCTTCATAGTGAAGTTAACAGTGCAACCATGATTGACACTTATTCAAATTATGGACCCGTCGCCTAGGAGAAAGACACAACTCAATGTATATTTCCTCAAATCTTGACACGTTTGGAAATCAGAATTGGTATACCCGATAAGAGTAAGGTATACTTCGAAATACAAAAGCATATAATCTCTTGTTCTCCGTAAATACTTGAGTATACACAAGCATAAGGAACCTTTCCCATGGACTTTCTTCTTTTGTTGTCTTAGGACAGTCTTCCAAAGAAAGGTGAAACCTGATGCAGAGGGTTGAGTTCCTTTATTTGAATTGATTACTGCATAACGTTCCAATATCTTGCCTTTGTATGAAGCTTATGACAATCATATCACTTTATTCTTTCGGTCCTTAATATTCAAATACCTAGAACATAGTTAGTTTTTCCAAGTCCTTCATGCTAAACTAATGAGTTAATCACAATTTAACCAATGACAGTGTCCCTACATAATTTCTAATGAGTAGAATGTCATCAACATACAGAACAACAAGGATCACCTTCCACCCCAATACGTTTATAAACACAATATTCATCTCCGTGAATAATCTTGAATGGTTTTTTATGTTAAATGGTAGATTATGAGTATTTATTGAAAAATAAACAAGTTCTGTTAAGTGGTTTTTATTGAATTTTTTTGGAATTTGGGACTAAATTGTTAAAGGTATGAATTCTAGGGTTTTAATGTGAAATGATGATAAACATGGATTGTTTCAAGTTCCCTTGCATATTTGATTAACATGGGTTGAAATTAAAATGGTTAGATTTAAAGTTATAAGTTTAAGGATTGAATTGTGAAAAAGTTAAAATGTTAAGGGCAAAATAGTAATTTTGCATAAATATGAAATGTGGATTAAATTGAATACTAGAAGTATTAAATTGCAAAAGTTAAAACAATTGTCTATTTAGATCAAGATAAGTCATGTACGGATCTAGAGTGAGGCAAAGTAAAAGCTTCGGATTAGCTCTATTTAACTTTTACGCTCTTAGTCATCAAGGTAAGTTCGTATGAACGGTTATTATATTCATGTTATTTAATTGAATGATATTATGTTATTTATAATGCAAATAATTGATACATAAACCTATCAATACTATGAAGAAATGATAGATATCTTGTCCTGGTTGAACCGTAGGAATTCGTAGGATACGAATAACATGTCATTAGGGATTTCATGTTTCGGGTGTTGGTCCTGAATGTCCTACCAATGGCTGAAGCCCTGCATTTGTTGCGGATACTCAATAGCTCATGTGAGCAGTATTGTGTAGCTTACATTCTAACCTAAAATTCGTGTGAGCAACGATATAAAAAAATGTTACGGTTATATGTAAAGGCACACTTCGTGTGAGCTTTCCTGAGTATCTGATAAAATTTTAGATGGTTCAATAAGCAATAAAATGGATTGAAAATGTAAGTATTCAAATGGAATCAAGCATGATCTTATGGAAAGAATGCATAAACAAATTGATGTATTTCATATGGAAAATGACTTATATTATGGATGGCTCATTTGAATTATGCGCAATTGTGCTAACTTGTGTTTTGATGGTGATGTATAGGCTTATGCCAAGCTTATGGTTTGGATTATATTATGCTTATGCTTTGTACTATACAAATAAAATGGTAAGCTATGATTTATTTTATACGAGCTTACTAAACATTAATTGCTTATATAGTTTCTTTCCTATGTTTTATAGATTATCGGAAGCATGATCAGTTTGGAAGCTTGTAGGAGATCTATCACAGTATCTAGTAGATATATCGATAGCTTTTGAATATTTTGGCCAAGGTTTATAATGGCATGTATAGGATGAATTGTAATGGCATTTTGTTGATGTTTAGTTGGTGATTTGTCATGCATAAGTTTAGGAAGTTAACTTGGTTGGTACCATTTGATGCCTTGTTAAATTATGTCATTTTGGTTACCTTATGATGCATGTTTTGAATGACTCATTTGGTATTTGGAATGGTATGACAATGTTCAAGTTTGAGGCATGTTTTGGAAAGATTCGAACTAGTATTTGATGATTGAAATGTGCTAAAATTGACATGTTTAGGAAAGTGTTGTTGAATGCATTTATGGTGCTTTTAAATGGCATATTGGTTAGTTGAATTAGGGTCTTCGAAATGGCATATATATGTGAGTGTTTAGGTGAGGTTTTGACGCTTTGAAAGTGCGCATTATTGGCCTAAATATTTATGCATGAAATGATTTTGAAATGGCTTGATTTTAGGTAAATTTGGGTCCACACGGCTTGAAACACGGGTTTGTGACTCAGCCGTGTGAGACACACGGCCTAGCGACACAACCATATGTCATTTGATAATTTTCTTAAATTACAATTCAGTGAGTTACACGGCCTAACACACGGGCGTGTGACACGGCCTAACACACGAGCGTGTGATATGACCGTGTAACCTAACTCAAAGAGTTAAAAGGGTGAGGACACCAGCTAGGACACGGTCTTGTGTCCCTAGTTCGAAGGATACACGGCTTGGCCATATGGCCGTGTGACCTCTGTTTCCAAAATTTTGTGACTTTTTCTTAGACTTTTCAATTGATTTTAAATTGGTCCCAAATAGCTTCTAAGGTATTTTTAGGGCCTCGAGGGCTCAATTTAGGGACGGTATATATGTATATAATTGGTTTATGATTTGTTTATGTTATTGAATGAATTTAAGTTCATATGTTTTTTATTGTACGGTAATGCTCGATAATCCTAATTCAGTGATGAATATGGGTTAGGGGTGTTACATTTAGTGGTATTAGAGCTATGATTTAATTAGTTCTCGGGTTGAACGTAGTATGTATGGAGTTTAAAAATACTTACCATTAAATAACCTGTGATAGTGTGATAACTCTGGACTCAAATTCAACTATGTTTTCATATAGATAAAATGTCATCCAACCAAGCTGATTCGGATGAAGTTGAAACTAATGCGCAAGCTTCCGTTCACAGAGCAGCTTTCAGTAGTAGTAGGCCTACATCTGAGTGCTAGGCGGAGAGGCTAAAGAAGCCTTCTTCCAAATGATGTCCGAATGGATTACAGAGTCCACAGTTCATTGGACCGTATGAGATTATAGAAAGAATCAGACCGGTTGTATATCGGTTAGCTTTACCACCAAAACTTGATTAGATTGATAATGTTTTTCATGTGTCTATGCTAAGATGGTATCGATCCGATCCTTCACATGTTATTTCTTCGAAAGAGGTAGAGATTCATCCTGATATGACATATAGTGAAGAACTGATCAAAATTTTAGCCCGGGAAACAAAATAGTTAAGAAATAAAAAGGTAGCTTTGGTAAAAGTTCTTTGGCAACGACATGGTATTGAAGAATCCTTTTACTGGTAAGATTTTTGAGGACGAAAATCCTTAAAAGGGGAGAGTTGTAAAGCCCATTTTTCAGTGAAATCAGAACCGTGGTTTCAGGACTACAAATTTGATCCAAAAATAAATTTTATTTTTATTTTATTATATGGTCCGTATTATGATAGAAATGTCGTGTGAAAATTTTGATATGAAAATTTAATCGATTAAGTGTTTAATTACGGAAAGGACTAAATCGTATAAAATATGAAAGTTGAATTCTAGTAGCTATAAGGATTAAATAACTATGGAATTCAAAACTAGAGGTCCTTATAAGGTAATTAGACCATTAAAGATAATTATGTAGATTTTTGGTGACTCATCCATGGAAAAATTAGAAAAGAGTAGGGACTAAATTGGAATTGAAATAATTTAATTAATTAAAAGATGATAAAAAGAAATATCATCTTATTTTTGTCATATTCAACCCCAAAATTATATGGAAACACTAGGAGAGAGAGAAAAAACTTTCAAGGCTTAATTGGGTAAGTTTCCTTGTCTCGTTTTTAGTAATTTTGATATTTTTGAAACCAGGATAGTTTAATCTATCTATTTGGGAGATTAATTTGAAAGGTTATCAAAGTATGGAAAATGGTTCATGTATGAATATGCTAAAAATTAGAAATTTATGGTAGAAAATGTTGATAGATAAACAACTTTTACAAAGTGATTTTTGATGAAAACATGATTTAGGGACTAAAATGTAAAGTTGTGAAATTTGATGAAAAATTCTAAATTTTTATGAATACATGTGTTGTAAATTTTGTAATGGGGTTTTGGTTAGGCTTGGAATAGGGAGTAAATTGTACAAATTTCATTTTCCGAGCCTAGGGATAAAATTGGAATTTATGGAAAAGTTAGGGGTAAAATGGTAATTTTGTCTAGAACGTAAATTGAGCCTAAATAAATATAAAACATTTGAAGTTAATGGTTAAAGCTATTTATATAGATCTGGAGAATACAAATTTGAGGTTAGACCGAGGAAAAGAAAAGGTTTCGAATTAGTAGATTTTATACGCGAACAAGTGTCGAGGTAAGTTCGTGTAACTTAATCGAGCTTGTAAATATATTTAATTGAATGTTGTGTTTGTATGGAATGTGACTTATATTGATGTACATTATTTGAATGTTATAATGAAAATTTTAATACATGCTTGAAATGGTGAAAAAGGGTTAAGTCCCGATTGAATATTGAATTCCGATGATTATATGTACTTTCCTGAAATGAATAAGGTCCTGCATTTGTTGCGGACGGGATTTAGCTTGGACGAGTAATCTTATTGACCTTGTTATAGAAAGGATTTAGCTCAGATGGGTGATCCTGATATAATACCTCTCGAGTATACATTACAATTAGGATTTAGCCTGAACTGGTAATCCTAATTGAGCTCTTCTGAGCATACGTTATATAAAGAATTTAGCCTAGACTGGTAATCTTGTTATACGATATGTGGCTCGAGAATGTGTTCCCTGATTAAGTGCCATAATGGCTACCCTTGAATAAGAATTGATGGATTATGGAATCGTACACCTCGAGTATACTACTTGAACATCTATAGAAATTTCAATGATTCAACGGGCATAAAACTCCAGACATGGTATGAGAATTATGAGATGAAATAATAATGACTTGAAAAGAAATATTGCATGATGAGCTCATCTATGTTTACTTGATTGCTATGAGGATTTTGGTGACTAACATGTTTTAGGCAATATTGCTAATGGATGGTAAACATGATATTGTGTGCTTAGATTTAATAAACGGGATTGTTAAGTTTAGTTTCCGTTATACGAACTTACTAAGCTTGTAATGCTTACTCCATTTTATTTTCCCTGTTTTATAGTGCTCGAAAGCTCACGAAGGTTAGAGATCATTAGAGCACCGTTACACTATCAACTAGTTATTTTGTGGTATACATATAGTAGAATTATTTTGGCATAATGGCATGTATAGGACAACTTAACGATTAGTGGCTCGATAATGATGCTAGTAATGACTTATTTTGGTATAATTAAATAGGCTATTATGATATATTCATGTATGATATGTTAAGTATATATGATCAAATGATGATAATGCCTAATTTAATCTAAGGTAAGTTTAGAAACACATATGGATGTAATGGTATGCCATGATGAATGATGGAATTATTTAATTTGAATGCTTGGATTGGTTGGTATTGGATGTGTGTTTCAAGTACAGGTCTTGGGTGAAATATTAGGTGAGAAATGAAGCTAGAAATTGCTTCATTTTGTCCACATGGGAAGACACATGGGCATGTGTCTAGACCGTGTGTGACACACGGCTTAGTAACATGGGCATGTGATTAGGCCGTGTGCCCTTACACCTTAATTTTGAGAAACAGAATGCTCAGAATTGAGCACACGGGTAGAGACACGGGTGAGTGTCTTGGCCATGTGAAACCTGCACCTAAATTCGAATTAAATTAATTAACCACACAGCCTAGCACACGGGCTTGTGGTATGGCCGTATGCATAAGTCAGAGAGTGACACAGGGTCGAACACGGCCTGTAGCACGGGCATGTCCCAGGGTCACACAGACATGTCCCTTGGACCAAACGGGTGTGTGGGCCTTGCACATTGGAAAAGTTTTAAAATTTCGCGAAAAATTCTTAGAGTTTCCAATTAAGTCTCGACTTAATTCTAATACTCGTATTAGGCCTCGAGGGTTCAATCAAGGGGCGTTTTGAATTATCTCGGCTAATGAATAGTAATTTATGAGAATTATCTGAAAATTATTTTGAAAGTTCTAGTAATGCTTCGTAACCCTTTTTCGATGACGGACACGGGTTAGAGGTGTTACGTTTAGTAGTACTAGAGCTATGATTTAGTCGATTCTTGGATTTGATGTAGCAAGCACGAGTTTAGCTATACATGCCATTATATAAATTGTGATAGTGTGATGACTCCTGATCATTTTAAATGTGTTTTTCATATAGTAATGTCATCCAACTGAGCTAGAGTTGAATCCGAGGAAGCTGAGAGCAATGCTTCAGCTTCAGTTCAAAGAGTTGCGTCTGCGTGGGGTAGTGAAAGGCCCGTGTCTAAGGGTCAAAGTGAGGAGGCAAAACAATCCTTCTTTCAAATGATGAATGAATGGTTTACCTAGTATCTGAGAACAAACCCTGTTGTAACAACCCGATTTTGGGCCTAGTTAGAACAGTGGTTTCAAAACCACTATTCTAAGGCTGTAGAAATTATTTTTAATGTTATTTTATGTGTTATAACATGATTATATGAGTGCATGAGAATTTTGGTAAAATAATTTTAGCGATTGCTTGCTTAATTTTGAAAAAGGACCAAATCGCATAAAGTGTGAACATTTTGTTGTACTAGCTAAAGGTGTCAAATAGCTATAGAACATTAAATTAGGGGTCTTTATTGAGTAAATAGACCATAAATATGTTAGTGGCTGATCAAGGAGACAAAAATATTGTAGGGTCAAATTTAGGTGAAATGTTGGTGACTAATTTGACTAATAATATAATAAATAAAGAAAAAAAGGTATCATCTTTCATCTTCCTTCTTCCCCACTGAAAATACCAACAAATAGGGGGTTTTGAAAGCTCAAAAATATCAGCAACTTATATCCTTTACAAGTAAGTGCTTTCGATTGCCTTTCTTGATAATTTTTGTACTTTTGAGACCCTTGTAGCATAATCTAGCTAATGACGGGACTATTTTGCAAAATGGTTGAAAGTATAGGGTTTTTCCATGAGAGTATTCATGTTTTTTGCTGAATTTTTATGGAAGAAAATGAATCTTGGTTGTTAAATGAACAACTTTTGTGAAAAGATTTTCATGAAAACACCTAATATGGACCATTTTGTAAGGTTTGTTAAATGGATAGGAATTGTGTAAAATAATAGGAATTTTGAGTTGCTACAATAGTAATAAAGGTTGGCTAGGCTTGGCTAATATGGAAATTTGATAAAAATCGTTTTACGAGCCTAGGGGCAAAATCATAATTTTTGTGAAAGTCTAAGGGCAAAATGGTCATTTTGCCAAGGTATGAATTGTGGAACGCTTAATTTAATGTGATGATTAAATGAGTAAATTTATTATTTTAGATCAAGAAAATCGAGATTCGGGCTTAAATCGAGAAAGTACGTGGTTTAAGACAAAAAGGGAATAATTTGCCATTTTTACATTAGAGGTAAGTTCGTGAGACTAAATAAGCATATTATCCATGTTATTGTTAATATACTAGAAATCTATCTTGCTATGATTGTATTGAATTATATGTTGATGATATTGAGTATGAGAAAGTGATGCCAAATGTTAATAACATTTATGTGATGATTGGATACATTGGAAATTTGATGGAATATGATATTCCATTGAAACGAGTAAGATGTGCGTAAATATTACAACTTTATCGTTATTATGCATCTAATGATTGATTTTGCATAAAATGTTTGAATGTGGCTATGAGTAATGCATGATGAGTTTAATACGGGAAACTCTTGGTTGAACCGTAGGAATAGATCGGATATTCATGCCATGATGCTAGGGAGATATGAGAGCTAGTGTAAGACCATGTCTGGGACATGGCATCGGCCACGAGATATGAGAGCTAGTGTAAGACCATGTTTGGGACATGGCATCAGCCTCGAGATATGAGAACTAGTGTAAGTCCATGTCTAGGACATAAAATCGGCCTCGAGATATGAGAGCTAGTGTAAGACCATGTCTGGGACATGGCATCGGCTTGATATGTGTCAGTGTAAGACCATGTCCGGGACATGGCATCGACATCGATAGATGAAAGGCAGTGTAAGACCAATTTTGGGACATGGCATCGGTCTCGATATACGAGAGTCACTGTAAGACCACATTTGGGACATGACTTTGACTTTGATGTGTGAGCCAGTGTAAGACCATGTCCAGGACATGGCATCGGCACTTTACCCTATGCTTGAGGCTTATTGAATATCCTTAAGTATTCCAAATGGTTCAATGGGAAATTTACGGTTTATGTCAAAGTAAGAGAAGTTATGACTATGATGTGAGTGATACAAGTACTTACATGAATTTCATGAAATGCGTGCTTAATGTATGTTGTATGATTAGTAAGGAATGAAAATGAGTAAGCTATGTTTATGATCATGTTGAAAGGGTACAGGTATGTATTAAAAATTCATGAGTGATGAGCTCGATATATATTGGACTTTTGGTAAGAATGTAAATGAGTAAGTCATACCTATGAGAATGACTTTGTAACGACCTTGTAAATATTAGGTCGATACCTATGGTGTATAATTATGTAGTAAATTTGATGGATGATTATGTGTGAGGCTTTTAGGTCGAATTAAATTGGGACATGATATGCTTATCCCTTCACCTTGTGGCCTAATGAATATGAAAAGAGAAATTGATTGGCATGAAAGCTTATTTAAAGATAATTATGAAAGGGTAAAATTATTATTGAAACAGTTTTGGACAGTAGCAGCAGTCCGACTTTGAAAATCCACCAAAAATTATGGAAATCGAATTAGAGGCTGAATAAAATATAAAATTAAAACTTATTGAGTCTAGTTTATTATAGAAGAAACAGTGTAAGCAAAAGATGTAACAGCCCAATTTAGACCCTAATCAGAACAGTGGTTTCGGGACCATGAATCCGAGTCAGAAAAATATTTAAAAATTATTTTCTGTGTTTATTTTGTGTGAATTTATGTCTATGAAATTTTCGTGATTTAATTTTGTCGTTTAGGTGTCCGATTAAATAAAAGGACTTAATCGTGTAAAATGAAAATTTGGTAGTTATTTCTAAAAGGGGGCATTTGGCTTTTTAAATGGATGTTGCAATTAGCCCATTGAATGAATAAGTGGACAGTAATGGCCAAGGAATATAATGATTTTATGCTATATTATAAATGTTAAATAAGTAATTTGGTTAATAAACATATAATAACTAAAACAAAGTTATCATATTCATTTTATTTTACTATGTTCATCCACCGAAAATAAGAAACAAAAGAAAGAAAAGAGAAACCTAGGTTTGACCATCCTTCCAAGCTTGATTCAAGGTTCGTTCTTAGTCGGTTTTTGAATTTTTTTATGTTTTTGAGATCGTTGCTTCAAGTACTAGTAAACCCATGCTTGAATTTTTTATTTTGGTGAATATCTTGAGTTATGCCATTGTTGAGAGCTTGCAATTTTTGTTGTTTGATGATGAAATATGAAAGATATGTTTTAGATTAACATGTTTTGTATTGGAGTTTTGATAATTTTGAGTAATTAGGACTAAATTGCAAAAATAATAATTTGAGGGACTAAAATGTGAAATAAATGAAATATATGGACTTGTATGAATATGGGTAAGATTCGGCCTAACATGGGTGTGTTGAAATTTTGCATATTTTATGTTTTGCGCAATAGGGACTAAATTATAAAAAGTGTAAATGTTAGGGGTAAAATGGTAATTTTCCCATTTATGTGTTTTTTGACTAAATTGAATGAAAATATAATGAGCTTAATTTGAATATGTTTAGATCAAGAACCAAAGAAATCAGATTTGGATCGGGGGAAAACGAAAGTTGTCAACTAGCTATCCCGTTCAGTTTTTTATCGTCCGAGGTAAGTTTATAAGCAAATAGATGTACTTAATTTTAATTAAATGTAAAGTATACATGCTGAAATGAAATATATGAATTTATATATGTAATAGCTGAATGTTGTTAAGCTTGACAACTATGTTTATGACTTCATTTCGATCGAGTTACGACGTTCGAAAGCCCTGTATGAACCTTAGGAATAGTTAGGATACATATGTCATGACATAGGATTCTGATATGTGATGTGCGAGTAAGACCATGACATTGATATGTGACTCCGATATATGTGTGCGAGTAAAACCCTGTCTGGGAAAGTGGCATCAATATATGATTACATGTAAGACAACGTCTGGGACGTTGGCATTGTATGATATATGTGTGATTATCCGAGTATCCTATCCAATTCCAAATGGTTCATCGGGCAAAGGTAAATCGTGATTGGATGTGTAAAACGAGTTAAACGGCCAGGTATGAGTTAGCTTGTTGGCTACTAGTAATAAGGTAAGTATATACTTGATAGTTGTTACAACTTATGTGTGATGCAAAAGAAGGATATATATATACATGAATTTGGTAAGTGTATTCGGCTTTTAAACAAATGGTATGTAAATTATGGAATTGATTCATGGATATGTGTATATATGTGACCATGTATATTCGGCCATTTAAGTAATATGTGAACATGATGTCATATTATGATACTTGAGCTTGTGTTTATGAGTGTATGTATGTTTGGTTGTCTAAAGACATATTAGCATTGAAAGTGGAACGATAATTACTTAAATTGATTATATGGGCATTCGGCCAAGGTGGGAATTATGTATGAAAAAGTATTATTTAAGAAATTTGTATGTTTGAGACTAAGCGGGGTAATGTTAATGTAATTCGATTTAGTTTTAAGTGAGTAGATTATACCATTGGATTGTTTATTTGCTGATGATTTACTAAGCTATGATAGCTTACTCTGTGTGTTCATGTTTACTCTGTTTTATAGATTTTGGAGTCAAGCTACGAGCTCGGGGGTTGTCAACAAAGTTCATCACACTCTCTACTATTTTGGTACCTTTATAAGTTAAACTCGAATTATGGCATGTATAGGCTGGAACATGTTTTAAAATGTTGGATTTTGGTTTTGTATAATTTGAGCCATGCAAAAATGGCTTAATTTCCATGTTAAATTCGGTTATGTTTTGATTATGGTTTGAGCTCACTTTTGGTTATAATGCTATATACTATGCATGAATGGTTTATGTGATAGATGTTATATGTTTTGGTAATAGCTTGATAATGGTTGATGTAATAATCATTGTGTATATACATTTTCATAGCATGTTTAATTGGTTCAGCTAAGGTTTTGTATAGGTAAAACTGTAACACCCCAAACCCGGCCTGAAAGTTTGGCTCGAATCTGGCGTATCACATTGAAGTGTTTTTTGAAAACCATGTTTCCATTAAAAACCCTTCTTAATAATTAAAAACTTATACCCTTTTAAAACCTTGTTAGAAAACCTTAGCTGAATAACATTCTTAATAACTTCGTAAAAATCTTGGCAGTTGTGGAAGCTTAATTTAAAAACAATTACGGATACGTGATGTTTTGAACAACAGTAGTTGCTTTGGAAAACCGTGTTCTAATACTAGCAATTATAAGAACAATAAATAAAATTCCAAATTTAAAATCCAGAAAATTACAACGGCTTTACTACAACTCACATAAAAACATTTAAAAGTAATAATCAAAACTGTAACATAAACAGTGTGTGTGGCTTCCTTCGAGCCCCTCGCAGCTTCGATCCGTCTAAGGCTGGAAATTACCTGAAAGGTTAATAAACGGGGTGAGTTTATGAAAACTCAGTGTACAACAAGCCCCTTTCAGAGCCCAAATTAATATCAGCATACTGGGACGAAGCCTTTTGTTTAATCTGCATCTTGGGTCAAGCCTTTATCAGAAATGCGGTATGGCCCAAAGGCCCATTTCAATATCACATGTAATACCAATGAATGTATGCAAGCCCATTTGGGGAGACTACTCAACCCACCATCCACTACTCTCCACCCATACCAACCAAGCTCTCCATGTGGGGAATTACTCAACCCACCCAACCAAACTCTCCACTGGCAGCATAGTTGCTTTATCATATAACTGGAGGCCTAGCCTCTTTCAATAACTGGGGCAAAGCCCTTTTTGATAAACTGGGGCAAAGCCCTTTTTCGGTAAACTGGGGCAAAGCCCTTTAAGCACTTCTTCCATTTATATAACCCAACCCATGCAACATGTCATGTTTGCAGAATGTCATGCCCATATTTGAATCAAACAATCACAGTCAAGTAATTTATATCACCAACATATATTCACAATCAAATCCACACAGTCCAAGTCAGTCACTTGCCCACAAGGGCAAAACAATCATTTAACACCCTAAGGGGAAAATGCTTACCCCACAAGGGTATCTCGATAATTCTACCCTACAGGGGTATTTTGGTATTTCTACCCTACAAGGGTATTTCTGTATTTCTACCCTACAAGGGTATTTCGATAATTCTACCCTACAAGGGTATTTCAGTAATTCTACCCTACAGGGGTATTTCGGTAATTCTACCCTACAGGGGTATTTCAGTAATTCTACCCTACAGGGGTATTTCGATAATTCTACCCTACAGGGGTATTTTGATAATTCTACCCTACAGGTGTATTTCGGTAATTCTACCCTACAGGGGTATTTCGGTAATTCTACCCTACAGGGGTATTTCAGTAATTCTACCCTACAGGGGAATTTCAGTAATTCTAAAGTATTCTAAATAGGGATAACAATACGAATGGCCTAAAGCCCATTCTCGGCCCAAATGGGCCTACACGCTCGTGTGGCCCTTTTAGCCCAAATCTAGCCACAGATATGAGATTCACCTAGCCTAGTCCAATATTTACTACACAATCAAACAACTTATCCAATTGGTCCCGTAGGCCCATTGGGCCAACATGGCCCCTTTCGGCCCATCGCGGCCCGAAGTAGCCATCCTACAGCTAGAGTAGTGAGAAATACACACCTGATAGGAGACTAGAGTTAATCCGCGCTCCGAGAACTCTTAGCCGACACCCAATCCAAACGAGCACGCCATCAAGCGAAAAGGATCAACCAAGAAAGGTACCTTTACTCTCTTCATGGTTCTCTCTATTTAAAGCCAGCTTCGCATCCACTCTTATGTTAGCTTCCCGATATGGGATCCCTCCATCATCAGAGTTTAAATTCTACACCAACTCTTGCCGCCCCTGTTAGCAAAATAAATGCTCTTTGATTTCCATGAGTTTCGAACCCTGAACCTCCTTGCCAACTCTATGATGCCACCTTCCTGCCTCTTATGTGGCGCTACTTTGCCACTAGACCACAAGGCTTTTTTTTTTATGGCACAATTTCTCCAACAATATTCTTAAGGCCTACCTACTACACCCAAGGTTTGATTCACCTTAAACCAAAATTTCTGCTAGAGTCCAGGTTTGAACCCAGGACTTCTCCAACACTTCTCAGCACACTTAACCACTAAAACAAGCCTTCATTAATGAAATTTACGTGCACAACAAAATATTATAAGCTGCCTTCAACCGCTCCCATGCTCAAGGCCCAAAACTTCTAGGCCCAAATTCAGGGTGTTACAAAAACATATATGAATTGGTTGTTGTGTTTGATATAGGTAATAATATGTGAACTGGCGTTAAATGATATATGGCTATGTTCGAATGTGATTAAGGTAATAACATTCAGTTATGAGATGGATGACATGAATTATATTTATGAGTTACTTGTGATTCGGCACTTATGAATATATATGCATATATTGAATTGGTTTGATGTATTGGTTAAATTATATGTTATAAGACAAAATGATGGAATAAGGTGATTGAGAATTTGGTTGTGGTCTGTGTTCATTGGTAAGTATGAAATATATGCATTTGGTTGTAAGTATTCGGTTACCATGACAAAACACTCGTTTATGTCATAAAATTTAGTTTCATAAGTGAACTATTACATGGTATTAGCATACATAAGTGTTTGGCATTATTATGTGACTTATGTAGTTGTTTTGAATTTGATATTCGGTGTTGATTTGATTATCAGTTTGTAAATATTTATAAAGATATTAGTTGTATAATGTATTGATATGTGGTTTTAAGTATGAATTAAATTAATATTAGATATTTAACTGATGCTTGAGTTTAAGTTGAGTGATAATATCATTAGTTAATATAAAAGTCAATGTATGCTTATGTATAATAATAGTTGGATAATCATTTAGATTTATATCTTATCTCTATTAAAAATTAGTATATCCTTTAATGTATTGAATGATGTATTTCATATTGTTGCATATGATTGATATGACTGTATATATATATAAGTATGATATGAAATGTTTCAAGTTTAAGAGTTGTGTTAATTATGAAATAAAATTTGATTGATTTTCGGGACTTATTCATGAGTATATATATAATTGCTCGGAATTGTGCTTTTATTCTGTAATGCCTTATGACCCTAATCAGGCAATGGATACGGGTTAGAGGTGTTACAAAAGAAGTTCATATTATGAGATATTTGAATTGTTGTGAGACAGAGTCAAAATGATTTCAAAATCCCCTATTCCGATTTGGGAAAATCATTAAAAATTGTAAAAAAATAATTATGGGTTATAATTTATATGCTTAGAATCCTTAATGATCTATTTTCAAAAGGAACAAAAAGGAACATCATCTGAATCCCATACGAGGAGATAATTAATTTTTAGTGAAAAGGGGTCGGAATTGTCGAACAGTGAAACATGGGTGACTTTAAAGAATAAACTGTACTTATTGGCTAAACCAAAAATTCTGAAAATTTTATTATAAGAAGATATGTAAGTCTAGTTTTATGGAAAATTAGTAGATCTTAATTTAGAGTTCTGTAGCTCTAGATATAAATAATTTAGTGACTGTAACTCGAGAAAACAACTTGACTTGAACATAAGCAAAAACGCAAATATTGTGGTATTAACTTGAGATGCAAGTTGATAAATTGCTTATTAATTTCATACGGTCTTACTAAGCTATAAAGATTACTCCCTTTCTTTCCTTTTCTTTAGTGTTGACAAGTTAGCTCAGGGTTGGAGGTCGCCGGAGGCAGCACCATACTATCAAACCATCACCTTTGGAATATTGATATATATGCTAAGTGCCTTCAAGTGAATGACATGTATAGGGACTTGGTTTTTTTTTATGATATGTGTTAACATGACTAGCCAAATGTATTAGCCTATATTAATTTTTTGTATATGGCTATGAAGGGTGGATCATATTGATTATGGTTTGTGAACCTATCTATCTATGCTAAGTTCTAATGCTTGTGATGTGATTATGCTTGTTGGCCATATATGGTTGGTGATATGAAATATGTGCATGATGAATTAAATGTGTAATGTGGAAATTAAGATGTGAAGGATTAAGGGTAACTTAAAGGCTAGGAAAATAGCCTAAGTGTTGGCCACACGGGTTGAGACACGACCGTGTGTCTCAACCATGTGGGGGACACGGCCTTAGCACACGGGCGTGTGGCTTGGCCGTGTGGTCCAAGTTATACGCTAACGTCATAGTCAGAGAGTTACACGGCCTGAAGGCATGGGCGTGTCAAAGGCACACGGGTGTGTCCCTGTGTCCACACGGGCGTGTGACCTTGTGTCATGGAAAAATTTTCTAAGTTTTCCCAAAACTAAGGTTCTCGGTTTAGTCCCTAACTACTTTCAATGCATGTTTAGAGCTTCGTAGGCCTGTGTATGAGACATTATGCACGTGTATGAAAAGTTTTGATACGAATGAAATTTTATAGCTCAATTTTTGCATGTTTGTGAACGATTAATTCTGGTAATGCCTTGTACCCTGTTCCGACGTTGGACACGGGTAAGGAGTGTTACACCTGCTATACAACGACCTCCCCTACCTGCTTCCCAATCGATTCCTAAGGTGCCACAGGGTGCTAAACCTGTTAGAATTATAAGCCCCCGATAGATAAAATCCACAAGCATGGGGCGGAAGAATTTAGAGCTATCGCAGATGATGATCCAGAAAGGGCTGAGTTTTGGCTAGAAAATACTATTTGAGTTTTTGATGAATTATCCTGCACACCTACCAAATGTCTAAAATGTGCAGTATCCCTATTGAAAGATACAACTTATCATTGGTGGAATACCATAACTTCAGTTGTACCAAGGGAGAACGTTACATGGGAATTCTTCCAGGCTGAATTCAGAAAGAAATATGTTAGTCAGAGATTCATAGATCAGAAAAAGAAAGTATTTTTAGAGCTCAAACAAGGAAAGAATTTGTTCAGTTGAGCAAGTTTGCCAGAGAATGGGTTCTAATCGAGGCTGGAATGTGTAAATGCTTTGAAGAGGGTTTAAATGAAGATATCAAGTTATTGATTGGAATTCTCGAAATAAGGGAATTTGCGGTGTTAGCCAATCGAGCACACAAAATTGAAGAATTAAGTAAAAAAAAGAAACAAGCTAAAAGAGAGGCTCGAGTTTTTGGAAAAAGAACTATGAGTAAGTCACAATCGTTTGCTTCTAAGAAATTAAAGAAGTATTATGACCGTGTGACCACTTCTACAGGATATTCTGGAAGAGAGCGGGGCTCTCAACATTCTAACCCAAGGTCTTCATATCTATCTGTGACCAGTGTGGGTAGTGTTGGTAATCCCAAACCGAAATGTAAACATTGTAACAAATTTCATCATGGGGAATGTCAGTCTAGAATTGGAGCTTGTTTTGGATGTGGTTCACTTGACCATTTTCTCAAAGAATGTCTAGAAAGGGTTAAAAAAGAAATAGAATTAGCTTTAAAGCCCAGTAATCCTGTTTCGAGAGGCAAACCACCCCGTCACCCCGGCAATGTTAGTGGTGGTCGAGGTACTACTAGGGATACAACAGTTAAATCTGATGCACAAGCACCTGCAAGAACATATGCTATTCGTGCTATAGAAGATGCCTTTGCACTAGACTTCATTACTGGTACCTTTTCTCTACTTGATACTGATATTATTGCATTGATAGATCTTGGTTCCACAAATTCATACATGTGCATGAACTTAGTGACTATTAAAAATTTACCTATTGAATTCACTGAATTTGTGGTTAAAGTTTCAAACCCCCTAGGCCAATGTGTTATGGTAGATAAAGTTTGTAAGAACTATCTGTTGATGGTAAAAGGTTATTGTTTTTCGACTAACTTGATGTTATTGCCATTTGATGAATTTGATGTGATCTTGGGAATGGATTGGTTAACCCAATATGATGTAGTGGTGAATTGTACACAGAAATATATTGTATTGAAATGTGAGAGTGGTAAATTACTTCATGTTGAATCTGATAAACTGGATGGATTACCTAATGTGATTTCAGCAAAATCAGCACAAAAATATGTCTGAAAGGGTTATGATGCTTACCTTGCATATGTGCTGGATACTAAAGTATCTGAGTCAAAGATTCAGCCAGTGCCAGTAGTATGTGAATTTCCTGATGTATTCCCCGAAGAATTAACTGGTTTACCACTGGACAGAGAAGTGAAATTCTCTATAGATCTTGTTTCGGGTACAACACCTATATCTATAGCACCCCACAAGATGGCTCTTATTGAATTGAAAGAACTGAAATGTAACACCTCAAACCCGTGCCCGTCGCCAGAATAAGGTTTCAGAGCATTACCAGAACATTCAGAACATTTTTCAATTAATCTATGTAAATTACTATTCACTTACCGAGATCCTCCATAATGTCCCTTGATCGGGTCCTCGAGGCTCAATACGAGCATTAGAATCGAATCGAGACTTAATCAAGACCTCTAAGAATTTTTTGCGAAATTACAAAATTTTTCCAAGGTATAGGGCTCACACGCCCATGTGGTCCAAGGGAACGCCCATGTGGCCCTGGGACACGCCCATGTTGGAGCCCATGTTCGACCCCGTGTAACTCTTTGACTTGTATACACGGCCATGTCACACGCCTGTGTGCTAGGCCGTGTGGTTAATTAATTCAATTTGCAATTAGGAGTAGGTTTCACACGGCCAGGACACACGCCAGTGTGCTCAATTCTGAGCATTCTGTTTCTTAAAATTAAGGTGCAAGGGCCACACGGCCTACCCACACGCCTATGTTACCAGGCCGTGTGTCACAGGTCTAGACACATGCCCATGTGTTTGCCCATGTAGACAAGATGAAGCCATTTCTAGCTTCATTTCTTACACAAAATTTCACTCATGACCTGTACTTGAAACACACATCTAAAACCAACAAATTCAAGCATTCAAAATAGGCTAGTTCATCAGTTAACAATGCATACCATTGCATGCATAGGTGATTATAAACTTACCTTGGATTAACTTAGGCAATAGCAACCTTTGATAACATAATCATAACATAACACATGTGCATATGTATATCATAATAATCTACTTAGTAATACCAAAATGGACCATTACTAGCCATTCCAATAACTAAGTTACAAAATAACATTTCAAGCCACTGTTAGCCAAGTTGTCCTGCACATGCCATTATACCAAAATGATTTTGCTAAGTATACCCAAAATGATTAGTTGATAGCGTGACTATGCTCCGGTGATCTCCAACCTTCATGAGCTTCCGAGCACTATAAGATAGGGAAAATAAAATGAAGTAAGCATTACATGCTTAGGAAGTTCGTATAACGGAAACTAAACTTACCAATCTTGCTTATTAAATTTAAGCATACAATGCTATGTTTCCATTTATTTGGCTAAATTGCCTAATCACATACATTCAATCAAACATGTTAGTCACCAAAATTTCATATCAATCAAGTAACATAGATAAGCTCATCAAGTAATATTCCTTCAAGTCATTATCATTTCATCTCAAGATTTTCATGCCATCTCTAGAGTTATATGTCCGTTGAATCACTGAAATTTCGATGGTTGCTCAAGCAGTACACTCGAGGTGTACGATTCAATAATCCATCAATTCTTATTCAAGGGTACCCATTAGGGCACTTAACCAAGAAACACTCTCTCGAGCCACCTATGTATAACAGGATTACCAGTCCAGGCTAAATCTTTTATATAACGTATATTCAGAGGAGCTCGTTTAGGATTACCAGTCCAAGCTAAACCCTAATCATAATGTATGCTCGAGAGGTATTATTTCGAGATTACTCGTCCGGGCTAAATCCTTTCTATAACATGGTCAATGGGATTACTTGTCCAAGCTAAATCCTGTCTGCAACAAATGCAGGACCTTATTGGTTTCGGAAAAACGCATATAATCATCGGAATTCAATATTCAATCTGAACTTAACCCCTTTTTCATCATTTCAAGCATGTATTAAATTTCTCATGATAACATTCAAGTAATGTACATCAATATAAATCATATTCCATACAACACAATATTCAATTAAACAAATTTACATGCTAGATTAAGTTACACGAACTTACCTCGACACTTGTTCGCGTATAAAGTCTACTAATCTGAAACCTTTTCTTTTCCTCGATCTAACCTCGAATTAGTGTTGTTCGGATCTATATAAATGAATTTAACCATCGATTTCACACATTTCATATTTAAATGGACTCAATTTACGTTCTAGGCAAAATTACCATTTTGCCCATAATTTTTCCATAAATTTTGATTTTGTCCCTAAGCTCGGAAAATAAAACTTGTGCAAATTACTCCCTATTCCAAGCCTAACCAAAGCCTCATTACCAATTTTCCAGCACATGTATCCTTAAAATTTCAGAATTTTTCATCAAATTTTACAACTTTCCATTTTAGTCCTTAAATCATGTTTTCATCAAATTTTGCTTTGTAAAAATTGTTTATCTATGAAAAAACTTTCATTTTCTACCATAAATTTCTAATTCTCAGGATATTCATCCATGATCCAAATTTCATACCTTGATAACTTTTCAAATTAATCCCCTGAATAGAGAGATTAAACTATGTTGGTTTCAAAAATATAAAAATAATTAAAAGCGGGACTTGATTTTATACCTTTTCCGATTTTAATACAGACCATATAATGAAATAAAAATAAATCATATTTTTGGGTCGGATTTGTGGTCCCGAAACCACTGTTCCGATTTCACTGAAAAAATGGGCTGTTACATGAAAACACAGTTGTAAGAGTTGATTGACAAAGGTTTTGCTCGACTTAGTTTCTCACCTTGGGGTGCGTCGGTTCTATTTGTAAAGAAAAAGGATAGATCATTGAGGCTGTGTATTGATTACAGACAGCTCAACAAAGTTACAATAAAGAACAAGTATCCTTTGCCTCGTATTGATGACCTGTTTGACCAGTTAAAATGTGCCACTGTATTTTCGAAGATTGATCTCCGTTTTGGTTACTACCAACTACGGGTAAAAGATTCATATGTGCCAAAGGCAGCTTTTAGAACTAGGTATGGACACTATGAGTTTTTTGTGATGCCATTCGGCTTGAAAAATGCACCTGCAGTGTTTATGGATCTAATGAATAGAATTTTCAGCCCATATTTAGACAGGTTTGTGGTGGTAGTTATAGATGATATTTTGGTTTACTCCTAAGATGAGAATGAACATTTGAGAATAGTGTTGCAAACTTTACGAGAGAAACAATTGTATGCCAAATTTAGTAAATGTGAATTTTAGCTTCAGGAAGTTAGTTTTCTTGCGCATATTGTATCTGCTGAAGGTGCCAGAGTAGACCCGAATAAAATTTCTGCCATTGTTAACTAGAAGCCACCAAAGAATGTGTTTGAAGTCCGAAGTTTTCTGGGCTAGCTGGTTACTATCAGAGATTTGTAAAAAAAATTTCAATGATAGATTCTCCGATGACTCGTTTGCTATAGAAAGATGTAAAGTTTGAGTGGACTGACAAATGCCGGCAGAGTTTTGATAGATTAAAAGCTTTATTGACAAAAGCACCAGTGTTAGTTCAACCAGAGTTGGGTAAGGAATTTTATAGTTTATAGTGATGCGTCATTGAATGGTTTAGGCTGTGTTTTGATGCAAGATGGTAAAGTAGTAGCCTATGCTTCAAGACAGCTAAAGCCACATGAAAATAACTATCCAACACATGATCTTGAATTGGCAGCAATTGTGTTCGCATTGGAAATCTAGCGCCATTACTTGTTTGGTGAAAAATGTCACATATTCACTGATCATAAAAGTCTGAAATATTTGATGTCACGGAAAGATTTGAACTTGAGACAACGTAGATGGCTTGAATTACTAAAAGATTATGATCTTGTTATTGACTATCATCTAGGAAAAGCCAATATGGTGGCAGATGCTTTGAGCAGAAAATCTTAGTTTTCCTTGCGAGCTATGAATACTCAGTTGTCATTATCTGATGATGGATCAATTATAGCTAAGTTAAAAGCTAGACCAACGTTTTTGCAATAGATTTCTGAAGCTTAGAAAAATGATAGTAAGTTACAAGCAAAATGGATAAAAAGTGAATCGACTCCTGACTCAGAATTTCAGATCGGGACTGATGGTTGTTTGTTATTCAGAGATCGAGTATGTGTACCGAAAAGTTCAGAACTAGTACAGAAGATTTTGAAGAAAACTCATGACGATAACATGTCTATACATCCTAGTAGTAATAAAATGAATAATCATTTGAAATAGAGGTACTGGTGGCTAGGAATGAAACAGGATATTTCTGAGTTTGTATCTAAATGTTTGATATGTCAGCAAGTAAAAGCTGAACATCAGTTGCCTTCTAGACTATTACAGCTGGTTAAGATTCTAGAATAGAAATGGGAAAGAATTAGTATGGACTTTGTATCAGGGTTACCATTGACTCCAAAGAAGAAAGATGCCATTTGGGTAATTGTTGATCAGTTGACAAAGTTTGCACACTTTATTCCAGTACGTATGGAATTTTCCTTGGATAGATTGGCTAAATTATATGTTTCTGATATTGTCATATAGCATGGAGCGCTTGTCTCCATTATTTCAGATAGAGAACCTCGATTTACATCTCGATTCTAGAGAAAATTGCAAGAAGCCCTGGGTATTCAGTTACACTTTAGTATTGCATTTCATCCCCAGACAGATGGTCAATTTGAATGGGTAATACAGATCTTGGAAGATATGCTTTGATGTTGTATACTTGAGTTTGAAGGTAACTAGGAAAAGTACTTGCCTTTAGTTAAATTTGCTTATAATAATAGTTATCAGTCTAGCATCAAAATAGCACCGTATGAAGCTTTCTATGGTCACAAATGTAGAAATCCATTGTATTGGATAGAACTTAGTGACAAAAAGTTACACGGAGTTGAATTAGTCCGAGAGACTGAGGAAAAAGTGAGAGTAATTCGAGACAACTTAAAAGCAGCCTCTGATTGTCAAAAGTCCTATGCTGACCTGAAATGAAAAGAAATAGAATTTCAAGTCGGTGACAAAATATTCTTGAAAGTATTGCCCTGGAAGAAAGTTCTCCTGTTTGGTCACAAAGGAAAACTGAGTCCACGGTTTATTGGACCATATGAGATTACAGAAAGAATTGGATCAGTTGAATATCGATTAGCTTTACCACCAGAACTTGATCGAATTCATAATGTTTTTCATTGTCCATGCTACGATGGTACCGATTCGATCCTTCACATGTTATTTCTCCGACAGAGGTAGAGACTCAGCCTGATATGACATATAGTGAAGAACTGATCAAAATTTTAGCCTGGGAAACAAAAGAGTTGAGAAATAAAAAGGTAGCTTTAGTAAAAGTTCTTTGGCAACGACATGGTATTGAAGAAGCTACCTGGGAGCCGGAGGATACTATGAGGAAGCAATACTCGAATCTTTTTACTGGTAAGATATTCGAGGATGAAAATCCTTAAATAGGGAAGAGTTATAACAACCCATTTTTCAGTGAAATCGGAACAGTGGTTTCGGGACCACAAATCTGATCTGAAAATAAATTTTATTTTTATTTTATCATATGGTCTGTATTATGATAGACATGTCGTGTGAAAATTTTGATACGAAATTTTTATCGATTAAGTGTTTAATTACGAGAAGGACTAAATTGCATAAAATGTGAAAGTTGAATTCTAGTAGCTATAAGGATTAAATAGCTATGGAATTAAAAACTAGATGTCCTTATAAGGTAATTAGACCATTAAAGAAAAGTATGTAGATTTTTGGTGACTCATCCGTGGAAAATTAGAAAATAGTAGGGACTAAATTGGAATTGAAATAATTTAATTAATTAAAAGATGATAAAAAGAAAAATCATCTTATTTTTGTCATCTTCAACCCCAAAATTATATGGAAACCCTAGAAGGGAGAAGAAACTTTCAAGGCTTAATTGGGTAAGTTTCCTTGTCTAGTTTTTAGTAATTTTGATATTTTTGAAACCAGGGTAGTTTAATCTATCTATTTGAGAGATTAATTTGAAAGGTTATCAAAGTATGGAAAATGGATCATGGATGAATATGCTAAAAATTAGAAATTTAAGGTAGAAAATGAAAGGTTGTTGATAGATAAACAACTTTTACAAAGTGATTTTTGATGAAAACATGATTTAAGGACTAAAATGTAAAGTTGTGAAATTTGATGAAAAATTCTAAATTTTTATGAATACATGTGCTGTAAATTTTGTAATGAGGTTTTGGTTAGGCTTGAAATAGGGAGTAAATTGCACAAATTTCATTTTTGGAGCTTAGGGATGAAATTGAAATTTATGGAAAAGTTAGTGGCGAACTAGTAATTTTGCCTATAACATAAATTGAGTCCAAATAAATATAAAACATGTGAATTTGATGATTAAATCTATTTATATAAATTCGGACAACACAAATTTGAGGTTAGATCGAGGAAAAAAAAGGTTTCAAATTAGTAGACTTTATACGCAAACAAGTGTCGAGGTAAGTTCGTGTAACTTAATCGAGCTTGTAAATATGTTTAATTGAATATTGTGTTTGTATGGAATGTGAGTTATATTAATGTACATTATTTGAATGCTATAATGAAAAATTTAATACATGCTTGAAATTGTGAAAAAGGGTTAAGTCCTGATTGAGTATTCGATTTCGATGATTATATGCGCTTTCCCGAAACGAATAAGGTCCTGCATTTGTTGCGGACGAGATTTAGCCTAGACAAGTAATCCTATTGACCTTGTTATAAAAAGGATTTATCCCGGACGGGTAATCCTAATATAATACCTCTCGAGTATACGTTACAATTAGGGTTTATCCTAGACTGGTAATCCTAATTGAGCTATTTTGAGCATACGTTATGTAAAGGATTTAGCCTGGACTGGTAATCCTGTTATACGATATGTGGCTGAGAGTGTGTTCCTTGATTAAGTGCCCTAAAGGGTACCCTCGAATAAGAATTGACGGATTATGGAACTGTACACCTCGAGTGTACTACCTGAACATCCATCGAAATTTCAATGATTCAACGGACATAAAACTCCTGACATGGTATGAGAATTATAAGATGAAATGATAATGACTCGAAAAGAAATATTGCATGATGAGCTCATCTATGTTTACTTGATTGCTATGAGGATTTTGTTGACTAACATGTTTAGGCAATATTGCTAATGGATGGTAAACATGATATTGTGTGTTTAGATTTAATAAACGGGATTGGTAAGTTTAGTTTCCGTTATACGAACTTACTAAGCATGTAATGCTTACTCCATTTTATTTTCCCTATTTTATAGTGCTCAAAAGCTTGCGAAGGTTGGAGATCATTGAAGCACCGTCACACTGTCAACTAATTATTTTGTGGTATACATATAGTATAATCATTTTGGGATAATGGCATGTATAGGACAACTTGGCCATTAGTGGCTCGTAATGATGCTTGTAACCTAGCCATTGGAATGGCTAGTAATGACTTATTTTGGTATAATTAAGTAGGTTATTATGATATATTCATATGTGATATGTTAAGTATATGTGATCAAATGATGATAATGCCTAAGTTAATCTAAGGTAAGTTTATAAACACATATGCATTTAATGGTATGTCATGATGAATGATGGAATTGTTTAATTTGAATGCTTGGATTGGTTGGTATTGGATGTGTGTTTCAAGTGCAAGTCTTGGGTGAAATTTTGGGTGAGAAATGACGCTAGAAATGACTTCATTTTGTCCACACAGGCAGACACACAGGCATATGTCTAGACCATGTGTGACACATGACCTGGTAATATGGGCATGTGGTTAGGCCGTGTGTCCCCTGGACCTTAATTTTGAGAAACAGAATGCTTAGAATTGAGAACATAGGCAGAGATACGGGAGTCTGTCTCTGTAATAGTCTGGTTTAGATTCTAGTCAGAATAGTGTTTTCGAGACCACATATTCGAGTCAAAAAAATATTTAAATATTATTTTTCGTGCTTATGATATGTGAATTAGTATATATGAAAGTTTCGTATAAAAATTTTATCGTTTGTTGCTTAATTTGCAAGAAGGACCTAATCGCGTAAAATGTAAAAGTGGCCTTCTAATTGTTAGAAGTGCCTATTTGATTTGTCTTACTAAAAGAGAGGTCCTTATGATGAAATTTGACCATTGGAAGTTTGAATAGACATAAATGGGAATTACTTAGTGAATTTTAAATGATATTAATAAGGCCATTTTAGTAAAATGTATATTATTATGTGATTAATAAAACAAAAGCTTAAAAATTGTTCATCCATTATCATTCATAGCCAAAAAGCACAAAGGAAAGAAAAGATAAAAGCTTGCTTAGGGTTCAGCCTTGGTTTCCTTTGATTTAGGTATGTGTTTTCCTCGATTTTTGATAATTTCTAAGTTTTTGTAATCGTTGCTTTGTGTTTTACTAAGCCCATGCCTCAATTTCTGATTTTGATGATGAATTTGAAATGTGCTATGGATAAATTCATGAGCTTTATGTTTTTATTTGATGAAATATGAAAGTTTGAGGTTGGGTTTATATGTTTTGTCTTTGGATTTTTGATGATTTTGAGTAAAATGGGCTAAATTGTGAAATTTGTAAGTTGAGGGACTAAAATGTGAAATAAATGAAATGTGTGGACTTGAATAAGAGCTATGAATATTCGGCCAAGCATAAGTATATGCAAATTATGTGTATTTTGTGATTTTGTGAATTAGGGACTAAAGTGTCAAAATGTGAAAATGTGAGGGCTAATTTGTAAAATGCCCGAAATTTGTATTCATGGATTTTTTAGAATGAATGTGTGATTAAATGAGTCAAATTTGAATTTATATAGATCAAGAGCTAAACAAAACAGAATTAGATCGAGGAAAGTCGAAAGTTGTTGAGTAACCGATTCCATCCATCCGAATCCGTACGAGGTAAGTCTATATACAAATAAATGCTCTTGAGTTGATTTATTTATGCTTACATGTTATTGAACTATGATGAATGACTTTATGCCTTGATTTCGAGACAGCTGAGAATGTATTGATGAATTTTTGACGTCCGAAAAGCCCCGTACGAACCTTAGGAATAGTTAGGATACATATGTCATGACATAGGATCCGATATATGTTTTCGTGTAAGATCACGTCTGGGATGTTGGCATTGAATTATGCTTTATGTGTAAGACCACGTCTGGGACGTTGGCATCGTATTTATTTTCATATAATACCTTGTCTAGGACAGTGGCATCTATATTTGATTACATGTAAGACCGCGTCTGGGACGTTGGCATTGTATATGTTCTCTAAGCTATTCGCGTATCCTCAGGTTTTCGAATGGTTCAAATGGGCATTCCAAGAAAATGAATCAGTATGTGAACATTAATCCTATTTAGGTACGTTCGATATGAGTATCATATTTGATATTGAAAGGTAAATATATGTTCTTTAATGAACAAAAGATGATATGTGGTAAAAGCATGAGAAATTATGCTATATGTGACATGGAAATTGGAAGATATGAAATGTATATGAATATAGAAGTTGTGATAGTTTATGACTTGAAGTATATGTGATTTGATGATGACTTAATGTTTAATGTGTTAAATTTATTTGTATATAGCTTATTAAGCTTTTATAAGCTTACTTTGTGTGTCTTTTAACTATTTTTCAGATATCGTAGCTACTGGAAGCTCGGGGATCATTGTGGATCATCACCGCACTATCAAGCTTCATTTTGGTACATTTTGGAAGTGTAAATATTGGAGTATGGCATGTATAGGCTAGAAGTACTTTGAATATGTTTTGAAATGTGTATATATCTAGCCATGTGATTTGGCTTGATTATGGATATGTTATGAATGAGTTGTGGTATAAGTTATGTGATGAAATTATGTTTATTACATGTTCTGGTTTGGCCAAAATAAATGGTCAATCTGGCAGGTATTTGGTAAGTTTATGCCATGAGTTTGAATGTTGATATTAGAAGTATTGGAGCTTATGTTTTAGTATGACTATGACATGAATTATGTATGTTTTGTTTGATGAATTGAGGATAGAATTGATTCATAATGAAATGGTAAGAATGATATTGTGTTTAGCTATGAATTGGCTAAAATTATTGTGCATATATGTTGTGGTTTTGGTGCTTGTAGGTTTGACTCAAATTTGGGTGGCAAATTGGCTTTTCAAATGGCTTATTTTTTTCCACACGAGTAGAGACCCGGGCGTGTGTCTCAGCCGTGTGCGATACACGGTCATGTTGTACAGCCGTGTGTCCTCTGGGGTACCCTACAATTTTAAGTCAGGCTCGAGCACAGCTAAGGCACACGGGCGTGTGGCCAGCCGTGTGACCCAAGTCACTCTCGATCGCGGCCAAGGCACATGGGCATGTCTTGTGGCCGTGTATGTGTAAACCAGTATGTATGCCCTGTTTTGACACGGCTTAGACACACGGGTGTGTCTAATACCGTGTAATGCACACGGCCTGTTCACATGGGCGTGTGACCTGTTCAACTTTGAAAATGTTTAAGTTTTGGAAAAATTTTGTATGTGTTCAGTTTAGTCCCAACCCCTTTCTAATACATGTTTTAGGTCTCGATGACCTATATAAGGGACTTAATATTGATGTTTGATCTCTGATGCTATGATGATTATGAAATGATTGTTAAATTTTTTGATTGTCCGGTAACACCTTTAACCCCAGTCCGACGATGGATACAGCTTAGGGGTGTTACAGTCTCAGCCGTGTGCTACATGGCCTAAAACACGGGCGTGTGTCTTGGCTGTGTGGAACATGCACCTAAATTCAAATTAAATTTGTTACATCTTGATTTTAGGTCTAGTTGAGATAGTGGTTTCGGGACCACAAATCCGACGCAGTAAAATTTATTTTTATTATATTTTTATGGTTTACAGTTTTATGGAACTATTCTGTGAAAATCTTGTTCGAAAATTTCGACGTTGCGCAGTCAATTTAGTTTTAAGGACTAAATTATAAAAAGTGCAAGAATTGAATTCTAGATGTTAAAGGTGTCCAATTGCTATGGGATTTTAAATTAGAGGTCCTTATATGATAATTAGACCATTTGTTAAGTTAGTGGAAAAAAATGAACATGTTTAGGAAAAATTTTAAAGAAAGGCTTTAAGGGCATTTTGGTCATTTGGTAAATAAAAGAATAAACGGGAAAATCAAGTCAAAAATTGGTGTCCATCTTCTCTTCTTGGCTGAAATTCTCAAGACACCATAGCTAGGGTTTTCTTCAACTTTCAGGCTTGATTGTAAGTGCACCCTAGCCCCGTTTTTAATGCTCTTTACCTTTTTGAAGTCGTATTCATCCGATCTTTCCATTTCTACCTCTATTTTGAAGTAGGGTTCATGTTTAAAAATTTAACCCTGTGTGACATGCATGTATTTTGATGTTTGATGGAAGATATGGTATGTTTAAGGTATAATAAACAACTTTTACTAGGTGATTTTTTATGGAAATGCATAAAATGACCTATTTGTAAAAAGTTGTAAAATAGGTAGTAAAAGTCTAATTTAATGGAAAATATGGGCGGATATGAGCATGTATATGGTTTGGCTAGGCTTGGGTTACCAAGAAATTGAACACATTTCATTTTAGGAGCCTAGAGACTAAAATGTAAAATGTAAAAAAGTTAGGGACAAAATGGTAATTTTGTCTAGGATGCAAATTAATGTAAATGTATATGTAAAACAATGAATTGATAGTCGAATTTGCTCATATAGACCCAGAACAACCAATTACAGAACTAGATCAAGGAAAACGAAAGGTCTCGAAATAGTTGAGTTCGAATACGAACTGTTCTCAAGGAAAGTTCGTGTAATTTAATTTGGTATGTTATTATGTTTTAATTGAATTGTGTGATTGAGATGATATATACGTAACAGTATACACTATGAAATAACCATAAGATGGAAGACATGAATAAATGTCATTGTCCCGTTTGAGCATTGTATTTCGATGGATTATAATGATTTCCTTCAACTGAACAAAAATGATGTAGAAAGGATTAAACCCAAACGGGTAATCCTGAGCTGCACTCTTTTGAGCAAATGTTTTGAAATGGATTTAGCCCAGATGGGTAATCCATAGTAGTCTCATTAGAGCTAACGTTATCGAAAGGATTTAGCCTAGACTGGTAATCCTGAATAAGCTCTTGAAAGCGAATGCTAAAGACGGGATTTAGCCTGTACTAGTAATCTTATTATATAAATACGGCTTGAGAGTGTGCTCTATGAATATATGCTCAAGGAGCACTCTGGATTTAAATTGATAACCGGTTGACAAGTATACCTCGAGTATACTACCTGAGTCTCCATCGAGATTTACAATAGTTCAACGAAAAGAAATCTTGAAAATGAAAATTGTGAAATAATATGGAAGTTTATATTATGGTGAGCTCATCTATGTTGGTTTGAAAACTTCATGATGTGTATGACTAACTTTTTTAATGAGTGATTGTATTTAGGTAACTTGTCAAATTTATTGATGGAATGAATGCGTATGTATGCTTATTTGAATAGTTATGACTAGAAAGTTTTCTTTCTATTACGCAAACTTACTAAGCATGAAAATGCTTACCCCGTTTTACTTTTCCTTGTTTTATAGTGCTCGTAAAGCTCACGAAGGTTGGAGGATTCGGTCGGAGCAAGATCACACTATCCACAAATCTCCTTTTGCTATAGCTAAATGATTCATTTTGGTATAATGGCATGTATAAGCTATTTGGCATAGATGAAGGCTTGTAAGTAATATTTTGTGACTTAGCCATTGGAATGGCTAAGGATGTTCAACTGGTACATGTACGATGTTAATGTATGTCCAAATTCTTAAGTGTCAAGTATGGTTAATGATACATTTTGTAAATGGCCATTGAAATTGGCTACATTGGTTTAAGTTTATAAGCATATGAAGATGCCATTCATGGATATGGAAATTGCATGGTATGAGTTAATAAGTATGTAAATGATGTGTAGATCCCTTGGTTGTGGCTGAATTGGTTGTATGTTTATACTTGGAACGGTATTACATGCTGTTGTGTAGGTTGTGCATGGAAGGGTAGCAAAAAGACTTGGTAAATAGCTTTATTTTTGTCCTCACGGGTAGACACACAGGCGTGTATCTAGGCCGTGTGTGACACACGGCTTGCCCCATGAGCGTGTGTTTTGGCCGTGTGTCTCCTACACTTTAATTGTTGCAAAATAGAATGCTCAATATCAAGCACACAGGCAGAGACACGGGCGTGTGTGGAAGACGGAAATGTACAAGTGTACACAAAGACAACAAGTAATAAAGTGATAAGTAAATGTTGAGTTATCGTACCTACAGGGACTGTGAAAAGAATTATTTATGAATGCAATTTAAAATACTTTGACGAAGAAAAATATTTTGTTTAAAGAGGGTGATTAAAAACTTAAGAAAATAACTAATTAAAATAAATAAAAATGAAGTAAAAAGTTCTAATGCACGATTTCAAAATAAGATTTAATCAAGATGATATAATTGTTTTGATTAATTCCACTTCTTATCTTAGAATTATTAAACTTATGTTTATATTGTTACGAATAAAATCATGGCAACCCTATAATTTGATAACTTATGAACATACTTACATACTAAAATCCATTCATCTCTTAACATATCCCTATGACAATTCAACTGACTAAACAAATTCTAGTAAGCAAACATGTTATTGCACAAACATACTCATTAAACTGAACTAGTCTCTTGCATATCCCTATGTCAATTCAAATGATTAATTAAATCTAATAAGCTTATAAAAGACTATGTAAGGTAACAAGGTATCCTTACCTTGAAACAATTTAATCACAATAATCTTGCAAGTTATGCAAGGCAATAATATCGCCATATACATTGCTAATTTAACCTTCAGCTACCTTAGAAGAATAAACATGCACTGATTAAGTACTGTGTCAATTAATTACAATTTCAATCCATTTAAATAATTAATTCATTTGTTACCTTACAGTCGTAACGCAAGAATAACTTAGGCATGATTTTACTTAATCAAGCATTTTACCGAAGCCTATAACAACATAAACACGATTTTAACAATTTAAGAAGATGAAATGCAATCAACCGAACACGAATTAAATTCAAGCTAAGCTGATTAAATTAACCATTCCAACAACATGAATACTCATAGATATGTTCATCATAACAACAACAAAAATTAAAGAGATAGGTTACAATAATCAAATTCGGTGGTTTTTCGAGGCTTGACTAGGTTGCTCCATTCTTCGTTCTTGTTTTCCTAGCCGATCAAGGCTTCGATGAACACTCAATTGCTGCTCGAAAATGGTCTAAAAAAACCCCTTTTCAAAGGGAAGAAATCAGCACAAGAGCAAGGTAATTGGAATGGAAAAACGAGAGAAAAAGTGAGAGATGAGAGAAGTGTTGTGAAATGAATGAGGAATGAATGAGATGCTTTGAATGATCAGCCAAGGGGGGCATTTATACCTGAGTGTGGCAGCTGAAATTTTCTAAAAATAGCAGCCAAAGAGCCACCCCTTGGCCGGCCACCTATGTGGCAAAGTTGATGCTTTCAACTTTGCTAAAAATGGCTTGGGACAAATCCAGAAATCCACCAATTGTGGAAAGGTTTGAATGCAACTTTGACAAGACTTCAAGGGCTTCTTTGCAAGTTGAATTAATCAGCTAATAAGCTAATTTGGGTCAGCATATGGCCGGTTTTGGGCTGCCCAATCTTTGGCTAGTTCACTTCAATCGGTTCGGTGTAACTGAACCACTTTTTGTATAATTAATTAATATTAATTTACTTAGCCCAAATTAAATTGGGTATAAATTAAAATTAATTATATTATGAATTAATACACATAATTGGACCGTTTTAGGCTGGAAATTAATTCACCTTGATACTTCAAATTGCTTCTTGGTTTTGTGCTTCAAGTAGTGTCTGCCGAGCCACTTTTCGCCCTTTGCGCAATTCTGTCGAAAATAACCAAAATTAATAAAAATTAATTAATAAATTTACTAATATTCATCATGTTCATATTTTAAGTACAATTTAATTATTTTATAAAAGTTAATTATTTTTCGACCGTTTTAGGCTGGAAATTAATTCACCTTGATACTTCAAATTGCTTCTTGGTTTTGTGCTTCAAGTAGTGTCTGCCGAGCCACTTTTCGCCCTTTGCGCAATTCTGTCGAAAATAACCAAAATTAATAAAAATTAATTAATAAATTTACTAATATTCATCATGTTCATATTTTAAGTACAATTTAATTATTTTATAAAAGTTAATTATTTTTCGACATGAATTTAATCGAAACGGTGTGATTTTAAGTTAAAAAAGACATGTAAAAATGTATAAATTTCTATGTTTCCACACCCCCAAACTTAATCCATTGCTCGTCTCGAGTAATGCACAAATTTTGAAAAGAATTTCTCAGAAACATCTTTGAAAAATTCCTTCAGAACAACATTTTCCCCAAATTATGAATTTAATATACTTATGCTCAAAGACAAGAAATTTGATAGTTATGCTACTTAAGTATACATATTGTTCAAATTAATCTCAACAACTTATTATGATAGAAAAAATTAGACTAAATGCTTCCTAATAAATTCATGTTAAACCCTACCAATGTTAATTTTATTCCCTTTATTCAAGATTAAGCTACAATCATTAAGTTTAACTTATGTCTTCATATGTTGTAGGTGGCATTGGAACTTTTGAATCAATAGGTCTTTAACAAGGTTGTAACGTGGCTGGGCTTAAGGGTAGGTAAAAGATAGATAATTTTAGGCTTTTAAGCCCTAGACTCAGCTTGTATCGGACCTTCAAAATAATCACCTTCAATACACCAACTTTTTTTGCTTTCATATGCTCTTTTGTACATTCTCTTTTAGGTACAAATGTTCTTCTTTTTTTTTTGCAAATTCGAGTATTTTACTGAATGTACTACAATTTTAGAGCATTCGATAGTTTTTTTCAAATCCCCCAAACTTATTTTTAAAGAATACATAGAATAGTATTGAGTCTAGTGTTTGGGACAATTTTAAGATAATTTAAAAGAGAAGTGATGGCTAAATTTGCAAGGGTTCAAATAAAATTAGGCCATATAGTCTCAAAGGATAAAAATTTCATCATGGTTGGCTTGAAAGGCTCAAACGGTACAAACAAAAGTTGCCTAAATCATTTTCAATGTTCCATGCTTCCTAGGATTTCGCCTCAAGAAACTACGAAGTCAATTCTAAAGACTTAAACTTTCATGCATGCCTAATTTTCGTAAGAAACTAAAATTTTATGGTGCAATTTGCATGCTTTATTTAAAAATACATTTATATCATTATTAAGCTAACATAACAATTCATTGAAATAATAAAACTTTATTCATACTAAAGTTTAGCATACTTAACAAAATTTCAAATAATTGAACAAAATATATCCTAATCATAATTAACAGAAAAATTTATTCTGAGTGGAAATAATTCAATTTTTCGATCCCCCAACTTAAAATGAACAATGTCCTCATTGTTCAAAGTGAATAGATATTAAACACTAGGTAAGATTTTAGAAAAGAGGAGGTGAGTCAATTTGACTGCTTAAGTACCAAGCTCTTTCTAAATCCAATCCTAGACACGTATATACCTATTGCCACACTTTATACTTTGTGAGTTGCTCACATTTTATTAATTATTTTCCTCTCTTAATTTATTATGTAGAAATAAAAAATTCCTAATTAAATTAATCCTAAAATGACCTAAGAATAGAAATAAAATAAAGTCAAGATCCCCCCTTTATTTATTTGCAGACCCTTCCGAATTTGACTCATATTTTGCTCCATCACTATCACATGAATTGCTTCACTCCCTCTTCGGTAATGGACTTTATGGTTCAAATATAAAATCTGGAAATTCAGGCACAAAAATAAATGGGTCATTGTAAATTTTCTTAAGAGCACTTCTCATCAAGTCATCCTTTATTTTTGAGTATCTCTAGTAAGCTTGTTGTTGCCATTGCATATGCTACATTATGTCCATTAACTTTGACAGTTCATCTCGAAGATCTGGGCTAGGCGGTTGAGCTCTAAATATTGAAGTTTCGTCATCAGGTTCAACTTCTAGTTCTATTGGTTCCACCTTATCAGGGACTTCAACTGATTATATTGGCTCGATCTCTGTAGGATCTTCTTCCTCTTCATCAGGATCTTCACTTTCTTCAACTCGCTGCTGTAGAACAAAATCTCTAGCTACTCGGTAGAGGTCCCAATATGTGATTGTGCCCTGGCTATACCTTGTCTTTTTTAGGTTTGCAAGAATCTCAACTTTTAAGCATAGAATTGTTATCGTCAAGGGGAAGTAAGCGGGGCCAAAACATCTAGCAGCACAATTCCTTATCTCTTGTAGGATGATTTTTCCCACATCAACGGTCTTTCTAGTTAAAATCGAATATAATAAGACCATTCGCTCTAACGAGATTGTAGTCTCATGCAAACTAGGCATAAGCCTGAAACGGATGAAATAGAACCATACCTTTGGAAGTGGTGTCAAAGATTCTCTTCGACAAGTGTGGATTCCTTGCTTTGACATAGTCTACTTAGAACCCAGAACTGTAAGTTCCTCAAGAATTTCTTGAAAATTTTCAAGCTCGATGTTGCTCATCAAAGAAGAAAATTCATCGTTTTTGAAATCAGGTAAGTCAAAGAACTCATTAATAGCATTTGAACTTACTGGTACCTTGATTCTGCGAATTGGAACTTTTGTCAAATCACTTGAGGTTAAATTCGCGTAGAATTCATGAACTAGTTCCTCATCCACACTAGGCCTCTTTTCATAAAATAATTCCTAATTGAAGGCTTTAACAACTTTACGAATACATGCCATAAAGTCTTTGTAGTTGCTCTCTTTCAATGTAAAGCCTTTCTCTGGATGCATCTGTTGATTTTTGAAGATACTCTCGTATCTTGCTTTGGCTTCTTCATAATGGAACTTGTTTTGTGTTTCATCAATTTGGGCACAAGCACGAGTTCTCTTGCGAGGCATGATTAACCTGAACAAAAGATGGAAACAAATATTTTCTCAAAAATTTAATTAATAAGAATTATTAATGATTCAATAAATTGAAAAATTAAATAATTGAATAAAATTAAAATTTAGGAGAAAAAATTGTCTTACCACCCTTTTTATAAAATTAAAAACTCCTAAAAATAATTAATAAACAAAAGAGGTAAAATGGAAGTAGGTTGGAGGATTTGGCTAAAGGGCTTGGTGTAGGTGTGTGCCGCACAAGTGCTGGACAGCAAGCAGACTCATCGAACAGGAGCAAGAAGCAGCACAGCTTGGCGCGATGAGCTGCACGGGCAGCAGACTGCAACGCTGAGTGGGCAACAGCTTATGCTCGCGCGCGCTGGAGCTGGAGTGAGTGCGAGTTGCACGGATCCTTGTGAGCAGGCTTGTCGAATGGCACCAAGGAGTAGCTATTGGGCGCACGGAGGAAGTAGGCGTGCGCGTGAGCTGCTGGCCAACTGCTAGGTGATGAAGAGGTTAGGGGCTTGCGGCACTTTAAGGGTTTTGGTGTTTGGGATTTTTAGTGATGAATGAATGGAGAAGATGGTATTTATAATGAAGGGAATAGGACTTCAAGTAGAATTCTTAGAGAAATTTAATAGCTAAAAACTAGAAGTTCTAATTTTAATTATCAACAATTAATAATTAAATATATGCATATTAAATTATTAATGCTATTAATATATTTAAAAATAAAATAAAATAAACTAATCCTAATTCTATGCTAAATTGATAAAGATTAATATATAAATTATAATAGATATGATTATATATTAAAGATTATCAGCTTACTATTATTAAAAACTTATCAAATAAAATATGATTAAATTAACACTAATCCTAACTCTATATAAAGTTGATAATAATTAATATATATGACAATGGATATAATTATATATTAATAATTATCATCTTTTTTTAAAATTAAAAACATTTATTCTAGAAGCCTTTTGAAAATATTTGCAAAAAGAGGCATCTAGTTTTAATGTTTACAAAAAGAGCAACCAAATTTTAAAAATAATTCAATTAAGTCCTTAGGCTTAATGAAAATTTGAAATTGAGTTGCAATTTAAAACTTGGGTCAAAATTGACTTTTTTGTTTGAAAAATTAAAAATTTAATTTTCTATTTAGGGAATAATTTCTCTGAAAATTATGTTAAAATCAATTCCCAAGAAAGATTGGAGGGGTCACAAGCAGTCCCGCTTAAGTTCCATTCTCCTAGACAGAATTTATTTAAACATACTAATCTTGAAAATATACCCTAAATCATTTATTAAAAAGAAAAATAAGAAAATTTAAACATCGGATAGAATGAACGAAATTTGATTCCGTTCAGTCTTATCCTCCCAATAATGTTTCAGACGCTGAGCATTAACTTGAAAATTACCTCCCTTACCTTGGAGTTCAACAACTCCGTATGGATAGACACGATGAATCGTAAATGGACTGGACCAATGTGATTTTAGTTTACCTAGAAAGAACTTTAATATAGAATTAAATAACAAGACTTGCTGACCTGCTTCAAATTCTCGAACTCGAATGTGCTTGTCATGCCATTTCTTAAGTCTTTCCTTGAGTAGTTTGGCATTTTCGTACGAGAACATTTGAAATTCGTCTAGCTCATTGAGTTAGAGCATCCGTTTCTCTTTAGCAAGCTTAAGATCCAAGTTGAGTTGTCGAAAGGCCCAATAAGCTTTGTGATCTAACTCCAAGGGCAGATGACAAGCTTTCCCAAAGACCAACCTGTAGGGTGACATCCCTAAAGGTGTCTTGTATGCTGTCCTATTAGCCCATAAAGCATCATCCAGTCTTTTGGACCAATCCCGTTGATTTGGGCAACCTACCTTCTCAAGTATGCCTTTGATCTCCTTATTTGCCAGTTCAGCTTGCCCATTCGTCTACAGATGGTAAGCTGTAGCGACCTTGTGTTTCACTCCATGTTTATCTAAAAACCATTTCAACCACTTGTTGACAAAATGAGACCCTTCATTGCTGATAATAGGTCTTCGGGTTCCTAATCTTGTGAACACGTGCTTTTACAAAAAGTTTATTACAACCTTAGCATCGTTTTTTGGATAAGCTTCAGCCTCGACCCACTTAGACACGTAGTCTACATCTACCAAGATGTACTTGTGTAACGCCCCGTACCCGAGATCGTTGCCGGAGTCAAACACGAGGTGTTAACAGACTTAATTCATTGCTTAAACAGCTCAAACAATTTAATTTTAGAAATTCCAAACAAGCTGACTAACTGCGTCACAGTCGCTTAAAAATCCATATCTCAAGTTCTGAAACTCAAAATCCAATTCCGTAAATTTTACCTGAAACTAGACTCATATATATATTTACTAATTTTTTTCTAGAATTTTTGGCTAGGCCAATTAGTACAGTTTATTAGTTAAATTCTCCTCTGTTTCAGGGTTCGACTGCTCTGACCTCTGTGTATTATGAATCAGATATCTCTTTGTACAGAATTTCAATGACTATGAAGTTTGTTTCAATTAAAACTAGACTCAATAAAAAATCTGTACATATAAATTATGACTTCTAATTATTTTTATACAATTTATGGTGAATTTCCAAAGTCAGAACAGGGGATCTAGAAATCGCTCTGGCCCTGTTTCATAAAAATTTAAACATCTCATAAAATATAACTCATATACCTGTTTCGTTTCTTCCATATGAAATATGAAAATAGACTCATAATTATTCAATTCCATATTTTATTCATCATCTAATTATATCTCTACTATTTTTAATGATTTTTCAAATTCACGTCACTACTGCTGTCTGAATCTAATTTATGGTAAATTTTACCTATTTCATGGTTTTCATGGATTAACTAGCAATTTGACATACATAACACCAAATATGATCATAATTAGCCATTCCAATGGCTAATCATTACCAAGCATTTTTATACTACTCAATAACCATATCATAAGACCATATATACAAAATGATTATAATGCTATACATGCCATACTCAAAATATACAAGCCATTATGCCAAGATGGTATACGGATAGTGTGAGCGTGCCTCCGACCGTTTCCGATTTCCGAGCTGGCTTGTCAACACTACAAGGAATGAAAAGGAGGGAGTAAGCATAAATGTTTAGTAAGTTCACATGCAAATAGCAAGTAACATAACCATATAGGCAAACATAAAACATCATTTGCATAATCATCACCAAGACATTCATATCATATTTTCATTTATCATCTTACCATATTGTTGTTATATCGATTTTTCAACCTGAGGGTTAAGTACATACCAGTTCAAAGTATCCATTTCACAACACTTACCAATACGTCCCTTTCATCTTGAGTATTCCTCCATTTGAGTAGAACTTTACCCGTTGAACACATCGGAATATAATTCGGATACATGGAAAGTTTGCACATAAGTGCCACATATGTAGCCAAGCTACTATGTAACCCGCCCATAAGCGAACTCGGACTCAACTCAACGAGCTCGGGCGTTTGCATCCATAAGTGAACTCAGACTCAACTCATCGAGCTCGGATGCCTAGTTACATCTCATGAACTCGGACTCAACTCAACAAGTTCGGACATTTGCATCCATAAGTGAACTCGGACTCAACTCAACGAGTTCGGATGCCCAAATATCCCAGTGACATGTCACTTGTATCCTAATCCATTCCTAAGGTTCAACGGGACCTTTTTACCAGTCATGTGTCTCAACCATCTTCTACGGAATACCGATACCGATACTCGGTAGTATTTCACATTTTCCAAGTATATCACATAATTTGACATATTATCAAACAATTATCACGAGTATAATATTTCATAATAATTATCATATCATTTAAATAACATAAAAACATTTAAAATAATAACTATGTTACCAACATTTACATATGAACTTACCTCGTATGCGAAAATGGCTACTTTTACCATTTCGTCCACAACTTGGTATTTTCCCCATTTTAGCCCGAATTTCAGTTTTCCTTGCTCTATCATTTAAAATATAGTCTAATTAGGACTCACATTATTCAAATTGACCCAAAATCATATTTAGGAGAAATTACAATTTTACCCCTAAACTTTTGCATATTTACACTTTTTCCCCAAAGCTCGTAAATTAAACTTCAGCCTATTTTCTTATGTTTTATGACATTCTGATCATTTTTCCCTTCTATGGCAACATAAAATTCTCACTCTAACATGTACTTATCACTATTAGGTATTTTTACCAATTAAGCCCTTTTGCTCGTTTTCACTTAAAACCCAGTAGCACAAGTTGTCTAACATAATTTAAAACCTCATATTCTATCATAAAACACCAAAATACACAAATTTCACCTATGGGTATTTTTCCAAATATAAACCCTAGGTTAAATTATTACTAGCATAAGCTAAATCGAGCTCTTGGGACTCAAAAACGTAAAGAACTTGAAAAAACAGGGCTAGAATGGACTTACAATCGAGCTTGGAAGCTTGAAAAACCCTAGCCATGGTTTCTCCTTGCTATATTCGGCCATGGGGTTGAAGATGAGCAAAATTGGCTTTTAATTTTGTATTTTAATTCATTTTATCCCTAAATGACCAAAATGCCCTTACTACTAAACTTTCCAAAAATTCCATCCATGTCCAATTTTTGTCCATACACTTAGAAATTGGTAAAATTGCTATTTAAGACCTCCTAATTAATATTTCAAAACAATTTCATACAAGAAACTTCTAGAATGCAAGTTTTGCAAATTATTCGATTTAGTCCCTAATTTCAATTTAAGCACTTTATGCATAAAATTTTTTCACGAAAATTTTACACAATCATGCAATCATATCATAAACATCAAAATAATTATAAAATAATTATTTCTATCTCAGATTTTGTGGTCACGAAACCACTATTCCAATTAGGCCCTAATTCGGGATATTACAACTCTCCCCCCTTTAGGGATTTCGTCCCCAAAAATCTTACCAGAAAAGTGGTCTTCACTTTTAATCTCATATTCGGTGCCAAAGAACTTTCACTTAGACTGTACCTCCAATACATCTCTTTAATTTCTCATATAATCTGAAAGCTTACAGTCTCAACTCTCAACTGTTCTTAAATTTTCAACCCTCCTCAGTTTCCCATGATATCATGACATAAAACCCGGATCTTAACTTGATTAATGGAGACCGAAATTCCAAGAAATCAAACAATTAAAGAGACCTGAATTTCCATAAATCTGATGAGTAGGAATTCATTCAATACAGATATGATTTATAGATCTCGCCAAACATTTAACAATAGGATACATCACATTTTCCTCTTTCTGCCATGGAAATAATTCTAATATGGCCTCAAGAATAATCCTTCTCATTTCCATCCCAATATCAACACTGACAAGGATAATTTTGATAGATCCTAATGCTCGGCTTTAACCCCTTTAACAACTCCGATTTTATGTAACATCGAATGCTTTAAACTATCACATTACCTCACTGTCTTGAAACACATCACAATTCATACAACAAGACATTATTTGAAAGTCGAAGTCTTTACTCAATGTAGACTAGTCTAGTTCGGGCGCTTGGTTACCAATATTCTCATCTATCCGAACTTTGTCAACATGTAATAAACTTTTCAGCTTTCACAAAACGAAAACCTTATCATTCGTAGTGACTTTAACTAATATCAAACTCTTTCTGATAAATATACACTTCTTGTTCAGACTATTTACTCTTTTTATCCGTACAAAATGAAATTCTATTATCAGACTTAGGAAAAATAATCCTGAAATAATTGTCACATGAAATCTTTCAAATAGATAATTCACCATACCGATCAAACTCGCGCTTTTATCACTTATGCCTTTCACGATGTCAAATCCTTACACAGAAATTAGAAAAAATCCCAATACTAAAATCACCACATTACCAAGATCAAATTAGAAGTATAGTCATATTTGACATGATTATCACGAGTTGAAAAACGAACTTCGAACACAAGTCATAATTGACAAATTATGGAACAAAGATAACAAGAAAACCGAATAAAGAAATCCAAGATAGAGAAATCCAGAATAAAGAAATCCAGAATAAAGAAACCCAAGATACGATACTATGCTGGAGAATCGAAAACCAAGCCGGAGAATCGAAAACCAAACTCATAGAGAAAATACAGAATACCCCGATAATTCTTCAAAGAAAGAAAGTCCAAAAGAAAACATCATTTAATCCCACTGGAATCAAATATAACAAGAACAATATATCTTTCCATACATATATATCAGATGAACCATCAAGTAGAAGAAACAGAATCATAATATCATATGTATTCTCTCATCAATTCTTATCGATTTAAATGAAATAGAATACCCGATGAAATAGAGCAATATAAATTATAAATCAGTCGGACTACCAATGCTTTCATCCAACACCGAGGATTAAAAGACATTCCCATATAACAAAAATTTCTTCAGTAAGATCAATAGCCATAGAAATATTTCGAGAACGGGTAAACACATAGAACATCTCAAAAGAGATCACTAAATCTGTCCAGTCATAATTGTCACACTCGATAGTTCACATTTCAAATATCATTTCCCCAACTAGTTCTGCCATCACAAATTTCATATTAAACCATTCACTAAAGAAGGCCAGCTCTGAATAAATTTCGATTTACACTTTTCTCGACCTTGCACCTGAGTAATTCGGTTAACCAAGGAGAATTCCTTTTCTAACTTGGACAGTGCATAATTCCAATAATCTTTACGTCAATCCGATACTTTACTGGCTCTGACTTTACTTATCAGCTCATTTTCAATCTCTGATCATACTTATAATTATTCTATCACTGAACTCTTTGGGTTCTCAACCGGAAACTTATTCAATACAAATCTCATGAAATTCCATTATAAGTACCATTTCGGTAAGGGTGAGGGGTTGTAGGACCTCTGACTCGACTTTTTTTTTTATACATACACATATGACACAACTTCCATCATCATAGCAACATCATCAAAATCATGTCATTCATTCAGGCAATGCAACATTCATGTTGGCTTACACAAATTTTCCTATTGTCCCATTTAGACAATATACTTATGCATACATTCTATGTTTTCTAGATAGCTTTACTTATCCATTCATTTAATTAAATTAAGTCATGCTCATGACATCATATAAGGCCAAACAAATATAGATATTTGCACCACAATCATAACTTTCATTTCGTGCATCATCATGTACATATCATTACAATCATATAATTCAGTCCAACAATTTAACATAGATAAGTTCATTTCATTATAATCCTTTATCTCATAAAAATTATATATCATTAGCATTCATCAACATTCGACGTCCAAATCAAGACAAGGACATTTTCATTCGTATCATAATATTATGAATTTTATTCATACCTCTACTACTTTCTATTTATTTCGTTCATCTTATCAAGTAAGCCATATACACTACATCATATGAGCATTAAGCAAATATGAATATTTATCACATATGTATCATAAACCTTTATTCATACTTTTCTGAACCGATACTTATCATAATCATAATTTTACTCAAATACCTTCACATAACAATGAACATGGTCGGCGCAGCTCGGTTGGAGAGTACCCTGTCTAAATACGACGGTACTCATATGCGTCGGAAGACATCACACTATCACAGATCAGTGGCATGTATAGCTAAACTTTTACACATGCTAGGTTAGTCCGAGAACCGACTAAACCTGTTTTGATACCACCAAATGTAACGCCCCATACCTGAGACCGTTGCCAGAGTCAAACACGAGGTGTTAACAGACTTAATTCATTGCTTAAACAGCTCAAACAATTTAATTTTAGAAATTTCAGACAAGCTGACTAACTACGTCACAGTCGCTTAAAAATTCATATCTCGAGTTATGAAACTCAAAATCCAATTATGTAAATTTTCCCTAAAACTAGACTCATATATCTATTTACTAATTTTTTTCTAGAATTTTTGGCTAGGCCAATTAGTACAGTTTATTAGTTAAAGTCTCCCCTGTTTCAGGGTTCGACTGCTCTGACCTCTGTGTATTACGAATTAGATATATCTCTGTACAGAATTTCAATGACTATGAAGTTTGTTTCTCTTAAAACTAGACTCAATAAGAAATCTGTACATATAAATTATTACTTCTAATTATTTTTATACAATTTATGGTTAATTTCCAAAGTCAGAACAGGGGATCCAAAAATCGCTCTGGCCCTGTTTCATAAAAATTTAAACATCTCATAAAATATAACTCATATACCTGTTTCATTTCTTCCATATGAAATATGAAAATAGACTCATAATTATTCAATTCCATATTTTATTCATCATCTAATTATATCTCTACTATTTTTAATGATTTTTCAAATTCACGTCACTATTGCTGTCTGAATCTATTTTATGGTAAATTTTACCTATTTCATGGTTTTCATGGATTAACTAGCAATTTGACATACATAACACCAAATATGATCATAATTAGCCATTCCAATGACTAATCATTACCAAGAATTTTTATACTACTCAATAACCATATCATAAGACCATATATACAAAATGATTATAATGCTATACATGCCATACTCAAAATATACAAGCCATTATGCCAAGATGGTATACGGATAGTGTGAGCGTGCCTCCGACCGTTTTCGATTTCCGAGCTGGCTTGTCAACACTACAAGGAATGAAAAGGAGGGAGTAAGCATAAATTCTTAGTAAGTTCACATGCAAATAGCAAGTAACATAACCATATAGGCAAACATAAAACATCATTTGCATAATCATCACCAAGACATTCATATCATATTTTCATTTATCATCTTACCATATTGTTGTTATATCGATTTTTCAACCCGAGGATTAAGTACATACCTATTCAAAGTATCCATTTCACAATACTTACCAATACGTCCCTTTCATCTTGAGTATTCCTCCATTTGAGTAGAACTTTACCCGTTGAACACATCGGAATATAATTCGGATACATGGAAAGTTTGCACATAAGTGCCACATATGTAGCCAAGCTACTATGTAACCCGCCCATAAGCGAACTCGGACTCAACTTAACGAGCTCGAGTGTTCGCATCCATAAGTGAACTCGGACTCAACTCAATGAGCTCGGATGCCTAGTTACATCTCACGAACTCGGACTCAACTCAACAAGTTCGGACATTTGCATCCATAAGTGAACTCGGACTCAACTCAACGAGTTCAGATGCCCAAATATCCCAGTGACATGTCACTTGTATCCTAATCCATTTCTAAGGTTCAACGGGACCTTTTTCCCAATCATGTGTCTCAACCATCTTCTACGGAATACCGATACCGATACTCGGTAGTATTTCACATTTTCCAAGTATATCACATAATTTGACATATTATCAAACAATTATCACGAGTTTAATATTTCATAATAATTATCATATCATTTAAATAACATAAAAACATTTAAAATAATAACTATGTTACCAACATTTACATATGAACTTACCTCGTATGCGAAAATGGCTACTTTTACCATTTCGTCCACAACTTGGTATTTTCCCCATTTTAGCCCGAATTTTAGGTTTCCTTGCTCTATCATTTAAAATATAGTCTAATTAGGACTCACATTATTCAAATTGACCCAAAATCATATTTTGGAGAAATTACAATTTTGCCCCTAAACTTTTGCATATTTACACTTTTTCCCCAAAGCTCGTAAATTAAAATTCAGCCTATTTTCTTATGTTTTATGACATGCTGATCATTTTTCCCTTCTATGGCAACATCAAATTCTCACTCTAACATGTACTTATGACTATTAGGTATTTTTACCGATTAAGCCCTTTTGCTCGTTTTCACTTAAAACCGAGTAGCACAAGTTGTCTAACATAATTTAAAACCTCATATTCTATCATAAAACACCAAAATACGCAAATTTCACCTATGGGTATTTTTCCAAATATAAACCCTAGGTTAAATTATTGCTAGCATAAGCTAAATCAAGCTACCGGGACTCTAAAAACGTAAAGAACTTGAAAAACGGGGCTAGAATGGAGTTACAATCGAGCTTGGAAGCTTGAAAAACCCTAGCCATGGTTTATCCTTGCTATATTCGGCCATGGGGTTGAAGATGAGCAAAATTGGCTTTTAATTTTGTATTTTAATTCATTTTACCCCTAAATGACCAAAATGCCCTTACTACTAAACTTTCCAAAAATTCCATCCATGTCCAATTTTTGTCCATACACTTAGAAATTAGTAAAATTGCTATTTAAGACTTCCTAATTAATATTTCAAAACAATTTCATACTAGAAACTTCTAGATGCAAGTTTTGCAAATTATTCGATTTAGTCCCTAATTTCAATTTAAGCACTTTATGCATAAAATTTTTTCACGAAAATTTCACAAAATCATGCAATCATATCATAAACATCAAAATAATTATAAAATAATTATTTCTATCTCAGATTTTGTGGTCACGAAACCACTATTCCGATTAGGCCCTAATTCGGGATATTACAACTTGTGACCAAAAGACAGAGGGATAGGGCTGAGGAAGTCAATACCCCAAACATCGAATAATTCTACCTCAATGATGTTTGTTCGAGGCATCTCATTTTTACTGGTGACATTTTCGACCTGTTGGCATCGATCACAACTCTTTACGTGAGCGTATCCGTCCTTGAATAGTGCTGGCCAAAAGAATCTGGCTTGCAATACTCTGGCCGTAGTACGAGTACCTCCAAAGTGTCCCCCACTTGGAGCTAAGTGATAATGGTATAGAATCTTTTGTACTTCATTTTCTGCCACACATCTCTTGATCATTCAATCTGCACACTTCTTGAACAAGTATGGTTCTTCCTAAAAATAGTACTTCACATCATGAAGAAACTTTTTCCTCTGATAATACATCTTATCATTCGACATCAAACCACAAGCTAAAAAGTTAGCAATATCAGCAAACCAAGGTGTATTATGGACATGATTTACCTTCAGTATGTGTTCATCTGGAAATGTTTCTTGAATTGGTATAAGAGAAGAGTTCCCTTTTTGTGGCTTCAACCTAGACAAGTGGTCTGCTACTTGATTTTCCACTCCCTTTCAATCTTGAATTTCTAGATCGAACTCTTAAAGTAGAAGTACCCATCAGATCAACCTCGGCTTAGCATCTTTCTTAGAAAGTAAATACTTAATTGCCGAGTGGTCCGTATAGATAGTTACCTTGGTACCTACAAGATAAGATCAAAACTTCTCAAAAGCAAACACAATAGCAAGTAAGTCTTTTTTTGTTACTGAATAATTCAGTTGAGCTCCTATCAGAGTTTGACTTGCGTAATAGATGGAATGAAAAACTTTGTTCCTTCGCTGACCCATAATAGCTCCTATCGCGAAGTCACCTGCATCCCACATCAATTCGAATGGCAAATCCTAGTTTGGTATAACGATTATGGGTACTGTAACTTATTGACTCTTCAAATTTTTGAAAGCCTTTAAGCATTCCTCATCAAACTTGAACGTCGAGTCCTTCTCCAATAATTTGTATAAGGGTTTAGCGATTTTGGAGAAGTCCTTGATAAATCTTCGATAGAAACTGGCGTGGCCCAAAAAGCTCCTAGCACCCTTTACAGATGTTAGAGGTAGGAGTTTCTCAATAACATCTACCTTTGCTTTATCTACTTCTATTCCATGTCTCGTTATCCGATGCCCTAGAACAATACCTTCTCGTACCATGAAATGACACTTTTCCCAGTTGAGTACAAGGTTTGTTTTTTCGCATCGCCTTAATACCTTAGCTAGATTGGCTAGGCAATCATCATATATATCTCCAAATACTGAAAAATCATCCATAAAAACTTCCAAATACTTCTCAACCATGTCAGTAAAAATAGACATAATACATTTTTGAAATGTAGTAGGTGCATTACATAAACCAAATGGCATGCGTCTAAATGCAAATGTACTGTACGGGCAAGTGAATGTTTTCTTGTGCTGATCTTCCTGTAACATCCTGATTTTTGGGTTTTCGTAATTTCTGAGAATTTGGTAAGTTTTTAAAATTTGGTATTTTGTAGTGAAAATTCTTAGTTGGAATTTGTAAATAGGCCTATGGAAGACCCACGGGCTGGCCAAAACCTGGAAGAATTTTTGAATTTTAAACTTAAGGAGTTAGGGGCGTTGGATAGGTGGCCTTATGAAAAGACGGGGGTAAAATGTAACACAAAAAAGCCCTTGGCAAAATGGCTAAGTGACGCCACTAAGGAGCTAAAAAAGTGGCGTGTAAGGGGTTGAGGAAGGCCAGGGCTCGATCCACTAAGCTGGTAATTGTGGAGTTCTTTTTATGTCTTGAGCAAGCAGGAGTTGGAAGTTGAATAAAACTCTGTTGGAGAGAGTTTGAATCAGTCAAACGCATGGATTAAGAAGTGATAAGGGGAGAGATTTTGGGGATTTAGAGAGAAGCTAAGAGTTGGCCGAATAGTGGGAATTGGAGAGGGGATTTTGGCAGAGGAGTATTTGGCTAGTATTTCGGCATTTAGGGACTGAGTTGTGCCGTTTTTCTTCTGTTTAAACATCATAGGGCTATTCTTTTCTTCCATTTTTTCTTCTCTAGCCGAAATCACCACTTTCTTCATCTAGTTTTTTTTATTGCCAAAACTGAACAATACTTCCTTTCTTTTCATCACCTTTGCCAAATAGTCACAAGAACCGAAACCTTTGAAGATTGGTTGTGCCATTTGCTTTTAGACCAGTATCTTTCCTGTTCTCTTTATTTGTGGTGACTGATCCCTTCATCTGGTAAGCACTCAGAACTTTCGTCTATTCATTATTTTGGGATTTAGAAGCCGAAATCTCTGAAGGCATAGGGAAGGTTATCGACTTCTCCAGATTGATTATAACTTTGGATTGGTTCGTATGTGTGTGTTAGTTTACAAAGGAGGTGATCAACGAGGAGCGTTGGATTAAAGGCGTGGGCGCAGCTAGATTTAGATCTAGTGCATCTAAGTCGACAAAGGTAAGGTTTCATGGCCATTAAGGTATTGGCCGAATATGGTAAGGGAGTTCTTGCATTGGTTTCATAGATTCATAATTTAATCGGTTAAGTGGTGGATTGTAGGAACCATCGCATAGACGATCTCGTGGTGGTAGTCGCAAATCAGGTGTGTAACGAACCCTCTTTCGTAGCTTAACTCGATATTTGCCGAAAAGCTGAAATGCCGAAAATTCTGGCATTTCGAGGACTCGTGAGCATGTGAATACTCATAAGTTTGTTAGATACGCTAAGTTTGATGATCGGAATCGTTGGAACAGGTAAGGGCACGATTTCCTTCATCACGGTAAGTTGGGCCTCGAGGGGTTGAAATTGGGCCCAATGGCCTTTCGGGCCCATTTGGGTAAGTTTGGTAGGAAATGGAATGTAGATAAATTGCACATTAAGGCAGTTAATACTGTTAGGGAATATAGGCTAAATGGGCCTAGATGACTAAATCGGCTATGTAGGGCCTATTAGGGGTTTTTGGCCCAATAATAAGGTTTTGCTAGAATGGGCTAGAATCGCTGTTTAAACACTTGAAATTGTTGATAATTGATAATGAGCATGGAAAACCCTAATAATTGACAAAATAATGAAATTACCCTTATAATGTAAAAATGACCATTTTGCCCCTAGGTGGAAATGGCCATTGTACCCCTAGGGTTATGTTATAATTAAGATGCATGTGATACTGTTTTTGTACATGATATGCCATGATATAATCATATGCATGGGTTGGGTTTTATATGAACGGAGGAAGTGCTGAAAGGGCTTTGCCCCAGTTTACCGAAAAGGGCTTTGCCCTAGTTATTAAAAGAGGCTAGGCCTCCAGTTATATGATAAAGCAACTATGCTGCCAGTGGAGAGTATTGGTTGGGTGGGTTGAGTTATTCCCCACATGGAGAGCTTGGCTGGTACGGATGGAGAGCAGCGGTTGGGTGGGTTGATAGTTTCCCCACATATGGATATGGGTTTGCATACATGCATTGAGATTTACATATTGATTGTTACGAAGATGGGCAAGTGGGCCATACCATTTACAGAATAAGGCTTCGGCCCAGTGATATGAATTATGAAAAGGCTTCGGCCCAGTGAGTTTATATATGAACAAGGGCTAAGGCCTAGTAACCGTTAAACGAAAGGCTTCGGCCCAGTGATATGAATTATGAAAAGGCTTCGGCCCAGTGAGTTTATATATGAACAAGGGCTAACACCCAGTAACTGTTAAACGAAAGGCTTCGGCCCAGTAACATGATTAATGAGAAGGCTTCGGCCCAGTATGCTTGTGTTGATTTGGGCTATAAAAGGGGCTTATTGCACACTGAGTTTCCAAACTCACCCCCCATTTCTTTAACCTTGCAGGTGAGCCTTGATGAGGAAACTTGGAGCCGGAGGGGATTCAGAGTGGCCATGGTGATCGCTTTTGAACTTTGAGATCAGTAGATGGTTTTATATCATAGTATTACCTTAACTATTAGCATTATTTGTTTTGGGTTGTAATAAGGTCATTTTAAGTATTCTTTTGGGATTATTTTTATTTTTAATAACTCTATATTTTTTTGATAATAATTCAAAATGGGCTAGACTTAGGGCGCGTTTTCAAAATGATACTCGTTTTCAAAAATAGTGCAATGATACAATTAATTGGTTTATCAAAAATATTTACTTGAATGAACTTCTACTCGTTTATCAAAGTGTGGCAATGGTTGTGGGCATGTCTAGGATTGGATCCAATCGAGAGCTTGGTACATAAGCAGCCTTCATGGCTCACCTCCTCTGTTTCGGATACCTGCCTGGTGCACAGCTTCCATTCACTTTGTTAACTTAGCAAAAGACGATCTTTTTAAACACTAAAATGAATCATGGGTTTTTAAAACTTCAACGAGATACGTCAGATTCGACCATAATGTCTGGGCTAGGTTTGGGGTGTTACATTTAGTGGTATCAGAGCCCGATTGCAACAACTCGGCTGTGGGTTTCTAAACGGGATTAAAATCAAGAATTTCAAAATAAGGGTATTTTAAATCAAAATTTTTTCTATTCTCTGTGACCAAATACATGTTTTTGTTTTAAATAGTTTGGAGAAAGACGTGGCACACTGAATCCCCGGCACCAAGTCTGTAAGTGTACTTCGTTTTACACCGTGTGATATTTATATGATGCTATAGATAGAACTGAGACCCTACTATGATACTTTAGATAGGGTAGAGCTGTAAAATAGTAGGATTGAGACTGTAGCTAGGCTACGACATTGCGAAAACAATCCCTGAATTGTTATATGTCCATAAGATATCTCGTAATAAACAATTGAAATATTAAACTGATGTCATAAAATTCGTAAACAGATAATTCAATATGAGTACAAGAGAAACTCATGGACGAGGCCGCGAACGTGGTCGCGGAAGGGTGCAAGCTAAATCTTCATCCTCAGGGCATAGGCCAGCTGAGGAGGCATTGTGCCACAGGCAACTGAGGCTGGGTCACATGATCAGGCTGCGGGGGATGATGTTTTGTCCCAAGCAATGTTAAGGGTCTTGGAAAGGGTTGCTGGAGCTAGCACCAGGACAGTGAATAGGGGATCCATCTTTGAGCGACTCCGGGCTAACAGAGCAGAGGCTTTTAGGGGCGTATCTAGAGTAGCCCCAAACGTGGCTGAATATTGGCTAGAGGCAACAGAGCGGATTATGGACGACCTAGATTACTTTGTAGAGCAAAAGCTGAAGGGGGCCGTGTCATTGCTACGAGATGAGGCATACCAGTGGTGGATCATTGTAAGGGAGAGTACCCCGATCGAACGAGTAACCTGAGAACTATTCAAGAGTGCTTTTAAGGGGAGGTATGTTGGAGCTAGTTATGTGGATGCCCGTCGAAAGGAATTTTTGAATCTAGCTCAAGGCAATAAGACTGTTGCGGAGTATGAGGCAGAATTCTTGAGGCTGAGTCGTTATTCTAGCAGGATAGTTGCGACCGAATATGAGCGCAGTGTTCGATTCAAGGATGGCCTCCGTGATGAGCTTAGGGTGCTGATAGCTCCACAGAGGGAGCGTGATTTCGCTGCGTTGGTGGAGAAGGCTAAGATAGCTAAGGAAGTAAAATGAACCGAACGGCAAAATCGTGAGAGGGATCGACCCAGATTCAGGAGGGATTTCGGACCCTCGGATGCTGTAAATAGAAATGTCAAAAGAGCTAGAATGGAGGAACCAGTTCGACCAACTCCGGTTAATACTTTTAGACCTCAGGTTTGTAAGGACTGTGGCGGAGCGTATATGGGGGAGTGCTGGAAGCGAACTGGGGCTTGTTTTCGATGTGGGTCAAAGGAATATAAATTCAGAGAGTGTCCTCGGAGAGCAGCTCAGGATCAAGCTGCGGAGCAAAGAGGTGTTCAACTGCAGCGAGGAGGACCACCTCCACAGAGAGGCCGTGGGCAAGGTAGAGGTGGCAATGGTAATGGACGAGGACGTAGGGCACCTGGCAGGGGTGCTGGACATGCTGAAGCACGGTTGTCGGTGTTGGTTTATGCTGCACGACGTCGTGAGGAGGGTGATGCTCCTGATGTTATAACCGGTACGTTCCTCATTCATAGCAAGCCTTTCACTGCTTTGATTGATGTAGGTTCCACTCACTCGTATGTTGCTTGTGATGTATCTGGGGCATTGGGTGTGCTTCCTAAGGAGACTGTGAGTGGGGTATTAGTGATAAGTCCTTTGGGACACTCGGTTAAGATAGATAAACTCTTTAGGGAGGTGCTTTTAGAGATACAAGGTAGGATATTTGTAGGGGATTTAATGGAGCTGCCATTTGGGGAATTTGATCTTATTTTGGGAATGGACTGGCTAACTAAACATAGGGCGACGTTGGATTGTGCTGTTAAGAGAATGGTGCTAAGAACTGCCTAGGATGAAGAGATAATGGTCATAGTGGAGCGAAGGAACTATTTGTCCAATGTTGTCTCGACTTTAAGGGCTGAGAAGTTGATTCGGAAAGGTTGTGAGGCGTTTTTAGCATTCGTGAGTCAAACTGAACCTGAGGGGATGACTGTGGAGTTAGTTAGGACCATCAAAGAATTTCAACATATATTTTCGGAAGAACTTCCTAGACTGCCTTCGAATAGAGAAGTTGAGTTCGGAATCGACTTGTTACCTGGAACAGTTCCAGTGTCCATTGCACCTTATAGGATGGCACCAAAGGAGTTGGTAGAACTTAAGGCTCAGATTCAAGAACTGTTAGATAGAGGGTTTATAAGACCAAGTGTTTCTCCGTGGGGTGCACCAGTGTTGTTCGTAAAGAAGAAAGATGGGACCATGCGGATGTGTATTGATTATCGACAATTGAACAAAATGACGATCAAGAACAAGTATCCTTTACCAAGAATCGACGATCTGTTCGACCAACTGAAAGGAGCCTCGGTATTTTCTAAGATAAACCTTCAGTCAGGATATCATCAGTTGAGAGTCAAAGAAGAGGATATCCATAAGACGACATTCAGAACTCGATATGGTCACTACGAGTTTCTGGTTATGCCCTTTGGTTTGACTAATACACCGGCGGCATTCATAGATTTGATGAATCGGGTATTTTAGCCGTACTTGGATTGGTTCGTAGTCATTTTTATCGATGATATCTTAGTGTACTCGGAAACAGAAGAGAAACATGATGAGCATCTTCGTATTGTGCTGCAAGTGCTAAGGGAAAAGCAACTCTATGCAAAGTTTAGTAAGTGTGAGTTTTGGTTGAGTGAAGTAACATTCTTGGGGCATGTTGTGTCTGCTAAGGGGATCAAGGTAGACCCTCGGAAGATTGAGGCGATTCTGGAGTGGAAGCCACCGAAGTCAGTAACAGAAATCTGAAGTTTTCTGAGGTTGGCAGGTTATTATCGAAGATTTGTGGAAGGATTTTTCGTGTTGGCAGCGCCGTTAACTAAACTTATAAGGAAGGGAGCACCGTTTGTTTGGACAAATAAGCAGCAAGAGGCTTTTGAAAAGTTAAAGAAGGTTCTGACTGAGGCACCAGTATTGATTCAGCCAGAGTTTGGTAAGGATTTCACTGTGTACAGTGATGCGTCACATGTAGGTTTGGGATGTGTGTTGATGCAAGAGGGTAAAGTGGTCGCTTATGCTTCACGACAGCTTAAGCCTCATGAGGTAAACTATCCTACTCATGACTTGGAGTTGGCAACGATGATCTTTGCGCTTAAGATATGGAGGCACTACTTGTATGGGGAGAGATGCATTATCTATACAGATCATAAGAGTCTTAAGTACTTGCTGACTCAAAAGGAGCTAAATCTTAGACAGCGAAGGTGGATAGAGTTGTTAAAGGACTATGACTGTTTGATTGAGTACCATCCAGGTAAGGCTAATGTCGTGGCTGATGCGTTGAGTCGAAGGACTGTGGCGGAATTGAAGGCAATGTTTGCTTGCTTAAGCTTGTATGATGATGGAAGCTTATTGGAAGAATTACAAGTGAGACCGACTTGGGTGGAGCAGATTAAGAAGCAGCAGTTGGTGGATGAGTCGTTGGTTTCTCGGTTTCAGCAAGTTAAGAAGGGGGAGAATCCAGACTTTGAATTAAATGGTGATGGGGTTCTTTGTTTTCGAGGAAGAATTTGTGTGCCGAAGGACTCTGACTTGAGATTGATGATTTTGAGGAAGGCACATGGTGGACCTTGTGCTATGCATCCAGGAGGGAGTAAGTTGTATCGAGACTTGCGAGAGCTATATTGGTGGCCTGGGCTCAAGCAAGAAGTGACCGAATTTGTGGGAAAATGTTTGACGTGTCAACAAGTAAAGGCCGAGCATCAACCGCCTTGAGATTGTTACAAACCAAAGTGAAGATACCACTTTGGAAATGGGAAAGGGTAACCATGGATTTTGTGAGTGGCTCGCCATTGACACCTTCTAAGAAGGACTCGCTTTGGGTGATTGTGGATAGGTGACAAAATCGCCCATTTCATACTGTCCAAACCAATTACTCACTTGAAGTTGGCCAAGTTATATGTGGCAGAGATAGTGCGGTTGCATGGAGTGCCAGTATCAATAATTTCTGACCGAGACCCAAGGTTTACATCTCGGTTTTGGCAGAAGTTGCATGAGGCATTGGGAACGCGATTGGATTTTAGTACGGCTTTTCATCCTCAGTTGGATGGGCAGTCAGAGAGGGTTACCCAGATTCTAGAAGATATGTTGAGGGGTTGTGTTATCGACTTTAGGGGCAGTTGGGAGGATTACTTGCCGTTGGCGGAATTTGCGTATAACAACAGTTACCAAGCAAGTATTTAGATGGCTCCTTACGAGGCACTATATGGGCGAAGGTGTCGTTCGCCTACTTGTTGGGCTGAGTCGGGGGAAAGGCAAGTACTTGGACCGGAGTTAGTAGCGAATATTGAAGACAAAGTTAAGGTGATCAGGAATCGGTTAAAGGAGGCAGCGGATCGAAAAAAGTCTTATGCTGATTTGAAGCGTAAGGATATGGAATATGATGTAGGGGACATGGTCTTTTTGAAGGTTTCACCTTGGAAGAAGATATTGAGGTTTGGTAAGAAGGGCAAGTTGAGTCCACGGTTCATTGGGCCTTATCGGATCCTTAAGCAGATAGGGCCGGTGGCTTATCAGCTAGAGTTACCTCCAGAGTTGGATTGTATTCACGACGTCTTTCATGTGTCCATGCTAAGGCAATATCGTTCTGACCCTACTCATATCGTGCCAGTTACAGAAATTGAGGTACAGCCGGACTTGACTTTCGAGGAAGAACCTGTGCAGATACTTGACCGTGATGTCAAAGTGTTGAGAAGAAAGTCAGTCCCACTGGTGAAGGTACTTTGGAGGAACCATGGCAAAGAAGAGGCTACTTGGGAGTCCGAAGAGGCGATGCGTCAAAAATATCCTCAACTGTTTGGCTGAGGTAAAATTTCGAGGCCGAAATTTCTTTAAGGGGGTAGAGTTGTAACATCCTGATTTTTGGGTTTTCGTAATTTCCGAGAATTTGGTAAGTTTTTAAAATTTGGTATTTGGTAGTGAAAATTCTTAGTTGGAATTTGTAAATGGGCCTATGAAAGGCCTACGGGCTGGCCAAAACCCAGAAGAATTTTTGAATTTTAGACTTAAGGAGTTAGGGGCGTTGGATAGGTGGCCTTATTAAAAGACGGGGGTAAAATGTAACACAAAAGAGCCCTTGGCAAAATGGCTAAGTGACGCCACTAAGGAGCTAAAAAGGTGGCGTGTAAGGGGTTAAGGAAGGCCAGGGTTCGATCCACTAAGCTGGAAATTGTGGAGTTCTTTTTATGTCTTGAGCAGGCAGGAGTTGGAAGTTGAATGAAACTCTGTTGGAGAGAGTTTGAATCAGTCAAACGCATGGATTAAGGAGTGATAAGGGGAGAGATTTTGGGGATTTGGAGAAAAGCTAAGAGTTGGCCGAATAATGGGAATTGGAGAGGGGATTTCAGTAGAGGAGTATGTGGCTAGTATTTCGGCATTTAGGGACTGAGTTGTGCCGTTTTTCTTTTGTTTAAACATCATAGGGTTATTCTTTTCTTCCCTTTTTTCTTTTCTAGTCGAAATCGCCACTCTCTTCATCCAGTTTTTTTTATTGCCAAAACCGAACAATACTTCCTTTCTTTTCATCACCTTTTCTGAATAGTCACAAGAACCGAAACCTTTGAAGACTGGTTGTGCCGTTTGCTTTTAGACCAGCATCTTTCCTGTTCTCTTTATTTGTGGTGACTGATCCCTTCATCTGGTAAGCACTTAGAACTTTCGTCTATTCATTATTTCGGGATTTAGAAGCCGAAATCTCTGAAGGCATAGGGGAGGTTGTCGACTTGTCCAGGTTGATTATAACTTTGGATTGGTTCGTATGTGTGTGTTAGTTTACAAAGGAGGTGATCAATGAAGAGCGTTGGATTAAAGGCGTGGGCGCAGCTAGATTTAGATCTAGTGCATCTAAGTCGACAAAGGTAAGGTTTCATGGCCATTAAGGTATTGGCCGAATATGGTAAGAGAGTTCTTGCATTGGTTTCATGGATTCATAATTTAATCGGTTATGTGGTGGATTGTAGGAACCATTGCATAGACGATCTCGTGGTGGTAGTCGCAAATTAGGTGTGTAACGAACCCTCTTTCGTAGCTTAACTCGATATTTGCCGAAAAGCTGAAATGCTAAAAATTCTGGCATTTCGAGGACTTGTGAGCATGTGAATGCTCATAAGTTTGTTAGATACGCTAAGTTTGATGATCGGGATCGTTGGAACAGGTAAGGGCACGATTTCCTGCATCACGGTAAGTTGGGCCTCGAGAGGCTAAAATCGGGCCCAATATGCTTTCGGGCCCATTTGGGTAAGTTTGGTAGGAAATGGAATCCAGATAAATTGCACATTAAGATAGTTAATATCGTTAGGGAATATAGGCTAAATGGGCCTAGATGACTAAATCGGCTATGTAGGGCCTATTAGGGGTTTTTTGCCCAATAATACGATTTTGCTAGAATGGGCTAGAATCGCTGTTTAAACACTTGAAATTGTTGATAAATGATAATGAGTATGGAAAACCCTAATAATTGACAAAATAATGAAATTACCCTTATAATGTGAAAATGACCATTTTGCCCCTAGGTGGAAATAACCATTGTACCCCTAGGGTTATGTTATAATTAAGATGCATGTGATACTGTTTTTGTACATGATTTGCCATGATATAATCATATATGCATGGGTTGGGTTTTATATGAACGGAGGAAGTGCTAAAAGTGCTTTGCCCCAATTTACCGGAAAGGGCATTGCCCCAGTTATTAAAAGAGGCTAGGCCTCCAGTTATATGATAAAGCAGCTATGCTGCCAGTGGAGAGTATTGGTTGGGTGGGTTGAGTTATTCCCCACATGGAGAGCTTGGCTGGTACGGGTGGAGAGTAGCGGTTGGGTGGGTTGATAGTTTCCCCACATATGGATATGGGTTTGCATACATGCATTGAGATTTACATATTGATTGTTATGAAGATGGGCTAGTGGGCCATACTGTTTATAGAATAAGGCTTCGGCCCAGTGATATGAATTATGAAAAGGCTTCGGCCTAGTGAGTTTATATATGAACAAGGGCTAAGGCCCAGTAACCGTTAAACGAAAGGCTTCGGCCCAGTGAGTTTATATATGAACAAGGGCTAAGGCCCAGTAATCGTTAAACGAAAGGCTTCAGCCCAGTAACATGATTAATGAGAAGGCTTCGGCCCAGTATGCTTGTGTTGATTTGGGCTCTGAAAGGGGCTTGTTGCACACTGAGTTTCCAAACTCACCTCTCATTTCTTTAACCTTGCAGGTGAGCCTTGATGAGGAAACTTGGAGCCGGAGGGGATTCAGAGTGGCCATGGTGATCGCTTTCGAACTTTGAGATTAGTAGACGGTTTTATATCATAGTATTACCTTAACTGTTAGCATTATTTGTTTTGGGCTGTAATAAGGCCATTTTAACTATTCCTCTGGGATAATTTTCATTTTTAATAACTCTATATTTTTCTGATAATAATTCAAAATGGGCTAGACTTAGGGCGCGTTTTCAAAATGATACTCGTTTTCAAAAATAGTGCAACGATACAATTAATCGGTTTATCAAAAATATTTACTTGAATGAACTTCTACTCGTTTATCAAAGTGTGGCAATGGTTGTGGGCATGTCTAGGATTGGATCCAATCGAGAGCTTGGTACATAAGCAGCCTTCATGGCTTACCTCCTCTGTTTCGGATACCTACCTGGTGCACAGCTTCCATTCACTTTGTTAACTTAGCAAAAGACGATCTTTTTTAACACTAAAATGAATCATGGGTTTTTAAAACTTCAATGAGACTCGTCGGATTCGGCCATAACGTTTGGGCTGGGTTTGGGGTGTTAGACTTCTGGTGCTACTATAATCTGATTATACCCCGAGTATCCATCGAGAATATAGTAATAGTCTCGTCTTACGTGTAACATTTCGATTTAGGGCTTAGTCAAAACAGTGGTCTTGGGACCACAAATCCAAAGTTTGAAAATTTATTTTATTACAATTGTAAGGTTATAACATGATTATATTAGTGTATGAAAAATTTAGTGAGTTAATTTTAAGGTTTGTGAGCCCGATTGCGAAAAAGGAATAAATCGCATAAAAGGAAAAAGTTGCATTTTTGTACCCAAATGTGTTAAATAGCTAGAGAACTAAAATTGAGGGCTTTTAAAGGGCAATTAAACCCTTTTATAAGACCATAGCCGGCCATAGGGTCAAGAGGAGACAAATTTTAGAATTTGGTGGGTTAGGTGACTTATTTTGGCTAAAATAGAAATAGATGAAAGACGGATGATATCATCCCTTTCCATCTTCTTCATCCACCAAAATTTTTAGCAAAGAAGGGGGTTTTGAAAGCTTAAAAAATTTCAGCAACTTAAAGCCTCTCAAATCAAGTTTTGCCAAATCCGAGCCTAGACCCGGGGAAAGCATAGCAAATCGACTAAATAGACTAGTTGGGTACATTTTGTAAACCGAGGTAAGTTGTATGTAAATAAGATAACTACATTGCTAATACATGTATTCAAATTTTCATTGAATTGATAAAGCATGAATTGCTAGATTGTGAATTGAGAATGCATAGTAATAATTAAGATAGTAGAAAGATCCCATTGGAACCCTAGGAACAAACTGAATATTTCTGCCTTAACATTCAGATTTCTTGTGTGCCAGTTTAAGACCATGTCTGGGACATGGCATCGGCATTGAGACGAGTGCTAGTGTAAGACATGTCTGGGACATGCATCGGCCTCGAGGATGATAGCCAGTGTAAGACATGTTTGGGACATGCATCGGCTAAGAGTTGTGCTAGTGTAAGACGTGTCTGGGAGATGCATCAGCACATATATACGAGAGCTAGTGTAAGACCATGTCTGGGACATGGCATCAGCCTCGAAGATGATAGCTAGTGTAAGACCATGTTTAGGACATGGCATCGACAACTTATCACATGTTGGAGGCTTATAGAATATACGGTAGTATTACGAAAGGTTTAACTTTAAAGGTTATGAAAGTGATTTAATAAAGAAAGTATAATAGTGTTATGAATGGTACAGGTATCTATTTGGTATGTATGAGTAATGAGCTCAAATTAGAAAATTTGACTTGAGTAGACGGCAATGAGTAAGTCAAGTTTATGCTTACCTTTAAGCTACGAGCACGATGACAAATGGTGAAATTGTTGTTGTCTATTTGTTTATATGCAACTTACTAAGCTTTATGCTTACTCTTTTTCCTTTCCTTTTTCTTTCAGTGCCGCTTAATTAACTCAAGGATCTCTTGAAGTCAGAGATATCGATCACACTATCAGCCGTAATACTCAGTATATTTGGATTTATATTTTTGATTATGGCATGTATAGGGCTAGATCTTATTATTTTGTGTTTTTGAGAATTTACCAAATGTGTTGGCTTGAAATAGTTTCCACATTTTACATTAAGCCTTGAATGAGGGTAACATTTATTTTGAGTCTATAACAGATGCATCGTCATGGTTGAATGAATGTCTATCATGTTTGATTTGGTATTGGTTGGTGTTGGCATGAAAATAGGCATGGTAGGGTGCCAATGAGGCTTGGTAAATAGCCTCATATTGTCTACACGAGTAGACACACGGGTAGGCACAAGGTCGTGTGTCCCCTGCACCTAGAAATTTCAAGTCAGAATGCATAGTATTTATTACACGGGCAGAGACACGGCCGTGTGTCTTAGCCGTGTGGAGGGGCACAGCCTAGTACACGGGCATGTGCCATGGCCGTGTAATGTTGACGTCAGAAACAGAATACCTAGGTTTTTGAACACGAGCTACGCCACAGGCGTGTCGTGGCCATGTGAAAGGACACGAGCAAAGGACACGGGCGTCTGTTCAGGCCGTGTGAAGTCTTCACTTATTGTATGAAAAATATTGGAATTTAATTGGCCACACAGGTATGGGACACGAGCGTGTCCCTAGCACACGGGCGTATGCCCTATACCCATACGGGCGTGTGGAGCCTTAAAGCATGATTTTTTTTCGAGTTTTTCTCAAGCCCTTGGTTCGGTCCCGAACCACTTTGAATGTATGTTTTAGGCCCCGTAAGCTCTATTAAAGGATAGATTTGACTATGAAATGAAAAGTTTTAAATTGATCAAAATTTTATGGCCCGATTTTTTTAAGATTGGTTGAGTTTAAGTTCGATAGCACCTCAAACCCTGTTTCGGTGTTGAATACGGGTAAGGGGTGTTACACTGCGAGTCTATCCAACATCTGGTCTAAAAACGGCAAAGGAAAGTGATCTTTCCTAGTCGATATCAACTTGTTATTTTCATTTTCTATGATCGTGATACCTCTTTTCTTTGGCATGCACTGGACCGGACTTACCCATAAACTATCTGAGATGGGGTAAATTATACCCGCATCTAACCACTTGATGATTTCTTTCTTGATTATGTCCTTCATAATGGGGTTTAGTCTTCGTTGTCCATACCATCTTCTCGTATGATATTGTACATGCATACAGATGGACTAATTTGGCCAATATCGGCGAATATCGGCTATGGTCCATCTAATAACCTTCTTGAATTATTTCAACACCAGGATGAGTTTCTCTTCTTGCTCAAAAGTTAATTCTACTGAAACAATCACAGGTAGAGTAGAAGAGTTATCTAAATAAACATATTTTAGATGCGAAGGTAATACCTTGAGTTCTAATTTAGGTGGCTCCTCGATTGACGCCTTTAGTTGGGCATAATCCCTTTTCTCTGACTCCAAAGATTCAAAGTGGGATTGCAGATTAAATACCTTTTGATTAGCTTCTAACAATGCTAAGTATTCATCCTTCTCTTCATCATTCAGAGGATCTGATGTCAAAATTTGTTCCAACGGATCCTCAACATAGTTGAGCTCCTTCTCCACTATTAAATCCTCTAAATCAGATACTGCAGAACAATCATTAATTGTGTCAGGAAATCGCATAGACTTAAAAACGTTAAATGTTACCTGATCATCCTAAACACGCATAGTAAGCTCGCCCTTCTGCACATCAATAAGGGTCCTTCCGGTTGCTAAGAACGTTCTTCCTAACATAATTGGCACTATTTTGTGTAATTAAAAGTCTAGAATAACAAAATCAGCAGGGAAAATAAATTTATCTACACGTACCAATACGTCCTCGATTTTTCCTTCTAGATGTGCTAAGGATTGATCTGCTAGTTGAAGTGTAACCGTAGTAGGTCAAACTTCACCTATCCCCAACTTTCTAAATATTAACATAAAATCAAGTTGATACTCGCACCTAAGTCACATAGTGCCTTACCACAATATGTTGCTCCAATGTTGCAAGGTATGGTAAAACATCTAGGATCCTTCAACTTTGGAGGTAGTTTGTCTTGAAGATATGCACTGCATTCCTTCGTCAGAGCTCCCGTCTCAAATTCTCCAAGTCTTCATTTTTTGGACAGGATATCCTTTATAAATTTGATGTAATTTGGCATTTGCTCAAGTGTTTCAACCAACGGAATGTTGATATGAAGTTGCTTGAGTACGTCTAAGAAATTCTTGAATTGAATCCCCTACTTCTGCTTTTGAAGTCTTTAAGGGTAGGCTGATGGTGGTTTCTTTACTGGAACTGGTTGATTCATCTTCTGTGGCAATTTTGCATCTGACGGGGTTCTTAGTTGATCAGAATTAACTGGTTCTGAAATTACCTTCTCGAGTTTTACAGATTCTGGTTCTTGTGAAACTTGAATTTCAACACTCGGTTGAACTTCCTCTGATTCTTGGGCATCAGCTTACTCCATTTCAGCTTCAATGGTGTTGGTCTCTACTGTCTTTAGACTCCTCAATGTCAATGCTTTGTAATGCTCCTTCCCTGGATTCCTCAGATCCTCCGCATCATTAGGTAAAACACCTTGTGGTCGGTTCCTGAGTTTAGTTGTAAGCTGGCCAATTTGGTTTTCTAGGTTTTTCAATATAGCTACTTGGCTTTGGATTAAGGCGTCATTCTTGGCCATGTATGCCTTCAACAGATTTTCTAAGCCATTGGATGGTTCAGCTTGGGTTGGTTTCTGAACTTGTTGGGGAAAACTAGGTGGCTAGGTCGATCTAGGTTGGGCGTAAGTGTTATTGGTTCTAGCTCTTTGGTTACTCTAGGAAAAATTCGGGTGGTTTCGCCACGATGGGTTATAAAAATTGGATTGCAGTCCTTGCCTTCCTCGATTTTGGTTCTGGTTACCTATATAGTACATAGATTATGGGTTTGATGGACATTCTTCGAAAAAATGTCCTTCCCCACAATAAACACAGGCTATATTTTCAAATTGATTTGGTGGCTGTGCTGTAAAACTGTTAGACCCATTAGTAGTAAGATTTTTAAGCATTGAGGATATTGGTGATACCTGAGATGTGAGTGAAGTAAGAGCGTCTGCTTCATGTATTCCAGCAACTCGTCTTCCTGACGCTGCTCGGCTGGTTGGCCATTGGTAATTGTTGCTGGCAATCCTCTTAATGATTTCATAAGCCTCATTATAAGACTTATAAAGGAGAGCACCATAAGCAGAAGCGTCCACTACCATTCTCGTGTGAGCATTGAGACCATTATAAAATGTCTCAAGTTGGATGCAATGTGGGATTCCATGATGAGGGCACTTTCATAATAACTCTTTGTCCCTTTCCCATGCCTCATACAAGGACTCATCATCCATTTGTTGGAAGGCAGTGATCTCATTCCTCAACTTAGCATTCTTGCTAGGCGGGAAATACTTCATAAGGAATCTTTCTCCTAACTCTTCCCATGTAGAAACTGACTTTGGTGGCAATGAGTTCAACCAGGCTCGAGCTCTGTCCCTTAGTGAATATGGGAACATCTTAAATCGTAATGCATCTTCGGGTACTCCGAATAATTTGAAAGAATCGCTTACCTCCATAAATAGTCTTAAATGTAGATGAGGATCTTCGATAGACATTCCACTGAATTGGCCCACTGTCTGAAGCATCTGGAACATGACTGCCTTCAGCTCGAACTGTTGTGCCTCAATTTCGGGTCTCCTAATACCTGTATTAAGATCATTAGACACTAGCACAACATACTGTCTTAAAGCTCTATCCCTATCATCAGCAATAAGAATAGGATTTTGTGCAGGGTTTGCTCCGTTTCCTTGATTCGAATTTTCAAAGTTCATTTCTTCGGTCCTTCTCTAATTTGCTTGTCTTCTTCGCTCTCAAAATGTTCGTTCTATCTTAGGGTCTACATGGAGTAGGTCATCAATTCACTCAATACTCATAAACTCCTGAAATAATTATAGAAAAATTAATTAAGTTAAAAATTAAATAGAAAAATAAACCAAAATGTAAAACTAACAAATTCACAAATAATGACTTTTTAAAACAGTCCATGGCAACGGCGCCAAAAACATGGAATGACGGAAATGTGCAAGTGTTCACAATCGTAACAAGTAATAAAGTGATAAGTAAATGTCGAGTTATCGAACCCACAGGGACTGCGAAAAGAATTATTTATGAATGCAATTTAAAACACTTTGGTAAAGGAAAATATTTTTTTTAAAGAGGGTTATTAAAAACTTAAGAAAATAACTAATTAAAATAAATAAAAATGAATTAAAAAGTTCTAATGCACGATTTCAAAATAAGATTTAATCAAGATGATATAATTGTGTTGGATTAATTTCACTTCCTATCTTAGAATTATTAAACTTATGTTTATATTGTTACGAATAAAATCACGGCAACCCGGTAATTTGCTAACTTAATCCATTCATCTCTTGACATATCCCTATGTCAATTCAAAAGACTAAACAGATTCTAGTAAGCAAACATGTTATTGCACATACATACTCATTAAACTGAACTAATCTCTTGCATATCCCTATGTCAATTCAAACGATTAATTAAATCTAATAAGCATATAAAAGACTATGTGAGGTAACAAGGTATCCCTACCTTGAAACAGTTTAATCACAATAATCTTGCAAGTTATGCAAGGCAATAATTCAGATACATTGCTAATTTAACCTTCAGCTACCTTAGAAGAATAAACATGGAATGATTAAGTACTATGTCAATTAATTACAATTTTAATCCGTTTAAATAATTAATTCATTAGTTACCTTATAGTCGTAACGCAAGAATAAATTAGGCATGATTTTACTTAATCAAGCATTTTACCAAAGCCTATAACAACATAAACACAATTTTAACAATTTAAGAAGACGAAATGCAATCAACCCAACATGAATTAAATTCAAGCTAAGCTGATTAAATTAACCATTCCAACAACATGAATACTCATAGATATGTTCATCATAACAACAACAAAAATTAAAGAGCTAGGAACAAGAATCAAATCCGGTGCTTTTCCGAGGCTTGACTAGGTTGCTCCGTTCTTCCTTCTTATTATCCTCGTTGATCAAGGCTTTTATGAACACTCAATTGCTGCTCCAAAATGGTTTAAAAACACCCCTTTTCCAAGGGAAGAAATCGGCACAAGAGCAAGAGAATTGGAATAGAAAAAATGAGAGAAAAAGTGAGAGAAGAGAGAAGTGTTGTGAAATGAATGAGGAATGAATGAGATGCTTTGAATGATCAGCCAAGGGGGCGTTTGTAGCAGAGTGTGGCAGCTGAAATTTGCTAAAAATAGCAGCCAAAGAGCCACCCTTTGGCCGGCCACCTATGTGGCAAATTTGATGCTTTCAACTTTGCTAAAAATGGCTTGGGGCAAATCCAAAAGTCCACCAATTGTGGAGGGGTTTGAATGCAACTTTGACAAGACTTCAAGGGCTTCTTTGAAAGCTTAATTAATGAGCTAATAAGCTGATTTGGGTCATCATATGGCCGGTTTAGGGCTGCCCAATCTTTGGCCGGTTCACTTCAATCGGTTTGGTTTAATTGGACCACTTTTTCCATAATTAATTAATATTAATTTATTTAGCCCAAATTAAATTGGGTATAAATTAAAATTAATTATATTATGAATTAATACACATAATTGGACAGTCTTAGGTTGGAAATTAATTCACCTTGATACTTCAAATTGCTTCTCGATTTTGTGCTTTAAGTAGTGTCTGCTGTAGAGTTACTTTTTAGCCCTTTTATAATCATTTAAAATAACCAAAATTAATTAATAAATTAACTAAAATTCATCATGTTCATATTTTAAGTACAATTTAATCATTTTATAAAAATTAATTATTTTTCAACACAAATTTAATCGAAACGATGTGATTTTAAGTTAAAAAGGGCATGTAAAAATGCGTAAATTTTTCGCGTTTCCAGTGTGTCTCAGCCGTGTGGACAGCACGGCCTTGAACATGAGCGTGTACCCTGGTCGTGTGAAGTCTGCACCTATTTTATGAAAAACGATGAAAATTTATTCGATGACACGGCCTAAGCACACAAGCGTGTGCCTCGGCCGTGTGACTTCAATTTGTTGATGATGTCATAAATAGAGAGTTACATGGGTTAGGGACACGGGTGTGTGTGACCACACAGCCTACCCACACGGGTGTGTCCCAAGCCACATGGGTGTGTGACCCCTGTTTTGGTGAAAATTTTTCTAAGCGTTGTACAATTTTCTAAAGTTCTCGGTTTAGTCTTGAACCACTTTCAATGTATGTTTTGAGCCTCGTCAGCTCATTTTAGGGATGAAATAATTGTTTATGAAAATTTTTAAATTTGAGTGGAAATTCGTGTCTCGGTTTTGAATGTTTGTTTGAGTTTAAGTCCGCTAATGCCTCGTACCCTATTTCGACATTGAATACGGGTAAGGGGTGTTACAAAATTAATTAACCACACGGCCTAGCACACAGGCGTGTGGCATGGCCATGTGCACAAGTCAGAGAGTTACATGGGGTCGAACACGTCCAGTAGCACGGGTGTGTCCTAGGGTCACACGGGCATGTCCCTTGGACCACATGGGCGTGTGAACCCTGCACCTTGGAAAATTTTTGAAATTTCGCGAAAAATTCTTAGTGCTCCCAATTAAGTCCCGACTCAATTCTAATGCTCGTATTGGGCCTTGAGGGTCCAATCAAGGGATGTTTTGAATGATCTCGATTTATGAATAGTAATTTACGAGAAGTATCTAAAAATTATTCTAAAAGTTTTGGTAATGCTTCATAACCCTGCTCCGACAATAGACACGGGTTAGGGGTGTTGCATGGATGGCTCATTTGATTTATGTGCAAGTGTGCTAACTTGTGTATTGATGGTGATGTATAGTCTTATACCAAGCTTATGGTTTGGATTATATTATGCTTAGCTTTATAGTATGCAAATAAAATGGTAAGTTATGTTTTATTTTATACGAGCTTACTAAGCATTAATTGCTTACATAGCTTCTTTCCTATGTTTTATAGATTATCGGAAGCTCGATCTATTTAGAAGCTCGTCATAGATTTATCACACTATCGAACAAATATATCAGTAGATTTTGAATGTTTTGGCCAAGGTTTATAATGGCATGTATAGGATGAATTGTAATGGCATTTTGTTGATGTTTAGTTTGTGAGTTGGTATGTATAAGTTTTGGAAGTTAACTTGGTTGGTACCATTTAATGCCTTGTTAAATTGTGTCATTTTGGTTACCTTATGATGCATGTTTTGAATGAATCCTATGGTATATTTGGAATGGTATGAGAATGGTCAAGTTTGTGGCATGTTTTGGAAAGTTTTGAACTAGTATTTGATGATTGAAATATGCTAAAATTGACATGTGTAGGTAAGTGTTGTTGAATGCATTTGAGGTGCTTTGAATGAGATATTGGTTAGTTGAATTAGGTGAGTTTTAGGTGCTTTGAAAGTGTGCATTATTGGCCTAAATGTTTATGCATGACATGGTTTTGAAATGGCTTGATTTTAGGTAAATTTGGGTCCACACAGCGTAAGACGCAGTCGTGCACGGCCTAGCGACATAGTTGTGTGTCATTTGATGATTTCTTTAGATTACAAGTCAGAGAGTTACACGGCCTAAGACACGGGTGTGTGGGGCAACTCAGGGAGTTACGTGGCCTGGCACAGGGGCCTGTGACGGTAACGCTCCGTACCCGAGACCGTCGCCGGAGTCAAGCACGAGGTGTTACTAAACTTAATTTCATCAATTAATCAGCTTAAACAATTTATTTTTAAAATTTTCAGACAAGCTGGCTAACTGCATCACAGTCACTTAAAAATTCATATATCGAGTTCTGAAACTCAAAATCCAATTCCCTAAATTTTTCCTGAAACTAGACTCATATATCTATTTACTAATTTTTTTCTAGAATTTTTGGCTAGGCCAATTAGTACAATTTATTAGTTAAAGTCTCCCTGTTTCGAGGTTCGATTCTCGACCTCTCTGTATTACATGAATCAGATATCTCTCTGTACAGAATTTCAATGACTATGAAGTTTGTTTCTATTAAAACTATACTTAATAAGAAATCTGTACATATAAATTATAACTTCTAATTATTTTTATACAATTTATGGTGAATTTCCAAAGTCAGAACAGACCATATCATAAGACCATATATACAAAATGATTATAATGCTATACATGCCATACTCAAAATATACAAGCCATTATGCCAAGATGGTATACGGATAGTGTGAGCGTGCCTCCGACCGTTCCCGATTTTCGAGCTGGCTTGTCAACACTACAAGGAATGAAAAGGAGGGAGTAAGCATAAATGCTTAGTAAGTTCACATGCAAATAGCAAGTAACATAACCATATAAGCAAACATAAAACATCATTTGCATAATCATCACCAAGACATTCATATCATATTTTCATTTATCATCTTACCATATTGTTGTTATATCGATTTTTCAACCCGAGGGTTAAGTACATACCTGTTCAAAGTATCCATTTCACAACACTTACCAATACGTCCCTTTCATCTTGAGTATTCCTCCATTTGAGTAGAACTTTACCCGTTGAACACATCGGAATATAATTCGGATACATGGAAAGTTTGAACATAAGTGCCACATATGTAGCCAAGCTACTATGTAACCCGCCCATAAGCGAACTCGGACTCAACTCAATGAGCTCGGATGCCTAGTTACATCTCATGAACTCGGACTCAACTCAACGAGTTCGGACATTCGCATCCATAAGTGAACTCGGACTCAACTCAACGACTTCGGATGCCCAAATATCCCAGTGACATGTCACTTGTATCTTAATCCATTCCTAAGGTTCAACGGGACCTTTTTCCCAATCATGTGTCTCAACCATCTTCTACGGAATACCGATACCGATACTCGGTAGTATTTCACATTTTCCAAGTATATCACATAATTTGACGTATTATCAAACAATTATCACGAGTATAATATTTCATAATAATTATAATATCATTTAAATAACATAAAATATTTAAAATAATAACTATGCTACCAACATTTACATATGAACTTACCTAGTATGCGAAAATGGCTACTTTTACCATTTCATCCACAACTTGGTATTTTTCCCATTTTAGTCCGAATTTCAGTTTTCCTTGCTCTATAATTTAAAATATAGTCTAATTAGGACTCACATTATTCAAATTGACGCAAAATCATATTTTGGAAAAATTACAATTTTGCCCCTAAACTTTTGCATATTTACACTTTTGCCCCAAAGCTCGTAAATTAAAATTCAGCCTATTTTCTTATGTTTTATGACATGCTGATCATTTTTCCCTTCTATGGCAACATCAAATTCTCACTCTAACATGTACTTATGACTATTAGGTATTTTTACCGATTAAGCCCTTTTGCTCGTTTACACTTAAAACCAAGTAGCACAAGCTGTCTAACATAATTTAAAACATCATATTCTATCATAAAACACCAAAATACACAAATTTCACCTATGGGTATTTTTCCAAATATAAACCCTAGGTTAAATTATTGCTAGCATAAGCTAAATCGAGCTACCGGGACTCCAAAAACGTAAAGAACTTGAAAAACGGGGCTAGAATGGACTTACAATCGAGCTTAGAAGCTTGAAAAACCCTAGCCATGGTTTCTCCTTGCTATATTCGGCCATGGTGAAGAACATGAGCAAAATTGGCTTTTAATTTTGTATTTTAATTCATTTTACCCCTAAATGACCAAAATGCCCTTACTACTAAACTTTCCAAAATTTCCATCCATGTCCAATTTTTGTCCATAAACTTAGAAATTGTTAAAATTGCTATTTAAGACCTCCTAATTAATATTCCAAAGTAATTTCATACTAAAAACTTCTAGAATGTAAGTTTTGTAACTTATTCGATTTAGTGCCTAATTTCAATTTAAGCACTTTAGGCATGGGATTTCATCACGAAATTTTCACACAATCATGCAATCATATCATAAACATCAAAATAATTATAAAATAATTATTTCTATCTCGGATTTTGTGGTCACGAAACCACTATTCCTACTAGGCCCAAAATCAGGATATTACAGTGACGGCCTGGCACAGGGGCATGTGACGACCTGGCACACGGGCGTGTGATACGACCGTGTGACCCAACTCAGAGAGTTACAAGGGTGAGAACATGAGCTGGGACACATCCATGTGTCCCTAATTCGAAGGTTACACGGACACGGGCAGTGTTTGCAAGTATACAAGTTATATTGTAATATAGTTATAGTTACAACGAATCACTTTGTAAGTATTCCAAGGATTGTACCCAAGGGAAGTTTGATTAAACTATATTAATAGGAAATATTAACATACTAACCTAGGTCTAAATAGCTACTAATTTACTCATCATATTACGACTAAAGAAAAAAATCAAGAGTTTGAATCAATGGGACTAAATTACATAAAATAACTAAATTCCAAATTAACAATCAAATTAAGAAAGTAGAAGGATAATTAACTTCCATGGTTGTGATTAACCTCGATTCAAGGATTTTTACTGTAATTAAGAGCTAACCTAGTTAATACATTTCGGCCTATAACTAAATTAGTTAATTGACTTAATCAACTTAACTTTCGACCTGATGAATTAGATTGGGCTAGGTTGAACTGGTTCTAAGTAGAATACCTTTTTGATCTCATCTACCTAAATTACTTCCTAGACTCATCAATTATAGGGTTTAAGCATATTCTACCTAATGCAATTAATCGGTTTATGAACCCAAAATCCAAGCTAACCACTCTAACTTCGATCAATCAACCTTTTTAGGGTTTTAAATTCTAGCCATTCTAGATGCAAACAATCCAACCCAATTATAACACTTCAAAATAAATGTAAAATAAGAGATAAGGGATAATATTTTCTTAATAATCCGGAAATTTTAGAGTTATGATTTGATGAATGGCTTCATTAACCTGCGAGAATGTTTGATTATTGATATGGGTGAAAGCGTAATTAGAAAATAAAGTAAAAAATAAAAACAATAAATAAAACTGAAAGAAACTTGGATTGAAAACAAAAAAGTACTTGAACAAAAATTGAAAGAAATCTAAAAATCTTCTAATCTACTATTAAAACCCTAAATGATCTTGAAACAAACTTAAAAAAAACTAATTTTTATGTTGGTTTAAGCTAATATATATAGTTTTCATGTAGTATGACCTAATTAGGTCGATTACAAATTGATTTACAAGTAAAACTAAGCTGTGTAGACAAAAACACCCTTTCAGAACTATTAGGCTTATGATCTGTAGTAATTTGGTATAGTAGATTAAACTAGTTTTCAGATTTGAGGAGCTTGAATGCAAGCACTTTAGTTAGATTTTAGTTAAGTTTTCATTACTTTATTTAAATTCAATCAATTATGTAATTTAAGTCTTTTATTAACCTTAGGGGCTAAATAAGGCCTAAGAATAAGCTAAAATGCTTTGTGAGTGTGCAGGAAACCATTAGGCTTTAGGATTATTTCTACTTTGTTATTTGCTTTTGTTGGGAGATCCAATCTGTGGAACTCAATCAAACTCTGTAACACCCTTTACCGGGCCTGGCCACTGAGCCCGAATATTAGAATGTCACACCACCGTCACACATCATATGCATTACAACAGTCTCGTTATTAAGCAAACATATACCATTTTAGCTTTTGTAATAACTAAAATTCATATATATTCTAGTCATCATTTAAGCATGCTAAATATTCATTAAACAAACTTAAAACGAGAGTTAAACATGCTTATTGACCACCAAACAAAAATTCCAAATTGTTCATATAGGTATCGATATTGAAACAAAGGTATCGATCCTTCTTGGAAAATCGATACCAAAGCAACATTCTATTTCTCGCCTAAAAGTAACACACCAAAAATTATCAGTACCTTTCATTAAGTATCGATTATTTTACCCTGAGTATCGATACCAAATTATGATTTTAACTTCCTGCACATTTGAAAATCATGGAGGTATCATTTTTAAAACACGAATATTGATACCTCTATTACTAGCAGTAAAAATTTAGCTTATATAAGCATACAAACCATTCCATCACAAGTCTATTCAACATCCATTTTTAACTATATCAAATAAACGTCAAAATGACTATAATAACAATTTCAAGCATAAAAAATAAGTCCGAGCAATAATCAACATATCACGACTCAAATCTTTAAATCCTAAGAATAAATAAGCTATGAAAACTTCTAAAATATCATGGCAAAAATCAGCAAAATGTCTACCACATCACCTTATTCCCAAAACCAAAACAAATGATAAATCACCTACAAAGAAGTACTAGAGTCTCGCTTGGATCAATCCCTTACGAACCACACCGCTTACACTAGAACGCTACTAATCTACAATGGCTTTAAAGGGGTGGGTGAGCTTAACAAGCTTCGTGAATGTCCAAAACAGTTGTCATGCCAACAAGTCATCAAGCATTAACGAAACAACCATATAACATAATCTCAATAGTTCATAATTTAGTGTCATGTTATACTTACTCATGCATTATTCGACGGTTCATTTACATAGTACTCACATTCATTTCTATGCATATATCACATTACACATACAAACACATTTAAAGATAATTTGGCACTTGAGCTGTGAAACATAAAATCGGACTCTATCTCCACACATCGGATACATGGATCACTAACACACCAAATGACTCATAGATTCAAACATATCCCAAAAAGTGAAGCATATAGCTAACACTTTCCAACACACCAAACATGTTCTGCTGAATAGAGCTTAGCTCACATTCCCTTATCTCTCTATCATGTCCCGGGGCCTCAATGTCCATAAATACAATACATATAGGTGATTGCTCACAATCCTATGGTATGCCAACTATATCCAACAGTCTCAAAGATTACATGGCCAAAATATCTATTATTAAATGCACATATTACTTACCGATTTTCCGCTCACTATCATTGCATATTTGCATTATTAGCACAACATTATCACTGTCATTGGGCATGTATAACTTGCTTACAATTACACTTTCACAACAGTCATCATAAACACATAACACATGTTATAACATCTCATCTAAGTTAACATTTTCACAATCTAATAAGCACATATTTCACAAATTAAAACATAGGTATGAGAAAGCTTACACTTGAAATTTAGAGTAGGGGTTTAGGAAACTTCTAAATTCCCAATTAATGCTTTAAATTGTGTCTACAAGCAGTGATTCCAAACACTCATCGTTCACGCATTCGCCTAGATGTGAAAGCTCAAACTAGCTTTTCCTTAACTCGTAGAAGGTCCTAATGAATCCGAATCTTCAACCAAATAATTCATACAAGTATAAAAAAAACACAGCCAAAATTTCACTTCAATCAATCACAAACACAAGCCTATGCTAAATTTTCTTATAACTGAAATCGTTGATGTAGCAAAATTGAGATTCAAATATCTCGATCTATACTCATTCGTTTTGCTTAAAATTGATTCCATTAATCTAATTATTCACCTATAAAAAATTCTCAACCTTTAAACAGTGCAAAACTACTCAATTCATGGTATCAAAATTTTTCGAAATCTTATGGTAATTTCCACGAAATTCATTAAAACTTAAGAAATCTTTAACGAAACTTTAAAGTAAGTTTATAAACCTTCTATTCATCTCAAAACTAATTGAAAAAATACTTTGAAACCACGTGTTTACTCAAAATACCGAAATCCCCTATTAATGACCCAATTTTTTTACTTTTATTTGAAACATGTGATTTAATTGCTAATACTTCAATTTTAAAGACTAGACAAATTTAAAAACTCATAAGGAATCAAATCGTTACCTTTGTTGATGAAGAATTGAGTGTTTGATTGAAAACCCAAAAATCCCAAAAGTTCAACCATGTAGAAATCTATGGTGTTTTGGGTGTTTTTCTTAGAATGCTATGAAGATTTATGGCTTCAGTGATAATAGAAATCAAAAGAATTTAGGTTTGTAAAATAAAATTGATAGAGAGGGGCTTGGGGAACAAGGGACGATAACACAATAATATGGAGGCGAAACTATTGTGTGTTATATAAACATAGAGGAGAAAATAGGGTATTTTTAAAACTTTGGTATTATTGCTTTATTACTACTCCTAATTTAAACCCTTTTACAAAATAGTCCTTATTAAAAATTAAAGGTCTTTTGATACTCATTTTCAAAAGTTGATTTGATTTTCTAAAAGCCATAGGCGAAAACATTTCCGATTACCATGCTTACGAAATTCCTGAGCACACTAGAGCTAAAATTCTCATTTTACCCTCGAAACTTCTAAGCCTTATTTTGGGGTGTTACAAACTCTGTGTGGATTCAACATTATCTTTAATATGATTCAGGCTTCTCCTAAACCTTATTCTCTTGATTTGTTATTCATGTCTATTTCCTATATCAAGTTTATCATGTTTGTGATATCCATAAGGAACTAATCCTTTAAGAGAGCATTAGCGAGTGGATGTATGATTAATTAAATATTTTGTAGGGTTTTCTTAATGGATCAACTGCTTGGGAGATGAAGAACATAAATCCTAGGCTTCATGATCCTAAGAAGTTATTTAGGTTGGAATTAACCCAAAATTGGAATGAACTATCCATGAACACCTTAGCCCCGAACTTGTCTGGACTGTGAGGTCGAGAGATACGTAGTTCTTGCCAACTCATTATTTTAGTGGAAGATCAGAAGATTCTACTAGGGTAACAACTAGATGATTCAACAAGAAGCCCAAAGCAACAGATGGTTATGATTACTGAAGCAAGCTAATCACCCATGCTTAGATTTGATACTATTTACTTATTGATTACCCAATGCTTCATTATTTATGTTATTGTCTTTATTATTATAAAAACCCCAAAAATCTCTATTTATCTTTATTCGTAACATAATTTATTTAAGGTAATAATTAGATCTATTTGTGTTTAGATTAGGATTAATTTAATGCTCACCTCCCTTAAGTACAAAGCCTCGAAGTACTCACCTATTTCATTTTAACTATATTAAAACTTAACTCGTATACTTGTGAACACCGCCTTTTAAACATATTTTGTGTAGGATTTCTACTCTGGACGTTTGTACATCCAGAGACGGTCGAGTTGTTGGCATCGTTGCCAAGGAGGCAACATCACTAGATTAATTTTAAATTTTGAATTTTAATAGAATAGTTAGGAAATTGATACATTATGGATATGAATTTTAAATCTCAGGTTTACTAACATTCCTTTCTTTCTTTTGACTTCTGGATATAGGAAGATACTTATAGAAGATATTTATGCAACCGAGAGAATTAATGACTAAAGTTCTTCTGGCAGGTACAGAACAAAACTTATGAGGGAACAACATTTGTTTGCTGATAAGTAACCATAGGTGGCACGATGCAAGCACTAGGAACATTTTTTATACGGACGGGTTGCGATCTAGTATCACTCGTCCAATTATTCATAATCCATATTTTGAGTTAAACCATTCCTTACTAACGTGGATTTCTAGTAATGTTAGATTTAATGATTATAAAAAAAAGAACCCTATAGCTTTCCTACGGTGGCTTGAATACATACGCAGCATTGTCGCTTATTTTGGAGTTCCGCCAGACTATATTAAATTATTGCTAATCCCATTTGCATTGGATGGGAAAGCAAAAGTATAGTTAAATGCACTCCCACCTGACACTATCACTGCATAGTCTGAGCTTGTGTAGGTGCAGGGAACACACAGCTAGAACACATGCTCATAGGGCAAGCCATGTGTCACACACGGCCTAGACACACGCCCATGTGCCTACTTGTGTGGACAAAAATAAGGCTATTTTCCAAGCCATATTGTCACCCTTCCACGCACATACTTACACAACAAAACATAGCACCATTCCAAGTACATATATTTAGCCAATTCAGCCAAAATCAAGATATACACACATCATTTACATGTTACCATTTCACACATACCACATCACATGCTTATCAACTTCAATCACGCATACTTCCACATCCATAGAAACATCGTCATATATATATACTTAAACCAATATTAGCCAATACCATATGGCCATTTACAAAATGAATTATCAACCAATATAGGCCAACACATTTGGCCAAATCAATTATGACACATAACAAAATAACCAGGTCCCTATACATGGCATAACTCAAAATATTGAAATCATTGGTACCCAAAATGTTAAGTTGATAGTGTGGATGGATCTCCGACAATCTCCGATCCCCGAGCTGGCTTGGTGACACTATAAGACAAGAGAAAAGAAAGGGAGTAAGCTATAAAGCTTATTAAGTTCCCATGCAAATAATAAGCGTTATAAACTCACATTTCACATACAATTAACTTGAAGTAAATTAACATAATGTCATTATAAATCTCACACTCCAACTTACTCAATCACAACCTTATCGAGGGATTCATCACATATCAAGCTCAATAAGCATGAGTTTTATGTACATACCTGTACCACTTTACAACATACCATAGTCTTTCACAACTTAGACATTCTCGTTTCATTTCCCGTTGAACCACTTCGAATACTAAAGGATACTCGGGTATCTTGCACATATAGTACCACTCCAATGCCATATCTGGCACTCCAATGCCATATCCCAAATATGGTCTTATATGAGATCTCGTTTTGATGCCAATAGTCCAGCTATGGTCTTATACGAAATCTCATATCGATGCCATATCCCAGATATGGTCTTACACGAAATCTCATAATGATGCCATATCCCAGATATGGTCTTACACATAGCCTCGGTAACCCTAATGTCATGACATTTGTATCCTATCTATTCCTAGGGTTCAATCGAGATTTCAAGATTGTTGTAATTTTTTCGAACAAGCTCAATGCTCAATCATAATTCATACAATAGTAAAGCATACAAAACATAATTAAAACAATGCATTATTTACATAAGAACTTACCCCGGTACAAAAATATTAGGAAATGGACCTAATCGTCAAATACTTTGTTCTTCCCCTAATCTAGGTCCGAACCTAGTTTCTCTTGATCTAGAATAGCAAAATTAACTCATTTATTAATCACATTACTCAATTCAGTCCAAATCTTACATTATGGTAAAATTATATTTTTGCCCCTAAGCTTTGACATATTTACATTTTAGTCCCTAGGCTCGTAAAATTAAATCTATTCATTTTCTTCAAGACCGAATTCTAACCGAACCTTTTTTTATGCTTATAAAAGCTCACATTTTCCATTTAATCATACTTTTATACACATTTTGAAATCTTTTTACAAATAGGTCCTTTTGACATTTTCATCAAAAATCACCTAGCAAAAGTTGTTTATCTAACATTAAATTTCCATAATCTACCGTTAGACATCAAAATACACAAATATCTAACGTGGTTCAAACAGCAGACTTCAATCTTCTCTCAAATTAATGGTAGAAATAGATAGATTAGGTTATAAAGATTCCAAAAACATAAAAATCATTAAAAACGGGGCTAGAACGAACTTACAATCGAGCTTGAAAAGTGGCAAAACCTAGCTATGTCTCCCTTGAAAATTTCAGCCAAGCATGAAGAAGATGGTCTAAATTTTGGCTTGATTATTGGTTTTTAATTCATTTTGTTACCAAATGACCAAAATGTTCTTTTCTCAAAACACTAAAATTCTCTTACCTCATGTCTATTTTTGTCCAACTTAAAGTAAAATGGTCTAATTACATCTAAGGACCTTCAATTTAAAATTTCACAACAAGTAGACACCTTTAACATGTAGAACACAATTTTTACAGTCTTTACAATTTAGTCCTTTTTGCTAAATTGAGTGCTTAAACGTCAAAATTTTCTAGCGAAATTTTCACGAAATCATTCTGTAAAATTGTAGACGATGAAAATGTAATAAAAACAATTTTTTCTACATCGAATTCGTGGTCCCGAACCACTGTTCTGACTTGGCCCAAAATCGGGTTGTTACAACTCTCCCCCTATAGGGATTTTCGTCCCCGAAAATCTTACCAGAAAATAGGTTTGGGTACTATTTTCTCATAGCCTCCTCGGGTCCCCACGTAGGCTCTTCAACCCCATATTGTTGCTATAAAACTTTCACTACGACTATGCTCTTATTTCTCAACTGTTTAACTTCTCGAGCTACGATCTTGATCAGTTCTTCACCATACATCATATTCGGTCAAATCTCAATTTCCGTTGGAGAGATCACATGTGAAGGATCGGAACGATATCGTCGCAACATTGACACATGAAACACATTATGAGTTCTTTCTAACTCTATCGGTCCTGGTATGCCACTACCCCTATTCTTTCAATAACTTCATACGGCCCAATGAAACGTGGACTCAACTTGCCTTTACGGCCAAATCTCAGAATCTTCTTCCACGGAGATACTTTCAAAAATAATTTATCACCAACTTGAAAATCAATCTCTTTTCTTTTCAAATCCGTATATGACTTCTGTCGATCTGAAGCTGCTTTCAAGCAATCATGGATTACCTTTACTTTTTCTTCGGTTTCCCTAACCAAGTCAACTCTGTGAATCTGTTTCTCACTAAGCTCGGTCCAATACAAAGGTGTTCGGCACTTGCTGCCATACAATGCCTCATAAGGCACCATTTTCATACTCGATTGAAAGCTATTGTTATAGGCAAATTTGACCAATGGCAGATATTTTTCCCAATTGCCCTCGAATTTTAGAACACAACATCGGAGCGTATCTTCGAGTACCTGAATCGTCCTTTTAGATTGACCGTTGGTTTGCGGATAAAATGCGGTACTAAAGTTTAGTTTTGTACCCAAATCCTCTTGTAACTTCTTCCAAAACCTCGAAGTAAACCTCGGATCTCTATCTGAAATAATAGAAATAGGCACCCCGTGCAATCTCACAATCTCTGAAATATATAATTTGGCTAGCTTATCAAGTGAATAATCAGTACGTACAGGTATAAAATGAGCCGATTTCGTCAATCTATCAACAACGACCCAAACGACAACTTTCTTTTTCGGAGTTAAAGGCAAACCCGTTATGGAATCCATCGTAATCCTATCCCATTTCCACTCGGGCACCATCACTGGCTAAACCTGAAGGCACTTGGTATTTAGCTTTCACTTGTTGAGAAATCCAACATCTCGAAACAAACTCTGAAATGTCTCGTTTCATACTAGACCACCAATACATTCTCTTCAAATCATTATACTTTTTCGTACTACCCAGATGCACAGATAAACAACCATTATGTGCTTTAGGAAGAATTTTTTGAATAATTTCACCATTTTTTGGTACACAAATTCTACCTCGGAACACCAAACAGTCATCGGATCCGGTATGAAAATCTGAATCACTACCCGATTCACAATGAACTCTTTTGGCTTGCAATTCACTGTCATATTTTTTAGCTTCATAAATTTGTTGAAGAAATAACGGTCTAGCTCTTAACTCAACTAGAATCGAACCATTATCTAAAAAAATTAGCCGGGTATTCATTGCTCTCAAAGCAAACAAAAACTTTCTACTCAACGCATTTGTGACTACGTTTGCCTTACCTGAGTGGTAATCAATAACTAGCTCATAATCTTTCAATAACTCGAGCCATCTTCGTTGCTGCAAGTTTAAATCTTTCTGAGTCATCAAGTATTTTAAACTCTTATGACCGGAAAAGACATGACATTTCTCACCATACAAATGGTGTCTCCAAATTTTCAGAGCAAACACAATAGCGGCTAATTCCAAATCATGGGTCGGATAATTCTTCTTATGTGGTTTCAACTGTCTCGAGGCATAAGCTATCACTTTGCCCTCTTGCATCAACACACTTCCTAATCCATTCAGTGACGCGTTACTATAAATCACAATTCCTTTCCAGATTCAGGTTGTACTAAAACCGGTGCCTTAGTCAATAATGCTTTCAACTTCCCAAAACTTTGTTGACCTTTTTCGGACCATTCAAATTTAACATCTTTTTGCAACAACTTGGTCATAGGAGTAGCAATCATTGAAAATCCTTTGACAAATTGTCGGTAATAACCGGCTAAGCCCAAAAAGCTTTTAACTTCAGATACATTCCTTGGCATTTTGCAATCAACAGTTGCTGGGATCTTACTTTGATCCACCCGAATACCATCACCTGAAACAATATGTCTCAAAAATCTAACTTCTCGAAGCCAAAACTCACTTTTACTAAATTTAGCAAACAAGTGCTTATCTCTCAAAGTCTGTAACACAGTCCTCAAGTGCTCGGCATGCTCAGACTCATCTCGAGAATAAATCAGAATGTCATCAATAAACACAACCACAAACTTGTCCAAATACGGTTGAAAAATTTTATTCATCAAGTCCATAAAGACAGTAGATGCATTTGTTAATCCAAAAGGCATGACAAGAAATTCATAGTGCCCATACCTTGTCCTGAAAGAGATCTTCGGCACATCTGACTCTTTGACTTTAGACTGATAGTAGCCAGATCTTAGATCAATCTTCGAGAATACCGTTGCTCCTCTCAACTGCTCGAACAAGTCATCTATCCTCTGAGAAGGATACTTGTTCTTTATAGTTACCTTATTGAGCTGTCGGTAATCGATACAAAGTCTCATAGACTCGTCTTTCTTCTTTACAAATAACACTGGAGCACCCTAGGGAGAAAAACTCAGTCTCACAAAACCCTTATCTGTTAACTCTTGCAACTAAGCTTTTAATTCTTTCCATTTAGTCGCGGCCATCCTATACGGAGCAATAGATATCAACGAGGTCCCTGGTACTAAATTAATACCGAACTCAACTTCTCAAACCAGTGGTAATCCAGGCAACTCTTCCGGGAACACATCCGGATATTCACAAACTATTGACAGTGATTCAATTTTCAATTCAAACACTTTTGTATTCAACACATAAGAAAGATACACTTCACACCCTTTTCTTACATATCTTTGGGCAGACATCGAAGAAATCACAATAGGTAACTCACCCGACTCATCTGAATCAATCCGAAGCATTTCACCATTTTCACATTTCAGTTCAATAATATATCTTTTACAGTTTACCACAGCATCATGCAGTATCACCCAATCCATACCCAAAATAACATCAAACTCATCAAATGGAAACAACATTAAATCAGCCGGAAAATAGTGACCTCAAATCATCAAGGGACAATTCTTGCAAACTCTATCAACTAACACATGTTTGCCTAAAGGATTTAACACTCTAACCACAAATTTAGTGAACTCAACAGGTAAGCTCTTATTAGCTACCAATTTCACACAAACATAAGAATGAGTCGATCTAGGATCAATCAATGCAACTACATTAGTATTATAGAGAGAAAAAGTACCAGTGATAACATCGGGAGATGTCACTTCTTCACAAGCACGAATGGCATAGTCTCTAGCAGGTGCTCGAGCTTCGGATCTCACAGCGGTGTCTTTCGTCACACCTTTACTACTAGCTCCATTTCTGGTATTCCTCGGTGGCCTACCCCTATTAGCAGTATTACTCGGTCTCGCACTCTAAATTTTTCTTTCCCAACCCTTTCGAGGCTATCTCAGATAAAATGCTCTTGAGAGCCACACTTGAAGCAAGCCCGATCATTCATTCTACACTCACCGAGACGACGTTTGTCGCAATGCTGACAATCAAGTCTGTTAGACCTTACATTACCCACACTTGCCATTGAAGTGGCTTGTGATTTAGAACCCGAGTACTGCTTCCCACAATCTCTGTGTGAATATCTCGCTGAAACATTCGAATGGGAATACATTTCTTGAGACTTCTTTGAATGTAATGGAAATGACTTACTCATTAGTCTTTTCCTCAAATCTTTAGCTTCACTATCAGCTTTCCTCTTCTCTTTATTCAACTTTTCGACCTTACAAGCCCGTTTAACTAACACCACAAACTCTATTAGCTCTAGGATCCCAAATAACACATGGATGTCCTCATTCAATCCATCCTGAAATCTCTTGCACATGATGGCCGCAGTAGAAACACATTCTTGGGCACATTTACTAAGCCTGACAAATTCTCATTCATACTCTGTCACCATCATACGATCTTGTTTCAACTCAAGAAATTCCTTACGTTTCTGATCGATGAACCGCTGACTAATACACTTCTTTCGGAACTCCTCTTGAAAGAATTCCCAAGTAACCCTCTCTCTCGGTACCACCAATACCAGTGTATTCCACCAGTGATATGCAGAATCTTTCAGAAGTGAGATGGCACACTTTAAACACTCATCTGGTGTGCACGACAACTCATCAAATACCCTGATGGAATTTTCAAGCCAAAACTCGGCTCTCTCAGGATCATCATTCATATTAGCTCTATAATCTTTTGCCCTATGCTTTCGGATCTTATCAATAGGAGGCTTGTTCATTCTTATAAATTCCATACCTTGTGGAGCTATGGGAACTGATCGAGGAATAGGTGGGGTGGAGGAGGTTGGGCATTCGGATTTGTTTGAGCAAATTCCGTATACCACTCATTCATCATATGGAGAAAGGCTTCCTTACCACCTTCTCCCTAACTAACCGTAGGAAGTCTACTATCAGACGGCACTGTCCCTTGAGCGGGAGCTGGCATATTACATTCAAATTTATCAACCTCAACTTGATTTTGATCCATTTACTATATGAAAACACAATTTAAAATTGTCAGGAGCCATCACACTATCACAATTCATTTATGGCATGTATAACTAGACTCTTACACATGCTATGTTAGTCTAAGAATCAACTAAACCATAGCTCTGATACGACTAACTGTAACACCCCTTACCCCTATTCAACGCTGGAATAGGGTATGAGGCATTATCGGACTTAAACATAAGCAAACATACAAAACTGAGATGTAAATTTCCATCCAAATTTAAAACTTTTCATATACCTTCAAATCGTCCCTAAAATGAGCCTACGAGGCCCAAAACATGCATTGAAAGCGGTTTGGGACTAAACTGAGAACTTTAGGAAATTTCACAACACAAAAATTTTTTCATGTTTTAAGAGCCATACGCCCGTATGGCTTGGGACATGCCAGTGTGGGCAGGCCGTGTGGTCACACACACCCGTGTCCCTAACCCGTATAGCTCTCTATTTGTCATCCATGAACAAATTGGAGTCACACGGCCAAGGTACACGCCCTGTGCTTAGGCTGTATGGTCAATTTAATTTTCATAATTTTTCATAAAATAGGTGTAGACTTCACACGCCCAGGGCACATGCTTATGCCTGAAGCCGTGCCGTCCACATGGCTAAGACACACGCCCTTGTCACTGCCCGTGTGCTCAATACTGAGCATTCAGTTTTGTAACAATTAAGGTGCAAGGGACACACGGCCAGAATACATGGCTTTGGGGAAAACTGTGTGTTACACACGGCCTAGACACACGCCCATGCATCTACTCGTGTGGACAAAAATAAGGCTATTTTCCAAGCCATATTGTCACCCTTCCATGCACATACCTATACAACAAAACATAGCACCATTTCAAGTACATACATTTAGCCAATTCAGCCAAAACAAGATATCCACACATCATTTACATGTTACCATTTCACACATACCACATCACATGCTTATCAACTTCAATCATGTATACTTCCACATCCATGGAAACATCGTCATATGTATATATACTTAAACCAATATTAGCCAATACCATATGGCCATTTACAAAATGAATTATCAACCAATATAAGCCAACACATTAGGCCAAGTCAATTATGACACATAACAAAATAACCAAGTCCCTATAAAGGCCATAACTCAAAATATTCAAATCATTGGTACCCAAAATGTTAAGTTGATAGTGTGGATGGATCTCCGACAATCTCGATCCACGAACTGGCTTGGTGACACTATAAGACAAGGGAAAAGAAAGGGAGTAAGCTATAAAGCTTAGTAAGTTCTCATGCAAATAATAAGTGTTATAAACTCACATTTAACATACAATTAACTTGAAGTAAATTAACATAATGTCATTATAAATCTCACACTCCAACCTACTCAATCACAACCTTATCGAGGTATTCGTCACATATCAAGCTCAATAAGCATGAGTTTTATGTACATACCTGTACAAATTTACAACATACCATAGTCTTTCACAACTTTCACATTCTCGTTTCATTTCCCATTGAACCACTTGGAATACTAAAGGATACTCGAGTATCTCGCACACATAGTACCACTCCAATTCCATATCCTAGATATGGTCTTATATGAGATCTCGTTTTGATGCCAATAGCCCAGCTATGGTCTTACACGAAATCTAATATCGATGCCATATCCCAGATATGGTCTTACATGAAATCTCATAATGATGTCATATCCCAGATATGATCTTACAGATAGTCTTAGTAACCCTAATGTCATGACATTTGTATCTTATCTATTCCTAGGGTTCAATCGGGATTTCAAGATTGTCGTAACTTTGTCAAACACACTTAATGGTCAATCATAATTCATACAATAGTAAAGTATACAAAACATAATTAAAACAATGCATTATTTACATGAGAACTTACCTTGGTACAAAAATAATAGGAAGTAGACCTAATCGTCAAATACTTTGTTCTTCCCTCAATCTAGGTCCGAACCTCGTTTCTCTTGATCTATAATAGCAAATTTAACTCATTTATTAATCACATTACTCAATTCAGTCCAAATCTTACATTATTGATAAAATTATATTTTTGCCCCTAAATTTTAACAAATTTACATTTTAGTCCCTAGGCTCGTAAAAGGAAATCTATTCAATTTCCTCAAGACCCAAGCCTAGCCGAACCTCTTTCATGCTTATAACAGCTCACATTTTCCATTTAATCACGCTTTTATACACATTTTGAAATCTTTTTACAAATAGGTCCTTTTGACATTTTCATCAAAAATCACCTAGCAAAAGTTGTTTATCTAACATTAAACTTTCATAATCTACCATTAGACATCAAAATACACAAGTATCTAACATGGGTCAAATTGTAGACTTCAATCATCTCTCAATTAATGGTAGAAATAGATAGATTAGGTTATAAGGATTCCAAAAACATAAAAATCATTAAAAAACGGGGATAGAACAGACTTACAATTGAGCTTGAAAAGTGGCAAAACCCTAGCTATGTCGCCCTTGCAAATTTCAACCAAGCATGAAGAAATGGGCTAAATTTTGTTTTCATTTTTGGTTTTTAATTCATTTAATTACCAAATAACCAAAATGCCTCAAAACACTAAAATTCTCTTACCTCATGTCTATTTTTGTCCAAATTAAATTAAAATAGTCTAATTACCATTTAAGGACCTTTAATATAAAATTTCATAACAATTAGACACCTCTAGCATGTATAACTCAACTTTTGCACTCCTTACAATTTAGTCTTTTTTGCCAAATTAAGTGTTCAAACATTAAAATTTTCGAACGAAATTTTCACGAAATCATTTTGTAAGACTATAGACCATGAAAATGTAATAAAAATAAATTTTTCTACGTCAGATTTGTGGTCCCGAAATCATTGTTTCGGCTAGGCCCAAAATTGAGCTGTTACATCATGATTGGGGGAAGTATTTGGAATAAAACAGGGAAAGAAGTCATAGGAATACTAGAAAATTTTAGTGAAAATGAATTTACCTCGAGGACACGTCGAGAACTAGAAATTGGAGGATTAGAAAAGTCTAAACTAAAGGAGAAAAAGTGTAATAGATTGGAATCAACCACAATGAAGTTGGTTGAGCAGGACGAATATGAATCGGAGGAAGAGAATTGGGACAATACCAAACAAGAGAATGACCAGATAGCTCACCAACTTGATTGATGGAGGCAAAGTAAGGGGCAACCAAAACAAATTATGCCGAATTCAACAAATATGGTACCTTCCATTGTTAAACCTCCCGAGCTAGAGTTAAAGCCATTAATAAAGCATTTAAAGTAAGGGTATTTGGGGGATCATAATACATTACCCGTGATTATAGCTACCGGGCTAAGTTCAGAATAGGCGAAGGCCTTGTTGAGTGTTTTAAATGCATACAAGAAAGCCATAAGATTGACGATCATTGATATTAAAGGGATTAATCATACGTTATGTCAACACAAGATCATATTAGAAGAAGGAAAAAAAGTATGTGGTAGATGCATAGCATAGGCTCAATCCAGCTATGAAAAAGTTGGTAAAGAAATGATTGATTAAATGGCTGGACACAGGTATTGTTTATGCAATTTTTTACAGTGAATGGGTTAGCCCTACACAATGCATTCCAAAGAAAGGAGGACTAATAGTTGTTGAGCATGATAAGAATGAGTTAATTCTAATAAGAACTATCATTGGTTGGAGGGTATACAAAGACTATCGAAAATTAAATGACGCAACAAAAAAGGATCATTTTCCACAACCTTTTATTGATCAAATGCTTGATAGATTGGATGAAAAAGAATATTGTTGTTTACTTCACAAGTATTCTGGATATCATCGAATTCCAATACATTCGAATGACCAAGAAAAAACTATCTCTACATGTCCCTTTGGCATATACGCATTTAAGCAAATGTTATTCGGATTATGTAATGCTCAGACAACTTTTATGGGATGTATGACTGCCATTTTTGTTGATATGTTGGAAGAAGGTTTGGATGTAGTCATGGATAATTTCTCAGTATACAGTGACTATTTTCAAGAGTGTCTAGGTAATCTTGAGAAAGTCTTACATGGATGTGAAGAAACTAATGTAGTACTTAACTGGAAAAATGTCACTTTATGGTGAAAGAGGGGTTAGTGCTAGGACATCGATATCAAGGAAAGGTTAAGAAGTAGACAAAGCCAAGATTGAAGTTATAAAATATTCCTACCCCAATAATTATTTTGGGAGTGTGAAATTTTTTAAGGCATTTTGGATTCTACAAGCGATTCATAAAAGACTTTGCACACATTACCAAGCCATTGAATCAACTCCTCCAGAAAGAGACACCTAATATGTTTGATCAAAACTGTATCAAAGAATTCGAGTTAATAAAAGAAAAACTCATTTCTGGACCTATAATTATTACTCCTAATTGGTCAAACCCATTTATTGTTATATGCGATGCCAGCGATTATGTTGTGGGAGCAGTTCATGGACAAAAGAGAAATAACATATTTGGAGCTATTCATTATGCAAGTAAGACACTCAACTCAGCACAATACAATTACACTACAACTGAGAAAGAGATGCTTGCTGCTATACTGTTTGCTTGCGAAAAAATTTCATCATTATTTGATGAAAAATAGAGTATATGTCTACACTAATCATTCTATATTGAAATATGTTATGAAAAAGAAAGAAACAAAAGCCAGACTGATGAAATGGGTATTGCTGCTTCAAGAATTTGACTTATGGATAACGGATAGAAATTGATCTAAAAATCAAATTACAAATCATCTATCCAGAATAGAAAATGACATAGAAAAGGGGACTTCTGAGGAAATTAAAGAGACTTTTACATATAACCAGTTATTTAGGGTAGACATCCGTCAAACGAGATCCATGAATAACTACACACCATGGTATGTAGATTATGTCAATTACATTGCTAAAGTTGTCTTTCTATTGTAGGTATCATGACAACAAAAAAATAGAATAATGCATGAATCAAAAAAGTATATTTGGGAAGAGTCGTATGTATTTTGGCAATGCACAAATAAGATGGTATGAAGATGTGTAGTAGAGGGAGAGATAAATGATATTCTGTAAGGATGTCATACATCACCATATGAGGGGCATTTTTGTGAAAAAAGGACAGCTCAAAAAGTATTACAATCAGGGTTTTATTGGCTGACCATGAACAAGGATGCATATGAATTTTTACAAGGATGCGACAGATGCCAAAGGACTTAGAGCATATAAAAAAGAGAGGAAACACCACAAATAGGAATAATTGAAGTAGATCTATTTGATGTTTGAGGGATTGATTTCATAGAGCCTTTCCCAAGTTCTTTCAGGAACCAATACATCCTACTAGCTATTAATTATGTCTCAAAATGGGTAGAGACTGTGACCTTACCTACCAATGATACCAAATCAGTAGGTAGATTTTTAAGGAAAAACATCCTCGTTAGATTTGGAACATCCCGCGTGTTAGTAAGTGATGAAGGATCCTATTTTTACAGTAAATAGTTTGAAGCCATGTTACCTAGGTACAGTGCAAGACATCAAATGACAACAACATACCATCCCCAAGCTAATGGTCAAGCAGAGGTATCTAACCGAAAAATCAAACAAATTTGAGAGAAAACAGTGAACCCCAAAAGGAAAGATTGGGCAGCAAGATTTGATGGTGCATTATGGGCTTACAGAACAACATATAAAACTCCATTAGATATGTTTCCCTACAAACTAGTTTATGGGAAAATTTTCCATTTACCGATTGAATTGGATAAAAAGCATATTGGGCAATCAAGGAATTGAACTTAAATCTGGAGTTAGCCAAGAAAGAAAGATTATCCCAATTACAAGAATCGAAACAATTTTGTTTTATGGACTACGAAAACACTAAGATGTATAAGGAAAGGAGAAGACTTCGGCATGATACTAGGATCTGAAAATGAGAATTCTTACTTGGACAAAAAAATCACGTTGTTCAATTTGAGGTTGAAATTGTTTCTGGGGAAACTCACATTGAGATGGACTGGTCTGTATACTATAAACCAGGTAACAGCTCAAGGGGGAATAGAACTCATCGGAAAGGGAAGACAATTTTTTTCTTATAAATGGGTGAAGAGTAAAACATTATTTTGCAGGGACATCGAAGGAAGTAATAGACACACAAACCCTACAATGCAAAAATTTATAGGGCCTCAGTAGAAACAAGGATATGTTAGAACATGAATGGGGAACCGATGTAGAAAGTGACGTAACAAAAGACCGTGAAGCAAAAAATGAGCACAATAGAAACTGGTATCAGTGTCGCGAAACCAAGACTGCATGTCGCGACACCAAACAAAATTTCGAACAGGTAAACTGTCCTCAATGTCAGAACAGGTAATTTTCTAACCGAACATATACTAATGTCCCTACAGCTGAATTTTATTAGATTTAAAATTCTTAACACCATTATTGATTAGGAATAACTTGTCTAACACAACTATAATTCTTAATTTTATTAATTATTTTCCTCAAGAATAAATAGATCACATTATTCTTCTCATTACCTACAAATGTTGTGGAAATTTTTTTTCTATTCCTATTCAAAAGCTTGATAGTTCCGGAGGGCACTCTGACAGCCTATTTAGGTTTGTAAAAATTATATGTTTTAGCATAATATCATGATTCCATCCATTGAATTCCAGGAAATCTGCATAGACAGATATCTACAACAGTTGAAGCCTAACACTTTCATTCAAGAACAAGGATTTAATCCATTAATAAGGAATTGCAAAGGGATATGGAAGATCGCAACAGAAAGGGAGTGGACAAATTTTTGTTTACCACCGGAAGAACATACAATAATTCTCGTTGTGTAGGAACTTTATCTAGCATTAAAAGAGAGGAAAGCAACAAGACCATTTTACAAGTTGTGATCATTTGTCAAAGTTAGAAGGGTCAACGTCCTAGTAATTAAAAGTAGTATCTATCAATTTTATGATGCTCCATATTATTACCGTGATTATTTGTACAAAACGGATCTCAAAGAGTTTAGAAACGTAGACATGGAAGAGATTTTAAGATTCTTGACAAAAGGAAAAGAGATTTGGACATATAAAATTAGAATCACTGTACCTGAGACATTTAACCAAGCATTAATGATGCCGAAAGTAAAATTATGGATGAAATTTGTATGCTCAAGAATTTGGCCTACAACCAGCATTTCTAAAATCAACCCAATACACGCCATTCTAGTATACAGAATATTGAAAAAGAAGCAAATATGTGTTGGTATGTGGATATATCAGAACATGATTGAATGCATACGAAATAAAGAAAATTTAACATTCTTTGCGCATCTAGTAACGAAGTTGTATAAAAGAGCAGGAGTGCCTGTAGAGCAGCTAGATAAAAAGATGAATCCTATAAAGAAATTATCAGGGGATGATGTATATAGGCAGTTTATAATACTACAAAGAAAATAAAAGTAGGAAAGAAGAAAAAGAGGACTCCAAAAGGAAGATGAATAATAAATAGGATATTATATACATGTAGTAGAATATTAAGTCTAGCTTATATTAGGAAAATTAAGTTTTTTTTAGGATATTCTATTGAGTTATATTTGAATTTTGCATATATACATATTTATGAACTTTTAGTTAAATCCTCACACAAAAGAAGCAAAAACAATTTCAAACATTCAACGATCAAAGGAGGAAACACCTACCAATAGTTACGAAACTATCACGATCAATCGGATAACTTCTTTCCTTATCTTTTCAAGGCTACACATTGAGACCAAAGTGTTTTCTAAAGTTTGGGGGGTAACATAGAATTTTTTTTTCAAGTTTTATGTTTTTCTTTTAAATTTTTATTGTCAATTATGTGCTTGAGATTGTAGAAAATAAGTGATAGGTTAGGAGCATGTATATAGGTTGATTATATTTACTATAAATTTAGCATGATAGTAGATGATTTTAAATTTTTGTTTACTAGACTGCTAATTTCTTTACATTACACTTTAAATAAGTAATAAGCACTTGAATTTACCATATGATATAGGAAATATAGGGAAACGAGCATGCTAGTATGTATGATAATTTTTTTTAATTTGTGATTATTTAGTTGATTAAATTTGTGAATATTGAGATACTTAAGGATGACCTAAGGCATTGTTTGGTATACACTCAGAGTAAAAAAGCTAACTCTATTTATTCATCCTTAGTAGCTATATTTGAGCCAGAAAACACTTCTTGATAAGCTTTCATGCAAAATCCGAGCCAAAAACATCAAATTATATTTACCCTTTTTCTTTGGTCCTAAACTGCACGACTATAGACATCTAGCCATACTTATTGAGGGTTAAGTAGATATATTACGGTGGAATTTTGTAAAAACAAAGTGAAATAGGGATGATCAATGTGATAAAGTAATTATAGGTTAGCCAATATGTGCAGCAAAAGAAAAAAGAAAAAAAGAAAAAAATGAGTAGAAAAAGTTTGTGAAAGTAAAAGCATTTATGAATGAGAAATGTATAGAAATAGAAGAAAAAAAAAAGTAACAAAGCCACCAAAAATAGAAATACTCGTTCATTAGTGCACACAAACTCGTGAGCTAGCCATAGTTGATGTATTAGGCTATGATTTCCTATGGAGAAATAAGGATGGTAAGAGAAGGAAAAATAAGGCCGTGAGTGGGTAAGGGTTGCTAAGGGTTAAAAATAGGGAACAATACGATGTGTCAAACTATTTTCATGCTTGAAACTATTTGATGCTTACTATTCTTGAATTCCATTCCTCGCTTAAGCCTTAAAACATTACAAGCCGAAAAGCCCTATGCGATCTAGGTAGACTTATTTACGGATTGACATCATACTGAATAATTGCATTTACGACTATTTGTATTTTGCTAGGATAATCAAATTACCTGTTTAACTTAAGGATGGATCCCTACATTTGAAACCCTTAATGCTTGTATGCTTTGTAAACACTGAACTTAAGTGTTTGATATTAAAAGTGGTAAGTCACACTATATATCATGCCAAAATTACGTGTGAATATGAAATGCTTAGCTATGTGCTCCAAAGCTAACATTTGTACCATGCTTGCTTAAGCGTCGACTTTTCATTTGTTGTTTTTGCTTACCTTTCTTAAGGACAAGCAATGACTTAAGTGTAGGGGAGTTTGATCTGTCGTAATTCAGTGTAGTAGATTAAACTAGTTTTCACATTTGAGGAGCTTAAATACAAGCACTTTAGTTATATTTTAGTTCAGTTTTCATTACTTAATTTAAATTTAATAAATTGTGTAATTTGATTCTTTTATTGACCTTAGGGGCTAAATGAGGCTTAAGGATGAGTTAATATGCTTTGTAAGTGTGCAGGAAACCATTAGGAGGTGTGCTAACTCGATACGGTCGTTGTGTTGCAACATGGAGAGATGGATGTTGTAACATAGGGAGCAAAAGAAAAGAATTTCAAGACTACCTCTGGTGTCACGAAACTGCCTAAAGATGTCACGAGACACCCCTGAAGGTACCCTAAAGATAAGCATACTATCTTCAATGTCACGACACAAGACCTGGTTGTGTCATGACATCGACTCTGTACAAGAAATAATTATGAGCCAGGGGCATTTTGGTCTACATAATTAATCATTAAGGACGAGAACAGCAACTGACCTAGGGTTAAGGATGATGACCACTCTAATTTTATAAATAGGTTCATTATGGACCACTCTAACACATGTTATGGACAACTTTTCATATTGTATAATTTTCTTCATAGTTTTAGTCTTTAGATTTCTCTTTTCTTAGGCTTTAGGATTATTTCTAGTTTTCTTATTTGTTTTCTTTAGGAGATCCTGTAACACCCAAACCCGGCCTAGACGTTATGGCCGAATCCGACGTGCCACACTGAAGTTAAAAACCCATGTTTCATTTTAGTGTTAAAAACCGTCTTTTGTTAAGCTAAAGTGAATGAAAGCTGGGCAACAGGTAGGTATCCACAACAGAGGAGGTAAGCCATGAAGGCTGCTTAAGTACCAAGCTCTTCGATTGGATCCAATCCTAGACATCCCCACAACCATTGCCACATTTTGGTTGTATCGAGTTGAAATTTCTTTGAGTAGTTATTATCTTTGTTAAATCGAATAATCGTGACATCGTGTTACTTTAAAAACAAATATCATTTTGAGAACGCGCCCTATGTCTATCCCATTTGCATTATTATCAACCAGTTTAAAGTTATTAGAAAGAAAAATAATCCCTGAAAAAAAACAAAGAAGAAAATTTAGTTAAAATGGTCTTATTAAAATCCAAGATTAAATAGTAAATAAAATAAATTAAGGAAAATTAGTCACTTATTTCAAAGCCCAAAAGCGATCACCATGGCCACTCTGAATCCCCTCCGACTCCAAGTCACCCACATCAAGGCCCACCTGCAAGGTTAAGGAAGGGGGTGAGTTTGGAAACTCAGTGTGTAAGAAAAACCCATCCAAAGCCCAAGTCAGCTCAAGCCCTTTGGGCCTAAGCCCATTCAATTAACAGTGGTTACTGGGCCGAAGCCCTTTTCAGAATACAGTAAACTAGGCCTTAGCCCCTTTTCAGATAATAGTTTGGCCTATAGGCCCATTCTAGAATAGAGCAGTCATATTCATGTATGCAAGCCCAACCCAACCTATAACCAACCGCTAACTCCACCCGAACCAGCCCTACACTCCATGTGGGGAATAGCTCAACCCATCCAGCCCTACACTCCACAGTTGCAGCATTGCTGCCCAGTTATCAATAAATTGAGGCAAAGGCTCCAGTACGTGGATAGGCCACTTTCAGTACTTCCTCCATCAATATCCTAGTCCCATGCATCAGATAGTAATAACATGGCATGCAGTAAATAACAACAGTCAAACATGCATTTCGGTCAACCTTAACCCTAGGGGTATCTCAGTAATTCCACTCCTAGGGGTAAACCTGTAAATTTTCCACCTATAAAGGTATTTCAGTAATTTATCTATTTTAGGGTTTTCATGCATATACTCACTTTTCATGTATTAACAAAAACATTTACCGAGGGTTCTTACCGAATTGGGCCCGCTGGCCCATTATCCCAATTTTGGCCCATTAAGCCCAAAAATATTGAAGGCATAGAAATCTTGTACTCTGCGGTCTAAACACTGTAGTTTACCAGAAACGTTAATCGATTTACCTCACGAGCATTCGCACACTCGCAAGTCCACAAAATACTGATTTTTCGGCATTTCGGCTTTTCGGCTTTTGCCGATCTAGATTAAGAAGGGGTGTCAGTTACACACCTATTTTATGACGATTCGCTGACGAGATCCACGCACGAACTACCTATAATTATATTACTACCACGTTAATCTAACTACCGAAATGAACTACATAATAACTCCTTACCTTATTTGGCCATAACACCTTAGGCACTAGCAATCCTACCTTTGCCGAAGTTTGCGACTAGACTTAGATCCCGTTGCTCCACCTGTCCAAGCCCTTGATCAGCAGCCTCTAGATCAACTTACTAACAAGACAAAACAGTTATCACAACCCCTTAGGGCTACAAGCCCAAGTCGACAGCCTCCCTAACCTTTAGTGGTTTCGGCCTTTCTAAAATATGAAATAAAGACTAGATTGAAAAGACTTACCACCGGTTCCTTCGGTAAATGATTCCAATTAATCTCTACTCAATTCTGATGCCGATCTAAGCGTTCAAATGATAACAAAAGTCGAGCCTTTAGTGATCTCAATATTCGGCTAAGTCCCTAAAAGTGTGGGGTTTTTGGCTTTTGCTGGAACTATGTAAAGAAAGATGAAATAGGAGGGTTTTGCTGTGGTCTAGTCGATAGAAACTTAAGGTTTAGAAAACTAGAGAGTCAGTCAAGAATGATGAAAAGGATAAGAGAATTGACTAGAAGAAATCGGCACAGAAGAAAGTATAGTTTTCGGGATTTCGGCTTTTTAAGGCAAATGGCTATGAAGATTTTAGAAACGTCTAAAGAAAAAGATGGAGATGCACAGGTGGATAGAGAGATTCGGCTATAGAGGAAGAGAAAAAAAAAGTTGATGAAGAGAGGAGAACAGAAAGAAGAGGAGAATGGTCAGGAAACGGCACAATTTTCCCCTAATGCCGAATTTATACAGGCACTTAACCTAGCCGAATTTTGCCCCCCTAAAGCACCCCTTGGCCGGAAAACTCTTGCTCCTCAAGAGTCCACCATTCGGCCAACACTACTCTCCCTAATCAGCTCCTAAATCCTCTCCCTTATCCCCTCCTTACTCAATCCCTTAAGCAATTTAAACTCCTCCCGATGCACTTTCACTTGAGCCCATTACTTTCCTTTTCTGTGCATAAAAATTAATATCACTAATTTGCTTACCTTGCGACTCGAACCTTAGTTCTCCTTGGTCATCCACACGCCACTTTAATAGCCTTCCCTGTGGCATCACATGCCACCTTGCCACATGTTTCCTTGTGTTTTCTTTTACCCAATTAATACTTAAAATCCCAACCAACCAGAACCCCTTTTTCTTATGGAATTAAAATTAATTAAAACTACCGGGTTTTTAACCTAAGCTTGGGCCTTCTAGAGGCCCACTAACCTAAGTAAATCCATGCCAAGCAGACAGAACACCAAAAATTTAAAATTTGCCAACATTGACAGAATTCCCGAAAATTGGTGCGTTACAACTCTACCTTCTTAAAGAAATTTCGACCTCGAAATTTACCTGATCCAAATAGTTGAGGGTATTGTTGACGCATAGCCTCTTTTGACTCCTAAGTAGCCTCTTCCCTTCCATGATTACGCCACAGCACTTTTACCAATGGAACCGACTTCCTTCTTAAAACTTTAACCTCTCGATCTAAAATTTGTATGGGTTCTTCTTTGTAGGTCAAATCAGTCTTTACTTCAATCTTCTCCATTGGCACAACATGTGAAGGATCCGATCGATATCGTCTTAACATAGACACATGAAAGACGTCATGGATTCTGTCAAGCTCCGGTGGTAATTCTAATTGATACGCTACTGGCCCTACCCGTTTAAGAACCTGATAAGGCCCTATAAACCGCGAACTCAATTTGCCTTTCTTGCCGAACCTCAAGATCTTCTTCCAAGGTGAAACCTTCAAGAAAACCATGTCCCCAACAGCGAACTCAATCTCTTTACGCTTTAGATCCGTATACGACTTATGTCTATCAGATGCCTCCTTTAAGCGATCTCTTATCAACCTAACCTTACTTTCAGTATCTGCCACCTACTCCGGTCCAAGCACTTGTCGTTCACCCAACTCTGTCCAACACGTAGGTGTACGACATCTCTGCCCATACAGTGCCTCATATGGAGCCATCCGAATACTTGTTCGGTAGCTGTTGTTGTATGCAAACTCCGCCAATGGCAAGTAGTCCTCCCAACTACCACGAAAATCGATAATACAACCTCTTAACATATCCTCCAAAATTTGAATAACCCTTTCCGATTGTCCATCCATGCGTGGATGAAAGCGATCTTGAAATCAATCGTGTACCCAATGCCTCTTGCAACTTCGCGGGCGAGATGTAAACCTAGGGTCTCGATCGAAATAATCGACACTGGCACTCCATGCAGTCGCACTATCTCGCCACATACAACTTGGCCAACTTTTGCAGTGAGTAATCAGTACGAACAGGTATAAAATGGGCAGTTTTCGTTAACCTATCCACAACTACCCATACAGAATCTTTCTTGGCAGGTGTCAAAGGTAGCCCACTCACAAAGTCCATAGTTACTCTCTCCCACTTCCATAGTGGAATTTTCACCGGTTGCGATAATCCGTATAGGCAATTGGTGCTCACTTTAACTTGTTGGCACGTCGGACATTTCCCAACAAATTCGATCACCTCTCGTTTGATCCGTGCCACCAAGTACACCTCTCGCAGATCTCGATATAACTTATTCCCTCCAGGATGCATGGCACAAGGTCCACCATGAGCCTCCTTTAAAATCAATCGCCTCAATTCACGGTCTTTCGGAATACAAACTCTTCCACGAAAGCACAGAACTCCGTCAATGTTCAGTCTAAATTCCTCATTCTCACCATTCTCAACTTGCCGAAACCGAAGAACTAACGAATCATCCTTCAACTATTTTTCTTTAATCTGCTCAGTCCAAGTAGGCCTCACTTGCAACTCTGCCAACAGACTTCCATCATCGAATAGACTCAAACGTGCAAACAAGGCTCTCAAATCAGTAACAACCCTTCGACTCAATGCATCAGCCACCACGTTAGCCTTACCTGGGTGGTACTCAATCGAACAGTCGTAATCCTTAAGCAACTCAATCCATCTCCTTTGCCTTAGGTTTAGCTCCTTCTGAGTCAACAGATACTTAAGACTCTTATGGTCCGTGTAAATAATACACCTTTCTCCATATAAGTAATGTCTCCAAATCTTAAGTGCAAAGATCACTGCTGCCAACTCCAAAACATGAGTAGGATAGTTTCCTTTATGAGGCTTAAGCTGTCGCGAAGCATAAGCGACCACCCTACTCTCTTGCATCAGTACACATCCTAACCCCACATGCGACGCATCGCTATACACGGTGAAGTCCTTCCCAGACTCCGATTGAATCAATACTGGTGCTTTAGTCAGAACCTTTTTCAGATGGTCGAAAGCTTTTTCCTGCTTCTCAGTCTAGACAAATGCTACCCTGTTCCTTAACAGTTTTGTCAATGGTGCAGCAATCAGAGAAAATCCTTCTACGAACCTTCGGTAGTAGCTCCAAACCTGTAAAACTCGAATTTCTCGATCATCGACTTCTGGTGGTCTCCATTGCAAAACTGCCTCAATTTTCTGAGGATCCACCCTAATTCCTTCAGTAGAAACCACATGACCTAGAAAAGTCACTTCAAACTGAAATTCACACTTACTAAACTTCGCATACAGTTGTTTCTCTCTCAGCACTTGCAGCACAATACGTAGATGCTCCTCATGTTTCTCCTCGATTTCCAAATATACCAGAATATCATCAATGAAAACTACCACGAATCGGTCCAAGTAAGGTTGGAACACCCGATTCATCAGATCCATGAAAGCGGCAGGTGCGTTCATCAGCCCAAACGGCATAACTAGGAACTCATAATGACCATATCGAGTTCTGAATGCTGTCTTATGAATATCCACTTCCTTTACCCTTAGCTGATGGTATCCAGATCGAAGGTCAATCTTGGAAAATATCGAAGCTCCTCTAAGTTGGTCAAATAAATCATCAATTCTTGGCAGTGGGTACTTATTCTTTATCGTCAGTTTGTTCAACTGGCGGTAATCGATGCACATGCGCATTGTCCCATCCTTTTTCTTCACAAACAGGACCGGTGCTCCCCATGGAGACACACTAGATCTAATGAAGTCTCTATCCAACAACTCTTGGATTTGAGCTTTCAGTTCCACTAACTCCTTCGGTGCCATCCTATAGAGTGCAATGGATACTGGAGCTGTGTAGCAAATCAATTCCAAACTTAACTTCCCGATTCGGAGGTAAACCAGGAAGCTCCTCTGGGAAAACATCTCGAAATTCCCTAACAGTCCTAACGGTATCCACAGTCAGATCCCTAGTTTCAACTTGATTTACAAAAGCCAAGTACGCCTCCCATCCCTTACGCATCAGTTTCTCAGCTCTTAAAGCCGATACCACATTGGACAAGTAATCTCTTCGTTCCCCAATAATCATTACCTCTTCATCCTCAGTAGTTCTTAATACCATCCTTTTAGCTGCACAATCTAGCATTGCCCTATGCTTAGCCAGCCAATCTATCCCCAAGATCAAATCGAATTCTCCGAACGGCAACTCCATCAAGTCTCCACAGAAAATCCTACCTTGGGTCTCTAAAGGCACCTCCTGAAGAGTTTCTCTACTTTAACCGAGTGACCTAAAGGACTTATCACAGTTACCCCACACACAGTCTCCTCAAAGTGAATACCCAATGCCCCAGAAATGACATATGCAACATACGAATGAGTTGACCCCACATCTATCGTGAGCGATAAGGGATACCGAGAGATAAAAACGTACCAGTTATGACATCAGGTGCGTCACCCTCCTCACGGCGACGAGCAGCATATACCAAAGCTGGCTGACGAGCCTCAGTATTAACAGTACCCCTACCGGGTGCCCCACGTCCACGGCCATTACCACCGCGGCCTTGGCCACAACCTCTCGGCGGCGGCGATCCACCTCGCACTGGTTGGACAGGTTGCACAGCCCCTGGTTCAACCACTTGAGCTTGAGCTAGCCTCCTAGAACAATCCCTGATCCTATGTTCCTTTGATCCACAATGAAGACATGCCCCAGAACATTTCCAGCATTCCCCTAGATACATTCTACCACAATCTCCACAAGCTTGTGGTCTAACTGTGTTCACCGGAATCGCTCGAACTTGTTCCTCCATCCTAGCTCTCTTAACATTTTGATTCGCAGCACCAGCTGGTCCAGCATCCCTCCTGAACCGGTTTCGATCCCTGTCACGGTTCTTTCGTTCGACTTGCTTCACCTCTTCAGCTATCTTAGCCTTCTCTACCAGTGCAGCAAAATTGCGCTCTCTCTGCGGAGCTATGAGCACCCTTAGCTCATCCCTGAGGCCATCTTCAAAGCGAACACTGCACTCATATTCGGTTGAGACAATGCCACTAGCGTACCGGCTCAATCGCAAAAACTCTGCCTCATATTCAGCAATGGTCTTACCACCCTGGGTCAGGTTCAGGAATTCCTTTCTTCGTGCATCCACATAGCTAGCTCCGACATATTTCGCCTTAAAGGACTGCTTGAACAGTTCCCATGTTACCCTCTCAGCTGGGGTACCCTCTCTCACAGTGATCCACCACTGATACGCCTCGTCTTGCAGTAATGACACCGTCCCTTTTAACTTCTGCTCTTCTGAGCAATCCAGGTTATCCATAATCCGCTCCGTGGCTTCTAGCCAGTACTCCGTCACATTTGGGGCTACTCCAGATATACCCCTAAAAACCTCCGCTTTGTTAGCCCGGAGTCGCTCCGAAATGGACCCCCTATTCATGGGCCCGACATTAGCTCCAGCCACCCTTTCCAAAACTCTTAACATGGCCTGGGACAGAGCGTCGTCCCCCGCGGCCCGATCATACGGCCCATTTTCACCCACCGTTGGTCGTACTACTCCAGCGGGTATGTGTTCAGAAGACGAAGATCCAGCTTGAGTACTACCTCGGCCTCGACCCCGGCCTCTTCCCCGAGTAGCTCTCGTACTCATTTCGGTTTATCTGATTATGAATTTTATGATATTAGTATAATGTTCAATTGTTTATTACAAGATGTCTTATGGAAATATAGCAGTTCAAGGATTGTTTTCGTAATGTCGTATCCTAGCTACAGTCTCGTTTCTACCGTTTTACAGCTCTACCCTATCTTAAAGTATCATAGTAGGGTCTCAGTTCTATTCATAGCATTATATCATTATCACATAACGTAAAAAGAGTATACTTACAGACTTGGTGCCAGGGATTCAGTGCGCCACCTCTTTCTCCAATCCATTTAAAACTCAAAAACCATGTTTTCGATCACAGAAAATAGAAGTTTAAAATTCTTATTTTGAAACACCCTTGTAACACCCTTGTTTTGAAACTCTTGATTTTAGCCCCGTTTTCAAAACCAGAAAAACTTGAACCATTTTAACATGTATACCTTGTAAAACATCTTTGAAAAGAACTTCCCAATACCATTTCCAAAAATACCCTTCTTGGGCCTAAGTTTTCGAAAAGATTTTCGGACCCGATCCACAGTTGAGTTGTTGTAACTTGGCACTGATACCACTAAATGTAACACCCCAAACCCGGCCAAGACGTTATGGCTGAATCCGACGTGCCACATTGAAGTTAAAAACCCATGTTTCATTTTAGTGTTAAAAACCGTCTTTTGTTAAGCTAAAGTGAATGGAAGCTGGGCACCAGGTAGGTATCCACAACAGAGGAGGTGAGCCATGAAGGCTGCTTAAGTACCAAGCTCTTCGATTGGATCCAATCCTAGACATGCCCAAAACCATTGCCACACTTTGGTTGTATCGAGTTGAAATTTCTTTGAATAGTTATTATCTTTGTTAAATCGAATAATCGTGACGTCGTGTTATTTTAAAAACAAATATCGTTTTGAAAACACGCCCTATGTCTATCCCATTTGCATTATTATCAACCAGTTTAAAGTTATTGGAAAGAAAAATAATCCCCGAAAAAAAACAAAGAAGAAAATTTAGTTAAAATGGCCTTATTACAACCCAAGATTAAATAGTAAATAAAATAAATTAAGGAAAATCAGTCACTTATTTCAAAGCCCAAAAGCGATCACCATGGCCACTCTGAATCCCCTCCGGCTCCAAGTCACCCATATCAAGGCCCACCTGCAAGGTTAAGGAAGGGGGTGAGTTTGGAAACTCAGTGTGTAAGAAAAACCCATCCAAAGCCCAAGTCAGCTCAAGCCCATTGGGCCTAAGCCCATTCAATTAACAGTGGTTACTAGGCCGAAACCCTTTTCAAAATACAATAAACTGGGCCTTAGCCCCTTTTCAGATAACAATATGGCCCATAGGCCCATTCCAGAATAGAGTAGTCATATTCATGTATGCAAGCCCAACCCAACCTATAACTAACCGCTAACTCCACCCGAACCAGCCCTACACTCCATGTGGGGAATAGCTCAACCCACCCAGCCCTACACTCCACGATTGCGGCATTGATTGCTGCCAGCTTATCGAGAAATTGAGGCAAAGCCTCCAAAGATCGTGGGACAGCCACTTTCGATTACTTCCTCTATCAATATCCCAGTCCCATGCATCAGATAGTAATAACATGGCATGCAGTAAATAACAACAGTCAAGCATGCATTTCGGTCAACCTTAACCCTAGGGGTATCTCAGTAATTCCACTCCTAGGGGTAAATCTGTAAATTTTCCACCTATAAAGGTATTTGAGTAATTTATCTATTTTAGGGTTTTCATGCATATACTCACTTTTCACGTATTAAGCAAAACATTTACCGAGGGTTCTTACCGAATTGGGCCCGCTGGCCCATTATCCCAATTTTGGCCCACTAAGCCCAAAAATATTGAAGGCACAGAAATCTTGCACTCTGCGGTCTAAACACTGTAGTTTACCAGAAACGTTAATCGATTTACCTCATGAGCATTCGCACACTCGCAAGTCCACAAAATACTAATTTTTGGGCTTTTCGGCTTTTCGGCTTTTGCCGATCTAGACTAAGAAGGGGTGTCAGTTACACACCTGTTTTATGACGATTCGCTGACAAGATCCACGCATGAACTACCTACAATTATATTACTACCACGTTAACCTAACTACCGAAACGAACTACATAATAACTCCTTACCTTATTCGGCCATAACACCTTAGGCACTAGCAATCCTACCTTTGCCGAAGTTTGCGACTAGACTTAGATCCCGTTGCTCTACCTGTCCAAGCCCTTGATCAGCAGCCTCTAGATCACCTTACTAACAAGACAAAACAGTTATTACAACCCCTTAGGGCTACAAGTCCAAGTCGACAGCCTCCCTAACCTTTAGGGGTTTCGGCCTTTCTAAAATACGAAATAAAGACTAGATTGAAAAGACTTACCACCGGTTCCTTCAGTAAATGATTCCAATTAATCTCTACTCAATTATGATGCCGATCTAAGCTCTCAAATGATAACAAAAGTCGAGCCTTTAGTGATCTCAATATTCGGCTAAATCCCTAAAAGTGTGGGGTTTTTACTTTTCTTTGGAACTGTAAAAGAAAGATGAAATAGGAGGGTTTTGCTGTGGTCTAGTCTATAGAAACTTAAGGTTTAGAGAACTAGAGAGTCGGTCAAGAATGATGAAAAGGATAAGAGAATTGACTAGAAGAAATCGGCACAGAAGAAAGTATAGTTTTCGGGATTTCGGCTTTTTAAGGCAAATGGCTATGAAGGTTTTAGAAACTTCTGAAGAAAAAGATGGAGATGCACAGGTGGATAGAGAGATTCGGCTATAGAGGAAGAGAAGAAAAAGAAAAAGTTGATGAAGAGAGGAGAAAAGAAAGAAGAGGTGAATGGTCAGGAAACGGCACAATTTTCCCCTAATGCCGAATTTATACTGGCACTTAACCTAGCTGAATTTTGCCCCCCTAAAGCACCCTTTGGTCGGAAAACACTTGCTCCTCAAGAGTCCACCATTCGGCCAACACTACTCTCCCTAATCAGCTCCTAAATCCTCTCCCTTATCCCCTCCTTACTCAATCCCTTAAGCAATTTAAACTCCTCCTGACAGACTTTCACTTTAGTTCCATTACTTTCATTTTCTGTGCATAAAAATTAATATCACTAATTTTCTTACCTTGCGACTCGAACCTTAGTTCTCCTTGGTAATCCACACGCCACTTTAATAGCCTTCCCTGTGGCGTCACATGCCACCTTGCCACATGCTTCCTTGTGTTTTATTTTACCCAATTAATACTTAAAAGCCCAACCAACCAGAACCCCTTTTTCTTATGGAATTAAAATTAATTAAAACTACCGGGTTTTTAACCTAAACTTGGGCCTTCTAGAGGCCCACTAACCTAAGTAAATCCATGCCAAGCAGACAGAACACCAAAAATTTAAAATTTGCCAACATTCACAGAATTCCCAAAAGTTGGTGCGTTACAGATCCAATCTGTGGAACTCAATCGAACTCTATGTGGATTCGACATTATCTTTAATACGATTTAGGCTTCTTTGAAACCTTATTCACTTGATCCATTTTTCACTTCTAATTTCTATATCAAATTTTATCATGTTTATGAGATCCATGCGGAACTAATCCTTTTTTGGGGGACTAGCGAGTGGAGGTATGATTAATTAACTGCTTTGTAGAGTTTTCTTAACAAATCAGCTTTTTGGAAGAGAAAGAACATAAACCCTAGGCTTGAGGACCCTATGAAGTCATTTAGGTGGGAATTAACCCAAAATTTGTATGGCCTATCTGTGAACACACAGACTACTCTGGACTTTGAAGTCGAGAGATAAATTTTTCTTGTTGACTCATTATTTTAGAGGAAGATCAAAAGATCCTGCTAGGGTAACGAGTAGTTGATTGAAGAGAAGCCTAAAGCAATAGTTGGTTATGATTATTGAAGCAAGCTAATCACCCATGCACATATTTGATATTGTTTACTTATCAATTTCCCAACGCTTCGTTGTTTATGTAATTATCTTTATTATTATAAAAACCCCAAAAATATCTATTTATGTTTATTCATAACTTAATTTATTTAAAGCACTAATTAGATATATTTGTATTTAGATTATGATTAATTTAGTGTTCGACCCCTTTGGTACGATCCTCGGAATACTCACCTACTTCATTGTAACTATATTACAGCCTTACCTGTATACTTGCTGACACCTCCTTTTAAACATCAAACTTCTCGTGTTGCAACACAGTGACCAGTGCTAAATTTCTATGCACTCTGATGATATCCTACACACTCACTAAGTACATTAGCTCACATTTAGGCCTCATTCATCCCCTAAGGTCAATAAAAGACTCCAAATACACTTTTTATTAGATTTAGACTAAACTATAAAAATTTAACTAAAACATAATGAAAATGCTTATATTCAAGCTCCTCAAGTGCGAAACATAATGAAAATTTCAGCGCCAAAATTTGGTGTGTTGTTGAAAGCACCAAAAATAACCTATCCCTAAGAAATAACAAAAAGTATGGTACTTCTCAAGGACTGGATCGCTACAGCTTCTTGTTTCTCGAAATCCTTAGCATAGTCGTGCCTAAGAAAAACATCTGATCTAGGAAAAAAATAGAATAAAAAAATGGACAAGTTGAAATTGAATAAATTGAAATTGCAATTATAAAAAGAAATAGAGTTTAGGGAAGGGGTTTTTCGATTTAAGGGATTCTAGCCTTTGGTTATCTCGATCCTCCTTGGATTCAATCATAGGCTTTTAGGTGATCCTTTTCATAACTGAATAAACCAATTATAGTGGAAGAGGATGCCTACGACCACCAGCTCCACCTAGGTTTTAGCCTTACGATTTAGAGGAACTTGACTCTAGCCAACCATCACTTTTGAGGGATCGTCTTACACTATATCATCATTTCTCAATGGCGAATGCCAAGCCATTTCATCTCTTGGGCTTGACAACCACTGACGTAGTAAGTTAGTGAACCAACTCTGCAGCCTTCCTAAAACATACAAAGTGGCCTCCTTTGCACAAGATGAAAAGATTACTTTTGGAAGGACATGGACAGAAGTGTCAATCCCGTAATGTAGAGAAATGAAGAATATTCATTGAGAATGGTTAAGTGCGGGTTCTAAGCCTCATGAATTTTTTTTAGGATTCTTGATAATCTTTGGCTAGATGAGTTTAGTGGCTCAAACTTTTCGGGGAAAAAATACAAGTTTAATGGAATGAAATTTTATTAGACAACAAAAGGAACAAAAAGGCTAAGAGTCTTAGCGGAAAGAAGTTTTTTTACAGAAATGATAAGTGAATATTCATGTCACTCCATCCTTTATTTATAGTACATAAAAGACCTAGTTTGTTCCCATTTAAACTCTAGAAGTTAATAAAAGATATAATTTGAAATTAAATATAAACAATATCATAATAATCCTAACAATAATCCTAAAAATAAAATTCAATTTTAAATAAAGTCTTATGTTCATAAATCTCTTCTTTTAATTTTTTGTCCTAAGTCTTTCACACTTGGCATTTTTGGCACCACTTCTTCCCTATTTCGCATGCTGACCCGTTATTTCCTTTTTTCTATCAATTTAGTCCCGATAAGATAAAAAAACCATAAACAGCCTAAATTAGTAGGATCGTACTCAAAATATATATGTAATTAACACATAAAAGTATGTCATTTTAGAGTATTATCATAATCCCCCTACTTAGCTCATGCTTGCCCTCAAGTATGGTTCCTATCCCACTGTGTAATTTAGATTTTACCATGAAAGAAGCATCACTCCAAAGTTTTATAAAAATTAGGCATAATGCATATGAAATTAAAGAGAACTTTTAGCTTGCTTTAAGTAAAACCGAAAAAGTACTCTAATTTAAACACACAAAAATTAAACCAACTTAGATTATTTCATGAAAGTTAGGTAATTTATTAAACTTACCAAGACACCCTATTTGTTCCATCCTTAGTCTCCAAATGTAATTCTCTTTTTCCTTCGTTTTATTTATTTATTTTATTATTTTTTTAATGCTTCGGAATGTATTGATCCTTTTGACGTAAAGTGGAATGACAACCAAGCATCCCACCTCGGTTACTCAGCCCAACACACTCTTAAATTTTTTCCTCGGTTAGCAAAGTTTTACCTAACGTGTCACACAACCTTTTTACGCAAAGTAGGATGACAACCCAAGCACCCTACCCCTGTTACTCAGTCAGTCACGTTTTAAGCTGTGCTCATAACCATGAAATCATCATATTTCATTTTATTTTATTCTTTTAATGAAAGAGAACTTTAATTTTGGAGGATTAGGAAAAATAATCAAGTGTCAAAAATAAGTTTTGGCAAGTACCTATCAGTCATGAAAATAAATTTAGCATACATTTGTATTAAATGTCCTCTTTGCATTTAGACTTAATCGATTTTACTATAAGCAAGATAGGATTAACTTCGTTAATCATAATTATTTTAGTCTAATAGAAATAAAACAATGGAGATGATATCAATATAGCAAAATCATAACTAACTCAGTAGACAAGAATCATGCTCGCAGGTCAAACAGTGGGTAATTTCTTGTGAAAATCTTGGGCATGAAAAGGACAGGATATACCAAAAAAATAAATTTGGGCAAAAACAAGCACAAGGCCGTAACAACAATAAACACAACAGTAAAAAGGCAGGTAAAACAATAAAAATAAAGAGGAATTGTCAAACTAGAGGTGTACACCTAGTAAATGTTGAGGCTAAAGAGATAATGATGTCAAGTAAACAGTCAAAACTAGCGAACAAAATTATTTCTGTAGTGGCTGCCAAGAAGATGATTGTTCAAGGCGCAGATGTTTATCTGGTGTCATGGATACGCTCAAATCCAGGAGTGAGATTAGTTAAGTGCCTGTGGTAAGAGAGTTTTTAGATGCGTTTCCTGAGAGAGAGATAAAGTTCTCGATTAAGTTGGAGCCTAGGACAACCCTAAATTGTGTACGCCTTACAGAATGGTGTTGTTAGAGCTTAAAGAATTAAAGCATCAGGTGCAAAATCTATTGAGTAAGAGTTTTATTAGGCCTAGTGTGTCACCTTAGGGCACACTAATTTTGTTTGTAAAGAAGAAGAATGGATCTATGCACCTATGTATAGACTACCTCCAGCTGAATAAGGTTACGATAAAGAACAAGTACCCTCTACCAAGGATTGAAGACATATTTGATCAATTAAGTGGGGAAAAATTTTTCTCAAAGATTGATCTAAGGTTAGGATATTATCAGATAAAGATTAAAGATGATGATGTGCCTAAGACAGCCTTTCAGTCAAGGAATGGCCACGATGAATTTTTGGTAATGCCTTTTGGATTGACCAATGCGCTAGTTGTCTTCATGGACTTAATGAACTAGGTGTTTTAGCCTTATTTAGATCAATATGTAGTAGTTTTTATCAATGATATACTGGTCTATTCTAAGAATGAGATCGATCATGAAGAGCATTTGAGAATTGTAATGAGAACCTTGCGTGAAAATCAGCTATATGCGAAGTTTAGTAAATGTGAGTTTTGGTTGAAAGAAGTGCATTTTTGGGGCATGTCATCTCAACTGATGGTATCATGGTGGACCCTATTAAGGTTAAGGCAATTCTTAAGTGGAACTTATCAAAAAATGTTTCTAAAGTCCATAACTTTCTAGGGTTAGCTGGGTACTACAAGAGGTTTGTGTAGGATTTTTTGATGATAACATCGTCCCTCACTCAACTATTGAAAAAGAGAATATTTTGTATGGAGTGATGATTGTCAACAGAGCTTTGAGAAATCAAAGGCAGTTTTGGTTGAAGCTCCAGTATTAGCACAACCAAAACCTGGGTTTGAATACACAGATTATACATATACGTTTTTGAACGGGTTAAGATGTATCCTTATACAGAAAGGAAAGGTCATAGCTTATGCGTCATGTTAGTTAAGACTTATTGAAAGAAATTATCCTTCACATAATCTAGAATTGGCAGTAGTGGTTCTAGCACTGAAATTATGGAGACATTATTTGTATGGAGAGAAATTTCATATTTTTTTCTAATCAAAAAGTCTGAAGTACTTAATGACACAAAAGGAATTGAATCTGCACCAAATAAGATGGTTAGAGCTGTCAAGGGATTATGACTTGATTATTTAGTATCATCTAGGAAAAGCAAATGCAGTGGCAGATGCATTGAGTAAGAAAATTGTTGCAACCTTGCTATCTCTTCGAGCTAAGGTGACCATGTCTAATAGTAGAGCCTTGATGGCAAAATTAGTCGTAAAACTAACCTATCTTTCATAGATATTGGAGGAGCAGATGAAAGATTTTTAGTGTGATTGTTTCAAGCAAAGAATGATGTCTAACAAAGCAACAAAGTTCAGTATAGGCAAGGATGGCAAATTAAGATTCAGGGACAGAATGTTTGTATCGGTAGAGAATAGTCTTGGAAAGGAGTTGCTAAAAGAACCTCACCAAGGACCTTTTTCACTTCACCCTGGAAGCACCAAAATGTATAGAGATTTGAAGTATTCTTATTGGTGGCCTAGCATGAAAAGGGAAATTGTTGAGTACGTCTCAACTTGTTTAACTTCTCAAAGAGTTAAGGCTGAACATCAAGTTCTTTCAGGTAAATTGTATCCTTTGGAAATCCCAGAATGTAAATAGGATATGATTACCATTGATTTTGTTTCAGGGTTTCCCCTTAGTCCACCGAAGAAGAATTCTGTAAGGGTGGTAGTACATCGACTTACCAAGACAACTCATTTTCTTCTTGTGAATACTACATATTTTTTTAGCAAATTAGCTAAACTTTATATTATTAAAATAGTACGCCTGCACGGGATACTATCTTCCATAGTGTTTGATAGAGATCTAAGGTTTACTTCAAGGTTCTGGAATCAGTTACAGAAATTATTGGGAACTAAACTACAATTTAGCACTGCATTTCACCCTCAGACTGATGGTCAATCAGTAAGGGTTATTCAAGTTTTAGAAGATGTAACACCCCTTACCCGAGTTCAACACCGGAACAGGATACGAGGTGTTACCGTACTTAAACACATGCTTACAAACATTTCCATGCCATAAATTTCGTCCAAATTAAAACTTTTTGAAAATCGAACATAAAGTCCCTAATACAAGCCCTCGAGGCCCAAAACACGCTTCGAAAAAGATTCAGGACTTAATTGAGTACTTTAGGAAACTAAAAAAAAAATTCAAGGTAAACAGGGCACACACCCGTGTGGAAAAGTGACACGCCCGTGTGTCATCTTAACATGATCGTGCTGAAGGCCCGTGTAGCTCACACGGCCTGGGCATATCTGGACATGCCCGTGTCCCTAACCCGTGTGGATTTATTTTTTGATTTGAGCCTATAAGGGTTTTCAAATGGCTTGGCACACGCCCATGTCCATGGCACGTGTCCCTCACACGACCATGACACGCCCGTGTCTCAACCCGTGTACAAAAACCTTAACATTCTGTTTCTGACGTCAACAACCAATTAAGGGCACACGGCCAAGGCACACGCCCGTGTGTTAGGGCGTGTCCTCCACATGGCTGAGACACATGGTTGTGTCTCTGCCCGTGTGTTTACTACCATGCATATTGACTTGAAAAATTGAGGTGCAGGGGACACACGGCTGGACTACACGTGTAACAGCCCGATTTTGGGCCTAGTCAGAATAGTGGATTCAGAACCACTATTCCAAGGCTAGAGAAAACTATTTTGATGTTATTTTATGTGATATAGCATTTTTATAAAGGTGCATGAAAATTTTGGTAATTTTATTTTAACGATTTCTAACTTAATTTCGAAAAAGGACTAAATCGTGTAAAAGGTAAAAGTTGTATTTTAGTGCCTAAAGGTGTTAAATAGCTAGATAACTAAAATTGGGGGCCTTTAAATGGCAATTAGACCTTTTTTAATAGAGGTGGCCGACCAAGGAAGATAAGATTGGTCAAAAAGCCATATTTTATGGGATTTAAATGACTTTTTGGTCATAAAATAGAATAAAAAATTGTCATTTTCATTCATTTTTCTTCTTCTCTTTCACCGAAAATGGTAGCAAAGAAAGGGTTTTGAAGCTAGAAAATTTCAGCAAAGAAACTCCCTTGATAGCAAGTGATTTTAATGCTTTTTCTTGATGATTTTGTGTTTTTGGAACCCCTAAAGCATGAGCTTTCAAAAGAGGGGACTATTTTGCAAAAATGATTAAGAGTCTAGGGTTTTTCCATGAAAGCATATATGTTGTTTGCTCAGTTTTTATGGAAGAATATGAGTCTTGGTAGTGTTATAAACAACTTTTATGAAAGAAATTTGCATGAAAGCGCCTAAATGGACTATTTTGTAAAGTTTGTAAAATAAGTGTAAATGTGCAAAATAATTGAATTTGTCAGTTTCTATAGTTATGAAAATGGTTTTTTTAGACTTAATGAGTGAGAAAATGTGATAAAAATCATTTTACGAGCCTAGGGGCTATTTGGTAATTATGGCAAAGTATAGGGGCAACATTGTAAATTTTGTCAAAATGTGTCATTGGACTAATTTGATTAGTATATTGTTTTAATAAGTTAAATGTGATGTTATAGATGACGAAAAATGAGATTCGGGCTTAGAATGAGGAAAAACGAGAAATTGATGTTTAGGCCTCTTTTACCAATTTGGTGTCGAGGTAAGTTGTATGGAAACAATGCAACATGTTGTTATTATTATATATCTAATGTTTAAATATTGCATGAAATGTATATGTACATGTATTTTTCTTTATGAAATGGATTCACGATGTCTCGACGACATTCAATAAAGTTTCGATATGTGTGATCCCATGTAAGACCATGTCTGGGACATGGCATTGGCATCGATATGTGTGAACCCATGTAAGACCATATCTGGGACATGGCATTGGCATCGATATGTGTGAACCCATGTAAGACCATATCTGGGATATGGCATTGGCATCTTACTATGTGTACAAATTTTTCCGAGTATCCTTTAGTATTCCAAGTGGTTTAACAGGAAATTCAAAGATTATAACAAAGTTGTGATAAGGAATGATTATGTCATAAAGTAGTACAGGTATGTATGCAAAACTCATGAGAAATGATTCGGTCTATGATACACCTTTGGTAAGGATGCAAATAAGTAAGTCATGTTTATGAGAATGATTTTGTAATGACCTTGTGGTTATCGGTCTATGTTTATGATGTATATAGTATTTGGTGAATACTATGAAAATGGCATGATTTGGAATAAGTCTTTGATACTTGATGACATTGAGATTATGGTTCCATGCTTATTGTGCATAGCTATGTGTTCTTACCATGATAGATGAAATGATGTTGTATCAATTTTGGTGAACCATAATTGTGAATGAGTAAATTAGCCTGGACAGTTTTTGGCTACTGCAGTGGTGTAAATTTGAAAATACACTAAAAATAGTGGAAAATGATTTAGAGGCTGAATAAAATATGGAATTAAATCCTATTGAGTCTTGTTTCTTGTAAATGAAACCATGTAAGAAAAAGAATTTCCTATAATAAGATATTTGAAGTTGTACGAGACAGAGTCAGAATGACTTCGAAATTCCCTGTTCTAATTTGAGAAAATCATTATAAATTGTAAAAAAATATTTATGAGTTATAATTCATATGTTTAGAATCCTTAATGAGTCTATTTTCAGTAAAAATATACGGGAACATTATTCGAATCCTGTGCTATGAGATAATTAAACTTTAATGCAGAAGGGTCAGAACTACCAGACAGTGAACAAGGGGTAAATTATAGGAATAAACTATACTAATTGGCTAAACCAAAAATTTTGAAAATTTTATGGTAGAAAGGTAAATGAGTCCAGGTTCAAGTAAAATTAACAGAAATTAATTTGGAGTTTTGTAGCTCCAAATATAAATATTTTATTGACTATTGTACAAGAAGATAGCTTATCATGAACTTGAGAATATGTTGGGAACATTAATAAAAGCATGTTAATGAGTTGCTTATTGTTTTCATATGAACTTACTAAGCGTAAATCCTGCCCCCCTTCCTTTCCCATGTTCTCTAGTGTTGTCAGGTTAGCTTGGGTTGGAGTTCGTCTGAGATATTATCACACTGTCAAGCTATCGCTACTGGTGTAAGTGATTTCAAGTACTTTGAGTCTATGGCATGTACAGGAGTTTAAATATTTGAGTGTGTGATATTTGCTTTAGCCAAATGTATTGGCTTATATTGATTATGGGGTAGTAAACCTATTTATTTATGATGTGTCTTTAGTGGCTTGGTATGAATGGTTTGTGGGTGTGACCATGAATGCTTAGTGTTGAAAATGAGGTTTGAAGAACATGTTGATAGCTATAGCATTAAAGTGGTAAAGATAATGGTAAAACCTATAATATTTGTTGCATGTGAAATCGCCATGATCATAACATATTTATGGATGTTTAAGTGCTCATTTATGCCATGTTATATGTTATTGTATATGTATGTGTGCATGTGTTGTGAGGATGACAAAATGGCTTTTAAAATAGCCTTGTAATTGTCCACACAGGTAGGCACACGGGCGTGTGTGACATACAGTCTGTCCCATGGGCGTGTGGCCCGACCGTGTGTCCCCTGCACGTAAAATTTTTAGGTCAGAATGCATGGTAGTTAATGCACGGGCAGAGATACGGCCGTGTGAATGACAGGGCCATAGGTCACGGGCGTGTGCCTTGGCCATGTGGCTTCAATTTGTTCATGACCGAATTGGCAGAATGTCCAGGTTTTTGGACACAGGCTAAGACATGGGCATGTCGAGGCTGTGTGAGGGACACGGGCCAGGCCCACGGGCGTGTGCCAGATCTTGTGAAAATCGGTACGAGTTGAATTTTGATATTAATTATACACGAGTACGGGACACGGGCATGTGCTCTATATCCACACGAACGTGTGGAGCCTTAAAGCATGAGATTTTCCAAGTTTTTCTTAAGTTCTCGATTTAGTCCCAAACTGTCTCTAATGCATGTTTTGGGTCTCGTGAGCCCGTTTAAGGGACAAAATGCATGTGAACGAGAAGTTTTATGTTAAAAAGAAATTTTATGGCCAGGTTTTATATGCGTATGCTTGAGTTAAGTCCGATAGCACCTCGAACCCTGTCCCGGCGTCAGATACGGGCGAGCGTGTTACATTTAGTGTTATTAGAGCATGGTTTAGTCGGTTCCCAGACTAACATAGCGTAAGTGAGTTTAGCTATTCATGCCATAGTACTACTTGTGATAATGTGATATCTCCCGGCGCTAACGAAACTATTTGCTAAGACAGGAAAGACTTTCAACCGAGCAAATCTTGTTAATGATAGAAGTAATATTGAGATGATTGAAACATGCTTGTGATATGTTGAAATTTGGAAAGGTATGAAAATAAATTCATGATTTTTACATGAATTAATACTCAATATGTGATAATAATTAGTTAAAGAATGTAGAAACGTGGACTGAAATGAAAGTTAAGTTGTGATGTTACGTGCCTAACTCAATTGGCCTAGTGATTTTGAAAAGAAGACTTTACTCAAAATGACAGAATGTGTGTATAAGTACTTCTATTTAATTATGTGTAATCAGTATGTACATGTGATTGACATTTATGTTTAAATTTCTAAATTAAAGATTTCATAAATATTATGATAGCATGACCATGGTAGTACAGGTGATATGTGCACCAGTGTAAGACATGTCTGGGACATGCATATGTCTGGGACATGCTTCAGCCACATTGTGAAAGCCAGTTTAAGACATGTTTGGGACATGCATCGGCTTTGAGATGAGAGCCAGTGTAAGACATGTCTAGACATGCATCAGCCGCATTGTGAAAGCTAGTGTAATACCATGTCTAGGACATGGCATCGACTTGATATGTGTTAGTGTAAGACCTGTCTGGGACATGGCATCGACACAGATGGACGAGAGTTAGTATAAAACCATAGTTGGACTATGGCATTAAGTAAACGATGTACTCAAGGCCGTAAGACGTTCTCTAATTTGATAAAGGTTGGTAAGTAAAATAAGGCTAAGTGTTGAAACTTAATTAGATATTAATGATGATCCGAGTAAAAGAAATGAAAATTTGTATTGTGATAAGTTCACTGATGTTTGGCTAGTATTCATATGAAATAAAGTTGCATGTGTTACTAAGATATGTGAAAGTGTGTTCATAACAAGTTGGAAATTTGAAATGTTTGAATCGATGTGCATGATACTGTGGGTTGTTAAGTGTGTATATGTGTGAGAGTCAAAAATTTAGAGGCTTTACAATCTTCACCCCCTTACCAGAATAGAGTTATATAACGAGATTCGCGAGAGCTTTATAGTATAAGCTTGCAAATGTAAAACTAAAGAGTGCAATAATGGAATATTATGGGACTAGTGAGGACAGAATTAATCACAGGAATGATGTTGGATGTGCAAGGATGTCTGAGTATGACGAATTCAATTAAGTAAAAATGATGGCTATCTCTATCTTCTGAGTATTTTGTATTTTCCTCTATCCTTGGGAAGATGTATGGTTGTCCATTCCCAGTGAAAATTTTATTGGATGAGAATGTTAGCAACTGTGATATTAGATGGAAAGCTCTGTTAATCCGATTAGTTATGATCAACATTTCTTATATCTTGGAATTCTTTTCTGATATGCCGGAAGGAAGTCGATGGTGAAAATTTAGGTGAGACCATTCTAATGTTTCTTTTGATTATGGTTTTATATATATATATATATATATATATATATATATATATATATATATATATGCGGGAAATATATTATCTCTATTATGATGGAATTCCAGAGCGTATAGACGGCAATTTCTTTCTGGTTTTCTCTAAGCAATTTTTCAAACCTTCCTCATTATATTCTTCTGGGTTATATTCTCGGATTTCTAGTATGGTATTATATCTTGGAATTCTTTATCTTGGTTTTTCCTATCGTTCTTATTTTAAGAATTATCAAAACTGGCTTATCTTTAAGTATATTCTTTGACTTGCGATAATAATTTCTATTATGATTATGCTTTTGGTTCAATCATGGAAGTGTGGGAATTCTAGTATCTGGATTTCCCTAATCTTCGTGTAAAGAACTATTATCAGTAAAGGTAAATATAGTTATGTGCATTAAGTTTATTTTCTGGTCCGGGAATAATGTTGTGCAATTACGGTTAAATAGATGTACAACCTTAAATGAAGAAATTTTATTCTTATAAGTATGATACAGAAACACATTAGTGGGACTTTTAACATTCGAGAGATGTTGTTATAAGTAAATTTGTCCTGATTGATAAGGAGACCACATTTATGAAGTTGAAATCGTTTGATTCATTTTAGTAAGATTTCTAAATAGTCAATGGCCTGAGTATAGAGATGTGACTATAAATGATAAATTAGGCTAGTACAGCATGATTCGACTTTCAATTTGGAATTTCAGGGAGGATCTGATTTTTAGATTCTGTTATTATTGTTTTCGAGTAAGATTTGAGTACCGAAAAACTCAGGGTTATACAGAGAATCGTGTAGAGAGCCCACAGTAGCATCTTGCCTGTTCTTCCAAAGGATATTGAATTGTCCACAGGGAAAAGCCGAATATCAAATGTATTCGAGATTATTATTGTCAGTGATGACATTGAAAAGAAAATGAGAAAGAACAGTTATGAATTCCATATCGGGATATCTCTCATCTCCAGGAAAAAAGGAGAGATGCCAATTGGTTTGTGTTAGATTGATGATAGAATTCCGCATGATTATTTTAGTAGGTACGGATATATTATTTGACAAATTTGGCCGAGTTATGTTTCTGAGTTATAGTTCTTAGAATGTCAGTCTCCAGTATTTTGAATTGAGCCTAGGGTTTATACCGAAAATATGGAAAGGCTATAGGAAATCCTGAGTATGAGACTAAGTTGATATGTAATTTTGAGAAAAGGGTAAAAGTGACTCATGAAAGATGAAAGCAACTTCTTTTGGTAAGGTTTTCGGGGACGAAAATCCCTAAAAGGGGAACGAATTGTAACAGCCTAATTTTGGGCCTAACCGGAACAGTGGATTTAGAACCACTATTAGGAGGCCAGAGAAAATTATTTTGATGTTACTTTATGTGATATAGCATGTTTATAAAGGTGCATGAAAATTTTGGTAATTTTATTTTAGCGATTTCTAGCTTAATTTCAAAAAAAGACTAAATCGTATAAAAGGTAAAAGTTATATTTTAGTGCCTAAAGGTGTTAAATAGCTAGATAACTAAAATTGGGAGCCTTTAAATGGAAATTAGACCCTTTTTAATAGTGCTGGCTGGCCAAGGGAGACAAGATTGGTCAAAAAGCCATATTTTATGGGATTTAAATGACTTTTTGCTCATAAAATAGAATAAAGAAAAAAATTGTCATTTTCATTCATTTTTCTTCTTCTCTTTCACTGAAAATGGCAACAAAGAAAGGGTTTTGAAGCTAGAAAATTTTAGCAAAGAAACTCTCTTGATAGTAAGTGATTTTAATGCTTTTTCTTGATTATTTTGTGTTTTTGGAACCCCTAAAGCATGAGCTTTCAAAAGAGGGGACTATTTTGCAAAAATGATTAAGAGTCTAGGGTTTTGCCATGAAAGCATATATGTTGTTTGCTCAGTTTTTATGGAAGAATATGAGTCTTGGTAGTGTTATAAACAACTTTTATGAAAGAAATTTGAATGAAAGCACCTAAATGGACTATTTTGTAAAGTTTGTAAAATAAGTGTAAATGTACGAAATAATTGAATTTGTGAGTTGCTATAGTTATGAAAATGGTTTTTCTAGGCTTAATGAGTGAGAAAATGTGATAAAAAATCATTTTACGAGCCTAGGGGCTATTTGGTAATTATGGCAAAGTATAGGGGCAAAATTGTAAATTTTGCCAAAATATGTCATTGGACTAATTTGATTAGTATATTGTTTTAATAAGTTAAATGTGATGTTATAGATGATGAAAAATGAGATTCGGGCTTAGAACGAGGAAAAACGAGAAATTGATATCTAGGCCTCTTTTACCAATTTGGTATCGAGGTAAATTGTATGAAAATAATGCAACATGTTGTTATTATTATATGTCTAATGTTTAAATATTGCATGAAATGTATATGTACATGTATTTTTCTTTATGAAATGGACTAACGATGTCTCGACGACATTCGATAAAGTTTCGATATGTGTGATCCCATGTAAGACCATGTCTGGGACATGGCATTGGCGTCGATATGTGTGAACCCATGTAAAACCATATCTGGGATATGGCATTAGCATATTACTATGTGTACGAGTTTCCTCGAGTATCCTTTAGTATTCTAAGTGGTTCAATAGGAAATTCAAAGATTATAACAAAGCTATGATAAGGAATGATTATGTCATGAAGTAGTACAGGTATGTACGCAAAACTCGTGAGAAATGATTCTGTCTATGATGCACCTTTGGTATGGATGCAAATAAGTAAGTCATGTTTATGAGAATGATTTTGTAATGACCTTGTGGTTATGGGTCTATGTTTATGATGTATATAGTATTTGGTGAATACTATGAAAATGGCATGATTTGGAATAAGTCTTTGATACTTGATGACATTGAGATTATGGGTCCATGCTTATGGTGCATAGCTATGTGTTCTTACCATGATAGATGAAATGATGTTGTATCAATTTGGTGAACAATAATTGTGAATGAGTAAATTAGCCTGGACAATTTTGGGCTACTACAATGGTGTAACTTTGAAAATACACTAAAAATAGTGTGAAATGAGTTAGAGGCTGAATAAAATATGGAATTAAAGCTTATTGAGTCTAGTTTCTTATAAATGAAACTGTGTTAGCAAAATAATTTCCTATAATGAGATATTTGAAGTTATGTGAGACAGAGTCAGAATAACTTCGAAATTCCCTGTTCTGATTTGAGAAATTCATTATAAATTGTACAAAAATAGTTATGAGTTATAATTTATATTTTTAGAATCCTTAATGAGTCTATTTTTAGTATAAATAGACAATGAACCAGGGGTAACTTAAAGGAATAAACTATACTAATTAATTAAACATGCACTGATTAAGTACTGTGTCAATTAATTACAATTTCAATCTGTTTAAATAATTAATTCATTAGTTACCTTACAGTCGTAATGCAAGAATAACTTAGACATGATTTTACTTAATCAAACATTTTACATAGGCCTATAACAACATATACACAATTTTAACAATTTAAGAAGACGAAATGCAATCAACCTAACACGAATTAAATTCAAGCTAAGCTGATTAAATTAACCATTCCAACAACATGAATACTCATAGATATGTTCATCATAACAACAACAAAAATTAAAGAAATAGGGAACAAGAATCAAATCCGGTGGTTTTCCGAGGCTTGACTAGGTTGCTCCGTTCCTCCTTGTTGTCCTCGCCGAACAAGGCTTCGATGAACACTCAATTTCTGCTCCAAAATTTTTGAAAAATACCCCTTTTCCAAGGGAAGAAATCGACACAAGAGGAAGGGAATTGGAATGGAAAAAATGAGAGAAAAAGTGAGAGAGGTGAGAAGTGTTGTGAAATGAATGAGGAATGAATGAGATGCTTTAAATGATCAGCCAAGGGGGACTTTTATAGCTGAGTGTAGCAGCTGAAATTTTCTAAAAATATCGGCCAAAGAGCCACCCCTTGGCCGGCCACCTATGTGGCAAAGTTGTTGCTTTCAACTTTTCTAAAAATGGCTTAGGGCAAATCCAAAAATCCACCAATTGTGGAGGGTTTTGATTGCAACTTTGACAAGACTTCAAGGGCTTCATTGCAAGCTTAATTAATCAGCTAATAAGCTGATTTGGGTCAGCATATGGCCGGTTTTGGGCTGACCAATCTTTGGCCGGTTCACTTCAATCGGTTCGGTTCAACTAGACCACTTTTTCCATAATTAATTAATATTAATTTTTTTAGCCCAAATTAAATTGGGTATAAATTAAAATTAATTATATTATGAATTAATACACATAATTGGACCGTCTTAGGCTGAAAATTAATTCATCTTGATACTTCAAATTGCTTCTCGGTTTTGTGCCTCAAGCAGTGTTTGCCGAGCCACTTTTTGCCCTTTGCGCAATTCTGTCGAAAATAACAAAAATTAATCAAAATTAATTAATAAATTAACTAAAATTCATCATGGTCATATTTGAATTCCAATTTAATTATTTTTTGACACGAATTTAATCGAAACGGTGTGATTTTAAGTTAAAAAGGGCATGTAAAAATGCATAAATTTCCATGTTTCCGCTAACAAGACACTAAACAAAAGATTCAAGTCCCTATACATGCCAAAATCAAAATATTAAAAAAACTATACCAAAGCTTCAGGTGATAGTGTGATCGATGCCTCTGACATCCCTTGATCCCCGATACTAGCTTGGTGGCACTATAAGAAAATGGAAAGGAGAGAGAGTAAGCATAAAGCTTAGTACGTTGCATATAAATAAGTAACAACATCAACCATGCATATTATAAATCAACACAACATTCTTGAGTGAACATGGGAAAATATCACTACATGCTTATATATATCACAACTATCAACCAAAGATTTTAATATCGTCCCAAGATCATTTTCATAGCTAGAAATTACTCATGTCATTCTTACCATCAAGGCAACATAACTAGACTCATATCTCATGAGTTTCGAATAAGAACCTGTACCACTCACAACATAATTATATCATTCCATATCATTATCATAAGCTTTTAAAATAACCCGTGAAACCATTTGGAATACTAAAGGATATCTGACAAGCTTTACACAAGAGGGTGAATTGCCGATGCCATGTTCCAAACATAGTCTTACACTAGCTCACATGTCGAGGCCGATGTTGTAACTGTCTGATTTAGACCCTAGTCTAAATAGTGGTTTTAGGACCATAGATCCAAGTCAAAAAAATATTTAAATATTATTTTTTATGTTTATAATATATGAATTATCATGTGTGAAAGTTTCGTATGAAAATTTATCATTTGTGTGTTTAATTTGCAAAAATGACCTAATCGCGTAAAATGTAAAAGTGGCCTTCTATTTGTTAAAGTACTTAATTGATATGTTTCTTTAATTGTGGGGTCCTTATGATGAAATTAGACCATTGAATTAATGGATGGACACATATGTCTATAGTTAGTGGAATTCTGATATTAATTCGTTAAGGGTAATAATGTCATTTTGTAATTTAAGATAAATTAAACAAAAAAAAGGTTAAAATTCATTTAGTTCATCCATATTCCACCAAAAATAGAAAGAAAAGATAAGGTTTAAGTGTTTGAAGCATTCAGTCATGGTCCAAGCTTGATTCAAGGTTCGTTTTTGTTCAGTTTTTGATAATTTCTACGTTTTTGTGATCGTTGCTTTGTGTTTTACTAAGCCCATGTCCTAATTTCTAATTTTTTTGATGATTTTGAGTAGATCCCTTGATGAAATTATGAGTTTTGTGAAGTTAGTTGATAGAAAATGAAATATGTATGTTAGGTTAACATGTTTTGTCTTTGAATTTTTGATGAATTTGAGTAATTTGGGCTAAATTGTAAAAATGAGATTTTGAGGGACTAAAATATGAATAAATGAAATATATGGACTTATATGAATACTATGAAAATTCGGCTAAGCATATGTGTAAGGAAATTTTGTGTATTTTGTGATTTTGTGAATTAGGGACTAAAGTGTCTAAATGTGAAAATGTGAGGGATAATTTGTAAAATTCCCTAAATATGTGTTTTTGGATTTAATTGAATGATTTGGTGAATAAAAGGGTTAAATTTTAATGTGTTTAGATCAAGAACTAAAGAAACGGAATTAGATCGGGGAAAGTCAAAAGTCGTAGAGTAGCTGATTTCGTCTATCTGAATCTGTACAAGGTAAGTCTATATACAAATAAATGTGTTTGAAATGATTTATTTGTACTTATATGCTATTGAATAAAGATGAATAGCTTAATGCGTTGAACATGAGATATTCGAGAGAGTATCGACAAAGTTCCGATGTCCGAAAAGCCCTATACGAACCATAGGAATAGTTAGGATACATATGTCATGACATAGGATTCGATATGTGTTTTTTTGTAAGACCACGTCTAGGACGTTGGCATCGTATTTGATTTCGTGTAAGACCCTATCTGGGACAGTGGCATCATTATTTGATTACATGTAATACCACGTTTGGGACATTGGCATTGTACGAGCTTTTCAAACAATCCGTGTAACACCCCTTACCCGTACCCGAGATCGGGACTAGGTACGAGGCGTTACCAGACACATACTTGGACACTTTCAGGAAATACGGGACATAAAATTTCATTCTAATTTAAAATCAATCAAACAACATCTTAGTGTCCCTACTGTGGGCCTACGAGGCCCAAAACATACACTAAAAGTGATCCAGGACTAAACCGAGAACTATAAAAAAATTTTAGGAAAATTATTAGGGTTATTCCTCACACGCCAGTGTGGAGGAAAAGCACACGCCCGTGTGCTTAGAGACAAGCCCGTATGTCCCACCCGTGTTGAATTATTCAGATTTATTTTTCATTTCGAACCTATTGGGGCTTTTACAAGGCCAAGCACACGCCTGTATACCTGGCCCGTGTCCCTCACACAGCCTAGACACACCCTTGTCACCGCCCATGTCCAAAAACCCAGACATTCTATTTATGAAATCATCATTCATTTTGAGGCACACAACCAAGGCACACGCCCATGTGCTAGGCCGTGTCCTCCACACAGTTGAGACACACAGTCGTGTCTCTACCCATGTGTTTACTACCATGCAAATTGACCTAAAATTTTCAGTGCAGGGGGCACACGGTCAGGCAACACGCCCATGAGGCTGACCATGTGTCACACATGGCCTAGACACATGCCCGTGTCTCTACCCATGTGGACCTTTTTAGGGTTATTTTCCAAGCCTTTGGTCACCCTCTATCATCCATACACACTTAGAGACTTCAATGGTATGTAACATGGCCTAATTATACTCTTAAACAACCTTGACATGACTTATTGCTTGTTAACCTCATCTCATCGGTTTAGTACATGTTACATTATCCTCTTTGCATTAAGGTTTAACTTAACACATTTTACATTTTACACTTAGGCCATATTATAACCATATTCCATTGTATGCTATGTCCACTCTCAAATTATTAGCTCCTATTTAGAGCATCCATCCATGATAAACCTTATCATCATATCTCATGAAACATTTAGACATAAACATGCATCATTAGTAGGTTTACCACCTACATCAATATGAGCCATATCTAATGGCCATATACAAAATGATAAGTTTACCATTCAAGCCCTTACATTGGCTAGCCAAATGACACATATAACAAAATAACCAAATATCCTATACATGCCATTAAACAAAATAAAAGTATCTATATACCAAAGTAGGACAAGTCGATAGTGTGTTGATTCTCCAAACGTTTTCCAATCTTCACGAGTCTACGAGCTTTGTAAGACAGAGAAAACAGAAGGGGGTAAGCATTTATATGCTTAGTAAATTCGAATAACTAGAAAGTAAACTTACCGATTAATTAGCATACAACCATATTAGTAATAATTCCAACAAGCATGAAATAGTTTCCCTATCACATACACTCAATCATCAAGTTAGTCTCATAACAATTCATTATGTCATTATTCTTAGATAAGCTCATCAATTCAATATTTTCATTTCTATTTCTCATGTTAATCCCATTGAATTTCTTGGAAATCTTGATGGATGGTCATTTACCGTCAAGTAATACAAGTGATCATCCCAAGTACGCACTCCCACGAACTTTACATCTTACGACGGGATTACCAATCCAGGCTAAATCCCCCATAGTAATAACTCATAGAGCAATGTCGAGATTTCTAGTCTAGGCTAAATCCCTTTTAACAACAATTGCACTCGTAAGCTCGAGTCTGAATTGCCAGTCTAGGCTAAATTCAGTCCTTAATCGGATTACCCGTCTGGGCTAAATCTTTACTAAACCCATATTCTTCTGGAGGCTAGATCATTCAAGGAACACTCATCCGGGCTATATCCTTTCTATTTTGAGATCATCGGATTACCCGTCCGGGCTAAATCCTTTTCTGCAACACATGTAGGATCTCATGTCATGTAAGTCATAATTTATCCATCGAATTTCCCTTTTTATTTCAACCGGGACATTTATCAACACAATATTTATCATGCATTGTTTCACAACCATTACCAATGTTATAATGCATACATGGATATACATTTTTAATGTAATTTAAATAGTTTACATTCGAGTTACGCGAACTTACCTGGTGATTGTTTCGATTTTGTATTTCGGTTATTCTGAAACCTGTTGTTTTCCACGGTTGACCTCTAGAATTGGTTCCTCAGGGTCTATATCAATAAAATTAAATTATTAATACATCACATTATTCGTTTTAGGCCTAAAACTCACCCCCATGTAAAAGGATCATTTTGCCCCTAACCTTTCACAATATTTACAATTTAGTCCTAAGGCTCGTATAATGAAATGCATGTAATTCATTGGCTACCCAAGCCTAGCTGAATGTATCATAAGCTCATACTAGCCCACATTTTCCTCTATTTCACATTTCTACCCCACATTTATACCTTTTTCATTTGGGTCCCTTTTTATTGTTTTCATGAAAAATCACCTAGCAAAAGATGTCTATCTAACATCTAACTTTCATAACCCTGCATAAATCATCAAAGAACAACCATCTCATGCATAGGTAAAATTTCTAACATGAACCCTAGCTTGAAATATGGGTAGAAATGGATAGAGCATGTTACGAGGGTTTCAAAAATACGAAGAACATTAAAAACGGGGCTAGGGAACACTTACTATTGAACTTGAAATGTTGGAAAACCCTAGATATGGAGACTCCTTCAAATTCGACAGCATGGAGAAGAAAATGAGTGAATTTTTGCTTGATTTTACCTTTTTATTTCATTAATTAACCAAATGACCAAAATGCCCTTCCTTACTAACCTTTCCATGCATGCTCATTTTTGTCCAAAAACTTAGAAATTGGGTAAATTACTCTTTAAGGACCTCTAATTAATATTCCAAAGCAATTTCATATAAATTGCCTCTAGAATCCAAGTTTTAAAATTTATTCAATTTGGTCCCTAATTTCCAATTGGACAACTTATACATAGAATTTCTTCATGAAACTTTAACACATTCTTATTTTCATATCCTAGACTTCATAATGATCATAAAATAATTATTTTAATTTCAAATTTGTGGTCCCAAAATCACTATTCTGACTAGGCCCTAATTCAGGATGTTAAAATTCGCGTATCCTTAAAATTCCGAATGGTTCAACAGGTATTTCAAGAAATGAATGATTATATGAGATATGTATTCGATTTAGGTACATTCGAAATGTATACTATGTTTGAGAATAAAAGGTAAGTATATGTACAAGTGATGATATGTGTTATTAGTATGAGAAAATATGTTATATGTGTAAATGAATTGGAATATGTGAAATGTATATAAACTATGTGGTTTGAGATAGTAATTGGCCATGGAATATATGAAATTTGATGATGCTTTCATGTTTTGAATGATAATTTTATTTGTATATGGCTTACTAAGCTTTTGAAAGCTCACTCTGTGTGTTTTTCAATTGTTTTATAAATATCGAAGCTACCGAAAGCTCGGGGATCATCAAGGATCGTCACCACACTATCGAACCTTACTTTGGTACCTATTGAAAATGTATATATTGAAGTATGGCATGTATAGGCTAGAAATGTGTGAATATGTTTGGAAATGTATATATTTAGCCATGCGATTTGGCTTGGTTTTGGTTGTGTATATGAATGTGTTTTTGGTATGATTTGGAATGGTGAATAAGCATGAATTTGGTTGGTAATTATATGAAATTATTAATGTATGTATTGGTTTTGAAATGGTTAAACATTTGGTATGCAATTGATGTTTATTTGTTGCTTGTAAGGAGGACCCTTAATGGATGGCAAATTGGCCTTGTAAATGGCCTATTTTTTCCCACACGGCTAGGGACACGGGCGTGTGTCTCAGCCTCATTGCTCAATGGCCATTTTAAAATGAGACTGAGCAGACCACACGGTCGCACACATGGGCGTGTGCTAGGCCGTGTGGCCAAGTCAGTTTCAAGCACGGGCTAGACACACGAGTGTGTGACTGGCTGTGTGACTCAAGTCAGTAGCCTCCCTAATTTTCACATGGCCTGGCACACTGGCATGTCTTGTGGTCGTGTGGACAAGTTAGTATGTATGCCTTGTTTTGACACGGCCTAAACACACGAGTGTGTCTTAAGCCTTGTGAGGCACACGGCCTATTCACACGGGCGTGTGACCAGTACAACTTTGAAAAATTGTTTAAGTTTCGAAAATTTTTGTATGAACTCGTTTTAGTCCCAACCCCTTTCTAATACATGTTTAAGATCTCGATGACTTATATAAGGGACATTATGATAATGTTTGACTATGATTGTAGGTAATGTATATGAATTGTTAGTAAAATATTCGGTTTTGTCTGGTAACGCCTTTAACCTTAATTTGACGATAGATACGGGTTAGGGGTATTACATTTGGTTGGTATCAGAGCTACGGTTTAGTCAATTCTAGGACTAACGTAGCTTATGTGAGTCTAGATATACATGCCATATTTATGAACTGTGATAGTGTGATGAATCTTGACAATGAAAATGTGTTTTTATATAGCAACTGGATCCTGAACGAGCCATAGCTGACGATATCGAGAGTAATGCGCCTGCGCATACTCCTGCGCAAGGGACAGCGGCATCCAATTCTAGACTGGCTATGAGTAGCCATGATGGAGAGGCTAGACAAGCCTTCTATCAAATGATGAATGATTGGTTTAGTCAGTACATTAGAACTAATCCGGCTATTAAACAACCCCCAACATCGCCTAATCCTCCATAAGTCCCTGTTATGCCACAAGCGAATCTAATTTAGTTAAGTAAGCCATTAGTCGATAAGATTAGAAAATATGGGGCCAAAAATTTCCATGCTACTACAAATGATGATGCTGAAAGAGCCAAGCTCTGGTTAGAGAATACAAAAAAAGTATTTGATGAATTGTCATTGATTCCCAATGAATGCCTAAAGTATGTTGTTTCGCTTTTGAGAGATACGGCCTATCATTGGTGGAAGACTTTAATATCCGTGGTTCCGAGGGAACGAGTCACTTAGGATTTCTTCCAAGCTAAATTTCGGAAGAAATACATCAGTCAAAGATTCATAGATCAGAAACGTAAGGAGTTTCTTGAACTGAAGCAATGTCGTATGTCTGTTACAAAATACGAACGAGAATTCGTAAGATTGAGCTAGTATGCACGAGAATGTGTTTCGACTAAAGCAATAATGTGAAAAAGATTCGAAGATGGTTTGAATGAAGATATCCGTTTGTTAGTCGGGATTCTAGAGATAAAAAAATTCGTTGTGCTTGTTGAACGAGCCTGTAAAGCTGAAGAACTTGGGAAAGAGAAAAGAAAAGCTGATTCAAAAGGTAGAGATATGAGAAAAAAGTTCTGTAAGTAAATCATTTCAGTCTGCGTCAAAGAAATTTCGAGATGATTTTAGCCATTCAGAGGCTCATGTGGGGCATTTGAGTAGAGATCGTGCACGGTCACATTCGAGCTTCAGAGCTCCAGCTACTTCTATTGTCAGTGTTGGAAATGTCAGATTTGATCTCCCTAAGTGCAAACATTGTGGTAAAAGACATCCCGACAATTTGTAGATTATATGATCAGGCTTGTTTCAAATGTGGATCATTAGACCATTTTATCTGTGATTTCCCCGAGTCTGTCGAGCAAGAAATTGAACAAAATCTAAGGCCAAGTGGCAATGCATCTCGTGGTAGACCTCCTAGAAATACGAGTAATGTGAGTGGTAGCCAGAAGGGAACTAAAGATACTACTATCCGATCTGAGGCTAGTGCACCTGCTAGAGCCTACGCCATCTGAGCTCATAAGGAAGCTTCTTCTCTAGATGTAATTACGGGTACATTTACTCTTTACAATACTTCTATGATTGCTTTGATAGATCCTAGATCAACACATTCATATATATGCATGAATTTAGTATCTAGTAAGACTTTGCCTGTAGAGTCTACGGAATTTGTGATTAGAGTATCGAACCCCCTAGGCAAATGTGTTTTGGTTAATAAAGTCTGCAAGAATTGTCCGTTAATGTTTCGAGACATTTGTTTTCTAGCTAATCTAATGTTATTACCTTTTGATGAATTTGATATAATTCTAGGTATGGATTGGCTAACTTTTCACGATGCTATTACGATTTGAATGGATTGTCTGCTTTAATATCTTTGATGAAAGCTCTGAGTATTGTGAAAAAAGGTTGTGAAGCTTATTTTTCCTATGTAACTGATTCGAAAGTGTCAGAAAAGAAAGTTGAATCAATGCTTGTTGTTTGTGAACTCCCTGATGTGTTTCCTGAAGAACTTTTGAGATTACCTCTGATTCGAGAAGTTGAATTTGGCATTAAATTAGTGCCTAGGATTACTCTAATTTTGATAGCCCCGTATAGAATGGCTCCGACCGAGTTCAAAGAATTAAAGTCTCAGTTGCAAGAGTTAACTGATAGAGGGTTTGCTAGACCGAGTTTTTCACCTTAGGGTGCACCAAATCTATTTTTGAAAAAGAAAGATGGTACAATGAGAATGTGTATTGATTATCATCAGCTGAACAAAGTGACTATCAAGAATAAATACCCTCTGCCTCGAATTGATGATTTGTTTGATCAATTGAAATGAGCTACCGTGTTTTCGAAGATAGATTTGAGATCAGGTTACTATCAGTTGCGAGTGAAAGATTCAGACATTCCTAAAACTACATTTAAAATGAGTTACGGCCACAATGAGCTCTTAGTTATGCCTTTTGGATTAACTAATGCACCTGCTATCTTTATAGATTTGATGAACAGAATTTTTAGACCGTATTTAGATCGATTTGTTGTCATATTCATTGATGACATATTGATTTATTCGTGTGATGAATTCGAGCATGCCGAGCATCTGAGAATAATATTACAGACTTTATGTGATAAGCAATTATATGCGAAGTTTAGCAAATGTGAATTCTGGTTACGAGAAGTCGGTTTTTTGGGCCATATTATTTTAGCATTAGGTATCCGAGTTGATCCGAGCAAAATTTCAACTATTTTGGATTAGAAGCCTCCGAGAAATGTCTCTGAAGTCTGTAGTTTTCTGGGACTTGCCAATTATTATAGACAGGTAAAAGGCTTTTCTATAATTGTAACTTTGTTAATGAAACTGCTTCAGAAATATGTGAAGTTTGAATAGTCCGCAAAGTGCCAGAAAAGCTTTGATCAATTGAAAGCTCTATTGACTGAAGCTCCAGTATTAGTACAACCTGAATCGGGTAAAGAATTTGTGATCTATAGTGATGCTTCATTGAACTATCTGGGATGTGTTTTGGTACAGGAAGGCAAAGTCATTGCTTATGCTTCGAGATAGTTAAAGCCACATGAAAAGAACTATCCAACGCACGACCCTGAGTTAGTTGTGATTGTGTTTGCTTTGAAATTTGGCACCACTATCTGTTCAGTGAGAAATTTCATGTGTATTCTGATCATAAGAGTTTGAAATACCTGATGACTCAGAAAGATTTGAACCTGTGATAAAGAAAGTGGTTAAAACTGCTAAAAGACTATGAGCTTATGACTATCATCTGAGAAAAGCAAATGTTGTTGTTGATGCTTTGAGTGGAAAATCACTGTTTGCATTGTGTACGATGAATGCTCATTTGGTACTATTCGATGATAGTTCGATATTAGCTTAATTGAAAATGATACCGTTGTTTTTACAACAGATTATTGATGCTCAAAAGGTTGATAATGAGATAATCACAAAACGAGCTCAGTGTGATTTGAATTCTGATTCTGAATTTCGAGTTGGTAATAATGATTGTTTAAGATTCCGAGATCGAATTTATGTTTCGAGAAATCTAGAATTGATTCAGATGATTTTGAATGAAGCTCACAATAGTTGTTTATCTGTTCATCTGGGTGGTACGAAAATGTATAATGATCTGAAACAGCATTACTGGTGGGCTGGAATAAAAAGAGATATCTCCGATTTCGTTACGAAATGATTAATCTGTCAGCAAGTTAAAGCTGAACATTAAGTGCCCTCTGGTTTGTTACAGACGATTATGATTTCGAAGTGGAAATAGGATAGAGTGACAATGGATTTTGTTTCGGGTTTGCCCCTATCTTCGAGAAAGAAAGATGCTATCTGGGTTGTGGTTGACCGATTGACAAAATTAGCCCATTTTATTCAGGTACGATCTGATTACTCGCTTGATAAGTTAACTGAGTTATACATTTCTGATGTTGTAAGATTACACGGAATACCATTGTCTATCGTATCAGATAAAGATCCGAGATTCACTTCACAGTTTTGGAAGAAACCACAAGAGGCTTTAGGTACAAAATTGCATTTCAGTATAGCTTTTCACCCGCAAACGGATGGTCAATCCGAGCGAATTATTCATATTCTCAAGGATATGTTGAGATGTTGCATTCTTGAGTTTTAAGGTACGTGGGAATAGTATTTGCCATTGATTGAATTCGCATACAATAATAGTTTCCAATCGAGCATTAAAATGGAACTGTACGAAGCCTTATATGGTCGCAAATGCCGTACACCTTTGTATTGGACTGAGCTCAGCGAGAATAAGATTCACGGGGTTGAAAGTATTTTTGAAAGTATCTCCATGGAATAAAGTACTCCAATTTGGCAAAAAAGGCAAATTGAGTCCGAGGTTCATTGGGCCGTATGAGATTGCCGAGCGTATCGGGCCAGTTGCTTATCGTTTGTTGTTGCCACCTGAGTTAGAAAAGATTCACAATGTACTTCACGTATCGATGCTTCGACGATACAGATCCGATCCTTCGCATGTAATTTCTTCATCTGAGATTGAGATTCAACCCAATATGACTTATGAAGAAGAACCAATCCATATATTAACTCGTAAGGTTAAAGAATTACGAAATAAGAAAATTCTATTAGTAAAAGTGATGTGGCATCAAAACGGTATTGAAGAGGCTACGTGGGAGCCTGAAGATACTATGAGACAACGATATCCGAATCTGTTCAATGGTAAGATTTTTAGGGACAAAAATCCCTAAGGGGGAGAATTGTAATAGTCCGGTTTAGACCCTAGTAAGAATAGTGGTTTCGGGACCACAGATCTGAGTCAAAAAATATTTAAATATTATTTTCTGTGTTTATAATATATGAATTAGCATGTGTGAAAGTTTCATATGAAAATTTTATCATTTGTGTGCTTAATTTGCAAAAAAGGACCTAATCGCGTAAAATGTAAAATTGGTCTTCTATTTGTTAAAGTACTTAATTGCTATGTTTCTTTAATTATAGTGTCCTTATGATGCAATTAGAACATTGAATTAATGGATGGACACATATGTCTATAGTTAGTGGAATTTTTATAGTAATTCATTAAGGGTAATAATGTCATTTTGTAATTTAAGTTAAATTAAATAAAAACAAAGGTTAAAATTCATTTAGTTCATTCATAGTAATTACCAAGGAATATATGTAATTTGATGATGCTTTCATGTTTTGAATGATAAGTTTATTTGTATATGGCTTACTAAGCTTTTAAAAGCTTACTTTGTGTGTTTTTCAACTGTTTTATAGATATCGAAGCTACCGAAAGCTCGGGGATCGTCAAGGATCGTCAGCACACTATCGAACCTTATTTTGATACCTTTTGAAAATGTATCTATTGAATTATGGCATGTATAGGCAAGAAGTGTGTGAATATGTTTGGAAATGTATATATTTAGCCATGTGATTTGGCTTGGTTTTTGTTGTGTACATGAATGTGTTTTTGGTATGATTTGGAATGGTGAATACGCATGAATTTGGTTGGTAATTATATGAAATTATTGGTGTATGTATTGGTTGTGAAATGGTTGAGCATTTGGTATGCAATTGATGTTTATTTGTTGCTTGTAGGGAGGACCCCTAATGGGTGGCAAATTGGCCTTGTAAATGGCCTATTTTTGCCCATATAGGCAGGGACACGGGCGTGTGTCTAAGCCGTGTTGCTTAATGACCATTTCAAAATGAGCTTGAGCAGACAATACGGTCACACACACGGGCTTGTGCTAGGCCGTGTGGCCAAGTCAGTTTCGAGCATGGGCTAAACACACGGGCGTGTGACTGGCTGTGTGACTCAAGTCAGTAGCCTCCTTAATTTTCACACAGCCTGGGACATTGGCGTGTCTTATGGCCGTGTGGACAAGTCAATATGTATGCCCTGTTTTGACACAGCCTAGACACACGGGCGTGTGCCCTGTATAACTTTGAAAATTTGTTTAAGTTTCAAAAAATTTTGTATGAACTCGGTTTAGTCCCGACCCTTTCTAATGCATGTTTAAGGTCTCGATGACCTATATAAGGGACATTATGATAATGTTTGACTATGATTGTGGGTAATGTATACGAATTGTTTATAAAATATTCTGTTTTGTCTGGTAATGCCTTTAACCCTAATCTGACGATGGATACGGGTTAGGGGAGTTACAGATGTCATGTCCCAGATATGGTCTTATACTAACTCTCGTCTCAATGTCGATGCTATGTCCCAGACATTGTCTTACACTAGCGCACGTATCAATGCCGATGCCATGTCCCAGTCATGGTCTTACACTGGCTATCACAACATCGCCGATGCCATGTTCCAAACATGATCTTATACTGGCTCTCTTATCGTGGCCAATGCCTTGTCCCAGACATGGTCTTACACTGGCACACATATCACCCAAATGTCATGTCTTGGATATCCACTCTATTGCTAGGTTCAACTGGAAATTTACCGCATTAATTTCATCATACATTATTCATAATCATATTATGCAAAATAAATCATTCAACACATAATAACGATAAAGTTACCTTACTTACGTACAACTTACCTCGGTATACAAAAAGTGGACGACTAATTGGCTTTAGTCTACTAGCTTGGCCTTTCCTCGGTCTAGGTCTGGATTTCGTATTTCTTAATCTAAAATGATAAAAATTCACTAATTTAATCATCATATTAATTTAATGCATTTCATAAATCATATTTTGGCAAAATGACCATTTTACCCCTAGACTTTCACAAAATTATGATTTTACCCTTAGGCTCGTAAATCGATTTTATCAAATTTTCTCACTAACCAAGCCTAGACGAATTCTTCTATCCTAGAAGCAGCCCACAATTCCCATCATTTCATACATTTACCACATAATTTATAACTTATGCAAAATGGTCCTTAGTTAGGGTTTTCATGGAAACTACACAAAAGTTGTTTATTTAACAACCATGATTCATTTTATTCCATAAAAATTCAGCAAATAACATGAACACTCTAATGGAAAAACCCTAAACTTTATGGTCCTCTCATTAGCTAGATTATGCTAAAAGGGTCCCAAAAGTACAAAAATTATCAAGAAAGGCCATCAAAATCACTTACTTGTAAGGGTAAAGAGTGGCTGATATTTTGAAGCTCCAAAACCCCTAAAATGGCTGAAATTTTTGGTGGTGAAAGAAGGGATGAAAAAGATGAAGTCTTTTGTTTTATTTAATCTTATTTTCTAGTCAAAATAGGCTACCAACTTCACCAAATTTGTTTTTTTTTTATTTATTCATCTTTGTCCCTATGGCTGACCACCCCTATTGAAATGGGTCTATTTTCCCTTTAAAGACCCCTAATTATGATTCTCTAGCTATTTAACACCATTTGCTAGAAAAACAAAACTTTTGCTCTTTATGCGATTTAGTCCTTTTTCACAATTAAGCATGAAATCGCTAGAATTATTTCACCAAAATTTTCATGTACTCATATAATCATGCTATAACACATAAAATTATATATAAAAAAATAATTTCTCTGACCTCGGGTTAGTGTTTCTGAAACCACAAATTTCAGTTAGGCCCAAAATCGAGCTATTACAATTCTCCCCTTTTGGGATTTTCGTCCCCAAAAATCTTACCGTTAAAAAGGTTTGGGTAATAGCTAATTTCCTCGGGCTCCCATGTGGCCTCTTCAACCCCATGTCAATGCCACAGTACTTTCAAGAGTGCTATACTTTTATTTCTCAATTGCTTGACTTCTCGGGCTAAGATCTTAACTGGCTTTTCGCCATAAGTCATGTCTGATCGAATCTCAGCCAATGTTGGTAAAAGAACGTGCGAAAGGTCAGAACGGTAATGGCACAATATCGACACATAGAAAACTTTGTGGATCTTCTCTAACTCGAATGTCAAGGCTAGCCGATAAGCTACTGGTCCAATTTTCTCAGTCACTTCATAAGGTTCAATAAAGCGTGGACTTAATTTTCCTTTCTTACTGAATCTGAGGACTTTATTCCATAGAGATACTTTCAAAAACAACTTATCACCGACTTGAAACTCAAGTTCTTTTCATTTCAAATTCGCGTAGGATTTATGTCTATCCGAAGTGGCCTTCAAACAGTCACGAATCACCTTCGCTTTCTCTTCAATCTTTTTGACCAAGTCAACCCCGTGAATTTGATTCTCTCTGAGTTCAGTACAATACAAGGGCATTTGGTACTTACGCCTGTACAAAACCTCATAAGGTGTCATTTTCAAACTCGACTGGTAACTATTGTTGTAGGCAAACTCTACCAGCAGTAAATATTTTTCCCAACTGCCTTAGAATTCTAAGATGCAACACTTCAACATGTCTTCAAAAATCTGAATTACTATTTCCGACTGGCCATCGGTTTGCGGATGGAAAGTCGTGCTAAAATTCAACTTTGTCCCCAAAGCTTCTTGTAACTTTTTCCAAAACCTTGGATCTCTATCCGAAATAATCGACAAAGGTACTCCATGAACTCTCACAAGCTCAGAAATATATAACTCGACTACCTTATCAAGTGAGTAGTCGGTACGCACTGGAACAAAACGAGCTAATTTCATTAGTAGAACAACTATGACCCAAACAGCATCTTTCTTTTTGGGTGACAACGGCAATCTCGTCACAAAATCCATGGTAATTCAATCCCATTTCCATTCGGGAACCATCACAAGTTGAAGTAAACCCGAAGGTACTTGGTGTTCGGCTTTCACTTGTTGGCAAATTGAACATTGTGACACAAACTCTGAGATGTCACTTTTCATGCCCGGCCACCAATACAATCTCTTCAAGTCATTATACATCTTAGTACTACCCGGATGGATTGACATAAAACTGCTATGTTCTGCGTGAAGAATTTTCCCAGTAAGCTCATCATTTCTAGGTACACAAACCCTATCTCGAAACATCAAACAACCGTCGATACTAATCCGAAAATCTATTTCGTCAATTGTCTGGCACTGAGTCATCTTAGCTTGCAAATCTTTCTCACTCTTCTGAGCTTCACAACTCTCTTGAAGAAACATAGGTCTAGCTCTCAACTCTGCTAGAATCGAACCATCCTCGATTACAGACAACTGAGTATTCATAGCTCTCACGGAAAACAATGACTTCCTACTTAATGCATCTACGACCACGTTCGCCTTTCCTGGATGATAGCCAATTACCAAGTCGCAATCTTTTATCAACTCTAGCCATCTCCGTTGGCGAAGGTTCAATTCCTTTTGAGTCATCAAATACTTCAGACTTTTATTGTCGGTGAATATTTGGAATCTCTCACCATATAGATGGTGTCTCCAAATCTTCAATGCGAACACTATGGTGGCTAACTCTAAGTTGTGAGTCGGATAGTTTTTCTCATGCTGCTTTAGTTGTCTCGAGGCATATGCTATCACCTTGCCTTCTTGCATAAGCATGCATCGTAATCCATTCAAGGATTGTAATGGCCTAAATTCAAAATTATCGGAACAGTGGTTTCGTAACCACAAATCCGATTTAAAGAGAAATTTATTTCAATATTTTTGCATGAAAATTTATATGATTGGAAAATCGTATGAAAATATTGATAGAAAAATTTTACCGATTTAGTGGTTAGTTAGAAAAGGAAATTATTGAAGAAATTGGGTAAAAACAAGGTATCGAGACCTTTATCTCGTAAAACCGAGTCAAAATAATTTTATAAATATTTATGAAATGTTAGTAATGTGGTATTAAAATTTCGTTAGGAAATTTTAATGTTTGGGTAGTCAATTAAATGAAAAGGACTAAATTGTAATAGGTGTAAAAGTTGCTAGAATGATTAAATAGCTTAAGAGTCTAATAAGAAAGGATTTAAAAGGCAATTAGACCCAAAATTTATTTGGGCTGGACGGCAAGGGCATGAAATCAGCAGGGAATTTGATAAATTAAGGGTAAAATTGGAATATTGCAAAATTAACTAAATAAAGCTAGGACTAAATAGGAAATATCTAGATTTCTCTTCATTTCTCTTCAATTCCAGCAGCTAAAAATGCCATAGGAGGGTTCCCTAAGCTGGTATTTCATAATTTTTGCACCAAGTGAGTTAATCCTTGCCTTTTTCTTGTAATTTTTGTGTTTCTAAGACTTTTACAACTAGGTCCCACTATTAAATTCATTAGTTTTTGATTTCATGGATGAAATTGAAAGTCACCATGATTTAGTTCTGTAAGTTTATGATGAAATAGAATGAAATTAAAGTTTTAATTTATTTATGAGATGATTTTATTAGGTAATTTCAATGGAAAATTGATTTTTAGGACCTAATTGTGAAAATGTTTGCAATTAAAGTCTATTTCTGAAACTATGATTCCTAAAGGCTGTAAACTAGTTTAAGATGATATAATAAAGTGTTAATTGAGAAAAATAAGCTCAATTGAGAGACTAATTGAGTAGGGACGAAATTCTCATTTATTAAAAGCTTAGGGGAAAAATGGTAATAAACAGTTTGCACTAAAACAATTTGGACAGCAGCAGTACACTAACTTTAAAAAATCACCATAAATTGTATAAATCGAATTAGAAGATGAACAATATATGGAATTAAAGCTTATTGAGTCTAGCTTCTCGTAGAAGAAATATTGTAAGCAATGGATTTGTAAATTTTGATATATAATGAATTTTGTGAGAGAAGGTCAGAATGAATTCGGGTTCCCCTGTTCTGACTTTGAAAAATCATAAAAAATTAAATAAAAATAACTAGGAGCTTAAATTTATATTTATAGAATCCTTAATTAGTCTATTTTTAATATAAATAAACTAGAATATCATTTGAATCCTATATGAAGAGATAATTAATTTTTAGTGAAGAAGGGTCAGAACTGTTAGACAGCAGAATAGGGGTGACTTTAAAGAATAAACTGTACTGATTGGCTAAACCAAAAATTCTGAAAATTTTATGGTAAGAATATATATGAGTCTAGTTTCAGGGAAAATTAACGGAACTTAATTTGGAGTTCCGTAGCTAGAGTTATAAATAATTTAGTAGCTATGACTTAAGTAGACAGCTTTGAATGAACTATAAATAATAGTTGAATTATAGAGAATGTTGTATATGAACATGAAATGTATTAAATTGATAATTAAATTTATTTATTTAGATCCAGAAGATTCAAATACGAAGCTAGATCGAGGAAAGGAAAAAGTTCAGGATTAGTAGATTTTTGTGCACAAACAAGTATTAAGGTAAGTTCATGTAACTTGAATTATATTCTTAAATGCTTGAAATGCATGTTTTGGATATGAATATGATTTGAATGTTCATTATATGAAATTTTATGAAACATTGATATATTTGATAAAAAAAGGAAGAAATCTCAGTTGAATGAAAGGAAAATTCGATGGATCTCTGGAAAAGGAATTGACGGTAAAAGGATCAAGCCTTGGACGGGTGATCCTATCTGATATAGCCCTCCCAAAGAATATGTGGAAAATGGATTTAGCCCTGACGGGTAATCCCCGAATTAGGTCCAATTTAGCTTTGGGTAGTAATTCAAATCTAAGCTCATTAGAGTAATTGTCGTTGCGAGGATTTTAGCTCGACCGTAATCCCATTGTGTAAGAATGAGGTTCGCGGGAGTGTGCTCTCTGAAATGGAAATGTGTGCACATGAATATAAATTGACGGACCCGAAATTGTACACTAAAAGTGTACCTCTGAAAATCCATCGAAATTCCGAGAAATTCAACGGGATAAATATGGAAAAATAACAAGAAAACGGAAATCATGGTATTGATGAGCTCATCAATCATAGTATATATTAATGGTACATGCAAATTATTGTACTAACTTGAATGTTGAGTTTGTGTATATTAGGGTAATAATGCATTGAATGGATATATAAATGTTTATTGTATTGTATTGAAAATATTATGTAAGTATAATTCTTGTTACATGAGCTTACTAAGCACAAAGTGCTTACCTGTTTCATTTTCCCTGTTTTGTAGTGTTAAGAGCTCGGAGATCGGATTTGGTCTGAGACACATCACACTATCAACCTCGAGGATTTCGGTATATAAAGAAACTTTATTTTGGAAATCAATGGCATGTATAAGCTAATAAAGTAAATGATTTTGTGAAATGAATGTAGAGTTAGCCATTGGTATGGTTAACAAACCTGGTTTTGGGTATGTGATGATGGTATCTTATAAATATGCATGAATATATTTGGAAAATATGTTGAATTGGTTTAGTTGATGTGGATTGGTCTCGGTTTAAAATTTACAGGAAGGTTAGATATCTATAAAAGGGATATATTGAGTTAAAAAATTTAATTTGTAAACTCTGGTAATACTTCTTACCCTATTCCTAATGAATGAATACGGGTAGGGGTATTATATATTTATTGGTATCGAGCTACGGTTTAGCTTGGTTCTATGACTGATGTAGTAAATACGGGATTAGCTATACATGCCATTTAAATTATTATTGATAGTGTGATATCTCCGACCATTTAAATGTGTTTTTCTTATAGTAATGTCATCCGACCGAGCTCAATCCGAGGAAGTCGGGAGTCATGCTCCGCCTTCAGACAAAGAGAAGAAACTAGCGATGAGAAGGCCCGAGACAGAGGGTCGAGGAGGAGAGGCAAAACAGCCTTCTTTCAAATGATGAATGAATGGTTTAATCAATACTTAAGAACGAACCTCCGTAGTGCAGCAAGTTCAAGCTCCCACTCCTGCTCCTCCACCGCTCCGAGATCCCACAAGGTGCAGTGTGAATGAATGCCGAAAGGGAAAAGCTCCAGAGATAAAATTCGAAAATATGGGGTAGAAGAATTTCGAGTAGCGCTTGATGATGATTCCGAACGGGCTGAATTCTCAGTTAGAAAACACTACTCGTGTTTTGGAGGAATTATCTTGTACACCCAAAGAATGTCCAAATGTGCCGTCTCATCGCTAAAAGACACAAACTTACCATTGGTGGAATACTAAAGCTTGATTGTTCCGAAAGAAGAAATTACATGGGAGTTCTTTCAGAATGAATTTAAAAGAAATATATCAGCCAAAGGTTTCTCGATCGTAAGAGAAAAGAATTTCTTGAGTTGAAACAGGTAACAGATCGATGTCTGAATATGAAAGAGAATTTGTTCGATTGAGTAAATATGCTCGAGAATGGGTACAATCGGAAGTGAAATGTGCAAACGATTCAAGAAGGGTTGAATGAAGACATTAAGCTACCGATCGTAATTCTTGAAATTCGAGAGTTTGCTACATTGGCGAGAGAGCTTATAAAGCGAGAAGAATTGAACAAAGAAAAGAAACAAGCCGAGAGGAAGCTCGAATTTTTAGTAAAAGACCGATGGGAAAATCCCGGTTTACGCTTCAAAGAAATTGAAGAAGTATCGGATCGTTCTACCTCAACACTGGGTATTCGGGCAGAGCGCGAGGTTCTCAACGCACTAATCCAAGACCTTCTACTCCATCGCGACTGACGATGTGGTGGTAGTGTTGGCACTCCTAAGCCGAGATGTCGATCTTGTAATAAAGCTCATTTTGGTGAATGTCGATTAAAGAGCGGGGCTTGTTACCGATGTGGTTCTTTTGACCATTTCCTCGAGAGATTGTCCGAAAAGAGGTGAAAAAGAAACCGAACAGAATATCGGCCGAGTAATCCAGTTTGAGAGGCGGACCACCTCGACCATCCGGTAATGTCGGTGGTAGCCGAGGAACTACGAAAGGTATTGCGCAGTGTCTGCGAAACACGAGCACACTGCTAGGACATATGCCATCCGTGCTAGAGAAGATGCCTCAAAGACCGATGTTATTATTGGTATTTTCTTTACTTGATCGCGATATTACTGCATTGATTGATCCCGGTTCTACGCATTCATATATATGTGTTAAACTTGCAATTGTTAAAAATTTATCTGTTGAACCTCACGAATTTGTGGTTAAAGTCTCGAACCCTTGGGTCAATCTGCTTTTAGTGGATAAAATTTGTAAAAATTGTCCACTGATGGTAAGAGGTTATTATTTCCCGGCTGATTTGATGTTACTGCCATTTGATGAATTTGACGTGATATTGGGCATGGATTGGTTAACCCAGCATGATGCGGTAGTAAATTGTAGACAAATATATATTGTGCTAAAATGTCAGAATGGTGAGTTGCTCGGGTTAAATCTGATCGATGAGAGGGTTATCCGATATGATTTCAGATAATGGCAGCACAGAGGTATGTCAAAAAAGGGTATGATGCTTACTTGGCTTATGTACTTGACACCAAGTTATCTGAGTCAAAAATACAGGCAGTTCCAGTAGTATGTGAATTTTTCAATGTGTTTCCAGAGGAATTACCAGGATTGCCACCAGAAAGAGAAGTGGAATTTTCTATAGATTTGATTCCGGGAACTACTCCGATTTCTATAGCTCCGTACCGAATGGCTCCTACAGAATTAAAAGAGTTCAAGACACAGTTGCAAGAGCTCGTTGATAGGGGTTTTATTCGACCGAGTCATTCACCTTGGGGTGCTCCGGTTCTGTTTGTGAAAAAGAAAGACGGGTCTTTGAGATTGTGTATCGACTACCGGCAGCTTAATAAAGTAACCATAAAGAATAAGTACCCGTTACCCCGGATTGATGATTTATTTGATCACCAAAAGGTGCTCTCAGTGTTTTCAAAAATTGATCTTCGATCGGGTTATTATCACCTACGGGTAAAGGAGTCGATGTGCCAAAACAGCCTTGTAACTGTGCGGGCATTATGAGTTTCGGTCATGCCATTTGGGTTAACTAATGCACTGCGATTCATGGATTTGATGAACCGGATATTCAAACAAAGATTTAGACAGATTTTTGGTAGTATTCATTGATGATATTTTGGTTTATTCTCGGGATGAAGAAGAACATGCGAACATTTGAGAATTGTGTTGCAAATTCTGCGAGAAAAGCGATTATATATGCTAAATTCAAGAAATGTGAATTTTGGCTTCGAGAAGTGGGTTTTCTAGGACATATTGTATCTCATTGAAGGTATCGAGTAGATCCAAGTAAAATCTCAAACTATTGTCAATTGGAGTCTCCCAAGAATGTATCTAAAGTTAGAAGTTTCTTGGGTTTAGCTGGTTATTATCGGAGATTTGTACAGGGATTCTCTATGATAGCTTCTCCAATGACTCGATTATTGCAGAAAGATGTTAAGTTCGAGTGGACTGATGAATGTCAACAAAGTTTCAATCGACTAAAAGATCTACTAACGAAAGCACCTGTATTAGTGCAGCCTGAACCGGGTAAGGAATTTGTCATTTACAGTGATGCCTCGTTAAATGGTTTAGGTTGTGTCTTAATGTAAGAAGGTAAAGTAATAGCCTATGCTTCAAGACAACTTAAACCACATGAAAGAAATTACCAAGTACATGATCTTGAATTAGCTACTATTGTATTTGCGCTGAAGATATGGCGGCATTACTTGTATGGTGAGAAATGTCATATTTATACTGATCATAAAAGCTTGAAATATTTGATGACACAGAAAGATTTGAATTTGAGATAGCGCAGGTGGCTTGAACTGATAAAGGACTATGATTTGGTTATTGATTACCATCCGGGTAAAGCTAATGTTGTAGTTGATGCTTTGAGCTGGAAATCTCTGTTAGCTTTGCGAGCTATGAATACCCGATTATCATTGACTGATGATGTTTCAATCCTAGCAGAATTAAGAGCTAAACCGACATTTTTACAGCAAATATGTGAAGCTCAGAAGATTGATGATAAGTTACAAGTTAAACGGGCACAGATGATGAGTCGTAATGATTCTGAATTTCGATTAGTTCGATGGTTGTTTATTATTCAGAGGTAGAGTATGTGTACCTCAGAATTCAGAGTTCATACAGAAAATTTTACACGAGGCTCACATCGGTACTATGTCTGTACATCCGGGGAGTAATAAAATGTATAATGATCTGAAAAAGATGTACTGGTGGCCGGGAATGAAACGTGATATCTCTGAGTTTGTATCAAGGTGTTTAATATGTCAGCAAGTTAAAGCTGAACATCAAGTACCTTCGGAGTTACTTCAGCCAATTACTATACCGGAATGGAAATGGGAAAGAATCACTATGGATTTTGTATCGGGGTTATCTTTGTCTCCGAGGAAAAAAGATGCTATTTGGGTGATTGTTGACCTATTGACAAAGTCAGCTCACTTTATTCTGGTACGTATGGATTATTCTTTAGATAAACTAGTTGAACTGTACATATCTGAGATTGTCAAGCTACATGGAGTGCCTGTCTCTATTATATCAGATAGAGATCCCCGATTTACATCTCGTTTCTGGAACAAATTGCAAGAAGCCTTGGGTACTCGGGCTGTACTTCAAAGATCATTTTCATCCTCGCAGACATGGTCAATCTGAGCGTGTAATTCAAGTATTGGAAGATATGCTCCGATGTTGTGTACTAGAGTTTAAAGGTAATTGGGAGAAGTACCTACCTTTGATTGAGTTTGCCTACAACAATAGTTATCAATCTAGTATTAAAATGACACCATATGAAGCTTTGTATGGTCGGAAATGTAAAACACCATTATATTGGATCAATCGAGTGAGAAAAAGATACATGGAGTTGATTTGATTCGGAAACCGAAGAGAAAGTAAAGGTGATCCGAGATAGCTTGAAAGCAGCTTCTGATCGACAAAAGTCATATGCCGACCTTAAACGAAAAGAGATTGAATTTCAAGTCGGTGACAAGGTATTTCTGAAAGTGTCTCCTTGGAGAAAGTCCTCCGATTCGGTCGAAAAGGTAAACCGAGTCCAAGATTTATCGGGCCATATGAAATCATAGAAAGAATTGGACCTGGCCGCTTATCGATTGGCATTACCACGGGACTTGATAGAATCCATAATGTTTTTCATGTATCTATGTTGCGACGATATCGATCGATCCTTTACATGTTATTTCTCCAACGTAAGTGGAGATTCAACCGGATATGACTTACGATGAAGAACCGGTCAAAATATTGACACGGAGACAAAAGAGCTTAGAAATAAAAAGATAAATTTGGTGAAAGTATTGTGGCAAAAGCATGGGGATTCAGAGAAGCGACATGGGAACCAGAGGAGGCAATGAGGAAACAATACCCAAACCTCTTTATTGGTAAAGATTTTCGAGGACGAAAATCCTAAAAGGGGGAGAGTTGTAATGGCCTAAATTCAAAATTATCTAACAATGGTTTCAGAACCACAAATCCAATTTAAAGAGAAATTTATTTCAATATTTTTGCATGAAAATTTATATGATAGGAAAATCGTATGAAAATATTGATAGAAAAATTTTACCGATTTAGTGGTTAGTTAGAAAAAGAAATTATTGAAGAAATTGGGTAAAAACAAGGTATCGAGACCTTTATCTCAGAAACCGAGTCAAAAATAATTTTATAAATATTTATGAAATGTTAGTAATGTGGTATTAAAATTTCGTTAGGAAATTTTAATATTTGGGTAGTCAATTAAATGAAAAGGACTAAATTGTAATAGGTGTAAAAGTTGCTAGAATGATTAAATAGCTTAAGAGTCTAATAAGAAAGGATTTAAAAGGCAATTAGACCCAAAATTTATTTGGGCTGGACGGCACGGGCATGAAATCAGCAGGGAATTTGATAAATTAAGGGTAAAATTGGAATATTGCAAAATTAACTAAATAAAGCTAGGACTAAATAGGAAATATCTAGATTTCTCTTCATTTCTCTTCAATTCCAGCAGCTAAAAACGCCATAGGAGGGTTCCCTAAGCTGGTATTTCATAATTTTTGCACCAAGTGAGTTAATCCTTGCCTTTTTCTTGTAATTTTTGTGTTTCTAAGACTTTTACAACTAGGTCCCACTATTAAATTCATTAGTTTTTGATTTCATGGATGAAATTGAAAGTCACCATGATTTAGTTCTGTAAGTTTATGATGAAATAGAATGAAATTAAAGTTTTAATTTATTTATGAGATGATTTTATTAGGTAATTTCAATGGAAAATTGATTTTTAGGACCTAATTGTGAAAATGTTTGCAATTAAAGTCTATTTCTGAAACTATGATTCCTAAAGGCTGTAAACTAGTTTAAGGTGATATAATAAAGTGTTAATTGAGAAAAATAAGCTCAATTGAGAGACTAATTGAGTAGGGACGAAATTCTCATTTATTAAAAGCTTAGGGGAAAAATGGTAATAAACAGTTTGCACTAAAACAATTTGGACAGCAACAGTACACTAACTTTAAAAAATCACCAAAAATTGTATAAATCGAATTAGAAGATGAACAATATATGGAATTAAAGCTTATTGAGTCTAGTTTCTTGTAGAAGAAATAGTGTAAGCAATGGATTTGTAAATTTTGAGATATAATGAATTTTGTGAGACAAGGTCAGAATGAATTCGGGTTCCCCTGTTCTGACTTTGAAAAATCATAAAAAATTAAAGAAAAATAATTAGGAGCTTAAATTTATATTTATAGAATCCTTAATTATCATTTGAATCCTGTATGAAGAGATAATTAATTTTTAGTGAAGAAGGGTCAGAACTATTAGACAGCAGAACAGGGGTGACTTTAAAGAATAAACTGTACTGATTGGCTAAACCAAAAATTCTGAAAATTTTATGGTAAGAAGATATATGAGTCTAGTTTCAGGGAAAATTAACGGAACTTAATTTGGAGTTCCGTAGCTAGAGTTATAAATAATTTAGTGGCTATGACTTAAGTAGACAGCTTTGAATGAACTATAAATAATAGTTGAATTATAGAGAATGTTGTATATGAACATGAAATGTATTAAATTGATAATTAAATTTATTTATTTAGATCCAGAAGATTCAAATACGAAGCTAGATCAAGGAAAGGAAAAAGTTCAGGATTAGTAGATTTTTGTGCACAAACAAGTATTAAGGTAAGTTCATGTAACTTGAATTATATTCTTAAATGCTTGAAATGCATGTGTTTGATATGAATATGATTTGAATGTTCATTATATGAAATTTTATGAAACATTGATATATTTGATAAAAAAAGGAAGAAATCTCAGGTTGAATGAAAGGAAAATTCGATGGATCTCTGGAAAAGGAATTGACGGTAAAAGGATCAAGCTTGGACGGGTGATCCTATCCCGATATAGCCCTCCCGAAGAATATGTGGAAAATGGATTTAGCCCGACGGGTAATCCGAATTAGGGTCTGAATTTAGCTTTGGACTGGTAATTCAAATCCAAGCTCATTAGAGTAATTGTCGTTGCAGAGATTTAGCTTTGATGGTAATCCCGACAATACTCTATGAGTTTATATTACAGAGATTTAGCTTGGACTGTAATCCCATTGTAAGAATGAGGTTCGCGGGAGTGTGCTCTCTGAAATGGAAATGTGTGCACATGAATATAAATTGACGGACCCGAAATTGTACGCTAAAAGTGTACCTCTGAAAATCCATCCAAATTCCGAGAAATTCAACGAGATAAATATGGAAAAATAACAAGAAAACGGAAATCATGGTATTGATGAGCTCATCAATCATAGTATATATTAATGGTACATGCAAATTATTGTACTAACTTGAATGTTGAGTTTGTGCATATTAGGGTAATAATACATTGAATGGATATATAAATGTTTATTGTATTGTATTGAAAATATTATGTAAGTATAATTCTTGTTACATGAGCTTACTAAGCACAAAGTGCTTACCCTATTTCATTTTCCCCTGTTTTGTAGTGTTAAGAGCTCGGAGATCGGATTTGGTCGGAGACACATCACACTATCAACCTCAGGATTTCGGTATATAAAGAAACTTTATTTTGGAAATCAATGGCATGTATAAGCTAATAAAGTAAATGATTTTGTGAAATGAATGTAGAGTTATCCATTGGTATGGTTAACAAACCTGGTTTTGGGTATGTGATGATGTTATCTTATAAATATGCATGAATATATTTGGAAAATTTGTTGAATTGGTTTAGTTGATGTGGATTGGTCTCGGTTTAAAATTTACAGGGAAGGTTAGATATCTATAAAAGGGGATATATTGAGTTAAGAAAAATTTAATTTGTAAACTCTGGTAATACTTCTTACCCTATTCCGGCAATGAATACGGGTAGGGGTATTACAAGGATGCATCGCTAAGCGCTACGAATTCTTTTCCCAGTTCCAGTTGCATTAAGACCGGTGCTTCAGTCAATAGTGCTCTCAGTTTTTCAAAACTCTGCTGGCACTTCTCTGTCCATTCAAACTGTACATCTTTCTGTAGTAACCTCGTCATCGGAGTAGAAATCATGGAGAATCCTCTAATAAATTGTCTATAGTAACCTGTTAAGCCTAGAAAGCTTCTAATCTCTGATACATTCTTCGGTGGTTTTCACTCAACAATAGCCAAGATCGTACTCGGGTCAACTCTAATTCCATCACCCGACACAATGTGTCCCAAGAATCCAACCTCTCGGAGCCAAAACTCACTATTACTAAACTTGACATATAACTGCTTATCTCTTAATGTCTTCAAAACGGTTCTTAAATGCTCTGTGTGCTCACTCTCATCATAAGAATAAATTAATATATCATCAATAAAAACAACCACAAAATTTTCTAAGTACGGCCAAAAAATACGATTCATCAAGTCCATAAACACGGCGGGGGCGCTTGTTAAGCCAAAAGGCATGACAAGGAACTCATAGTGCCTGTATCTCATCCAAAACACGATTTTTGGCACATCTTGCTCCTTAACTCTTAGCTGGTAATAGTCGAATCTCAAGTCTATGTTAGAAAACACTGTGGCTCCCTTTAGTTGATCAAACAAATCGTCAATCCTTGGCAAGGGATATTTGTTCTTCACCGTCACCTTGTTGAGCTATCTGTAGTCTATCCATAACCTCATCGACCCGTCTTTCTTTTTCACAAAAAGTACTGGAGCACTCCACGGGGAGTAGCTCAGTCTCAGAAAACCCTTGTCTGTTAATTCTTGTAACTATACTTCAAAATCCTTTAATTCCGTCGGAGCCATCCGATATAGAGCAATAGAGATAGGTGTCGTACTAAGGACTAACTTGATACCAAACTCAACTTCCCTAGTTGGAGGTAATCCAGGCAATTCTTTTGGAAACAGATTTGGGTACTCACATACCACTGGTACTGACTCAATATTTACTCCCGACTCTTGGGTGTACAACACAAATGCAAGATAGGACTCATACCCTTTTCTCATGTATTTCTCAGAAGTCATAGAAGAAATTAGTACTGGTAAACTGTCCGATTCACCTGATTCAACCCGAATAATATCCCCATTTTCACATCTCAATTCAATAAATTTATTACCATAGTTTACTAACACGTTATGAACAGTCAGCCAATCCATGCTAAGAATTAGGTCAAATTCATCAAACGGTGGTAGCATGAGGTTAGCCGGAAAACAGTGACCCCTAACCATTAAAGGACAGTTTCTACACATTTTGTCAACTATTACATGTTTGCCTAACGAGTTGGACACTTTTACCACAAATCCAGTAGACTCCACTAGCATATTCGTACTAGGTACCAATTTCATGCAAATATAAGAGTGGGTAGACCCCAGGTCGATCAAAGCAACTATAAATATATCAAAGATAGAAAAGGTACCCGTAATCACATCAGGAGACGTGGCATCTTCGCGAGTGCAAATGGTGAATGTCCTCGCAGGCGCTCTGCCCTCGGACCTCACAGTAGAATCTCTAGGCATACCTCTATTGCTAGCCCCACTCTCAGGGTTCTTCTGTGATCTATCCCTCGAAGGAGTATTACTCGCTCTCATATCTTCCTTTTTGTCTTTCTTCTCCATCTCAGGACAGTTTCGAATAAAGTGGTCTAGTGAACCACACTTGAAGTAGCCTCTATCATTACCTCGACACTCACCAAAGTGTCGTCTACCACACTGCGAACACTCCAATCTATTCGGTCAAGCATTACCACTGCTCGTAATAGAAATGGTCTGAGCTTTGGACGCCACATACTGCTTATTCTTGCTTCTGCTAGAGAATCCTGTCGATGCATTTGTTCGAGTAGGAAACTCCCTCAATTTCTTGGATGAGGTCTGAAATGATCTTCCTATTTCTCTTTTCTTTGAGTCACGTGACTCAATATCAACTCTCCTCTTCTCTTTGGCCAATTCTTCGACCTTACACGCTCTCTCAACTAGTACTACAAATTCTCTTAACTCCAAAATAACAACCAACAATTCGATGTCTTCGTTCAAACCATCCTCAAACCTCTTGCACATAGTGGCTTTGGTAGATACCACTCCATAGCATATTTTTTGAGTCTCACGAACTCACGCTCATACTCTGTTACCATCATTTGGCCTTGCTTCAATTCTAGAAATTCTTTCCCCTTCTAGTCTATAAACCTCTGACTAATATACTTATTTCGAAATTCTTCCTAGAAAAACTCCCATGTAATCCTTTCCCTTGGTACAACTGACACAAGGGTGTTCCACCATTGGTAGGCTGAGTCTCGTGGGAGTGACACAACACACTTCATGCACTCCTTAGAGGTGCAAGACAATTCATCGAATTCCCTAATGGTATTTTCCAACCAGAACTCTACACTTTTTGGGTCATCATCAATTTTAGCCCAAAATTCCTTGTCCCTATGCTTACGAATTCTATCTACCGGAGGTTTTTCTCTCCTAACCATTTCTACTCCTTGGGGAGCCAAATGGGTCGATTGAGAAATCGGAGGTGGAGGAGGCGAAGTGTTCAGATTTGCACAAACGAACTTCGAGTACCAAGCATCCATTATATGGAGGTAGGCTTCTCTAGCCCCTCTACCCTGACTCAATGCCACAGGCCCACTTTACTTTCCACATCATCCACCATAGCTCTGTTAAGATCCATTTACTATATGAAAAAACAATTTAAATTTGTCAGGAGTCATCACACTATCACAATATATTTATGACATGTATAGCTAGACTCGCACTCATGCTAGGTTAGTCCGAGAATTGACTAAACCTGACTCTTATACCACTAAATGTAACACCCCTTACCTGAGTTCAATGTCGGAATAGGATACGAGGTGTTACTGTACTTAAACACTTGCTTACAAACATTTCTGTGCCATAAATTTCGTCCAAATTAAAACTTTTTGAAAACCAAACATAAAGTCCCTAATACGAGCCCACGAGGCCCAAAACATGCTTCAAAAAAGATTCAGGACTTAACTGAGTACTTTAGAAAACTTAAAAAAAAAATTCAAGGTAAACAGGGCACACGCTCGTGTGTCGTCTTAACATGATCGTGCTGAAGGCCCGTGTAGCTCACACGACCTAGGCATATCTGGACACGTCCATGTTCCTAACCCGTATGGATTTATTTTTCGATTCGAACCTACAAGGGTTTTCACACGACCTGGCACACGCCTATGTCACTCACACGGCCATGACACGCTCGTGTACAAAAAACTTGACATTCTATTTCTGACGTTATCAACCAATTAAGGGCAAATGGCCAAGGCACACGCCCGTGTGTTAGGGCATGTCCTCCACACGGCTGAGACACATAGTCGTGTCTCTACCCATGTGTTTACTACTATGCATACTGACTTGAAAAATTAAGGTAGAGGGGACACACAGCCAGACTACACCCCCGTAGGACAAATCGTGTGTCACACACGGTCTAGACACATGCCCGTGTGTCTACCCGTGTGGGCAAAAACAAGGCTATTTACTAAGCCTTTTTGCCACCCTTACTTGCACCAACCTACACAACATCAACAAAAACCAATCCAAGCAAAACACATATAACCAAAACAACTACAACCATAAGAAATTTGCATCAAATGCATTTAATAATAATCAATATTAGCTAACATTAATGACCTATATAAAATGAATATCACATCCATCATATGAGCCAACTCTTGTAGCTAAACTAACAAGACACTAAACAAAAGATTCAAGTCCCTATACATGCCAAAATCAAAATATTAAACTAGCTATACCAAAGCTTCAGGTGATAGTGTGATCGATGCCTCCAATGTCCCTTGACCCCCGATACTAGCTTGGTGGCACTATAAAAAAATAGAAAGGAGAGGGAGTAAGCATAAAGCTTATTAAGTTGAATATAAATAAGTAACAACATCAACCATGCATATTATAAATCAACACAACATTCTTGAGTGAACATGGATAAATATCACTACAGGCTTATATATATCACAAGTATCAACCAAAGATTTCAATATCGTCCCAAGAGCATTTTCATAGCTAGAACTTACTCATGTCATTCTTACCATCAAGGCAACATAACTAGACTCATATATCATAAGTTTCGAATAAGAACCTGTACCACTCACAACATGATTATATCGTTCCATATCATTGTCATAAGCCTTTAAAATAACCCGTGAAACCATTTAGAATACTAAAAGATATCTGACAAGCTTTACACAAGAAGGTGAATTGTTGATGCCATGTTCCAAACATGGTCTTACACTGGCTCTCATGTCGAGGCAGATGCCATGTCCCAAACATGGTTTTACACTAGCTCTTGTCTCAATGCCGATGCCATGTCCTAGACATGGTCTTACACTGGCTCTCATAATGTGGCCGATGCCATGTCCCAGACATGGTTTTACACTAGCGCACATATCAAAGCTGATGCCATGTCTCAGACATGGTCTTACACTAGCTCTCACAACATCACCGATGCCATGTTCCAAACATGATCTTACATTGGCTCTCATATCATGGTCGATGTCATGTCCTAGACATGGTCTTACACTGGCACACATATCACCCAAATGTCATGTCATGGATATCCACTCTATTCCTAGGTTCAACTGGGAATTTATTGCATTAATTTCATCATACATTATTCATAACCATATTATGCAAAACAAATCATCTAACATATAATAACAATAAAGTTACCTTACTTACGTACAATTTACCTCGGTATACAAAAAGTGGACGACTAATTGGCTTTAGTCTACTAGCTTGGCCTTTCCCCGGTCTAGGTCTGGATTTCATATTTCTTGATCTAAAATGATAAAAATTCACTAATTTATCATCATATTAATTTAATGCATTTCATAAATCATATTTTCGCAAAATGACCATTTTGTCCCTAGACTTTCACAACACTACGATTTTACCCCTAGACTCATAAATCGATTTTATAAAATTTTCTCACTAACCAAGTGTAACATCCCGAATTAGGGCCTAGTCTGAACAGTGGTTTTGCGACCACAAATCCGACGTAAGAAAATTTATTTTTATTATATTTTTATGGTCTACAATTTTACAGAATAATTTTGTGAAAATTTCGTTCAAATATTTTGACGTTTGGGCACTCAATTTGGTCAAAAGGACTAAATTGTAAAAAGTGTAAAACTTGAGTTTTACATGTTAGAGGTGTCTAATTGTTATGAAATTTTAAATAGGAGGTCCTTAAATGTTAATTAGATCATTTTATAACTTGTTGGACAAAAATGGCCTTGGATGGATAAAATTTCAAAGAAAGGCAAAAAGGGCATTTCGGTCATTTAGGGGTAAAATGCATTAAAAGACAAATTTTAAAACCCAAATGTGTCCCTTTCTTCTTGCTTCAGTCGAATTTACCAAGAGCAGCCATGGTTCGGGTTTGGCCAAGCTTCCAAGCTCAATAGTAAGTGATTCTGAGCGCCGTTTTTAATGTTCTTTACATTTTTAAAATCTTGGTAACACGTTCTAGCTATTTCTACCATTATTTTGAGCTAGGGTTTGTGTTTAAAAATTTACCCATGAATGACATGCTTGTATTTTGATGTCTAATGGTAGAAAATGAGTGTTTGGTGTTTAATAAATGACTTTTACTAAGCGGTTTTCGATGAAAATGTCCGAAAGGACCATTTTGTAAAAGTTGTAAAATTGGTCATAAATGGGTGATTTAGTGGAAATTGGGGGCTTCCATAGTTATGAAAAATGATAAGCATGTCATAAAACATAAGAAACTAGGATGAATTTTAATTTTCGAGCATTGGGGCAAAAGTGCAAATATGCAAAAGTTTAGGGGTCAAAATGTAAATTTGTAAAAATATGATTTTTGGACCCCTATGAATAATGTGACTAATTAATAGGCTAAATATGATATTATAGATCAAGGAAAAACAAGATTTAGGCTTAGAACGAGGTTGAACAAGGTTAAGCACAAACTCGAAATAAATAGTCGTACTCGAAACCGAGGTAAGTTCATATGTCAATGATAATGCAATGATATTATTATTGTTCATAATTTAACTTAAAATTATGTGTTGACATTGTGTGATGGATATTTATTTAGTTGATATGAAGATTATATATATTGTAACAAATGCCAAATTATAATTATATGCAATACCATATTTATTTTATGGGCTAATGTTTAAATAAACATGGAAATGTGCTGAATTGGATATACATTGCATGAGCAGTTATGCATAATGATATACTTGATGGAAATAGAAAATCTCGGTTGAATAAAAAGGGAAATTCGATGGATAAACAATGATTTACATGAGACTTGAGATCCTGCATGTGTTGTAGAAAAGGATTTAGCCAGGACTGGTAATCCGAAGATCTCAAGTATAAAAAGGATCTAGCCTGGACTGGTGTTCCTTGAGTGATCGAGCCTCCCAAAGAATGTGCATTATGGATTTAGCCCGGACAGCTAATCCGATTAGGGTCTAAATTTAGCCTGGACTGCTAATTCAGATCCGAGCTCATTGAGTGCTTGTCGTTACAAGGGATTTAGCCTGGACTGGTAATCCCAACATCAGTCCATGAGTTTATATTACGGGGGATTTAGCCTGGACTGGTAATCACGCCGTAAGATGTGAGGTTCGCGGGAGTGCGCACATGAAATGATCACTTGTATGAATTGACGGAGAATGGGATATCCATCGAGATTCTGAGAAATTCAACGAGATTAATATGAAAAATGAAATAAAAGGTTCTTGCCATGATACATCATGTATGTTATATGATATTATTATGATGCATATGAGTTGTCATGTTTGGACGAGTACAGTACTAAATGATAGCACAGGTAAGTACTCGAAACCCATGAGCACGTGTTTGACATGTGAAATGAAATGGACTTGTGATGATAGTGCAAATGAATTAATGATATTTATGAGAATAATTTCTGTGACAAATTTGTGATGGTTATTATCTTGTTGCACTAAGACAGATTTGGTACAGCAGCATTGGTCTAACTTTGAAAATCCACCAAAAATAGTGGAAATTTAGTTAGAGACTGGAACAAATATTAAATTAAATCTTAATGAGTCTAGTTTCACGTAAAGGAAACGGTGTAAGCAAAAGAATTTTGTAGTATGATATATATGAATTCTTGTGAGACAGAGTCGGAGTGAATCCAGACTCCCCTGTCTCAAATTTGGAAAATCACTAAAAATTGTAAAAAAAAATAATAAAGAGTTAAAATTCATATGAATGAAATCCTTAATGAGTATACTTTCATGAGAAAGAGATAGAAACATTATCTGAGTCTCGTACTATGAGATAAATAAATTTTAGTGAAGAAAGGTTGAAGCTGTCAAATAGCAAAACAGGGGAGATTTTGAATAATAAAATGTACTTATTCGCTAGACCAAAAATTCTAGAAAGTTTATGGTAAGAAGATATATGAGTCTAGTTTTAGGGAAAATTAACAGATCTTAATTTGGAGTTTCGTAGCTCGAGTTATAAATAATTTATCGACTATGACTTGAGTAGACAGCTTGACCAGAATATGAATAAAAGTGTAACTATAGTTGTTTTACTTAAGGAAACATGTTATATTAATGCTTATTATTTTCATATGGACTTACTAAGCGTAAAGCTTACTCCCTCATTTCCATTTCTTTTAGTTTTGACAGGTCATCTTGGGTTGGAGATCGTCGGAGGCAGTATCACACTATCGAGTCATTACCCTTGGAGTATTGACATGTATATGTTATACGTTTTCAAGTGAGTGGCATGTATAGGGACTTAGTTTTTCTGTGATCGATGTTGTTGTGATTAGCCAAATGTATTGGCTTATAATGATTTGTTGTATGTAGCCATGAGATGTGGCTTATAATGAATTTGGCTTGGAAGCCTATTTATTTATGATATGTGTAAATGTCTTGTGATGTGGGTATGTGATTATGCTTGTTCACTATGTTTAATAAGTATATGGCATATGTACATGGTGAATGCCTTAGGACCATTCGAGGTGGTCATGGCCATGGAATAAATGTGTGATATGGTAATAAGTTGTTAGTGCCCTGAACATATATGTTTAATTTATAAGTTAGTAAACATAGTATAATGGTATAAGTGATTAATAAGATGACAAGGTCACATGAATGTGTAATAATGTGGCTAGATTATTTTTTCACGAGTAGGAGGAACAAATGCATAATAACGAACTATTGAGGAATGACATAGAAATCATGTATGTGTGTGCTTGTAAAGATGACAAAAAAATTTATTAGGAAATTAGCCTAAGTTTTTACTACACGGGCATGTGTCTTGGCCGCGTGTCTTTAACAGAATGTTAAGGATTAAGTCAGAGAGTTACACTGGCTGAGGACATGGGCGTGTCCAGAGCCACACAGGCGTGTATGTCTACATGGCCTACCCACACGGGCGTGTGACTCTCCAAAGCTAGAAAATTGTTAAGTCACGTAAAGTTACCTAATGTTTTCAATTTTGTCCCGAACCGCCCTAATGTATGTTATAGGCTTCGAATGCCTATATAAGGGACGATATGCATGTGTTCGAAAATTTTTAATTTTGGGCGAAATTTTGGTGACCCGGTTTTGTATGTTTGTGAATGTTTAAATCTGGTAATGCCTCGAGCCCTGTCCCGGCGTTGGATACGGGTGAGGGGTGTTACACCAAGCCTAGCTGAATTATTTTATACTAGAAGCAGCCTACAATTCCCATCATTTCATATATTTACCGCATAATTTATAACTTATGCAAAATGGTCCTTAGTTAGGGTTTTCATGATAACTACTTCACAAAAATGTTTGTTTAACAGCCATGATTCATTTTCTTCCATAAAAATTCAGCAAACAACATGAAAAATCTCATGGAAAAACCCTAGACTTTCAACCATTTTGCAAAATAGTCCCCTTATTAGCTAGATTATGCTAAAGGGTCCCAAAAGTACAAAAATTATCAAAAAAAGGCCATCTAAATCACTTACTTGTAAGGGTAAAGAGTGGCTGAAATTTTGAAGCTCCAAAACCCCTAAAATGGCTAAAATTTTCGATGGAGAAAGAAGGGATGAAAAAGATGAAGTCTTTTGTTTTATTTAATCTTATTTTCTAGTCAAAATAGGCTACCAACTTCACCAAATTTTATTTTTTTATTCATCTTTGTCCCTATGGTTGACCACCCCTATTGAAATGGGTCTATTTGCCCTTTAAAAACCCCTAATTATGATTCTCTAGCTATTTAGCACCATTTTCTAGAAAAATAAAACTTTTGCTCTTTATGCGATTTAGTCCTTTTCGCAATTAAGCATGAAATCGCTAGAATTATTTCACCAAAATTTTCATGTGCTCATATAATCATGCTATAGCACATAAAATTATATATAAAAAAATAATTTCTCCAACCTCGGGTTAATGGTTCCGAAACCACTGTTTTGACTAGGCCCAAAATCGGGCTGGTACAGAAGATATGTTAAAAAGTTGTGTAATCAACTTTGGGATAAACTGGGAAAGGAATGTCCCTTTGGACGAGTTCACCTACAATAATAGTTACCATATCATCTTGAATATGTCTCTATTCGAAGCATTATATGGTAAAAGGTGTAGAACACGTACTTGTTAGATGAAGCTTAGTGAAAGAAAAATAATGGGTCCAGATCTAGTATGCGAAACTGAAGAGAAAGTTGCTATCACTCGTAGTCATTTAAAAGCTACACAGAATCGATAAAAAAACTTATGTAGGTTTGAAAAGGAAAGAAATCTCCTTTGAGGTTGGACATAAAGTGTTTTTGAAAGTCTCCCTTTGGAAAAGGATCACCAGGTTTGGACAGAAAGAAAAATTGAGTCTAAGATTTGTGGGGACTTATTGTAATAGCCCGATTTTGGGCCTAGTCAGAATAATAGTTTCGAAACTACTAACCCAAGGTCGGAGAAATTATTTTTAATATTATTTTATGTGTTGTAGCATGATTATATGAGTGCATGAAAATTTTGGTGAAATAATTTTAGCAATTGCATGCTTAATTGCGAAAAAAGACTAAATTGCATAAAATGCAAAAGTTTTGTTCTACTAGCTAAAGGTGTCAAATAGCAATGAAACATTAAATTAGAGGTCTTTATTGAGTAAATAGACCACAAATTTGTTAATGGCTGAACATAGGGACAAAGAAATTGTAGGGTCAAAGTTAGGTGAAATTTGGTGACTAAATTGACTAGATTTATAATATAATAAAAAAAAGATATCACCTTTCATCTTCCTCCTCTCTATTGAAAATATTAGCAAAAATAAAGGTTTTGGAGCTTCAAAATTTCATCACTCTTTACCTTTACAAGTAAGTGATTTTGATGGCCTTTCTTGATAATTTTTGTGTTTTTGGAACCCTTGTAGCTTAATCTTGCTAATGAAGGGACTATTTTGCAAAATGGTTGAAAGTATAGGGTTTTTCCATGAGATTTTTCATGTTGCTTTCTGAATTTTCATGGAAGAAAATGAATCATGGTTGTTAAATAAACAACTTTTGTGAAAGGGGAGGACCATTTTGTAAACTTTATAAAAATAGGTTGCAAATGTGTGAAATAATTGAAATTGTGAGATGTTATAGGCTTAAAGTAGTTTCAGCTAGGCTTGGTTAATATGGAAATTCGATGAAAAATCATTTTACGACCCTAAGGGCAAAATTGTAAATTTTTTTAAGTTCAAGGGCAAAACGGTCATTTTGCCAAAATATGAATTATGAAATGCATTGATTAATAATATGATTAAATTAGTGAAATTTTATCATTTTAGATCAAGTAATACGAAATCTGGACCTAGACCGAGAAAAGGCTAAGCTAGTAGACTAAATCCAACTAGTCGTCCACTTTTTGTATACTAAGGTAAGTTGTACGTAAGTAAGGCAACTTTATAGTTATTATGTGTTGAATGATTAATATTGCGCAATATGGTTGAAAATGCTTATGAATAATGCATGATGAAATTAAATGTAGTAAAGTCCCGATTGAACTTAGGAATAGATTGGATATTCATGCCATGACATTTGGGTGATATGTGTGCTAGTGTAAGACCATGTCTGGGACATGGCATCGGCCACGATATGAGAGCTAGTATAAGACCATGTTTGGAATATGGCATCGGCAATGTTATGAGAGCCAATGTAAGACCATGTCCGGGACATGGCATTGGCGTTGTTAGGTGCGCTAGTGTAAAACCATGTCTGGGACATGGCAACGGCCACATTATGAGAGCCAGTGTAAGGCCATGTCTGGGACATGGCATCGACATTGAGACGAGAGTTAATGTAAGACCACATCTGGGACATGGCATCAGCCTCGACATGCGAGCCAGTGTAAGACCATGTCTAGGACATGGCATTGGCAATTCACCCTCTTATGTAAAGCTTGTTGAATATCCTTTAGTATTCCAAATGGTTTCACGAGTTATTCTAAAGTTTATGATAAAGATATGGAATGATATAATCATATTGTGAGTGGTACAAGTTCTTATTCGAAACTCATGAGATATGAGACTAGTTATGTTGCCTTAAAGGTAAGAATAACATGAGTAAGTTCTATCTATAAAAAAATGATTTTGGGATGATTTTGTAATATTTGACTTATACTTGTGATATATAAGTATGTAGTGATATCTACCTTTGTTCACTCAAGAATGTTGTGTTGATTTATAATATGCTATGTGTTTAAAAATGCATGACTGATGTTGTTACTTATTTACACGTAACTTAGTAAGCGTTATGCTTACTCATTTTCTTTTCCATTTTCGTGTAGTTCTGCCAACTTAGCACCGGGAAATCAAGGGACGTTGAAGGCATCGATCACACTATCACCTGAAGCTTTTGGTATTGTTAGTTTAAATGTTTTGATTGTGGCATGTATAGGGACTTGATGTTTTGTTTAGTGTCATGTTAGTTTAGCCACAAGTGTTGACTCATATGGATGTGATATTCATTTTGTATAGGCCATTAATTTTGGCTAATATTGATTATTATTAAATGCATTTGATGAAAATTCTAATGGTTGTGGTTGTTTTGGTTATGTGTGCTTATGCTTGGATTGGTTAGTGCAAGTAAGGGTGGCAAAAAGGCTTGGTAGTTAGCCTTGTTTTTGTCCATACGGGCAGACACTCCGGCGTGTGTCTAGACCGTGTGTGACATACGGCTTACCCCATGGGCGTGTGGTAAGGTCGTGTGTTCCCTGCACCTAAAGTTGGCAAAACAGAATGCCTAGTAGCAACCACACGGCCGTGTGTCTCAACCGTGTGGATGACACGGCCTAGTACACGAGCGTGTACCATGGCCGTGTGTGCTCTTAGAGGGTTGCTGACGTTAGAAACAGAATGTCAAGGTTTTTGTACACTGGCTGAGACACGGGCGTGTCATGGCTGTGTGGGGGACACGGGTCATGGACATGAGCGTGTGCCAAGCCGTGTGAAAACCCCTGTAGGTTCGAATCAAAAAATAAGTTTGCACGGGTTAGGGACACGGGCGTGTCCCGATATGTTTAGGCCGTGTGAACCACACGGGCCTTCAACATGGCCATGTTAAGAGGACACACGGGTGTGTCACCCTTTCACATGGGTGTGTGCCCCTATTTGCTTTGAAAGTCTACAAAATTTTCTAAAGTGTTTAGTTTATCCTCGGACGATTTCCAAATCGTGTTTTAGACCTCGTAGGTCTATATTAGGGTCGTTAAGAGGAAGTTTGAAAGTTTTAAAAATCGAGCAAGATTTTATGACCCGAAAATGTTTATATGTATGTGTTTAAGTCCGATAACACCTCGTATCTTGTTTTAGCGTCGAACTCGGGTAAGGGGTGTTACACTTATGAAGTTTTAGAAAGAGTTGAACTAGTGGCGTACAGGTTGGCCTAACCTCTTGAGTTATTGAAGATCCACAATGTGTTTCATGTATCAATGTTGAGAAGTTATAAATCCACTCTTGATCATGTTGTACAAATTAAGGAACTAGAGGTTGAACTAAACCTGTCATGTAAAGAAGAACCTATTTGTATTCTTTCCAGGAAAGTAAAGTAGCTGGGAAATAAAAGAATTCCCTTGGTTTAAGTGTTATGGAGGAATCATAGTATTGAAGAAGTTACTTGGGAAAGAGAAAGCCTAATGAAATATTAGTATCCTCAGTTATTTTCAGGTATGAATTTTAGGGAGGAATTTCCTAAATTGGGGATAGTTGTAACTTTCAGCCTGGCAAAGTCCTAGTATCCAGTTATTGTTATTGATGTATGGTGTTTAGAGTAAATTCTTAGTGGGTAAGGTGTTAGATTTGGCTAAGTATATAAATTCCATGAATGCGCCTTTGGGTGAAATTTAAGTTTGGCGAGCTTGCTGGTTTGGTGGTCTCTTTTGTAGAGTATGCGCCACCCCAGTTGTTAGAGGATTATGTTAAGTTCTTAGTTTGAAAGAACTATTTATTATTTCATTATTATATTATTATTATTGTTGAACAATTTAGTTAGACGAATGAAAATTGGTTAGAAGAGAACTAAGTTACTGTAGTCGATAAGACTCACATTTATGATGAGAGAAAAAGTGCTTAGTCACAGGAATCGAGGGGGTTTAGTGGGATAATTTGACTTATCCACTAAACCTATCTTCCATGTTTATCTGTATAAAGTTAGTATTGGCTTCTTGAGCAAGTTTTACATTTTCTATTGCATTTATATTTTATTCTCAAATTTTCTCTACACCTTTTCTCTTGGAAAACCTAAGACTTAAGGCTTGCTTGAAGATTGGGGCTCGTTGTACTCAACCAACTCCTTCATTGTTTTAACACCTGGTAAAAATCGATGAACTTTAGGTTATATTCATGGTTCTTTACATGACCTTGGAGTTGCATGCTTTTGGGTCAGTTTAGAGTGTAAGGAAGAAAACTTCCCGATTTTGAGTTTTTTGCTAATGTTTTCTACAAGCTTGTTTAGTTTTTTGGTATAGTGATCTGATAAGTTTAACTATCTATATTATGGTTCAAGACACTCCTGAAAGCTCTTGAGATAAGGGCAAAAGTCTTGTTGTTTAAACTTGCTGCATTTTCTGGTGAGTTCCTTCTTACTTCCATATGTGTGTGCAATGCCTTTGTTTATAATTTTAGTCATGGTAATTAAGTATCCACATTCTATAAAGATGATATGTTTGCACGTGAGTGATGAATGTTCATTGTTATTACTTTGAGTTGGTTTGTCTGTGTAAATGGAGTAAGGACCCTTTCTTCGTGTCTAAGCTACTACCATTTTCTTTTGCAATAAGCATTATGAATTAAATAAGGAAAATGAATTCATGATGTTACTTTCAATGAAATAAAATCATGCACAATAAATATGGACTATTGGCAGTTCAACATCAAGATCAAGATCCAATCTAAAGTTCTTAATCCAAGAGATTGCATTGAGGAATTTCGATCCAAATAAATTACTAATATTTAAATTTCCTAGCAGTTTAATATTCATTAAGGGGGTAGATATTCATCAAGTAGTCAACATAACTCAAATATAAGATTTAATAAATTGCCAACACCTAAATATGGAAATTACCTCCTACAAATTTAGTGGGTAGGAAGTGGGCACCCTCGATGCCAAATTTCCAATTTTTTATTTTTAACACTTTATACTACATTTAACTTAATCATCCGTTGAATGTGTTCATTTATCGTGCAAGAATGGTACTCATAGGCACTCATGCATCGTTGAATACTGATTTTTCTTCCCTCTTTTTTTTCCCTTGATTATCGTTAGTCCAATTTTCCTTAATTACCATTAATTAGTTTGAGTCCAATTTTTCGTTAATAATCATTATTCCAATTTCTTCATAATTGTTTTTAACAATATTAAAGTGAACATAAACATCAAAATCTTTGCTTCGCTTACCATTATTGCCGTGTATAACATTATTATGAAACATTTATATATTTGACTACAATAAAATGAATCAAGAAATTTTTAAGAAATATGATAATAAATATGAATTTTATAAAGTAATTTAAATGGTAAATTGATAACTATTGAATTTTTACTTTGTTTTGCTTATCATTATAAGTAGATAATTAAAACATTTGCTTAATATAATATTTGGTACCAGAACTTGACACTTTTTATTAATTTGGTACCTAAATTTTTTTTGGCACAATTTGATATTGAAACTTGGCACTTTTTCTTAATTTAGTACTTAAACTTTTTTTGGGTCAATTTGGTACCTAAACTTAGCATTTTTTTCTAATTTAGTACTTAAATTTTTTTTAAGTTCAATTTGATACTTAAATTTATTAAATGTAATACAAATTACATAAAATAGTAACGGTGTTAAATTTTTTTATGCTACAAAAATATTGTCAATATTAGAAGAAATTCATGTTAAAAAAAATACGTATTGGGCTATGCTCAATGAATTAATATTAAATAAGAAAATAATTTTAAAATCCCAAATTAAAAGAAATACATTATTTTCAATTAGTAAAAAAATTAATTAAGTAAATAAAACTAAAAGTAATTGAACATATAAAATACAAAAAATATCATATCATCTGTCACATGTCGGTCATGCATTGATTATTTTTGCTACTTCATAAAAAAATAATATTGTTAATATATTGGAGTAATTTGTAAAACGTTTACAAGTATCAAATGGAAAAAAAAAGTACTAAATTAAGAAAAATAGTTAAGTTCAAGTACTAAACTAGACTCTCAAAAAGTAAAAAGTGTCATGTTTAGATATTAAATTAGACAACAAAAATTTTAAGTACCAAATTAAAAAAAAAATCAAATTCAGGTATTAAATATTATATTAAGCCTAAAACATTCTTCTATTTACTTATTATTGAATTTTTGCTTTGCTTACCACATATATGCATATATACGTTGATTATGGTTTGAAATTTTTCTATATTCATATTTACATTTATAATTAACTCACCTCATATAATTTACTTACTATAAAACTTACAACTTAAATTCTCAAAAGATTAAAACCTCAATTTTCACCGACATAACCAAAACCTGCCAAAGCAATGTCATCTTTCGGCCCTTAATTTATTTTCACAACTTGGACACAGAATTAGATGAGAAAATTTATGGTTTTCAGATTTTTGGACTCTCCCTGCAATTATAAATTTATTTATTTATATATTACCCCATATGTTGAGCTAGCATTTCACCAGTTAAAACCTTTTACATAAATTGATTTTTTTTTTTAAATATGAATAAATACAACTAGATTCTCCAGTTTCCTATTTGACTATCAATTTTTATTAAACAACTTGACTCAATAAATGACTTTTTATTTTGGATTCATCGTTTAATTAGTTAAATATTTACATACATAAGGATATTATTAAGGGTATAACAAAAAAGGAAAAAAGAGAAGAAAGTCTTGTTCTTCTTTTTGAAAGGATAGAAAATCTTGTGAACTTAACAAGGTTATCTAATTATCAATAAGGCAACCAACGTGGAACTGTTGTGAGACTATAATTGAATGGCTGTAATATTAAAATTCAAAAATTCTCATTATCCAATGTGAAAGTAGAAAAATTTTTTAGAGATGAAAATTAAATTTTCATTTTTACAAGAATTTAAATAGTTTATATTTTTATAATTTTAAAAAAGTTAGATTAAATTTTTATCACTTTTAAATTAAGTTAAAATATAATTTTATCTTTATTAATTTAAAATTTTAAAAAATTTAAATGTTTGAAATGAATTTTTTCCATCCCTGCCTCTCTCCTTGTTTTTATGGATTTATAAAATAAAATAAAAACAAAATTACAAATACGTTTCGATAATTAATAGACCCCTAAATCGACTGTCATTTGCTCCTTTCTCAAACATGACATCAAGTGTGTAGTTTCGTGAGTGAGTCATTCTCCCATCCCAATAATGCAAAGTGAACACAAGAGAACAAAGACAAAAAGTGTCTACTATATAAGCTTTAGTCCAAGGAAGGCAAGGTTAGTCTCGAAGAAAGAGTCTCTTGTTTCTGTTGCTGCTTTGTTTGACCTTTACAAGTTAAGTTTCTGTTTTCTTTTCTTCATCTTTCTGACCAAAGTTCACGCTCAAGGGCCAATCGCATTTATGGTATCAAATTTCGCATTGGAGAAGTAGGGCAGCCTTCAAAACATTGAGCTTGCTAGCTGATTTTTATGGAAAACCACAGCATGGCGACTGCAACTCCGGAAAACAAAGATAGCTTTGCTACTTCCGGAAATGCCGATGATAAGCAGAGCAAGGCATTTGTCAATAATAACGAAAAGGGTGGAATTAAGACGATGCCCTTCATCTTAGGTAAGCTTTTTGACAGCAGTTGGAATCCTAGATTATTTATTTATTTATTTATTTCTCGTATGGCTAATTACTTCATCGTGTATGTTCCAGTAAACGAGATATGCGAGAAATTGGCAATGGTGGGCTTCAGTAAAAACATGGTTAACTACTTGACACAGCAGCTTCATATGCCCTTAACAAAAGCAGCCAACACCGTGACCGACTTCAATGGTACCTCGAGCTTGACGCCATTGCTTGGGGCTTTCATTGCTGATTCCTATGCTGGGAAATTTTGGACCATCACTGTCGCAACGGCCATATACCTAGCAGTAAGAATGGTTGCCTTTTTCCATAGAGATTTTCCGTTCTGAATACTGAGGGTTTTCGATTTACCTACCTGTGTGTGTAGTTGGAGGACAAGAAGCATCAATTTTACAGTTTACTTATATAGTCGGAACATTCCAAGAAATGATTCAATCTCTCTTTTTAGTAAAAAAAAGCAAGTGTCTAATATTGACTAAATTAATTAGACTGATTTTCCATAAAAGAAAAATTAATTAGATTGACGGTCTCTTGTCTGTTAAAAAAACTACAATCTGATCTCATCTGATCTGATGATGTGAACAGGGAATGATAGTCCTAACACTCTCAGCAGCACTGCCACAGCGACGGCCACCGCCATGTGCAGGTGACCAAGTTTGCCAAGAAGCCAATGGGAGTCAAACGGCTGTTCTCTACCTGTCTCTTCTACTCGCAGCCTTAGGATCAGGCGGGATCCGGCCATGCGTGGCGGCGTTTGGCGCAGAGCAATTCGTTGAGGAGGATCCTACGCAGCCTAAGAAAACGTGGGTCTTCTTTAATTGGTATTACTTTGCATTGGGAGCCTCAATATTACTGGCATCAACGGTGCTTGTGTATATTCAAGACAATGTAGGATGGAGCTGGGGCCTTGGAATTCCTACCTTAGCCATGGCTTTGTCCATAATTGTATTCCTCATTGGTTACCCTCTTTACCGAAATCTGGATCCTGCCGGCAGTCCCTATACTCGTGTCTTACAGGTCTCTGTTGCCGCTTTTAGGAAGAGAAAGATTCCCTCGATTTCTGATCCAAAGTTTTTGTATGTCAACGAGGAGCTCGATGCATCCATTTCCACAGACGGTCTGCTTCACCATACAAAGCAACTCAAGTAAGTTGCCACTTGCCTGCCTTGATTTCAGATCATATGATTTAAATTTATTCAGTTTCTATTGAAAATCTAAACTCGTACTTCTATTCTAACTGACTAATCCACCTGTGTAGATTTCTGGATAAGGCTGCCATTGTCACTGAAGAAGATAGTCTCAAGTCATCAGAAAAACCCAATTTCTGGAGACTCAACACCGTCCATAGAGTTGAAGAACTAAAATCTATATTGAGGATGCTACCAATTTGGGCAGCTGGTATTCTATTTGCCACATCCAATGCTCAACAGAACACATTTTCATTGCAGCAAGCCAACACAATGGAAAGACACCTGACCAAGTCTTTTGTAATTCCCTCCGCTTCCATGTCTGTCTTCGGCATGTTATCAATGCTCATCACTATAGTCTTATATGATCGCTTATTGGTTCGTGTTGCACGGAGGATCACAGGCCTTGAACGGGGCATAAACTTCTTGCAGCGGATGGCCATTGGCTTTTTCATGGCAATAATAGCAACTATGGTCGCTGGATTCGTTGAAGTGAAGAGAAAGCATGCAGCCTCGGCTAGTGGCCTAATTGACAGCCCCGAATCTACAATTCCCATCTCAGTATTTTGGCTTGTTCCGCAGTATAGCCTTCATGGCATTGCCGAGGCGTTCATGGTAATTGGCCACCTCGAATTTTTCTATAACCAAGCTCCCGAGAGCATGAGGAGCACCGCCACTGCTTTGTTCTGGACATCCATATCCGTTGGGGACTACACAAGCACACTTTTGGTTACGCTAGTCCACAAGTATTCCGACTGGCTTCCTAATAGAAACTTGAATAAGGGGAAGTTGGAGTATTTCTATTGGTTGCTCACACTTTTGCAAGCTCTGAACATTGTATACTACTTAATATGTGCAAAATTTTATACTTTCAAGCCTCTCAGCCACAAAACAGAACATGTTGAGGGGGTTGAACTCACTACCCAGGTTTAATTGCGTCTTTCCCTTAGCATGAGAAAGGAACAGTCTTATATATATGTATTATATAAAACTTAATTAGCTTGTACAAGAAACTTGAATTAGATTTTCAATAAGCAGGTATATGCAGGCAACGAAGACCTTGAGCCTTGTTTGTTTGTTTGTCAGTCTTTTTGTGCTTCTCCTCGTTCATGCTTCATGCGTTTGATGGGTGTAGATGTCTACATGGGGTAAAAGTATAATGGAGACCATTATATTAAGAAATAGATTGTATTTTATTCCTCTATTAAAAAATAATAAATTAATCATTGTATGTTAGAAAAAAGTACAAATTGATCGTTTGATTAAAAATTTCATCCATGTGTTGTTAAGTGATTAGTTGACATATTCTCTCTTCCACCCACCCTGCTTTAGTATGGATTTTTAATTTTGAAAACCAATATCACTTCTATATGTTGGATACATCCATCTCCACTCCGTTCCGTCCCATCCCGCTTCGTTTCAATTTCATTTTTGCTATTTATCTTTAAAATTTTTAATCATTTTAAAGTCAAGTAAAATATTTAAATACAATTCTTCAAAAAGTTTATTTAAACCTAAAACATAGGTTTTTTTATAGCACATTACTACATTTTTACCCTTTTAATAATTATATATATACAAAAATAAAATGATAATTTCATATAATGGAGTAGAGTAAGGCAAGATAAGTAATTATTATAACTACTTTATATCCACTCTCCAAAACAAAAATCCACCCCAGCCATTCTCCACATCCACTTTCCAAAAGAAAAAAATTCACTCCATTCAAAACATATCGGTTCAAAATCCATTTGACGATTTAAGTTTCGCCATCTTTAAGATAAAGTAAAAGTACTATAGATGCCCACGTACTAAAAGTCGGATTGCATTTTGTCTATTTACTCAAAAAAGAGCAAATTAGTTCTTACATGTTAGATCAAAGTGCAAACTAGTCATTTTGTGAAAAGTTCAACCAATCTCTATTTTTAAATGATGAGAAGACTAACAGAGTAACCGGATTGCGACATGTGGTATGCCATGTGTATCTCATATTGATGTGACATATTTTGCCACATCAATAAATATTTAAAAATAAATAAAATTTTAATAATTATTTTAAGAAAATAGAAAATTATTTAAAGTTTATTAAATTTATAAGAAATTATAAATTGTTTTGAACTATTTAATGATTATTTATTTAAAAGAATGTCAAAATGAACTTAGATAATTGGTTGTCTAGGTTCAAATGAGCCTAACAACTTTTATTTGGGTTCATTCTCGAGTTGTTTCCTAAATAATTATTAAATAATTATACATATTTGTGTATGTATATATTTGAATTCTTTAAACACGTGTATATATATAATTTTAAAAATTTTAATCATTATTTATAATTTCTTATAATTCTTAATAAATTTTAAATAATTTTTTTATAATTCTCTATTTTTTTATTTTTTTTATTTTTGAAAAAAAATGTCTACGATTAAATGAACTATGAAAATCATATGTTTAGGCTCATTTTGGATGTGGTTATAAAAATAATTATAAAAAATTATTTATTTTTAGGATTTTTTTAATTTTTTAAAAATATTATCACATCAACATGATGTACATGTGACACGCTATGTGTTAATGGTTGGTTCTTGTGTCAACAACAAAAGCATTTAATAGTAAAAATAAATGAAATTTTTAACAAAATGATCAGTTTAGTTGATGCATTGTGAAACTAACTAAAAATTTGTCTAAGGCAAGTGCACTTACCAATTAATAGTATAGTTAAGATAAGCAAAGATATCGTTCCCATGAAGACTAAGAGTACTAGTAATTACTGTCTTTCTATTATTTAACCGAATAATTCGAGTGATTGAATAAGATCTAAAATTGACTAAATTAATTAACTAATGAACATGACAAAGAACATATCACGAAAATAATCGATTAACAACCAAGAAGCGACACAACATTCAGGAAAAAAAATTACTTAGATTTCATTTGTCACTATCAATCTAAATTACACAATTTCTTTACTTAGTATCTTGATTCGTAAAAATCCCTACATTATGCTAATATCTCTTTCGAGAATAAAAGCAACTAACTCTAGGTTGATTAATTGAAATTTCTTTCTAATTAAAACTCTTATTATTGCATTAACTCATGTCATAAATCCCTCTATTAGATTTGATTCTAATTCGATAGATTTATGCCATCCTATTTCTAGGATTGCATATAACTTTACTCAACTATGTAAGATCTACTCTTAAACAATGTCTATTCAACCTCCGATTTAAGCACATCGAACATGGGTCAATACTTTAGAAATATTAAACCAAGAGTTTAACACACATAATTGAGAACAATCAATTAAGTATTTATTATGTAAAATAAAAATTAAATTACAGAATTCATCATAAGGCTCATCTTGTGATATCCTGAATTAGGGCCTAATCGGAATAGTGGTTTCGGGACCATAAATACGAGATAGAAATAATTATTTTATGATTATTTTGAGGTCTATGATATTATTGCATGATTTTGTGAAAATTTTGTGAAGAAATTCTATGCATAAAGTGATTAATTTGAAATTAGGGACTAAATTGAATAAGTTGCAAAACTTGCATTCTAGAAGTTTTTAGTATGAAATTGCTTTGGAATATTAATTAGGAGATCTTAAATAGAAATTTGACCAATTTCTAAGTTTTGGACAAAAATTGGACATGGATGGAAATTTTGAAAGTTTAGTAATGAAGGGTATTTTAGTCATTTGGTAATTAAAAGATTAAAAAAAGGAAAAAGATGGAAAAATATGTCCATCTTCTTCATTAGGACAAAATTTCAAGGGTTCTCCATAGCTAGGGTTTGTTTCAAGCTTCCAAGTTCCATGGTAAGTGATTCCAAGCCCCGTTTTTAATGTTCTTTACGTTTTTGGAGTCCCGATAACTTGATTTAGCTTATTCTAGCAATAATTTAACCTAGGGTTTATATTTGGAAAAATACCCATAGGTGAAATGTGTTTATTTTGATGTTTTATGGTAGAATATGAAGCTTGAAATTGTGTTAAACAACTTTTGCTAAGCGATTTTACGTGAAAACGAGTAAAATGACAAAATCGGTAAAAATACCTAATGTTCATAAATACATCATAGAGTGTGAATTTGATGTTGCTATAGAAGGGAAAAATGATCATAATGTCATAAAACATAAGAAAATAGGATGAAGTTTAATTTCCGAGCTTTGAGGTAAAAGTGTAAATATGCAAAAGTTTAGGGGCAAAAATGTAATTTTGACAAAGTTTGAGTCAAGGACAGTTTTAATAAATGTGGGTATTAAATAAGCTAAATTTGTTATTATAGATCAAGAGAAACGAGATTCAAGTCGTGATCGAGGGAAAAATAAAGTTTTCGAGGAATAGGCTTGATTTCTAACATATTGTACCGAGGTAAGTTCATATGTAAATATTGTAATATAACCATTATTTTAAATCATTTAATGCTATTTATACGATATTATGATTGTTATCATGCAATTCTATGCTTTGTGGTAATTGTTGGACAACATGCAAAAAAATTATGAATTATGTGAAAAATGTGAAAGACTACCGAAGTATTGTCACTAGTATTCCAAGGAGAATGGTAAAGGAGTACGAACGAGGAAAGTGCTGTTGAACCTTAGGAATAGATTAGGATACTTGGGCATTCGAACTCGTTGAGTTGAGTCCAAGTTCACTTATGGATGCGAACGCCCGAGCTCGTTGAGTTGAGTCCGAGTTCGCTTATGGGCGGGTTACATGGTAGCTTGGCTACATATGTGGCACTTATGTGCAAACTTTCCATGTATCTGAATTATATTCCGATGTGTTCAATGGGTAAAATTCTAGTAATATGGAAGAATACTCAAGATACAAGTGATGTATTGGTAAGTGTTGTGGAATGGGCACTTTGGACAGGTATGTACTTAACCGTCGGGTTGAGACTTGATACGACAACAATAATATGGTAAGATGATGAATGATGAATAGAAATGTGATATATGTTTTGGTGATATTATGCTAATGTTGGTTGGTATAGTTGCTTTATTAAGTTATTTATTATTTGCATATGGATTTACTAAGCATCTATGCTTACTCCCTTCTTTTCATTCTTTGTAGTTTTGACAAGTCAATTTGGAGATCGGGACGGTCGGAGGCACGCTCACACTATCACTGGACAATTGCAGTATAATGATTTGTAATTTTTGGAAATATGACATGTATAGCATTCCAATCATTTTGTGTGTATAATCTTACGATATGGCCCACGAATGGAATGGAAATGTTTGAGAATGATTAGCTATTGGAATGGCTAATCAAGTTTATATATGATAACATGTATGCTTTATGTCTTAACTAAACCATGAAAATCCTTGGAAAGGTAAAATTGGCCACAAAACAGAATCAGTCAGTAGCAGTAACGTGAATTTGAAAAATCACTAAAAATAGTAGAAATGGAATTAAATGATGAATAAATTGTGGAATCGAAGCTTGATGAGTCTATTTTCATGTGAAAGAAACAAAACAGGTAAATGAGTTATATTTTATGAGAGATTTAAGTTTTGATGGAATAGGGTCAGAGCGATCTATGAATCCCCTGTTCTGACTTTATAAATTCACCATAAATTGTAAAAAAACAATTAGGAGTTTTACCTTAAATGTATGAAATCCTTAATGAGTCTAGATTTATGAGAAACAAACGGCATAGTCATTGAAACTCTGTACAGGGAGATATATGATTCGTAATACACAGGGGTTAGAGTAGCCGAACCCTGAAATAGGGGAGAATTTAACTAATAAACTGTACTAATTGGCCCAGCCAAAAATTCTAGGAAAAAATTAGTAAGTAGATATATGAGTCTAGTTGTATGAAAAATTTACGGAATTGGATTTCGAGTTTTTTAACTTGAGATATGATTTTTTTAACGACTCTGACGCAGATGGACAGTTTACTACGAGAATTGTTTGAATTTGTTTAAATGCTAAAATAAGTTTAGTAATGTCTCATACTCGACTCCAGCGATGGTCTCGGGTAATGGGGCGTTACACATCTCCCCTAGGTATTTAGAAAATTAGTCCATGCTTGAAAATAAAAACAACCAAGAGACAGTATAACTGAAAGAAATAAAGAAACTCATGATAACTTCCTAAGAAATCAAATGAGAATCTTTAATCTTGAAGAAAATCTGCTTCAAAGTCAGCTTCAATGGTGTTTTTCGAGTTGTTTTCTTGAGTATTCTCTGATGATTTCCTCCTATCTTCTTATTTTTGTTATATATACATCTTAGAATGCCCGAAAAATCTGAAAAACGTGATTTTCACAGTTCGGTTTGAAATCTTGTGAAATCGACATAGCCGTGTGAAATGGTTCAGCCCATGTGACTCCTGCAACTTGCTTCGACACTTCAATTTTCACTCGTTTTTCGCTCTTTTTGCTCCCAAGTGCTCTATTAAGTATTAAAACATGAATTTAAATGATTAGGAGTATAAAGTTTACAATTAACATCGGATAATCATCCAAAAATACATCAAGAATGAAATTAAAACATATTATCTTTAACACTTATCATTGATCTTTAATTATACATATATGGACTACTTTGCCATTTTTTTAGTAGAGGGAGAAAAATACAACTAGACTTTTAATATAGGGGCCTCCATGATACTTTTATCTAATCCTAGTCATCCTTTAATTTCAGATAACTTATATAAAAAAATTGAAAAAGTCAAACTATCGCTTATCACCGTATATGGGCGAAGTTTTGTATGAAAAGGTCAATTTTTATTTATATTTTACATAAAAAGATTAATTTATCTATTCTTTTAATAGAATGGGTAAAATATAATTCACCTCTTAATACAAAAATTACCATAATACCTTTACTAGAAAAAAAGCTTTTCGAGTATACTAACAGGTTTTCATATTCGAAAGAAACATGAAGTATATTAAATCCCAATAATTTTATTTTAGATTATCATTCAAACAGTTGAAATACAGATTTTCATGGGCCATTACCATCATCAATTCCTTATTTTAGCTAGCTTCCAAACCATACCATATTGAATATTGCCTTGCTACGGGAAAGGCAAAACTAAGACATATATTGAATATTATCCTGCTACACAAGGCTGAAAATATGTTGAATATGACATGGCTATTCGTTTGCAACTGACTCTTGACTCAATACTTGGTATATTTTATGAATGATGATTGACAATTGGTGTATTTTATGGACGGCGATGTCGATTGGGAACATTAATATTTTATGAGAAGCAGCATGCATTATTAATAGATGTGGTTTTGATGCTCTTGACACAACTAGCAATTATACAAGTAGAAATAATAATCTAAAATTGATATTCGCATTATTGTTGATATAATTAACTCATAGATTCTCCTTTTTTTAACTACATTGCTAAATATGATCATGCATTTAAGACGGCTTCCTGTGAGTCTTACCTTGATTTGTTTAATTTGCATTATTGAAGGAAAACGTTAAATATGGTTTGTTTTTCAATCCAATTCCTAACCATGGATAGCACCAACACCAGGAGAAATCAATATTTTGGTTAAAAACACACAAAACTTCTGTTGTATAAAAGATTTTGTTAGATCCAAAATCAATATTTTGTAAAGGTAAGGCATTTTTAGGAAACTATCTTAATAATAGTTATTTCTTCTTTATATGTAGAACGATCAAGAAATATTATTCTCGAGATACAATGCTTTTATTCAAACGGAACAATTCGTACTACCTTACGAGTTGTTTTAAACTAGAATGAAATCCAGAGGTACACAAGAAAAAACGAATATACTTTTAATGGTATCTTTATTTGAGAATTCAATTCTATTTTTCAATTTTCATTTTATGTATCTATATATAGAGTACTAAAAGATACCTATGTGCTTCTTTGAAAGGATACAACCTTTCTTTTCGAAATGCTTATGAATAGTTGTATCTAGTTTTAATTTTTATATTACAATCTTTTTTTTTCCGATATATAATATATATGATTATTGTATATATTATAAATAATATAAAACTTTAGTAGCACATTTTATTTGAAAATAATTTGTATAATATTATATATTATATTCAACAATTTCAATGTCGTCCTAGCTTAGCTTTCTATTTAATTTCCTATGTACATGGTAAGATAGTGACAAGTTCAAAGAAGACGCCATCGACTAATAATGTTTTATGTATGGATTAAATTGACGTGAGAGATGTACGCAAATTACGAAGTGTTAGATATCCAAGTTAAGTGTGTGAATGAGATATTAGTTTTTGTAAATTATTCGAGTTTGATTTAAAAAAGATTTGAATTTAATTTAGTAATTATCAAGTTAAATTTAAGTTATCGATCGATTTAAATTTGAGTTTAATAATATTTGACTCGAATGACTTGTGAGTTTGATCAAGTTTTTTATATCTTTATGTTATTAAATTACGTTTTTGCTCTTAATATATATTATTAACCTTAAACTTAATTATTCAGATGAGCTTGATTTTGAGTACAAAAATTAGTAAATGAGCTTAATTGAACTAGGCTCGAGTAGCTCAATTATATCTCGAATAGAGCTCGAGTTTAAAAATAGATATTTAATCGAACTTTAAATTTTGAATTGAGTTCAAACTTGATAATATTAGGGCTCGACTCGATTACACCTTAGCGGAGGAAGACCAAGAGATCTATAGCAAAACAGCCAATCCTATAGAAAGACTGAAAATGGTGATTAACAGAGGTTTCTATGGAAAAAAAAAAGTGGGATAAATTCGAGACAATATAAGCCCCTTTATTTCACTTTCTGTTGGTGTAGTAAATGATACAGAGAATGGATTATGGAACTATGCAAGGAAAAACATGCTGATTTCACAAATCAAATTTAGCACCCAATAATACCGTAACTTCAATGGAACTGTTTGCACGATGGCATCGCTCCGACTGATTCTCATCATGGAAGATTTTGGACAACTACCGCATATACCTTCAAGTTAAGAAATCTTTTATCCTTCTCCAGTTTTTCGCCTCATTTCATTACTGTACATTTTAAAAATAAAAGGTTTAATGTATGTTTGTTTTCTTATTTTGTATCTACTTTTTTTTTTTAAATTGATATTTAAACTATTATCTCATTATCCGGTTCAGTCATTTTCTTTAATAATATTAAAAATAATCGACCGCCACATAACGGTAATTAAAATGTGTCATGTGGCACATCTAACCAATTACAATATATCATGTAACAATTAAGTTTATTTAGAATAAAACATTAAATTTAAATAAAAACATCCTTGGCTTTGACTCATTATTGATCGGATATTAATTGGCATTGATTGGTGTTGATTGACATTGATCACTATTAATCAATATTGACTGTCATTGACTATTCAAGTGGCATGTTCACGTGTCATTTAATATTTTTCAATATTATATATATTATATTAATTAAAAATATTAAAAAGTCAAATGTAAACATAAATAATTCAAAAATATTAAAAAAAGTTTTTAAAATATATATTTTTAATAAAATTATAAAATATAGAAATATAAATTTTAAAAATTCAAATTAAAATATAAAAATGAAGAGTTTTATATAAAAAAAAAGGAATTTAATTTTTTTAAAAATTGAAAAAAAACTTAAATATTCAAAAATATATATTCTAGAAATTTTTTATTTTTTCAACAACTTTAAATTGTAAAAATTTTAAAAATATATATCTGAATTCAAAACAATTTAAGTTTTCTCAAGAATATATATATTTTAAAATTTTAGTTTTCCTTGAGAAAATTTTTAAAATTTAAATTTTTTTCTTAATTTTTATCAAAATTTTCAATTTGTATTTATTATTTTCATTTTTAAAAATTTATATAATTTAGAATTTTGTAAAAAAAATTATTTTTTTAATTTTTTATATATTATATGATTTTTTTACATTTTTAATCAAAATAATATATAATATATTTAAAAAATAAAAAAGATACATGACATGTTCTAATAGCAACATGTGAATGGTCAATGGTGGTCAACATCGGTCGGCATACGGTCAATGATGAGTTAAAGTCAAAAGTATTTTTTAAATTTAAATTTAATATTTTTATTTTAAATAAATTTAATTGTCAAGTGACACATTATAATTGGTTGGATGTGTGATATGTTATATTTTAATTAGTATCATTTAACATTTTTTTTAACGTTATTAAAAAAGAACTAAACCAAAAAACAGAATGTGCTGCAAACAACGAGGGAAGAGTCAATCAAGTTGACTTGGGGAATTAGTGCTGATAGTGTTTAATAGAAAACTAGGAAAAGCGAAAAAGGAAAACGATATTTATTGTTCTGGTTAATTTTAGGTAAGTAGTTGTATTCTATTGTCTAAGAAGCAGTTAAACATCAAGTAATTCCCTGAGTGAGAAATGGCATGGTCTCCTTCCAGATGAAATAAATCATAGCAATGGAGGGAATGTGAATAATGGTTTTTGCCCGACTCTTCCCTTAGGATTTTTTGTAATCCTTTGGAATTCCCTGTCCCAACTCCCAGCTTGTCTCTGAATCCCATGATAGCCAAAATTTGCTGCCCAATTTGTTTGGTGAAACAACATTCTGCAATCAGAACAGATGGTCTTTCGTCTCCTTTTCTCGCTTACGTAAGATGCAGGTTGCATCAACTGTCAGGTAATAAGCTTTACTTTGTGACACGCCACATCTTTTATATTCCAAACTGCTGCTACCTAGTATTCATTGCCAACAAAGGACAAAAATATTATTGTCATCCTCCTATCCTACGTTGCTTTTGCCATTTCACCTTTGGAGATCCCACTTACTTCAAACAAGCATGACATTTTTCATTTACCACATAATATATTTTCAGCAAAATAATTCAATATCACATTAGACTATTAACTTTCAATTATTATTAACTTCATTAGCACTATAAAAACAAAAGCCCCTACCAATTATAAAAAAAAATTGAGTTCGCTAAGGACTAATGGTTTTTATTTATTTTCAAGGACGAACTGGGTACATCAAAGTTTACTCATGCCAATGAGTAAGGTTTACTCATAACTGCCAAAAAAAAAAAAAACTTGTTTGACCATTCTACAAAATGGAAAGTTTTTAAGACACAAGCACAAATTGGATCTTCATGCAACACTCGTGAGATCAAATTAAACCATTGGAACAAGTTTAACAGTTAAAATTCTCAAAAAAAAAAAAAAAAACAATAACAACAACCAAGTTTACATGTCATAACTCCAATATAAAGGGATTTGTGCAAAATTGCTCACCGGTGCAATGGTCTATGAAATTATTTTATAAAACTATTATAAAAATTTATTATTTCTACAATAAAAATTATTTCATAAAACAATTAATTAAATTACTTAATCATTTTATTTTGCGGTAACTACAATCTAAAGGGATTAGTGCAAAACTTTCTTTCATAAAGTTATACAAATTAATCATTTCAAAATAATCAATAAATAAAATACTAACTCTTATCTTTTCTTTTCTTTTTTTTTTTCTTTTCTTACTTCTCTAGTAAAGTTGTACAAATTAATCATTTCAAAATTATGATTAGTTGGCTTACTAGTAATAAATTTCACCAAAAGAATAACAAAGGAGAAAATATTTAAATGCAAAAGCTCGCAAAGAATAGTTTACTTGACACTCCTCAACGAAGCACAAAGACAAAACAGCATATTGGTCTTATGGAGATAAGAATTTTCCCATCAAGTTAATGACCTGACAGTAAGCAATTGGCACATAGAAACTCAACCACCTTTTTAGGTTACTCAATTGAGCAGCTTCTACATAAGTAGCAATGGAGACATTTTAACAAAACATAGCCTCATGCAATGAAAGCATCGTCACATCATCAAGGGCATGCATGCTTGAGACTGGTATTAAGTTTGATTGGATTCTCTTCATTGCTAGGAAGAAAAGTCAAAGGAACTACGATCATAGTGGAGCTGCATTAGCAACATATCGAAAAGGGAACACTGATTGAGTGAAAGGAACTCACATAAAGGAAAGAATTAATACTAAATTTACTCAAAAATGAATAAAAGAACTTTAGCTTGAATATTATTGAACTAGAGGGGTATTTTTACATATAGAATAAAAGAAATCAGGGTTTTAACCAACTAACAGAATCTTGAACTATCAACCAATTCTGTTTACAATTGATTCTAATATTCACCCATCTATTACTGTGTTGTGATATAAAGTTTCTCTTGCAACTGACAAAAATGAGAGGTGGATAAAAGTTTGGTGAGAATATCAACAATCTGATCACATGCAGGAACTGTGCCAACAATTAAAGATCCATCTAAAACTTTCTCATGAATAAAGAAAAGATCAAATTCAACATTCTTGATTAGAGTGAAGAACGGTATTGGCCGCAACAACCATTGCACTGGAATTATCACACCAAACAATAGGTCGGTCTTTAGAAGGTAAATGAAGTTCCCGTAGTAATGATTCAAGCCATGTAATGTCTGTAGGTGTAGCAATTATACCTCGATATTCTGCTTCAGTCGTCAATCGTGAAACAACTTGTTGTTTCTTGGAGCACGAGGAAACTAGATTCCCACCAAAGTACACAGAATACCAAGTGGTTGACTGGCGATCGTCAAAATCCAAACCCCAATTTGCATCTGCATACCCAACTAGAGACAACCTGTTAGTGGGCGTTATTTGTAACCCATGGTCAATAGTAGTGCAGAGGTAACATAAGATTGGTTTGATGGCAACAATGTGAACATCAGTCGGATCGTGCATGAACTGACATATACGATTAACTGCATACGCAATACCAGGTCGGGTAAGAACCACATATTGTAAGGCACCGGCAATGCTTCGATACTCTCGTAGATAAAAAATGGTGTCCTCATGTGTTTGGATGGAGAGTAAGAACTAACCATGGGTGTAGGGATGCCTTTAGCTTTATCCATATGACATCGTTCTAACAAGTTGATAACTCTTGAAAAGAGTTATATTTCATGCCTTTAGACCTAGCTAATTGCCTGTACTTAAGTACATTTTGTCGAATTTTTTAGGATATTTTATTTAGCATTTTTAAAATTGCATTAGGACTTGGACTCTATTGGAATTAGGTGCTTTTAATCACTTGCTGTGGAGTTTTTTGTGTGACAGGAACAAGTTTTGGAACGAGAAAATAAATGAGTGAAGTTTTGTCAAGGCAAATTGTAGATAGTTTGCCAGCACGGATGCCGTGCTAATGCCAGGAAGACCAAGTCAACATTTTTCATGCAACAGTCCCAATGCAAATTCAAACTTGTCCCAGATAAATCCCTCTAAAAGAGGAGAAGATAATCACAAGCTGTTAGCCAACCCTATCCTAATCTATCTATAAAAGCCGATGAAGGGGACCTTACAAACGGTAGAAAAAAAGTGAGAGAGATCTTTAGGCGTGAGTAGGGGTCCGGCTACACAAAGGATAGGAAGTCGAAAGTAGTCCTTCTTAGCCATCATAGGACGTTGTGTTGCCGGCGTGTGGACTGGGCAAACGAAAGCTTCTTTCTGAAGTTATTCCGTTATTTCCATTCATGTTTATTTGAAAGATTGAATTGAAGTAGTTAAATGCAATGCCGGATAATATTTTGGTTTGAAATTTTATTTCCTAGCCCATGAGCTAAATCTCATAGGGTTGGGATTACTTTCGATGAAAATTTAAAATATTTTTATGGATGTAGTATTTAAACTTAAACTATTTCATTTGATTGTTCCTATTTCTTAATTAAAATGCAAATGATCTCTAGACATAGAAGGCTATTCACATGCTAAAAATTTATTCTAATTTCGAGAGGTTTGGATTGCTTGGATTAAAATTAAATGAAATGAGCAAGTATTCATTCGACACTTGTAGTCGACTCTAGACATAGAGTCACAATCATATAGAATGAACCCATGCAAGATATCTAAAAAGCCTATAGGCATGGGCAAGGTAACTTGAGGTTTTGCTCTCGCGAGAGACAGACCATTTTAGAACTCTTTTGTGCAGTAAAATAGATACGATTTTGCCAAGGCATTATTAACAGTAAGGGTTGATTTTGGGTAATCTTGACCTTCCGAATCAACATCACTCTACCCTTATTCTTTATCATAGTATATTTGTCACAACATATTTAGTTGTTTATTTCTTTATTTACATTTTATCCGGATAATCACTCTCATTATTGCCATTACATTTCTGCTTTCACTTTTGCCATAGCATTTCAAGTTATTAATTAATTCCATGTATTACTTACATCATTACTCCACTGATTACTATTGCATATTTATCATTGACTTTTCTATAGCATTAATCACATTTTATTATAATAACTTGACCACTTTTGTGCCTCAATCTGAACCTTGTGGGACTGATACTCACTCATCACTTTATTACTTGATTCAACGTGTATACTTGCACAAAATCGCATATCGTTTCACATGCGACACAAGTCAATGATGTATTTTTGCTGACAAAGATGAAGTCTCAAAAGACTCATCACCTCTATACCTAAGAAGTAGTGAAGGAATCCCATATCTTTAAGCGAAAACTCAGTGTGGAGTTGTCGAACAAAAACATCAAGCTTTAAACTGGAGTCACCCGTAATAATGATGTCATCTACATACACCAAGACATATATCTAGGATAGATTAGTAATACGAACATACAAAGATGCATCAAATTTGGAAAGTGTGAAACCAAAGGATTTAAGAAAATTCTTCAACTTATCAAACTAGGCTCTTAGTGTAACATCCCAATTTGGGGTCTAGTTAGAACAGTGGTTTTGAGACCACAAATACAACGTAAGAAAATTTATTTTTATTATTTTTAGGGGCTACAATTTCACAGGATTATTTCGTAAAAATTTTGTTTGAAAATTTTGACGTTTGGGCACTCAATTTGGTCAAAAGGACTAAATTGTAAAAAGTGTAAAACTTGAGTTCTAGAAGCTAGAGATGTCTAATTGCTATAAAATTTTAAATTGGGGGTCCTTATATGGTAATTAGACTATTAGTTAATTTTTTGGACAAAAATGGACATGAAATAGGTGAAATAGAATATTTTTAAGTTAGGGGCATTTTGGTCATTTGGTAATTAAAATAATAAAAAAGGAAAATAAAAGCCAAATTTATGCTCATCTTCAGCCTTTGGCTAAAACTTGCATGGAAGCCATGGCTAGGGTTTTTTTTCAAGCTTTCCAAGCTCAATAGTAAGTCCGTTCTTGCATCGTTTTTAATGATTTTTACGTTTTTGAAATCCTCGTAACAAGATCTAGCTATTTCTACCATTTATTTGAGCTAAGGTTGATGTTTGAAAATTTACCCATGTGCTACATGTGTGTATTTTGATGTTTAAGGGAGGAATATGAATGTTTGTTGTGTGTTAAACGACTTTTACTAAGTAGTTTTCGGTGAAAAAGCTAAAAAGGACTAATTTGTAAAAGTTATAAAATTTATCATAAAAGTGTGATTTAGTGAAAATTGTGGGCTGCTATAGTTATAAAAATTATTTGGCTAGGCTTGAAGTACAAAAAAATTGAATACATTTCATTTTACGAGCCTAGGGGCTAAATTGCAAATATGTTAAAGTTTAGGGGTAAAAATGAAAATTTGTAAAAGTATGATTTTTGGGTCAATTTGAATAATGTGAGTAATAAAGAAGTTATATTTGAAATGTTAGATCAAGAAAATCGAGATTCAGGCTTAAATCAGGAAAGTACGAGATTATGGACTAAAATGGAATAATTAGCTGTGCTTGGATTCAAGGTAAGTTCGTACGTCAATAATAATGCAATGTTATACTTGAATGTTAATGCTTGATATTACATGAATTGTAAGTACATGTGTAAATAATGTGACAATGTAATATATTTTGATGTGTTGACATTATGTGATAAATGTTTCATCATTATTATGAATGTTATGCCTAATGATAACTTTGTAAGTATGAATGATATTGGTCGTTATCCACGACATTACGAGAAAGTACGATGGAGATGCTATGTGTCAAGTACGATGGAGATGCTATGTGTATGTGAGAAAGAATCCCGTTTGAACCTTAAGAATAGTTTAGGATACAAGTGACATGTCACTAAGAATTAAGAAGTTCGAACTCGTTGAGTGGTCTGAGTTTGTGATATATGTGGCATCCGAGCTCATTGAGTGGTTCGAGTTTATAATGGACGCGATACATGTGATTGAGTTCAGTAAGTTTTTTGAGCAAATAATCTGTACGAACCAGAACAAAGTGAGCTGATTTAGTCAATCTATCTACAATAACCCAGATTGCATCTTTCTTGCTCAGTGTCAACGGTAAACCGGATACAAAATCCATCGTAACTCTATCCCATTTCCATTCAGGTATCATGATCGGCTGAAGTAATCCAGAAGGTACCTGATGTTTGGCTTTTACTTGCTGACAGACTAAACATTTCGAAACAAAGTCAGAAATGTCTCGTTTCATACCATGCCTCCAATAGAGCTGTTTCAGATCATTATACATCTTCGTACTACTTGGGTGAACAGATAACCGACTTCTGTGAGCTTCATTCAAAATCATATAAATCAAATTTAAATTCTTTGAGACACATATTTGGTTTCTGAATCTCAAACAGTTATCAGCATCAACTCGAAACTTTGAATCAGCATTTAAATCACATTGAGCTCATTTTGCTATCAACTCATTATCAACCTTCTGGGCATCATAAATTTTTTGAATAAATAATGGTCTTACTTTCAATTCAGCTATTATTGAACCATCATCGGACATGGCCATATGCGTATTCATTGCACGCAAAGCAAACAGTGATTTTCGGCTTAAAGCATCAGCAACAAAATTAGCCTTTCTTGGTTGATAATCAATCACAAGCTATAGTCCTTTAGTAATTCTAACCATCAACGTTGTCTCAAATTCAGATCTTTCTGAGTCATCAAGTATTTCAGGTTTTTGTGATTAGAATAAACATAACATTTCTCATCGAACAGATAGTGACGCCAAATTTTCAACACAAACACGATAGCTGCCAATTCTAGGTCGTGTGTCGAATAGTTCTTTTCATGTGGCTTTAATTGTCTCGAGGTATAAGCTATAACTTTGTCTTCCTGCATCAACACACAACCCAAACCATTTAAAGATGCATCACTACAGATAACAAATTCTTTACCGGATTCTAGCTGAACTAGCACTAAAGCTTCGGTCAAAAGGGCTTTCAACTGATCAAAGCTTTTCTTGCACTTTTCTGACGACTCAAACTTAACATCTTCTTATAATAGCTTTGTCATCAGGGCTGCAATCATAGGGAAGCCTTTCACAAACTGTCTATAATAACCAGCAAGTCCCAGAAAACTTCAGACTTCAGAAACATTCTTAGGAGGTTTCCAATCAAGTATAGCTGAAATTTTACTCGGATCAACCCGAATACTCGATGCTGATACAACATGGCCTAGAAAACTGACTTTGCTTAACCTGAATTCACATTTACTAAAATTTGCATACAACCATTTATCTCGCAGAGTCTGTAACACAAGTCTCAGATGTTCGGCATGTTCAGTTTCATCACGAGAGTAGATCAAAATGTCATATATGAATACAATCACAAACCGATCCAAGTACTGTCTGAAGATCCGACTCATCAAACCCATAAAAACAGTAGGTGCATTAGTAAGTCCAAAAGGCATAACCAAAAACTCATAGTGTTCGTACCTCGTTTGAAAAGTAGTCTTCGGAACGTCGGAGTCTTTAACTCGCAACTGATAGTAGCCTGATCTCAAATCTATCTTCAAAAACACTGTAGCCCATTTCAGTTGATCAAACAGATCATCGATCCATGGCAACGGATACTTGTTCTTTATAGTCACCTTATTGAGCTGTCTATAATCAATGCACATTCTCATAGTTCCATCTTTCTTTTTCACAAACAGTACTGGTTCACCCCAAAGAGAGAAACTCGGTCTCGCAAAACCTCTATGTCAACTCTTTCAACTGAGCTTTTAATACTGTAGATGCCATTCTGTATGGAGCTATGGATATCGGAGTCGTCTCAGGCATTAACTCAATACCAAACTCTACCTCTGGAATAGGTGGCAAACTCGGTAATTCTTTAGGAAACACATCTGGATACTCACATACAACTGGCACTGATTCAATGTTTCTTTCGGCCACTTTATTGTCAAGTACATAGGAAAAATAAGCTTCACAACCTTTTCTTACATATTTCTAAGCTAGCATTGAAGAAATCACTGCTGGTAAACCATTCAAATCACTAGATTCAATCCGAATGACCTCATTATTCCAGTTCCGTAGATCAATGGTCTTTTTCTTGCAGTTCACAATAACATCACGTATAGTCAACCAGTCCATACCTAGAATTATGTCGAACTCATCAAATGGCAGTAACATCAAATCAGCTGGAAAGCATAAATCTCGAATCATCAAAGGGCAATTCTTACACACCTTATCAACCATAACACACCGGTCCAAGGGTACGACACTTTAATCACAAACTCAGTAGACTCAACAGGTAGAATCTTGCTGAATACTAAAATCTCACAGACATAAGAATGAGTTGAACCAAGATCAATCAATGCAATTACATTAGTATCATAGAGAGTGAATGTACAAGTAATGACATCTGGAGATGAAGCCTCCTCGCGTGCGCGTATAGCATAGGCTCTGGCAGGTACACGAGCCTCAGATCTGACTGCTGTATCTTTAATCCCTCTCTGACTGCCACTCGTATTACCCGTATTTTTGGGTGGTCTCCCCCGAGCTGCAGTATTTCTCAATCTCGTGTTTTGCACTGGATTCTCTTCAGCTAACCCTAAACAATCTCAAATATAATGATCTATCGATCCGCATTTAAAATAGGCCAGATCATGCAATCTGTAACTACCGGGATGTCGTTTACCATAATGTTTACACTCGGGTTGATTTAATTTGACATTACCCACAGTGGCTACTGAGGTAGCTCTCGAGCTCACCGGTGGTCTGTTCTGATCTCGTCGAGAATAACCCAAAGTGCCTTTTAAACGGCTAAAATCATCTCGGAACTTCTTTAGTGTTGACTGAACTAATTTACTGAATGATCTCTTACGCGAGTCTCTAGCTTCAAAATCAACTTTTCTTTTCTCTTTCCAGAGCTCTTCAGCTTTGCAGGCTCACTCAACAAGTACCACAAACTCTTTTATCTCAAATATGCCAACTAACAGTTTAATGTCTTTGTTCAGCCCATCTTCAAATCTTTTACACATTATAGCTTCGGTAGAAACACACTCTCGGGCATACCGACTGAGTCTCACAAATTTTCGCTCATATTCTGTCACGGTCATCTGACCCTGTTTCAGCTCCAGAAATTCTTTACGCTTCTTATCAATAAATCTCTGGCTGATATATTTCTTACGGAACTTAGTCTGAAAGAATTCCCAGGTCACCCGCTCTCTCGAAACCACTGATACTAGGGTATTCCACCAGTGATATGTTGTGTCTCGAAGCAAGGATATGGCACATTTCAAACATTCATCCAGGGTACAGGACAACTCATCAAACACACGGATAGTATTATGAAGCCAGAACTCAGCCCGCTCAGCATCGTCATCATTAGTAGCTTTACACTCTTCAGCCTTATGTTTTCTGATTTTATCAATAGATGGCTTATATAATCTCAGCGGATCACTTACCTGAGGTACAACAGGTATCGAAAATGGATTAGTCGAGAGTAGAGGTTTTTGTGCAGCTGAATTAGTCTAGATATATTAAGTAAACCAATCATTCATCATTTGATAAAATGTTTGTTTAGCCTCACTTTCTTGATTACTCAAAGTTGTTCGAGAATCAGCCGACGCTGTCCCTTGCGTGGGAGCAGGCGCTACACTCTCGACATCATCAGCTACAGCTCTGTCGAGATCTATTTACTATATGAAAACATATTTTCAAATGTCAGAAGTCATCACACTATCGTAGTAATAATATGGCATGTATGACTAGACTCACACACGCTACGTTAGTCCTAGAACCGACTAAACCATAGCTCTGATACCAATAAAAAGTAACACCCCTAACCCGTATTCGTCGTCAGAATGGGGTTACGAGGCATTATCAAACAAATACAATTCATAACAAACTTTCATACTTTGATTCAATAAATCATATAACCTCCAAGTTATATTCAGTCAACATTATATGAAAACATGAGAATCGAATATTAAACTCATATACAAATATTTCATTACATATCCAAATCATGTATGCACACTATCAAGTTTAACCTCATATGTCTAACTAATCAAATAGGCATTTATTCGGTCATAATCTTAACCTCAATAAGCCATACCATAATCAAAACCACATGTTTACCAAAATAAACCAATTACCAAATCATATCCATCAACCATATATAATTATATACTCAACCAAACAAATTATACTAACATACATTGCTTTTATAACCGAATTAAAAGTATAAATTCATTCAAATATATGCATCAACTTGCTACATAAATACTAAGCTACCAACTTATATATATAACGTATGCATACTTATCAAATGTGTTCGTCAATAACCGAATATGCAAACTTATCATTTATTAATTTTAAGCAAAGTATATATAACAAATCTTATATTAAATTTAATATCAATAATTAACCACTTTAGATAATCAAATTTATGATATGGCAAAGTCATTTTGTAACTTATCAAAATATGTAATTCATATAACATATTTATCCATTTTCAATTGCAGTTGCCGTATTCATCATCTTTAATAACATACATGTCACACATATATTTTATACTTTAAGATAAATACATAACAAACATGTATATTAACTAATATATATAAACATCATACCAATACATTAATTACTTATGCATATTTAAATGCCGAATCATGTAAAACGTACCTGCAAAACTTATAGCAATTCTTTCACTTTAAGCATACATTATGAACTTGTAAAATATCACAAACCACAACCGAGTTCGTAAACACAGTTATTTATCATATGTCATACTCGAAATCAACTAAATGCACATATCCAAAATCACCAACTATTTTCAAAGTATTACTTTATTATTCAATCATCTAAACTAAATTATCAAACCCATCGTATCAAACATTTTAATCAAACCATCATTCACTTGAAGACATATATTGAACATAACACCAAATCACAACCAAGCGTAACCATCATCAAAACAAGGCATTAAAAACTAAGCATAACTAAGTATTAAGCCATTTTCGCATGGCTCATAGTTACACAAACCGAAACTGAACAATTCAAAACATAATTCAGCCTATACATGCCATAGTTCCAAAATTCAGTTTATAAAATACCAAAGACGGTCGATAGTGTGATAGGCTTGACTGACGATCCCCGAGCTTGTAACTTGAATCCAAAATCTATAAAATAGAAACACACATAAAACACAGAGTAAGCTTTTGAAGCTTAGTAAGTCATAAGCAAATAAACAATTCGATAACATTGTGAACCGAATTAAACCAAGACAAATTATAATATTATAACACATTTAAATCCAAACATATAAAGTTCATAATATATATACATCCATTCTTAGTTATCACTTTGACCGAATATTCATGTAGCTAAATTATCATTTTTCCATTTTACTTTCACAACCAAATAATCATCACAAACCTAGTTCACACACCATGGACTCATAAGCCCATGTGTCACAATATAATCTCATATACACATACTAATCATATAACCGAAAATATCTCATCATATATACACAAATATAATGACTATTCATAACATACTTACTACTTATTCACAAAGCCAAATATACATATCACATGCACATATTTGCATTTTATACAATTTGTAACAAATAACCAAGGTATTTACTTATCATACCTCAAGTTGGTAACAAGTTAATTCATACCTGGCATATAGCTCATTTTACACATTCGAACTCAATTTACCTTTGCTCGATGAACCATTCAAATTTGGATAGGACACTCGGATAATCACACATATATCGTACGTTGCCAACGTCCCAGACGTGGTCTTACATGTAATCACATATCGATTCCACTGTCCCAGATAGGGTCTTACTCGCACACATATATCGGAATCACATAATGATGCCATGGTCTTACTCACACACATAAATCGGAATCCTATGTCATGACATATGTATCCTAACTATTCCTAAGGTTCATACGGGGCTTTCGGACGTCGTAACTTGGTCGAAACGAATTCGAAAATGTAGTAGTCAAACCTTTTTATATTCGGCCATAATAAGTATAAATTCATACATTTCATAACAGCATATATATATATATATATAGCATTTAACTACAGTTAAATATGTCTATTTGCTTATAAACTTACCTCGGACGTTATAAAATGGAACAGGGCAGCTAGTCGACGACTTTCGTTTTCTTCCGATCCAAATCCGATTTCTTTGGTTCTTGATATAAACATATTCAAATTAAGTTCATTCAAACATATTTTCAATCAATTTAGTCCAAAAACATATAAATAGACAAATTACCATTTTACCCCTGACATTTATAATTTTTACAATTTAATCCCTATTGCACAAAACACAAAATACACCAAATTTCTCCATACCCAAGCTAGGCCGAATATCACCCATGCCTATACAAGCCCATATAATTCATTTATTTCACATTTTAGTCCCTCAAATTATCATTTTTGCAATTTAGTCCTAATTACTCAAAATCATCGAAAACTCTAATACAAAATATGTTAATCTAAAACATATCTTTCATATTTCATCATCAAACAACAAAAATCACAAGCTCTAAACAATGGCAAAACTTAAAATATTCAGCAAAATAAAAAATTCAAGCATGGGTTTTGTAGTACTTGAAGCAACGATCTTAAAAACGTAAAAATTATCAAAAATCGAGCTGAACTCTTACCTTGATTGAGCTTGGAAAGCAAACGAACCCTAGTTATTTTATTTTTCTTTCTTATTTCGGTAAGAACATGAAAATAATACATATATGGCTTTGTTTATGATATGTTTATATTATATTAACTTGTTTTATTAATTTAACATATTAACCTTAGTTTAAAAACATTATATTATCACATTTACATGTCCTTAACCGTCCACTTATATTACTAATGGCCTATTTACTTAATAAATGCCTCCACTTATAAAGACAACGACAAATTAGCTCTTTTAAATTTAACCACCAAATTTTTGTTTTACGCGATTGAGTCCTTTTATTTAATCGGACACTCAAACGATAAAATTAAATCACGAAAATTTCACAGATATAAATTCACACAGAATAAACATAGAAAATAATTTTAAAATATTTTTCTGACTCGGTTTCGTGGTCCCGAAACCACCGTTTCGACTAGGGTCTAAATCAGACTGTTACATTCATTAAGTTCGATTTCAAGGCTTAAACAAATTATGGTTATGTTTGGTTGTGAGTTTGATGTTTCGGCCATTATATATTTATATGTGGATCATGGTTGATATATTTGCTAACGGTGATGAAGTTATGTTAAAGTATATGTGTATGGTATATTTAGTATGATGTAAAATTGTGGTTGGATATTTTTGTTGAGTGATATGCATGATATATAAGTGTGATGTCTTAGGTAAATGGCTATGATTTGAAGTATTGGTATTCGGTTATGAGATGAAGTAAATATGGATAACATTTATATGTTTTTGATCATTGGTTGTAAATGAGACTTTAAGTATAATGAATAGCTTGTGAAATGATCATGTTTTAATTCGACAAACAAGGTGAATTAGCGTTCTGTTAATGTTAGATAATTTGGGTAAGATGTATTTGTGATTTGAAAGTGGGTTGTTTTGGCTAATAAGATTAATTTATCATACACATATGTTTTTGTGTATTCGGTTATGTATTGATTTAATAATTATACATTAGTTGAGATATATTTGTAATATGTTTGACAATCATAAATTTTGGCTATATGTATATTTATTTACTTAGCCGAATATGTGATCATTGAATTAGTCTTGAATATGACTTTTGTTACTTTGCATGATAAGTAATATTAGCCTGTTAAAATTCGGTTTTTGTATGTTAAAGTTTAGACAAATAATTGCTATGTATTATGCATAAATATATATATTTGATGCGTTAATGTGAAAGGTAAAATATGTTTGATTTATTGTTTAGTTCTTTCAAATGTTTCATGTGTGTAAAGTAATAGAGTATAATGGAAATAGACATTAAATAAAGCATAAGTATTTAGCATGTTTAATATTCGGCTGAAGCTTTTGAAATTGATCATATGAATAGTAACTTATGCTTTTAATTAAAAAGATGGTTTGATACAAGTTTAGTATGTGGCTTTGTTATTGTGGTTTAATTATTAAGTAAATTTTATATGACATTTTGTGTGTATTAATGGAATAGCAAATAAGTAAGCTTGGTTTAGTCAAAAATTATAATAAGGTTGCATGTATATTTGGTCTTGAATAATGAGTAATGAGTTGTTTAATTCATATGCTTATATTCGGCCAGCTGATAATAATTTATGGTTGGATGTTTATTGATTTACGTGTAACCTGTAATATATTGATTTGGTTTAGTATTCGTTCATATATGGTGAATTTAATTGATTAATTCCTATATGTATCCATGAATGTCCGGAAGTTGTGTCTCATTCGATAATACATCGTAACCCCATTTCATCGACAGATACGGGTTAGGGGTGTTACACAGATAGTAACACATCAATCAAACAGAATCAGAGGTGCACATATTCAATCGACCAAATTCAGAATCAATTATGCTTGTAGCTATTTACTAGTAACATCACATAATACTTAATCAAACTAATAAACTAACACCCTATTTACGTACAAACGTACAAATTCGAGCTAATCAAAGTCTCTACCAACTTTACTAAGGCATAACTGAGGGTCGAAACACACAGAAACACCCAGGAGTCAAAATCTGTCACTAAATAAAAATCTATGAAATAGGGCCACATGGCCGTGTGGAATAGGCACACGCCCGTGTGATGAGGGCAGGCACCCGTGTGACCAGGGGACATGGCCGTGTGAATAGCTTGTGTAACTTTCTGTCTAAATTGGCTAAAATAAGGTGTAGGGCAGACACGGCTATGTGAAAGTCTCACAGACTCGTATGCCCATGGGACACACTCATGTGTCTAGAACACACGCCAATGTAAAATTCAACTAAAATCCCCAAATTCCCAAATATCGGCCACATGGCCGTGTGGCAACAAAATTCATCTAGAAACCCTAATTCCCAATTTTACACTGCTGTATGAACCGCCCATGTGCGGCACACGCCTGTGTGGCCACCTGAGTGGTCACGGAACGAAATCAAAACATGCTGAAAACATGAATTTCCTTAACAAAATGAATTGCTAACATCATTAATTCTAAAGATCCATGCTGAAATTGACTGAAATCATGTAAACCAACATCAAATGACCCTTACCCACTCTAATTTCAGAAACACACAATTTGTTTTTAGAAACATACGAAAATTGTTGAACTTCATAGAATTCATCAGTGATCTAGTATCAAAATTTAACAGTTCAGAAACACGCTTGAAAAGCACTTCCAACGCACATCAAACGATCGGTGCCTCAACTATCCTTTTAAAAACTTCTACTCGATTCTGATTTGAAACAAGAATGAAAAACCACGCTATCCAACGAGATGAAAAAAACTCATGAAAATGAAGCAGAAAAAGAAAATATCAAAATTGGGGAAAGAAAAGAAAAAAGGAAGCAGAGAAAAAAATGAAAGAAGAAAAAAAAATGAAGAGGGAGGAAAAGAACAAAAAAAAGAACGTGGGAAAGACTTTTGGAAAAGTAATTAAAAATCAGATAAATATTTTAAAACTTAAAAAAATATAAGAAATACTACTTCCCCAAAACACACATAAGGATTCGAACCTAGGACCCAAAAGTAAACTAACACATATCCAAACACCAAACCAGTAGGCTCATTCTGACACTAGAATGCGAAAATAAACACAATAGATCAACCTACTCACTGACCCTTACTTCAAACCTCAAAGCTCCTAACCCTAAAATTTAAGGTGTTATATAACTTTCGTCAATTTATTATTTTCAACGACAATGTCTTAGGAAAATCTAAAGATAATAATGCATTTTAAATTTAAACAAAAATGACACTAAAGAACACAAACAATCCAAGTAGAAATCTTTAAGACATAAAAAACATTAGGTAGCTACCCTATCTTAATAATTTCTTAAACTTCAAACTCAACTAAAATGAACACCCTTACTAAGATTCACTCGAGCACTCAAAGTGTTTAAGGTTCAAGTAATGTGCATTCAACAATTGAACAAGAAATGTTATTACCATAGGCTTGCTTGAAAATCAAATCTCTAGCACTATAGAAATGATATGACATACCAATCTAGACGTCTTTACAAGGTTGTAACAGGGCTTAGGTTAAGGGTATAGAGCATGTCAAAAATAGTTGGTTACAACTGAGAGTCAAGTTGATAAGTTACCAAACAAGAAAAGAAATTAGTTGTTGAATTAAAAGAATTTGCATCAACAAGAAATAAAGAGTGGATATGAACTTTTATAGAAAAGATGAAACTAATGATCTTAATCAATTTTTTTTGTTCAAATTTTTTTCTTTCTTTCTTTTATTAGAACATAGAGAAAATTCAACAATGCAAATGATAAAACATAGTCAGGCAACTAACAGAATCGAATCTCGACAAAAAAGGGAGTCAATAAAAAGAATTTTACAACATTAATGTGGTTTATAGGTTAACATGAACAGTTGTTACGTAAAAGAAATGTGTTAGGGTCAACGGGGTTTACTAGGTGTCAATTCAACATGTAAGTTGTTTAAAGGTTAAATGGCTTAAATCCTAAGTGCCTCAATCATCTCGGTATATCAAATCAATAATATGGTCTCAATATGTATAACCGAAGCAAGTTTAAGAATAACAAATCAAGTAGACATACTCACAGCCAAAAATAAAATGAGCAAAAAATAAAATTTATGCTCTATAGGCTCAAAAGCTCACAAAAAATTATGGTTTTGATGTTAAACTTGTAAATTTAAAATTTCAAGATAATGATTTTGTAACAACCTGTTTTCAATTAAATCGGAACAATAGTTTCAGGACCACAAATCCAAGTCAGAAAGAAAATTTATTTTAATAATATTGACTAGTCTGCATTATGATAGGAAAGACGTATGAAAATTTTGATAAGAAAATTTTACCGATTACATGTTTAATTATAGAAAGGGCCAAATTGCATAAAATGCAAAAGTTGAGTTCTAGTAGCTATAAGTATAAAATAGCTATGGAATTCAAAATTTGAGCTCCTTATATGGTAATTAGACCACTAAAGAAAAGTTAGTAGATATTTTTGGTGAATCATCCATGGAAAATTAGAAAAAGAAAAGGACTAAATTGGAAAGTGGAAAAATTTAAAAGATGGTAAATTAAATAAATGTTTAATATCATCATTTTATATCATCTTCATACCCGAATACATGGAAACTCTAGGAAAGAGAAATCAAGCTTTCTTGGCTTAATTGGGTAAGTAATCTTGTCCTATTTTTAGTAATTCAAATATTTTTGAGATCTGAATAGCCTAATCTATCTATTTCGGGATCAATTTGAAAAGATATTAAAGTATAGAAATTTTTCCATGGATGGATATGCTGAAAATTTGAAATTTATGGTAGAAAATGAAAGGTTGATGATAGATAAACAACTTTCGTAAAGTGAATTTTCATGAAATTGTGATTTAGGGACTAAATTGTAAAGATGTAAAATTCATAGAAAATTTCTAATTTTTATGAAATATATGTTCTATAAATGTTATATGTAAAAATCAGTTAGGCTTGGAATAAGGAATATATTGCATGAATTTCATTTTTCGAGCCGAGGGACGAAATCGTCATTTATGAAAAGTATAAGGGCAAAATGATAATTTTGCCTAGGATGTGAATTGAATTAAATTAAGTATGAAATGGATTAAATTGACGTTAAATTCATTTATAAAGACCCGAAAAGATCTAATACTATAACACCCCTAACCCGTATTGGTAGTCAGAACAGGGTTTCAGAGCATTACCAGAACATTTAAAAACATTTACAAATGACTTATGTAAATTACTATTCATTTACCGAGATCATTCAAAACATCCCTTGATTGGGCCTTTGAGGCCCAATATGAGCATTAGAATCGAGTTGGGACTTAATTGGGAACTTTAAGAATTTCTCGCGACTTTTCAAAATTTTTCTAAGTTCAGGGCTCACATGCCCGTGTGGTCTAGGGACACGCCCGTGCTGGAGGCCGTGTTCGACCCCTTGTAACTCTCTGACTTGCACACACTACCATGCCACATGCCCGTGTGCTAGGCCATGTGTTTAATCAATTCAATTCGAAATTAGGTGCAGGTTTCACACGGCCAAAACACATGCCCGTGTTCTAGGCCGTTTGACACACACGGCTGAGAAACATGCCGGTGTTTCTGCCCGTGTGCTCAATTCTGAGCATTCTTCTTTTCAAAATTAAGGTGCAGAGGACACACGGCCTAACCACATGCCCATGTTACCAGGCCATGTGTCATACACGGTCTAGACACATGCCCATGTGGACAAAATGAAGCCATTTCTAGCTTCATTTCTCACCCAAAATTTCACCCAAGACCTGTACTTGAAACATTCAACCAATACTAGCCATTCCAAGCATTTAAATTAAATGAACTTCATCATTCAATAAGGCATATCATTACATGCACATGCGGTTATAAACTTACCTTAGATTAACTTAGGCAATAACAACCTTTGATAACATATATTCAACTTAACACATTTGTATATATATATATATATCATAATAATCCACTTAGTCATACCAAAATGAACCATCAATAGCCATTCCAATGGCTAGGTTACAAAATAACATTTCAAGCCACTATTGGTCAAGTTGTCTTATACATGCCATTATACGATAATGATTTTACTAAATATACTCAAAATGACTAGTTGATAGTGTGACGATGCTCAAGCGATCTCCAACCTTCGCGAGCTTTCGAGCACTATAAAACAGAGGAAAAATAAACGGATTAAACATTACATGCTTAGTAAGTTTGTATAACAGAAACTAAACTTACCAATCCCGTTTATTAAATCTAAACATACAATAACAAGTTTTCCATCCATTTGGCTAAATTGCCTAAACACATCGTCCAATCAAACATGTTATTCACAAAGTTTACATATACATCAAGTAAGAATAGATGAGCTCATCATGCAATACACTTTCAAGACATTATCATTTCATCTCATAATTCTCATACCATGTCTGAATTATATGTCCGTTGAATCATTGAAATTCCATCAATTCTTATTTGATGGTACCCATTACGGCTCTTAATTAAGGTAAAAACTCTCGAGCCACATATCGTATAACAGGATTACCAGTCTAGGCTAAATCTTTTATATAATGTATGCTCAAAGAGTTTAATTAGGATTACCAGTCCAGGCTAAACCCTAACTGTAACGTATACTTGAGAGGTATTATATCAGGATTACCCGTCCGGGCTAAATCCTTTCTATAACAAGGTTAATGGGATTACTCGTCCGAGCTAAATCCCGTCTGCAACAAATGCAGGACCTTACTAGTTTCGAAAAACGTATATAATCATCGGAATTTGATATTCAATCGGGACTTAACCCTTTTTTCATCAATTCAAGCATGTATTTAATTTCTCATGATAGCATTCAAGTAATGTACATAAATATAAATCACATTCCATATAATACAACATTCAATTAAACATATTTACATGCCGGATTAAGTTACACGAACTTACTTCGACACTTGTTCGCGTTAGAAATCTACTAATACGAAACCTTTTCTTTTCCTCGATCTAACCTCAAATTAGTGTTGTTCAGATCTATATAAATGAATTTAACCATCAATTTCACACATTTCATATTTAAATGGACTCAATTTACGTCTTAGGTAAAATTACCATTTTTCCTTTATCTTCTCTATAAATTCCAATTTTGTCCCTAGGCCTATGAAACTTGTGCAAATTATTCCCTATTCCAAGCCTAACCAAAGCCCCATTACAAATTTTACAGCACATGTACTTAGAAAAATTCAGAAATTTTCATCAAATTTTACAACTTTACATTTTAGTCCCTAAATCATGTTTTTATCAAAAATCACTTTGTAAAAGTTATTTATCTATCAATAATCTTTCATTTTCTACCATAAATTTCTAATTTCCAGTATATACATCCATGACTCATTTTTCATACCTTGATAACTTTTCAAATTGATCTCTCAAATAGAGAGATTAAGCTATTACGGTTTCAAAAATATCAAAATTACTAAAAACGGGACAAGAAAACTTACTCAATTTGACCTTGAAAGTTTCTTTTTCTCTCATCTAAGGTTTCCATGTTTTTTTAGGTTGAAGATGATGAAAATAAGATGATATATTTTCTTTTCATCTTTTAATTAATTAAGTATTTTGCTATTTCCAATTTAGTCCTTGTCCTTTTTCTATATTTCCATGAATGAGTCACCAAGAAAAATCTACATACTTTTTTTAATGGTCTAATTACCATATAAGGACCTCTAGATTTGAATTCCATAGCTATTTAATCCTTATAGCTACTAGAATTTAACTTTCGCATTTTATGCGATTTAGTCCTTCTCGTAATTAAGCACTTAATCGATAAAATTTTCATATCAAAATTTTCACATGACATGCCTATTATAACACATACCATATAATGAAATAAAAATAAACCTTATTTTTGGATCGGATTTGTGGTCCTAAAACCACTATTTCGATTTCACTGGAAAATAGGTTGTTACAACTCTCCCCTCTTTAGGGATTTTCGTCTTCAAAAACCTTACCGGTAAAAAGATTAGGGTATTGCTTCCTTATAGTATCCTCTGGCTCCCAGGTAGCTTTTTCAATACCATGTCGTTGCCAAAGAACTTTTACTAAAGCTACCTTCTTATTTCTTAACTCTTTTGTTTCCTGGGCTAAGATTTTGATTAGTTCTTCACTATAAGTCATATCTGGCTGAATCTCTACCTCTGCCGAAGAAATAACATGTGAAAGATCAGATTGATACCGCTGTAGCATAGACACTTGAAAAATATTATGAATCCGATCAAGTCCTGGTGGTAAAGCTAATTGATAAGCAACTAGTCCAATTCTTTTTGTAATCTTATATGGTCCAATGAACCGTGGACTTAGTTATCCTTTGCGTCCAAACTGGAGAACTTTCTTCCAAGGCGATACTTTCAAGAATACTTTATCGCCGACTTGAAATTCTATTTCTTTTCGTTTCAAATTGGCATAGGACTTTTCATGATCAGAGACTGATTTCAAGCTGTCTTGAATTACCTTCACTTTTTTCTCAGTCTCTTGGACCAAGTCAACTCTGTGTAACTTTTTGTCACTGAGTTCTGCCCAATACAATGGAGTTCTACATTTGCGTCCATACAAGGCTTCATACGGTGCCATTTTAATACTAGATTGATAACTGTTATTATAAGCAAATTCAACCAAAGACAAATACTTTTCCCAGTTACCTTTAAACTCAAGTATACAACATCGAAGCATATCTTCAAAGATTTGAATTACCCGCTTAGATTGACCATCTATCTGGGGATGAAATGTAGTGCTAAAGTGTAACTGAGTACCTACAGCTTCTTGCAATTTGCTTCAGAATCAAGATGTAAACCAAGGATCTCTATCTGAAATAATAGAGATAGGCACTCCATGCAATCTGACAATCTCAGAAACATATAATTCAGCCAATCTATCCAAGGAATAATCCAGACATACTGGAATAAAGTGTGAAGACTTTGTCAACCGATCAACAATTACCTAAATGACATATTTCTTCCTTGGAGACAGGGGTAATCCCGTTACAAAGTCAATAATAATTCATTCCCATTTCCATTCTGGTATTGTAACCGACTGTAATAGTCCAGAAGGTAACTGATGTTTAGCTTTTTCTTGCTGACATATCAAACACTTAGATACGAACTCAGAAATATCTCATTTCATTCCTTGCCAATAGTACATCATTTTCAAATTACTATACATTTTATTACTACTAGGATGTATAGACATGTTACCATTGTGATCTTCATTCAAAATCTTCTGTACCAATTCTAAACCTTTTGGTACACATACTCTGCCTTTGAATAACAAACAACCATTAGTCCCAATCTAAAATTTTGAGTCAGAAGTCGATTCACTTTGTAACTGTTTTTCTTGCAACTTACTATCATTTTTCTTAACTTCAGGGATCTGTTGCAAAAACATTAGTCTAGCTTTTAACTCAGCCATAATTGAACCATCATCAGACAATTATAATATGGTATTCATTGCTCGCAAAGTATACAGAGATTTTCTGCTCAAAGCATCTGCTACTACAATGGCTTTTCTCGGATGGTAGTCAATAAAAAGATCATAATCTTTCAATAACTCAAGCCACCTGCGCTATTTCAAATTCAAATCTTTCTGTGACATCAAATATTTCAGACTTTTATGATCGGTGAATATGTGACATTTTTCACCAAATAAGTAATGCCGCTAGATTTTCAATGCGAAGATAATGGCTGCCAATTCAAGGTCATATGTCGGTTAGTTCTTTTCATGTGGCTTTAGCTGCTGTGAAGCATAGGCTACTACTTTACCATCTTACATCAAAACACAGCCTAAACCATTCAATGACGCATCACTATAAACTGTAAATTCCTTATCCGATTCTAGCTGAACTAAAACTGGTGCTTTTGTCAATAAAGCTTTTAATCTATCAAAACTCTGCTAGCATTTATCAGTCCACACGAAATTTACATCTTTCTATAGCAAATGAGCCATTGGAGAAGCTATCATTGAATTTTTTTTTACAAATCTTCGATAATAACCAGCTAGTCACAAAAAACTTCGGACTTCAGACACATTCTTCGGTGGCTTCCAATTAACAATGGCTGAAATTTTATTCGAGTCTACTCTAACACCTTCAGTAGATACTATATGCCCAAGAAAACTAACTTCCCGTAGCCAAAATTCACATTCACTGAAGTTGGCGTACAATTATTTCTCTCGCAGAGTTTGCAACACTATTCTCAAATGCTCAGCATGTTCATTTTCATTCTGAGAGTAAACCAAAATATCGTCTGTAAATACCACTAAAACCTATCTAAATACGGGCTGAAAATTCTGTTCATCAAATCCATAAACACTGCAGTGCATTTGTCAAGCCAAATGGCATCACAAGAAACTCATAGTGTCCATACCTAGCTCTAAAAGTTGTCTTTGGTACATATGATTCTTTTAACCATAGTTGATAGTAACCAGAACGGAGATTAATCTTTGAAAATACAGTGGCACATTTTAACTGGTCAAACAAGTCATTGATTCAAGGCAATGGATACTTGTTCTTTGTTGTAACTTTGTTGAGCTGTCTGTAATTAATGCATAGCCTCAACGTTCCATCCTTCTTCTTTACAAATAGAACTGGCACACCCTAAGGTGAGAAACTAAGTTGAGCAAAACCTCTATCAATAAATTCTTACAACTATACTTTTAACTCTTTTAATTCAGTAGGAGCCATTCTGTATGGTGCTATAGATATAGGTGTTGTAACTGGAACAAGATCTATAGAGAATTCTACTTCTCTATCCTGTGGTAAACCAGGTAATTCTTCTGGGAATACATCAGGAAATTCACATACAATCGACACTGACTAAATCTTTGACTCAGATACTTTAGTATCCAACACATATGCGAGATATTTCTGTGCTGACATTGCTGAAATCACATTAGGTAATCCATCCAACTTAACAGATTCAACATGAAGTAATTCATCATTCTCACATTTCAATACAGTATATTTCTGTTTACAGTTCACCACTGTATCATATTGGGTTAAATAATCCATCCCCAAGATCACATCAAATTCATCAAATGGCAATAACATCAGGTCAGCTGAAAAGCAATAACCTTTTACCATCAACGGATAGTTTTTACAAATTTTATCCACCATAAAACATTGGCCTAGGGGGTATGAAACTTTAACCACAAATTCAGTGAATTCAACAGGTAAATTTTTAATAGACACTGGGTTCGTACATATGTATGAATGTGTGGAACCAAGATCAATCAGTGCAGTAATATCAATATCAAACAGAGAAAATGTACCAGTAATGACATCTAGCGCAGAGGCATATTCTCTAGCATGAATAGCATATGTCCTTGCAGGTGTTCGTGCCTCAGATCTAATTGTTGTATCCTTGGAAGTACCTTTACTACCACTAACATTACCAGGGTGACAAGTTGGTCTGCCTCTCACAACAGGATTACTAGGCTTTGGAGTTGGCTTTATCTCCTTTTCAACTCTTTCTGTACAATCTCTGAGAAAATGCTCAAGTGAACCATGTCCAAAACAAGCTCCACTTCTAGACCAACATTCCCCATGATGAAATTTGTTAGAATGTTTACATTTTGATTTTGGGTTACCAACACTACCCACACTGGTCACAGATGGAGATGAAGACCTCGGGTTAGAACATTGAAAGCCGCGCTCTCTTCCAAAATATCCTGTAACGGTGGTAACATGATCATAATACTTCTTTAATTTCTTAGAAGCAAATTATTGTGACTTACTCATAGTTCTTTTTCCAGAAACCCGAGCCTTTCTTTCGACTTGTTTATTTTCTTTACTTAGTTCCTCAACTTTGTGTGCTCGATCAGCTAACACTACAAATTCCCTTATTTCAAGAATTCCAATGAATAGTTTGATATCCTCATTTAAACCCTCTTCAAAGCGTTTACACATGTCAGCCTCAGTTAGAACCCATTCTCTGGCATACTTACTCAGTCGAACGTATTCTCGTTCATATTCAGACACAGTTATATTTCCTTCTTTAACCTCTAGAAATTTTTTCTTTTTCTGATCAATAAATCTTTAACTCACATACTTTTTCCTGATTTTAGCTTGGAAGAATTCTCATGTAACATTCTCTCTCGGTCCACTGAAGTTATGGTATTCCACCAATAAGAATCTGTATCTTTCAGTAGAGATACTGTACATTTTAAACATTCAGTAAGCGTACAAGACAATTCATCAAAAACCCGAATAGTATTCTCTAGCCAAAACTAGGCCCTTTTTGGATCATCATCTATGATAGCTCTAAATTCTTCCACCCCATGTTTGCGGATTTTATCTATCGAAGGCTTGCCAATTCTAACATGTTCAGCACCCTATGGTACCTTAGGAAATGGTTGGGGTGCAGGTGGGGAAGGTCGTTGAACAGGGTTTGTTCTCAAGTACTGTGTAAACCATTCATTCATCATTTGAAAGAAGGCTTGTTTTGCCTTCTCACTTCGGCCCTCAGACATGGGCCTTTCACTACCAGACAAAGACGAAACTCTTTGAACTGAAGCTGAAGCATTGCTCTCAGCTTCTTCAGATTCAGCTCTAGCTCGGTTGGATGATATTACTATATGAAAAACACATTTAAAATGATTAGGAGTCATCACACTATCACAATTTATATAACGGCATGTATAGATAAAGTTGTGTTCGCTACGTCAAATCCGAGAATCGACTAAACCATAGCTCTGATACCACTAAATGTAACACCCCTAACCCGTATGCATCGTTAGAACAGGGGTTCAGATTATTACCAAAACATTCAGAAACATTTACAAATAACTTATGTAAATTACTATTCATTTACCAAGACCATTCATAACGACCCTTGATTAGGCCCTCGAGGCCCAATACGAGCATTAGAATCGAGTCGAAACTTAATCGAAAATTTTAAGAACTTTTTGCGACTTTTCAAAATTTTTCCAAGTTGCAGGGCTCACACGCCCGTGTGGTTTAGGGACACACCCGTGTGACCTTGGGACACGCCCGTGCAAGAGGCCGTGTTTGACCCAGTGTAACTCTCTTACTTTCACACACGGCCATGCCACACGCCCGTGTGCTAGACTGTGTGTTTAATTAATTCAATTCGAAATTTGGTGCAGGTTTCACACGGCTAAGACACACGCCCGTGTTCTAGGCTGTGTGGCACACACGGATGAGACACACGCCCGTGTGCTCAATTCTAAGCATTCTGTTCCTCAAAATTAAGGTGCAGGGGACATACAGCCTAACCACATGCCCATGTTACCAGGCTGTGTGTCACACACGGTCTAGACACACGCCCGTGTGTTTGCCCATGTGGACAAAATGAAGCCATTTCTAACTTCATTTCTCACCCAAAATTTCACCCAAGACCTGCACTTGAAACATTCAACCAATACCAGTCATTCCAAGCATTCATATTAAACAAACTTCATCATTCAACAAGGTATATCATTACATGCACATGTGGTTATAAACTTACCTTGGATTAACTTAGGCAATAACAACCTTTGATAACATATATTCAACTTAACACATGTGTATCTATATCATAATAATCCACTTAGTCATACCAAAATGAGCCATCACTAGCCATTCCAATGGCTAGGTTACAAAATAACATTTCAAGCCACTATTGGTCAGGTTGTCCTATACATGCCATTATACCAAAATGATTTTACTAAGTATACCCGAAATGACTAGTTAATAGTGTGGCGATGCTCAAGTGATCTCCAACCCTCGCGAGCTTCCGAGCACTATAAAACAAAGAAAAAAATAAATGGAGTAAGCATTACATGCTTAGTAAGTTAGTATAATGGAAACTAAACTTACCAATCCCGTTTATTAAATCTAAACATACAATAACAAGTTTTCCATCCATTTGGCTAAATTTCCTAAACACTTGCATCCAATCAAACATGTTAGTCACAAAATTTACGTATACATCAAGTAAGAATAGATGAGCTTATCATGCAATACACTTTCAAGACATTATCATTTCATCTCATAATTCTCATGCCATGTCTAAAGTTATATGTCTGTTGAATCATTAAAATTCTGATGGATGCTCAAGTAGTACATTTAAGGTGTACGATTCCATAATCAGTCAATTCTTATTTGATGGTACCCATTAGGGTTCTTAATCAAGGAACACACTCTCGAGCCACATATCATATAACAGGATTACCAGTTCAGGCTAAATCCTTTATATAATTTATGCTCAAAGAGTTCAATTAGGATTAGCAGTCCAGGCTTAACCCTAATCGTAATGTATACTCGAGAGGTATTATATCATTATTTCTCGTCCGGGCTAAATCCTTTCTATAACAAGGTTAATGGGATTACTCGTCGTAGCGAAATCCCGTCCATAACAAATATAGGACCTTATTAGTTTCGAAAAGCGTATATAAACATTGGAATTCGATATTCAATTGGGACTTAACCCCTTTTTCATCATTTCAAGCATGTATTAAATTTCTCATGATAGCATTCAAGTAATGTACATCAATATAAATCACATTCCATACAACACAACATTCAATTAAACATATTTACGTGCCGGATGAAGTTACACGAACTTACCTTAACATTCAATTAGGATTAGTGTTGTTCAGATCTATATAAATGAATTTAACCATCAATTTCACACATTTCATATTTAAATGGACTCAATTTATGTCCTAAGAAAAATTACGATTTTGCCCCTAACTTTTCTATAAATGTCAATTTTGTCCCTAATCTCGAAAAATGAAACTTGTGCAAATTACTCCCTATCCCAAGCCTAACCAAAGCCCCATTACAAATTTACAGTACATGTACTCATAAAAATTCAGAATTTTTCATCAAATTTTATAACTTTATGTTTTAGTCCCTAAATCATGTTTTCATCAAAAATCACTTTGTAAAAGTTGTTTATCTATCAATAATCTTTCATTTTCTACCATAAATTTCTAAATTCCAGCATATACATCCATGACCCATTTTTCATACCTTGATAACTTTTCAAATTAATCCCTCAAATAGAGAGATTAATCTATCCCGATTTCAAAAATATCAAAATTACTTAAAACGGGACAAGGAAACTTACCCAATTAGGCCTTGAAAGTTTCTTTACTCTCACCTATGATTTCCATGTGTTTTTAGGTTGAAGATGATCAAAGCAAGATGATATATTTTCTTTTCATCTTTTAATTAATTAAGTATTTTGCTATTTTTAATTTAGTCCTTGCCTTTTTTCTATATTTCCATGGATGAGTCACCAAGAAAAATTTACATACTTTTTTTAATGGTCTAATTACCATATAAGGACCTCTAGATTTGAATTTCATAGCTATTTAATCCTTATAGCTTCTTGAATTCAACTTTCGCATTTTATGCGATTTAGTCCTTCTCATAATTAAGCACTTAATCGATAAAATTTTCGTATCAACATTTTCACACAACATGCTTATTATAATACAGACCATATAATGAAATAAAAATAAACCTTATTTTTGAATCGAATTTGTGGTCTCGAAATCACTATTCTAAAACTGAAAAATGGGTTGTTACAAATACTGAGTTGGATCGAGAAAAATAAAAAGTATCTGATTAGTAGATCCTTGTATACGAGTGTTTATCGAGGTAAGTTCATGTAACTAAATTGTATTTATTTTTATGCTTGAATTGAGTGTGGTGTGTATTTATGTGAATTATATAAATGTTATAAGTGTATGAAATAATCACATGCCCGATAATGTCTGAAAAATGTTAAGTTCCGTTTGAATAATGAAATTCGATGGATATATGATTTCTCATATTGAATGTGGTCCTGCATATGTTGCGGACAGAATATAGCTCGGATGAGCAATCCTGTTATAAGCCCTCTCAAGCGTCTTGTTATATAGTTCCTGCGAGCATCTGGATCGGTAGCGATCTTGCATGTGTTGCATCCTACCGCAGCTCTTTGTGAGCGTCTTGTTACATGATTTGATCGGTTGTGATCCAACATTTATTGCAAACACAAACGTAGCTCTTCGAGAGCATCCTGATATAGGCTCTTATGAGCTTTCTGACATTGCTTGTAACACCCCTTACCCATGTCCGACGCTGGGACAGGGTACAAGGCATTGCCGGACTTAAGCATACACATACATGAAAAACCGGGCCATAAAATTTTAACCAATTTAAAAACATTCAAACATAAGCATATTGTTCCTCATAGGAGCCTACGAGGCCCAAAACATACATTAGGGGTGGTAAGGGACTAAACCGAGAACTTTAGAAAGTTTAGGAAAATTTTTTTTAATACAGAGCCACACGCCCGTGTGAGACAGGCAACATGCTCGTGGGCTCTCGACGTGTAACTCTCTCACTATAACGTCAGCACCAATTTAGGGTCACACGACCATATCAACGCCCATGGGCTAGACCGTGTGGTCAATTCAAAATAAATTGATTTTTCATAAAATGGTGTAGACTGCACACGGCCAGAGCACACGCCCATGTGGGTAAGTCGTGTCTCTCACATGGCCAAGACACACGCCTGTGTCTTAGCCTGTGTGTTTACTACTGGGCATACTGACTTGCAAAGTTTAGGTGCAGGAGACATACGGCCGATCCACACACCCATAGGGTAAACCGTGTGTCATACACAGCCAAGACACATGCCCGTGTGTCTAACTGTGTGGACAATTTAGAGGCTATTTTCCAAGCCAATTATCACCCTCAATCATTCATACACTCAACATTGTATCTTGACGTGCAACTTAGCATATTTAGGCAATCAAATATTCACTATCATGGCATATTCACATCTCTATAATGTCATCCTCTCGCATGCTCAATTAATAACACCATTTGGAAGCATTCCACACCAATTTTATTGGATGACCAAATTTTGTTACCATGACTTCAAGTTACACTTTCATGACTATAGTCATCCTAAGTCATTAAGTCATTCCTTATTTTCATGTACTTAATTCATATCTCATCATATATCCATCAAACAAGCCACATAGCACATCATCAAGGCATTAACACATGCATGCATGAACAATTAGGTTTACAACCCAGAAATCAAATATAAGTCATCTCACATGGCCATTACAAAATGAATCACTAATATTAGGGTCCTTTAAAACTTGGCCAACTTTGCATTACACATATCACAAAATAACCAAGTTCCCTATACATGATGTACTTAAGTTATCAAATTCACTATACCCAATATTTTTTTGATAGTGTGATCGAATACTCTAACTGCTTCCGATCCCTGAGCTAGCTTGGTAGAACTACAAAGGATGGAAAAGGAAGGGGGTAAGCATTAAAGCTTAGTAAGTCCACATGCAAATAATATGCAATGATAGTAAGCAATTATCATACAAAGACATAATAACATAACCATAAAGATTATTCATCATGCAAGCCTTTTTGTATACTTATCATATGTTCATATATATATATATATACATATACATAAACTTTCTCACCACAAGTTATTCTACATCAAGGCACTACTTATGAGTTTAGCGTATATACTTGTACTCACTTGTAGTATATCACATAACCATACCTTCTTTAACATGCCCTCCTCGGGTCTTTCATCATATTATTCATTGCATTACTCGTTAAACACTCGGAATACTATTGGATATGCAAAATAACTTGCACATAAGTGCCACATATACATACGTAGCCAAAGCTACCTCATAACATGTAATGCTCGTAATGGAGCTACTTACGGCTTGCTCATATAAGCTATTGATCAAGGTGTAACTACACGGGCTGCTCACACAAGCTGTCAGGTATTCGACCCACTCAAGGATTACCTAGCCACTGGTAGGACACACAAGACCATTGGCCGGAACCCAGTTACATGTATTGCATCCATTATGAACTCGGACCAACTCAACGAGCTCGGATGCCACATACGTATCACGAACCCAGACCAACTCAATGAGTTTAGATTTCTTAATTCCTAGTGACATGTCACTTGTATCCTAGACTATTGCTAAGGTTCAAACAGGATTTTCCTCACTTGCACATGACATACTTTGTCATACTTGCTTGTGATGTCGTATGTAATGGCCATAATATCATTCATGCTTTCATAACAACCAATAAGCATATAACTCATAACAACAAGAAAACATTTATCACATAATATCAAAACATTAAAAACATACTGCAACACACATTATTTGCATATGAACTTACCTCGGTACAAAATGATGATAATCGAGCCTATTCTTCGAAAACATTATTCTTTCCTCGATCAAGACCCGTGTCTCATTTTTCTTGATCTATAATACAAAATTTAACTTGTTTAATAATCACATTGTCCAAATCAATCCATAATTCATACTTTGATGAAATTACCTTTTTACCCTAACTTTTCACTTATTTATAATTTAGTCCCTAGGCTTGTAAAATGAAATGTATGCATTTTCTTGGTTACCCAAGCCTAGCCGAATTTTCCTTATACTCATAACAGCCCATATTTTCATTAAAAATATATTTTTATCAATTATTTTACACCTTTTTCAATCTAGTCCGTTTTAGTGGTTTTCATGAAAAATCACCTAGTAAAAGATGTTTATTACACACCAAACTCTCATATTCCTCCATAAATCATCAAAATACATGCATGTCACACATGGTTAAATTTTCATACATAAACCCTACTTTAAAATAAGGGTGAAAATAGATAAATCAAGCTACAAGGACTTCAAAAATGTAAAGAAAATTAAAAACGGGGCTTGTGAGCACTTACAATCAAGCTTGAAAGTTGAACAAAACCCTAGCTATGGTGTCTTGAGAATTTCGGCCAAGCATGGAGAAGATGAGCACATTTTTGCTTTGATTTTCCCTTTTTATTCTTTTAATTACCAAATGACCAAAATGCCTTTAGGGTCTTTCTTTCAAATTTTTCCTATGCATGCCCATTTTTGTTCAAAATTTTAGAAATTGGTCAAATTGCTAATTAGGACCTTATAGTTTATAATCTAAGGTAATTTCATGCTAAAAGCTTTTAGGACATAAGTTTTGCATTTTATTCAATTGGGTCCCTAAAGTTCAATTAGGCATTTTATGCATAGAATTTCTTCATGAAACTTTCACACAAGCATGCATACATATCATGGACCTCATAGTAATCATAAAATCATTATTTATATCTCAGATTTGTGGTCTCGAAACCACTATTCTGATTAGGCCCTAATTCGGGATGTTACATGGCTTGCTTGAACTCTCTATTATGCTATCTGGAGCTCCCTGATAACAACTCTTCGGAGTTACCTATTAAGCTCAATGAGTTACCTGTTATAGACTCTTATGAGTTTCCTGTTTAGCTTAGATAAGCTTTTTGATACATGGCTCACATGAGCATCCTAATATATGGATCGAGAGTGTGCTTTCTAATTATGCGCCTAATTGGGTACCCCTGGATGTGAATTGGTGGATTTCAGTTTTGTACACTTTAGGTGTACTAAATGAGCGTATCCATCGATATGTCAAATAAATTCAATGGATAAAGTTCTGACATGGCTAAAGTAAACTTGAAATGATTTGTCATGGAAATATATATGTAATATGGAATAATGATATGAAAAGCATATATATATATATGAAAGTCTTTAAATGGTGAGCTCATCCATGTTCTTGGTATTATGTAAATTACTTGACTAACATGATTGGTGAAGTTGTGTATTTTAGGCTATTAGCCAAATTGCTTGGATGCATTTTTGTATGCTTATTTAAAATGTAAATATATGGTAAGTTAAATTCCTGTTATATGAACTTACTAAGCATTTGAAATGCTTACTCGATTTTATTTTCTCTATTTTATAGTGCTCAGAAGCTCGTAAAGGCTGGAATCGGTCGGAGCATCATCACACTATCCTTCAGCCTATTTTGGTATAAATAGAAAACTTATTTTGATATAATGGCATGTATAGGCTAGCTTGGCTAATGTTGACATATAATGGTTGTTTGTAATCTAGCTATTGAATGACTAATGATAGTATGTTTAGTGAATATATATATGAGGTTATAACAGGGTGAACATATGTGTGCTTGGTATGATTTGATTGAATTATGAAAAGCATATATATTACAAAAGGTAAGTTTGAATTCATGTGATGATATATCTTATATAATGTTAATATTGACTTGGTTTTAATGTTTTGAATTGGTTGGTATATGTATGTATGTATTGGTGTAGGTTGAAGATGATTTGGGTGAGAAAAGTGGTAATGAAAATGGCCTACTTTCGTCCACACGAGAGCTTGTGTCTCAACCATGTGTGACACATTGCCATGCACATGGGCGTGTGGTTTGGCTGTGTGTCCCCTAAATCTTAAAATTTGAGAAATAGAATGCTCAGAATTGAGCACACGGGTAGAGACATGGGTGTATGTCTTAGCCGTATGAGACATACGGCCCAGCACATCGGCGTGTGTCCTAAGCGTGTAACCCCTGCACCTAATTTTCGAAAATTAAATTGTCCACATGGTTTAACACATGGGCGTATGGCTGGTCGTGTGACCCAAGCCAGAAAGTTGCACGGTAAGGACATGGGCTGGAACACGGTCATGTGCCTCACATCGAATGTCCACACGACCTGGGACATGAGTTTGTCATTGGTCGTGTGAGCCACACGGCCTGGCCACAAGGGCATGTGTCCCTTGCACCTAAGAAAAATTTTAAGATTTCGCAAAAAATTTTCTATTATCCTGGTTTAATCATGACTTGATTCTAATATGTATTTAGGGTCTCGATGACCCATATGAGGGACATTATGATTGGTTATGATTGATTTTCGAAAATAAATAGTAAATGACATGAATTAACTATAATTGAACTGTAAACTCCGGTAATTCTCTATAACCCTATTTCGACGAAAGATATGGGTTAGGAGTGTTACATTTATTGGTATCAGAGCTACGGTGTAGCTGATTCTTAGGCTAATTTAGCAAGTACGAGTTTAGCTATACATGCCATTATATAATTTGTGATAGTGTGATATCTCTTGACCATTTTAAACATGTTTCTATATAGTAATATCATCCAACCAAGCTAGAGCTGAATACGAGAAAGCTGAGAGCACTACTCAAGCTTTATTTCAAAGAGCTGCATCTAGTAGTAGTAGAAGGCCCGTATCTGAGGGCTGAGGTAATGAGGCAAAAGAAGCCTTCTTTTAAAATGATGAACGAATGGTTTATAGAATTTTTTAGAACAAATCTTGCTGTACAACAATCTCCCCCTCCTGCTCCTCAACTGGTTCTTAACATGCCACAAGGTACTGAGCTAGTTAGAACTAGTAAGCCTCCGGTAGACAAAATTTAAATATATGCGGTAGAAGAATTTAGGGCTACTGCCAAAGATGACCCGAAAAGGGATAAATTTTGGTTGGAAAATACTATCAGGGTCTTAGATTAATTATCATGTACACCAGCTAAGTGTTTGAAATATGTCGTATCATTGTTAAAAGATTCAGCTTATCAATGGTGGAATACTTTGATTTTTGTTGTGCCAAGGGAAACTGTTATATGAGAGGTTTTCCAAAAAGAATTCAAAAAGAAGTATATTAGAGATTTCTGGATCAGAAAAAGAAAGAATTTCTAGAGCTTAAACAAGAAAATATGTCAGTATCTGAAAACAAGCAGGAATCCATTCGGTTAAGCAAGTATGCCAGAGAATGGATTCCGACTGAGGCTGATATGTGTAAATGTTTTGAAGAAGGATTAAATGAAGACATCAAGCTATTGATATGAATTTTTAAATTCAGGGAATTTGTAGTACTAGCTGATCGGGCACACAATGTTGAGGAATTAAGCAAAGAGAAGAGACAAGTAGAGAGAGAAGCTCAGATTTCTGGTAAAAGATTTATGGGCAAATTAGAATCATCTGCTTCAAAGAATTCAAAATAATATCATGATCTTTTTACTGCATCTGTTGGATATTCTGGAAAAGAGTGAGGCTCTCAACGCTTTAACCTGAGATCTTCGTCTCTATCTATAACAAGTATTGGACGTGTTGGTAACCCCAAACTGAGGTGTAAACATTGTAATAAATTTCATTTTAGGGAGTGTCGTATGAGAAGCAGAACCTGTTATAAATATCGTTCACTTGACCATTATCTTAAATATTGTCCAGAAAGGATTGAAAAAGATATTGTTCAGACTTCGAAGACGAGTAAGCCTGCCTTGAGAGGTAGACCACCTCGACACCCTAGCAATGTTAGTGGTAGCCGAAGTGCTACGAAAGATTCAATAGTTAAATCTGAAGCAAGAGCACCAGCAAGGACATATGCTATACGTGCAAGAGAGGATGCCTCTACACCAGATGTCATTACTGGTACATTTTCTCTTCTTGATATTGATGTTAATGCGTTGATTTGTAACATCTCGATTTTGGGCTTAGTCGGAACAGTGGTTTTGGGACCACAAATTTGACGAAGAAAATTCTATTTTTATTATATTTTTATGGTCTACGATTTCACGAAATAAATTTGTGAAAATCTCGTTCGAAAATTTTGATGTTTGTGCACTCAATTTGGTCAAAAGGACTAAATTGTAAAAAGTGCAAAACTTGAGTTCTACATGTTAGAAGTGTCTAAGTGTTATGAGTTTTTAAATTAAAGGTCCTTAAATGGTAATTAGACCATTTTGAAGTTTTTGGACAAAAATGGACATGGTATGATAGGTTTTTAAAAGTTTTTCATTAAGGGCATTTTAGTAAATTGGTAATTAAATGAATTAAAAAGCCAAAAATAAGCAAAATTTGCTCATCTTCTTCCTCATGGCTGAGTGTCTCATGAAAAACACCATGGCTAGGGTTTTCAAGCTTTCCAAGCTCATTTGTAAGTGATCTCGAACCTCGTTTTTAATGTTCTTTACATTTTTGAAGTCCCGGTAACTTGATCTACTCATTTCTACCATTATTTTGAGCTAGGATTTATGTTTAAAAATTTACCCATGAGTAATATGCATACATTTTGATGTATAATGGTAGAAAATGAGTGTTGGATGTTAGATAAACAACTTTTGCTAAGCGATTTTACGTGAAAACGAGTAAAACGTCATAATCGGTAAAAATACCTAATGTTCATAAGTACATGTTAGAGTGAGAATTTGATGTTGCCATAGAAGGGAAAAATTATCAGCATGTAATAAAACATAAAAAAATAGGATGAAGTTTAATTTCTGAGCCTTGGGGCAAAAGTTTAAATATGCAAAAGTTTAGGGGTCAAAATGAAAATTTGTAAAAATATGATTTATGGACCCATTTGAATAATGTGAGTAATAAATGAGCTATATTTGTAATGTTAGATCAAGGAAATCGAGATTCGGGCTAAAATCGAGATAATACCAAGTAGTGTACTTAAATGGTAAAAATAACCATTTTCGTATACGAGGTAAGTTCATATGATATTTAATAATTCAATGTATATTTTAATGTTATTGCTTTAATAGTACATGAGATGTAAGTACATGTACAAATAAATACCTGAATTGATGTTTTAAATGTTTAAATAACATTTATATGATTGACATGTTATTTGGTTACTTTGTTGCTATATTATGTTTTGATGTTTTATGTTTATGTTATAAGTGTTTTCATGTTAGTATTTGTATATGATAATTCCATATGATATGAGGCCAACATTCCGAGAATGTTCGACAAAGAGATGAAAGTCCGAAAATCCTGTTTGAACTTAGGAATAGGTGAGGATACAAGTGACATGTCACTAGGATAGTTGTGTAAGCATGAGCTTATTGACATGATACATGCTAGGTCTGGGAGCTTGTGTAGCCCCGTTGAGAGGCATGTAATTATGTGGTACACGCTAGGTCCGGGAGCTTATGTAGCCTTGTTGAGAGGCATGGTTATGTAATACATGGTAGGTCCGGGTGCTGTTATGTAGCCCTGTTGAGAGGCGTGCTATATTATGATTATGGCACTTCGGTGCATTTGTATCTGGGTATGCTGTTCACTATTCCAAATGTTCAATGGGTAATGTATATGAAAATTCGAACATAAGCTAAGTAAGGTATGTATATGTGCAAGAAAGCAAATGTATGTATTTGCCATTATGTGCTCGTATAACTATGATGATTTATGGCGATATATGTCCTTGTGTATTATGTATGAACGATAATGTTATATGATTCGATGAAATTATGATGGTTTGTGGAAAGATACATGAATGATATTAAATCATGCCTATGAGTATAAAGCAACAATGAATTTTATGATAGCTGTTGTGATTTTGCACCGAAACAGTGTTGAATAGCAGCAGTAGCCTAACTTTGAAAAATCACCATAAATAGTGGAAGTCGAATTAGAGGTTGAATAATATATTAAATTAAAGCTTAATGAGTCTAGTTTCATATAAAGGAAATGGTGTAAGCAAAAGAATTTTTTATTATGAGATATTTAAGTTCTTGTGAGATAGAGTCGGAGTGATTCCGGACTCCCCTATCTTAGCTTTGGAAAATCACTAGAAATTGTAAAAAAAATAATTTTGAGTTGTAAATTATATGATTAAAATCCTTATTGAGTCTATTTTCTATAAAGATAGATGGGAGCATTATCTGAGTTCTGTATTACGAGATAAATAATTTTTAGTGAAGAGAGATAAGAACTATTGGACAGTGAAATAGGGGAAACTTTAATGAATAAACTGTACTAATTGGCTAAAACAAAAATTCTGAAAATTTTATGTAAGAAGATATATAAGTCTAGTTTTAGGTAAAATTAACAGATCTTAATTTGGAGTCCTGTAGCTCAATTTATAAATAATTTATCGACTATGACTCGAGTAGACAGCTTGACCAGAATATAAATAAAAGTGTAATTATAGTTGTTTTACCTAAGGAAACATGTTTTTAAATTGCTTATTAATTTCATATGGACTTACTAAGCATAAAGCTTACCCTTTCTCCATTTATTTTAGTATTGGCAGGTCGGCTCAGGGTTGAAGATCGTCGGAGGCAGTATCACACTATCAGAACGTCGATGTGAAGCGTCGATCAACTTCAAGTGTTTACGAGTGACATGTATAGAGATTTAGTCTTTATGATAGTTGTTAGTAGGATTTGGCCAAACGTATTGGCTTATTATGGTTAAATCGTATATAGCCATATGATATGGTTTATATTCGATCATTGGGTTGTAAACCTAATTGATTATGCATGCTTGATCCATTGCTCTAAGATATGTGTGTGGTGATGTCTTGATACAGTCGAATGTATGATATGTCATGCTTATGTACTGGATAGATTATGATCAATAGTTGTGACTAAAGGTGCTCATGGCCCGGGTCGGGCTGGGTTCGGGCTGGGCTCAACTAAAAATTTAAGCCCACTCATTGGGCTCGGACCGAGCCGGGCCTAAAAAATGGGCTTAAAATTTTTCCCAAGCCCGACCCAAATAAAAATACTAAAACCCGGGCCCGGCCCGGCCCGCCCGTATTTATTTTTATATTATTTTATATAATTTTTAAATAATATAATACATCAAAAATACTAAAAAAATTAAAATAAATATTTTTCAACAAATTGAAAATAAATTTTAAAAAATATGTAGATTTAAATAGCACTAAGATAGATGCAACTTAACCAGAAAGTACCTCTAAAATAATAACAAAATTAACAAATACCTTTAAAATAATAACAAAATTAATAATAAAATAAGTTTTATACAATATCCAAATAATAACAATAAAATAGTAGCAACTAATAGTAATATGGTAGCAAAATATGGAGAAAACAATAAGAAAATAATATTCAAAAATAAAAAAAATAGTAGAATTTTTTTGTCATTTAGTGAATTTGGGCCGGGCCGGGCCAAAAATGCCTTACCCAAGGCCCGGCCCATTTTTTAAACGCGCCTCATTTTTTTGTCCAAGCCCATTTTTCGGGCCTATATTTTTGCCCAAACCCTCCCACATTTCGAGCAGGCCATCGGGCCGGGCCAGGTAGCCCGACCCATGTGTAGGTCTAGATGTGACCATATTCTTAATGTAAAGGTGTAAGGTAAGAATAAGTAATATCATTGTTAAACATGAAATTGGTGTGGAATGTCTTCGTCAAGCATGTTGTTTATGTATGTGAATTGATGCTATGTCTAGGCTTGGTATAAAATGAGAACAAACTCTGGTATGTCTAGTTCCGGTATGTGTATTACATGCATGATGGTAGGCAAATGATATATTTGTATCAAAATAGAGAATGTTGAATGTTATTAAAACCATGTAGGTGCATGTAGGGTGAAAAGGACTTGGAAAATAGCATGAGTTAATTACACGGGCTGAGACACAACCGTGTGTCTCAACCGTGTGAGGGACACGGCCTAGTGACAGTGGCATGTAGCCTGGCCGAATGGTTCAACTTATTTGATGACGTCATAGACAGAGAGTTACACGGCCTGAGGACACGGGCGTGTTGATGGCACACGAGCGTGCCCCTGTGTCCACACGGGCATGTGGCCTTGTTTAATGAGAAAAATTTCTATATTTTCCCAGGATTTTCCAAAGTTCTTGATTTAGTCCCGAAACCTTTCGAAAGTATGTTTCGAGCTTCGTAGACCCAAGTAAGGGACTATGTGCATGTGAATGAATGTTTCAAAATAAAAATGAAATTTTATAGCCCGTATTTTAGTTGGATGTTTGTATGTTTGTCTGATAATGCCTCATATCCTATCCCACTCTCGGGTACGGGTAAGGGGTGTTACATTGATTGATCCTGGTTCAACACATTCATACATATGCACAAATTTAGTGTCTGTTAAAAATTTATCTGTTGAGGTCATTGAATTTGTGGTAAAAGTTTCAAATCCCCTGGCACAGTATGTTATGGTAGATAAAGTTTGTAAAAATTGTCTGTTCATGGTAAAAGGTTATTATTTCTTGGCTGATTTGATGCTACTGCCTTTTGATGAATTTTATGTAATTTTGGGAATTGACTGGCTAACTCAACATGATGCAGTGGTGAATTGTAAACAAAAGTACATTGTGTTGAAACGATAGAATGGTGAATTACTTCATGTTGAATTTGATAAACTGGATGGGTTATCAAACGAAATCTCAACTATATCAGCACAGAAATATGTCAGAAAAGGGTATGATGCTTATCTTGCATATGTGTTGGACACTAAAGTATCTGAATCGAAGATTAAGTCAGTGCCAGTTGTTTGTGAGTTTCCTGATGTGTTTTCGAAGGAATTACCTGGTTTACCATCAGTTAGAGAGGTAGAATTTTCTATAGATCTTGTTTCAGGAACCATATCAATATCTATAGCACCCTACAGAATGGCTCCTACTAAATTAAAAGTGTTGAAAGCACAGTTGTAAGAACTTACCGACAGAGGATTTTCTTGACCCAATTTTTCACCTTGGGGTGCACCGATTCTGTTTGTAAAAAACAAAGATGGGTCATTGAGGTTGTGTATTAATTACAAGCAGCTCAACAAGGTTACAATAAAGAATAAGTATCCCCTGCCTTGTATTGATGACTTGTTCGACTTGTTCAATCAGTTGAAAGGTGTCACTGTATTTTTGAAAATTGATCTTCATTCTGATTACTATCAGCTATGGGTAAAAGATTCAGATGTGCCAAAGATAGCTTTTAGAGCCAGGTACTGACACTATGAGTTTTTTGTGATGTCGTTTGGTTTGATGAATGCACCTAAAATATTTATGGATTTGATGAATAGAATTTTCAAATCGTATCTAGACAGGTTTGTGGTGGTATTTTGATGATATACTAGTATACTCCCGAGATGAAAATGAATATGTTGATCATCTGAGAATTGTGTTGCAAACTCTGTGTGAGAAACAATGATATGCCAAATTTAGTAAATGTCAATTTTGGCTTCGGGAAGTCAGTTTCCTTGGGCATATAATGTCTACAGAAGGTATTAAGGTGGATCCAAATAAAATTTTAGCTATTGTTAATCGGAAACCACCAAAGAATGTGTCTGAAGTTAGAAGTTTTATAGGACTAGTTGGATGTTATCAGAGGTTTGTAAAAGGATTCTCAATGATAACTTCTCCGATAACTCGTTTATTGCAGAAAGATTTGAAATTTGAGTGGTCTGATAAATGCCAACAGAGTTTTGACAGATTGAAAGCCTTATTGACTGAAGCACCCGTACTAGTTTAGCTTGAATCAGGTAAAGAATTTGTAATTTATAGTAATGCATCATTAAATGGTTTAGGCTGTGTATTGATGCAAGAAGGTAAAGTAATAGCTTATGATTCCAGACAACTAAAACCACATGAAAGAAATTACCCGATACATGATTTGGAGCTAGTAGCTATTGTATTTGCAATGAAAATTTGGCAGAATTACTTGTTTGATGAAAAGTGTCACATATTCCCAATCATAAAAGTTTGAAGTATTTGATGTCACAAAAAGATCTGAATCTAAGACAGCGAAGGTGGCTTGAATTGTTAAAAGATTATGATTTGGTAATTGATTACCATCTAGGAAAAGCCAATGTGATTGTTGATGCTTTAAGTAGAAAATCACTGTTTGTTTTATTGGCAATGAATACTTGGTTATCATTATCATATGATGGTTCAATCATAGCTGAATTAAAATCTAAACCTATATTTCTACAGCAGATCTCTGAAGCTCAAAAGAGTGATGATGAATTACAAGCTAAACTGGTACAATGTGAGTTTGATTTTGATTTGGAATTTTAGATTGGGTATGATGACTGCTTATTGTTTAGAGGTAGAATATGTGTACTGAAGAATTCAAAACTTGTATAGAAGATTTTGTATGAAGCTCACAATGGTACAATATTTATTCGCCTAGGTAGTAATAAAATGTATAATGATTTGAAAAAAAGATGTATTGATGGCCGGGAATAAAACGAGATATTTCTGCATTTGTATCCAAATGTTTGATATGTCAACAAGTAAAAGCTAAACATCAAGTGCCTTCGGGATTATTACAGCTAGTTACTATACCGGAATGGAAATGAGAAAGAGTTACCATGGACTTTGTATCAGGGTTACCCCTGTCTCCGAAAAAGAAAGATGTCATTTGGGTAAAAGTCGACCGTTTAACAAAGTCTGCACTTTTATTCCGGTACGTATGAATTTCTCCCTGGATATATTGACTGAATTATATGTTTCCGAAATTGTCAGACTACATAGAGTGTCAATTTTTATTATTTTAGACAGAGATCCTCGATTTGCATCTCAATTTTGGAGTAAATTGCAAGAAGTTTTGGGTACGCAGTTACATTTTAGTACTGCATTTCATCCTCAGACTGATGGTCAATCTGAATGTGTAATACAGATTTTAGAGGATATGCTCCAGTATTGTGTTTTGGAATTCAAAGGTAATTGGGAAAATACCTACCTTTGGTTGAATTTGCATATAATAATAGTTATCAGTCAAGCATTAAAATGGAACTGTATGAGGCTCTGTATGGTTGTAAATGTAGAACTCTATTGTACTGGATAGAACTCAACGAGAAAAAGATACACGGGGTTGATTTAGTCCGTGAAACTAAAGAAAAGGTGGAAGTAATTTGGGATAGTTTGAAAGCATCCTCTAATCATCAAAAGTCTTATGCTGATCTTAAATGAAAAGAGATAGAATTTCAGGTCGGTGACAAGGCATTCTTGAAAGTATCACCTTGGAAAAAAGTTCTTCAATTTGGCCATAAAGGAAAACTGAGTCCACGATTCATTGGACTTTATGAGATTACAGAAAGAATTAGACCTGCAGCATATCGACTGGCATTAACACCAAAGCTTGACAAAATTCATAATGTTTTTCACATGTCCATGTTACGACGGTATCAGTCAGATCCTTCACATGTTATATCTTTGACAGAAGTAGAAATTCATCTTGACATGACTTACAGTGAAGAACTGATTAAAATCCTAGCACGAGAGACAAAAGAGTTAAGAAATAAAAAGGTGGCTCTAGTAAAATTTCTTTGGCAACGGCATGCTATAGAAGAGGCTACCTGGGAACCAGAGGAAATAATGAGAAAACAATACCCAAACATCTTTACTGGTAAGATTTTTGTGGACGAAAACTCTTTAAGGGGGGGAGAGTTGTAATTGCTTCAATTCAGGGAGACAATCTAAAATAATAATTTCTGAAAAAAGAACTTATCATGCTTGAGTCTATCATGTATTTAAGTATAAATCACACAATGCATAAAAATTCACAAGTTAATCCCAAACAGAATCAATAAAAACTCTTAATTAAAAAAATTAACTTCAATGTTAGGTTTTAGAACATTAGTTAAACACAAAAAAAAAACAATTCAGGGATTTTATCGCATAAACATATAAAATACTCCCCACACTTAAGATTTACATTGCCCTTAATGTACAAACAAATATAAACACAATAAGCAAAATATCATAAGTGAGGAACAGAATTGAAATTGACTTGAACTTGGATAATTTCATCGGAATAGTGAAATCCAAAATAGTATGATATTCTAAATTAAGTACATAGTTTCGAGAAAACTAATAAAAAGATAGACAAAAATAAAATAAGATAAAGAGATAAAAAATAGGAAAACAGCCGAAAAATAATAATAATAGTAAAGTGAATAATAAAATAAAACATATAAGTTTGAAAAATAAAATAAAAACATATAACAATAAAAATAAAAGATAGTTCGGGGGACTTTTGGGTGCGTGATAGCGGCGAAGATAGAGCAACGGTTAGGGTTTGGGATTGGGTTTGGGTTTGGTGAAACTAGCTTTAAAAAAAAAGGGTACAAGGCCATGTGTTAGGCCATGTGGGCCACACGGCTGTGTATCTCCCTGAGGTCGTGTGGCCTATTAAAAACTTTTAAAATTTGCTCCAATGTTCACATGGCTTGGGGCACGCCCGTGTTTCTAGGCTATGTGAAGCCATTTAGACCGTGTGTGTTAAAATAAAATTGAAAAATAGACTCTATTATTCATATGGTCCATGACACACATGACTGTGTGGAGTTAATTGTTCGTTTCTCCCACGACTGTGTCAAAGGGTGTGTGGGTCACACGGCCACGTCTTTAGGTTGTGTGGTCTACTATAGACCGTGTGGCACTTTTTTTATTTCTTTTATTTTTTTTTGAATTAATAAAATCAAAAAATAGGTAAATTAGAAACTAAGCATGTAACAAAATTAAATGAAAATAAAATAAGAAAAAAACACTTAGGTTGCCTCCCGAGAAGCGTTTGTTTAAAGTCTAAGCTCAACTTCCCTTTTCAAGCTTACGATTAAGTCAGATTTTAAAGACGAAACTCCTTTCTTTCATTATCAATATCACCACTTCGTATGGGAATACGTTTCGTACCACAAATGGATTTGATCATCTTGATTTCAACTATTTAAGAAACATTCGTGGATCTAGATTGTGTACTTTGTCTTTAACTTTGAAGTGGTTCGTCCTCTTTACATGCACACCATGATGTTGCCCTGATACTTCTTTAACATTCTCTGGTTCTCATTAGCCTTTATTTGCTATTCACCTAATTCGTCGAGTTGCACCATTCTTTCTTCACTTGTCACTTGATTTTCATCACCTTGAAATGGATAAGGTTTTAACATATCTTCATGATTGATTTCCTGAAAAGAACGTTGAACCACATGATTACTAACATCAATAAAATGACAGTATCATCTCACTCACTAGAAACTCTCACAATATAATGTGCTTGAAGAGTAACCTCTTCATCACCTAACCTTAGCACAAGTTTACCATTACCCACATCAATAACAGTTCTAGCAATGGCTAAAAAAGGTTGACCTAAGATCATGGGTACCTTTATATCTTCATCCATTTCCAATATAATGAAATTAAAAGGGAATATGAATTTATCTACTTTAACAAGTACATCTTTAATAATACCCCTAGAATACTTAATTGATATGTCAGCTAATTAAATAGTCATCCTAGTGGGTTTGGTTCCCCAAAACCAAGTTGTTTTCACATTTTATAATGCATTAGATTTATACTATTACCCAAATAAGCCAAATCATTTTCAACATTTAAGCTACTAATAATACAAAGGATAGGAAAACTTTTTGGATCTTTAAGCTTGGTGGGTAGTTGGTTCTGGAGAATGGTCGGGCACTCCTCATTTAGCTCCATTGTGGACAGTTCGTCTAAATTCCTTTTATTTTTTAAAGGTCCTTTAAAAGTTTTATTTATTTGGGCATCTGTAAAAGGGATTCAACCAAAAGGTAAGTTAATATACAATTTTTTTAAAAGTTCAAGAAATTTACCATATTGTCCATTCATGTAGTCTTTCTTCAACTTTGTCGGATATGGAATTAGTGGTGTGTATTCTCTAACCATCGACTTATGCTCTTTCTTGTATTCCCCAACCTCGTCATTTTTCTCAATAGCTTCTAGAATCGACTTTATTTTAGGCTCGGCTAACATCTTTCCACTTCGTATAGTGATTGCATGGACTTGCTCATGTGGGTTGGTTTTAGCATTACAAGGTAAACTGCCTTGTTGTCTCTTTGAAACCAATTTAGCAAGCTAATTAATTTGATTGTCGAGAACCTGAATAGATGGTTGTTGATTTCTCAAAGTTATTTTCATGTTCTGAAATCTAGTTTCTGACACTAAAATAAATTTAGTCAACATCTCTTTTAGAATTAGTTTTTTTTTTTTGTTGATAAGGTTACTAAAAACCTAGATGGGGTTGTGACCTTTGATTTTATTGACCACCGTAAGAGAAATTTGGATGATTCCTCCATCCTAGATTATAATTATTACTGTAGGGGTTGTTATGAGGTCTAGAATTATTACCCATAAATTCAACTTGCTCATGTGCCATGTTAGACTTAAAGAGTGAATATTCTGGATTAATCATCTCCGTTCCATTCGCATCACATTGCATTACCAGATTCAGCTATTTACTATAACACAAACAATCAATCTTTTTACTCATTGCTTCCATCTGACTCGGTAACATAACAACTGCATCCATATTAAAAACATAGACTACCTTAGTAGGTTCCGTTCTCATAACTTACCACTAATAGTTATTCAGTGTCATCTCCTCAATAAATTCTGGGCTGCCTCAATGTCTTGATATTCATTGTTCCACCAACCATTGTAAAATGTTTGAACTTGTAACCACAAAGGTAATCAATGATGAGGATATCTTCTCAGAATATCCTTATATCTCTCACATTCATCGTATAGTGTGAGCAAACGAAGAGATGTCATTCCTCAACTTAGATTTTTGACTGCTGAAAAAAACTTTAACAAAATATTTTCTATCATCTGAGCCCAAGTGGTGATGGAATCCCGTGGAAGTGAATTCAACCACTATTTTACCTTGTTCCTTAAAGAGAATAGGGACAACCGTAAGCGTGTGGAATCATCAGTAACGCCATTGATTTGAAATATGTCACAAATCTCTAGAAAGTTAGCTAAATGAGCATTCAAATCTTCATATTGCAACCCATTAAACTGAACATATTATTGCACCATCTGAATTATGTTTGACTTAATCTCAAAATTGTTTACAGTAATAGTCGGTCTGACAGTACTCAATTCAACCCCAATTAGAATGGGCTTAGCATAGTCATACATAGTCCGAGGAGCAGGAGGTGTAGGAAGTTGCTAATTAACAAGACTATTATCCATCTCAACAGTAATGTCTTTTTGCTCTTTATCATCTATTAAAATTTGCTGAACTTTCCTTACTTCTCTAACCTCTCTCCGATATTTGTGAGAAGTTTTTTTTTATCTCACTATCAAAAACTAATGGTTCCAATGAGTTGCCTCTAGTCATAAACCAAAAGAACATCTAAGAATCAAACAAAAGAAAAATTAGAATATAACAATTAATTTAAAAAAAATATTAAAATAAAAATAAAAATGGTTAAATTAATAGAAATAAAGTTTTCCTAATATTGTAGTCCCCGACAACGACACAAAAAAGTTCATGTGTCACGAAACCAACTAAAAATTTCACTAAGACAACTGCACCTATCAATTAATAGTATAGTTATGGTGAGTAAAGATATCGTTCCCATGAAGACTAAAATTTCTTTCTAATTAAAACCCCTATTATCGCATTAACTCTTGTTATGAATTCCCTTATTAGATTTGACTATAATCCGGTAGATTTATGTCATCATATTTTTATGATTGCATGCAACTCCACTCAATTAAGAAAGATCTACTCTTAAACAAGGTCTATTCAACCACCAATTTAAAACACATCAAACATGGATCAATAGTTTAGAAACATTAAACCATGAATTAAGCATACATAATTGAGAACAAGAAACTAGGTATTTATTGCGTCCATAAAAATCAAATGATAGAATCAATCACATGGTTTATCTCCCTAGGTATTTATAAAATCAGTTCATACTTGAAAACAAAAACATCCCAAAGACAATATAACTGAAAGAAACAAAGAAACTCATGATAACTTTCTAAGAAATCAACTATGAATCTTCAATCTTGACAGAAATCTACTTCAAAGTCAACTTTAATTTTGTTTTTCGAGTTGTTTTCTTGATTATTCTTTAACAACTCCCTCCCATATTCTTATTTTTGCCATATATATGTCTTAGAATGCCAGAAAAACCTAAAAATTGTGATTTTTTGCACTTTGGTGCACAATTTTGTGTGGTCTGGCTGTATTGAATGGTTCAACCCATATGGGTTACATGGTCGTGTGGTTTGATCATGTGGAATGGTTCAGCCCGTGTGGCTTCTGTGCTTGTTCCGACGTTCTGGTTTTCACTCGTTTTTTGCTCCTTTTCCTCCCAAGTGCTCTATTAAGCATTAAAACATGTATTTAAATGATTAGGAGCATAAAATTCACAATTAACATCAAATAATCACCCAAAAATGCATTAAGAATGAGGTTAAAACATATTAATTTTAGCATTTATCAAGAAGAGGTGCCAATACAGAAGGAATAGGAAGTGCACACTTCTTCAAACCCCAAGTCTATTTCCTTTAAAATAAGGAAGAAAATGATTGATGAGCTTACCTCATCCGTCAAAGCTAATGACAAACTTATTACCTAACTTTGAGCAAAGGAAAAAGGCATTCAAAAGATAAGGGACAAACAAAAAGCCTTCTACATTGATATGCGTACCCTTTCTGATGAAGAATGGCTTGACAATATTTTTATAAAGGGGGGCAGATGATGGTTGATAGGGAGAGAGGATTGTTGCTGGAAATGCTACTGCTTTGCTATTATTATTTTTATCTCTTTTAACATTTTTTGTGGATGATTTTAGTTTGATATTTAGTGAACTGGATGTTATTAGATAGGTTCTTATTTAACTTAGTTGCATATTCTTCTTGTCTGCAAACTTATTTAATTATAATTATGGTTTTCTTATTGATGCAAAATTCAAAATGAGCATTGATGGTTGAATTGTTGTGTAAAGGGGGAGCTTTTGTTAATTGATGTGTTTCTTCCTACATTAAAATTGTTATATTTAAAAAATTACCTAAGGGGGAAATTGTTGACAAATTTGAAGTTGTTGCAATGTTCCAAGGGAAGTGCCCACTTCCTTCACTAGTGTGACAAAACACAACTTGCCATATTTGTATTATTAACAAATTACTGAATCAAATCTTCGGGCTATGTTGATATTTTGGAATGATTCAAGCTCATCAATAAAGACTAATTCAGTTGGAGAAAAACATCTTGAGAATAAGACTGGATTAGATCCAATCGAGTATATCAAATCCCTTGAATCAACGAAGTTGGGTTGGATCGAAACTTGAAGACTTGCCTACCAACAATCATTTTTACTTTGGTCATTTAATGTTATTTTGTATTTAGCTATATTTTTAGAAGGGATTGTGATTTGATCTTCAGTATGTTTGCAACCCTCAAAAATCTTATATAATCAAGAGACTTGTATAGGTTGTGGCACTGGTTTTGGAGATTAGTTATTTGTTTAGTGTGGAATGTTATTTGTGAGAGTGCATTTGAATTGTAAAACCTATTTGTGATTAGTTTTACAAGCTAAGTTCTCAAAGGGACAATTTAGTGGTGACAGATCTAGTATTTGAAGCACAAAAGTGAGGTTCATTAGAGTGTGCTAGAACTAGGTTTAGTGGTTGTATTTGTTTCAAAGATAATGGATTCATCTCACTGAGCTAGGCCTCGTAGACGTAGGAATACCAAACTGCATAAACAACTTTGTTATCCCCTATTTTCATTTTGGTTGTCACAATTATTAAGTCCCCACTTTAGTTGTCACTTTTACTCTAATTATGTTTCTTGTAGTTTAGTAACTAACTCATGTCAACAAGTGTCATCTAATAGAGTTAATAGTTTTAAAGTTTTTATGGTTCATCAAATGAAATCTTTTGCTTCAAGTTGAATTGCAAAGGGAAAGAATAATTTTCATGTTGTTTTTCAAATAATAAATGTTACCTCTATTAAAATTTAATCCTATTTAATTCTATTTACAAATACAAATACTTCCACCACTTAAGTGGTGTATTTGAGGTTTTTACTAATTAATTTTTGTGTGTCATAGCTTCTACCTCTTTTTAACAAAAAAATAAGTTCATAATTTTTTTTAAAGTTAAAAATGCTTGTCATCTATTGCTTGAGCTTATCACTTCCCTTCTTCTAGAAAACTTCTTAAACAAGCTATTGTTTGCCTTCTTCTTCCTAGTCATGCAATGCTCGCCCTTAGTGACTGTGTGGCTTTTGTTTCTTCTCTTCTTTTCCCTCTTGTCTCTTTTCAATGTTTCTCTTCCCCTCCTTTCATTTAGATGGTTTTTGGTTTGTGCATGGAATGTATGTTATAAGTCCTTAACCTGTTCCTAGTAACTAGCCTTCTAGCGTAGCCTTTTGATTTCCTTTTGTCGAATTCTTTCTATAGCTTTTCTCCTTAAGAGTTGTTGGTTCTTATTTTCCCTTAAAGATGGGGGTTAGGGGTTTATTTTGACTTTGCATTCTTTTGGATGGCTTGAGTTTGTTGGTGGCCTTCTTTGGCTTTGTTGTAAATCTTGACTTTATTCTCTCTACGAGAGCTTAATGAATGTACACATTAAAGGGAACTTGGTTCACATCGATGGCCGGTTCTTTTCTAATTGAGCATTGATCCATCTCATGGTATTATGCTTAGGAATAGCAACGAGTCAAATATTTACATTTTCTTAATCATCCAAATCCACAAATTTGCCTAAAAACCTAAATCTATTTATTATACGCAAATTACTTGAGTATTATTATTCAAATCTAAACTCAAATTAAATATTATGATTCGTCAAATATCCAAATCCACAAAAAAAATACTCAAAAATATCAATCAATATTCAGATTCCAAATTTGATAAAATCTAAATTTGAATCCACTAAAATTTTTTAAATATATATAATCAAAATTATAAGTTTAGAAATTTAAATTTGAAGCTACATTCATTATCCAAATAAGCAATATAGAGAATGATAATAAAGATTTAAAATGTCCGAATTCACAATAAATAATAATTTTAAAATCTAAATATTATATGAATTTACATTAGCATAATTCAAAAAAAGTGAATCAAATATCTGCTACTATTCGAATCCTCAATCTAACTTGTGATGCGTAATCATGTTGGAAGATGTCTTGTTAACAATTTTTCTCGGGCTTGGAACTTTGGCACGATCATTTTTATAATGCCGTCCATGTTATTTGTTTCTATCTCTGGGCTATGTTTCGGCTCTTTCTCATTTTCTTAGTTGAATAGGACTTTAGTATCTATGACAACCTTTATGATTTTCTCTTCTTTTACGAAAGATTTTATATGCAAAAAACGAAAGAAAGGTGGCTGTGGATTAATAATAAAGAACTAACAACAAAAGAGGGAAAAAAATGCAATTAATTGTACGAATCTTATGAGCTATTTTGTGGATGCCAATAACCATTGTGTTGCGTGTTTCTGGTAAAAACCTTGACATGAGTGTCATTTATTACACAGTTTGAACAAACAAATATATTAATTTTAGTTTTACAAGTTATTCAATCATTATCGAAGGTTTCCAGTTTATATTAATGGCGCAAATATCCTTAAGCAATAAATCATTCCTACCCAAAATCAATTAAGAAATAAATTACACTCAATAAATTTAAAAAAAAAACAGCATTATTATTCATTAAATTATGAGTATTTTTTTTATTTTGATCACTTAATAATTCAATAACTTAAACAAAAACTTTGAATAGTTTGATGACTTAAATAAAAATTTTCAAATAGTTCAATAATCAAATTATTACTTCTTTTAATTAAGTGACCAAAACAAAAACTTACCCATAATTTAGTGACTAATAGTATAATTTTTCAATTATAAAATCAACTATGCTTAAGTTTTTTTTTAATCATCCAATTTTTAAAACTTTCAAAATAATTATCCAACAAATCAAGTTTTTCGTTGTCCATTTCTGTAAGTGCCATTAAGTGTTTGATGGACGGGTGATTGCCAATTTAAAAATTAGTATAATAACAAATTTAATCCTCAACTTTTACATATCGTATCAATTTAGTCATTATTTTAAAAAAATTAATCTTTAATATTTATATATTGTCTCAATTTAGTCATAATTCTAAAAAAATAAAAATACACAAATATATATTTTTTAAATCTAATAAATTTAAAAATATATAAAACTAAATTTCTTACATTTTATTTTATATAAAATAATAATTTAATTTAATATAAATACATATACCAAATAAAAAAATTACTCAAACTTTAAACTAAATCATCAAAAAGGTACTTCTAAAATTTCCTTCTAGAAAAATATTGTTGCAAAAATAGATTAAAAAATGTGTTTGCACAACATGATTTTAAAATTTTTCTTTACACCTAACCTTTGTGTTATTCGCTTAGCGGGAGGCTTTCAATCAACATGTTAGTCTTTTCCATTCTTAAACCTTTGATTTTCTTAGCGAGTGGTTTTAAATTTCGAACCCATAATAATGGAAACTTTAACCTTTTAGTGGAAAAAGTTATTTTTCTCTCTACAGAAAATGAAACCTAAGTCAAATCTCAAGTTTTCATAATAAAATATAATTTATTTGAGAAAATCAATCTCATTATATTTCGAAAAAGTAACTACGCTCAACGATATTCTTCATTTGAGTTAGGCCATACTCCCTATATAGAAAAAAAAAAAAAACATAAAAGTTCTACTTGAACAAGAAGAGACAAAATAATAATATTTTAATAGAAAAACATTGACTTCCACTAGGATAGTACATGGTGGATGTCGCACACTATGTTTCCAGACTAAATGTGCCACCCACCACTACTAAGCTAAGTTTACTGGGCCTTTTTATTTGAGTACAATTATATATGTTATCTAGTATTTAATCAACTCATATAATTTATCCAACTAAATAACTAGTTTTTTCTCCAAATATTTTTTATTCAGTTAATAAAAAAATTAATTAATTCTTCCTATTAAATTATTTTTCAATTCAATTCTAATTTCATTAAATTTATGACAACTTATTGTACTAGAATCTATGAGTAAATTCATTTAATTATCTTGTTCCATAAAACTATGATGTATTACTTAATTTAGTTTTCACTTTGAACTCAATCATTTAATTACAATAAATTAAATAATAATTTAAAGAAATTAAATTAATTTCCAAATCATCTCTTATTCCTTGCGAGAAAATGCATTTAATACGGATAGTAGTACATGTAATCTATTTCACTTTCTAGCGTTTACATTCATTTAACGTATCAGTTCTAATTCCAATCCATAAAGGGTTATATTGAGCTAGTGGAGGAATCGATTGGACATATATAATCAGGGCTTAAATAATTTGTAATTAAGTTACAACTTTTTCTCTATTAATTACAACACTGTTTAATAATGGAGTCAATCATCTAAAACTATCATGACTGAACTCTCCCTTATTATATATCATTAGGAAAGCAACTTATAGTTTTTGTTTGTCCAATGGCCTTGTCAATAGTGTGCTACCTCATAAGTCAACATTTATAACATTAAAAATTATATTTAAGCAGTTAAGTTAACAAGTTAGGACCCATATCTTATTTTTCGCACTACTACAACACACTGTCAAAACCTTTGGTTTCTCCTTAAGACCTTAAATCAGGCCTAAATTAAAAATCAATATTTTATCAAATTAATATACCATTTAAAAAGCCCTGAAATACCATCTTATGGGTTCAATCCAAACAGTATAACCATAATGATTTTTCATATCTAAATAGCTAGGTTTCTTACACTGGTTTGATGTAAAATGCACGCGCGAATGTCTAATGACTTCACTGTTGATTCGGGGTGTGTAAGTATACAACTAACACCATTAAATACTGAAAAATCAGTAGCTATACAATCATCAAATTCTTTAATCCAATCAATTATAAATCTCCCCAAAAATTAAGTTGAACCTACGCACTAGCCCACAATCAACTACACTTACACTTCTCGAATTGTCAAATCTGGGTTGTCGAATGATCAAGATTGAATTTTAAACATGATTAAAGGCTGATTAGGAGGGTTTTTTGAGACCAAGATATTGTTGGAAATAGGTGGGAAAAATTAAAGAACACAACAGTCCCATTTCTTGCCTCTAGGTGCAGCGCACCACCACCAACTGTGGCAAATCGGGCCTGATTTAAAAAGTCAATTGAAATCACTTTTGAAGGCTGGAAAAATATTCATAAAATCATTAAAAATCACCTCAATTCCATATCTAGAAAATTGGATATTCTCTTGAAAGATTCATTAAGAAAAGTGAAGAAAGTAGATAATTACACTAGCTAGAAGGAAGAGGCGGTAATAAAGCTTCTTGGGCAGTAGTGGAGATCGTTCTTGGAGGTTAAAGATTTTAGGTTTATAGCTGGAAAAAATAAAGAAAAATGACAACAAGATGGAGAGGAGAATTGTGCAAGAAACCACTGAAAATGAAATAAAAAAGATATGGTGGTTCTTAGTGGTTTGGGCAGTAGTAGCAAGGGAAAAAAGAAAATTTGAAGAGAATAGATAAGAGGAACAGGGAGGGGTGGCTAGGGTGGAAAAAGTTAATTAAAGGCTGATGAAATTAATTAAAATTGGTATTATTATCTAGGTTTTACTAGGTATGGACGGCACACATAAAGGAAAGACTAAGATTTTTGTAAAATTAAACTATTTTACAAGGGAAGGGAATCGAACTTTGGACCTTAACCTAATTTCCATGCTTTATAATTTTTCTTTTAACCACTAGTTTATTTCTTCATGCTTGATATAATTTTGCATTCCTATTAAGCTAAAATTCAGGATGTTACAACTCTACCTTTTTAAAGAAATTTCGACCTCGAAATTTACCTGATTCAAAAAGGTGAGGATACTAAAGACAAATCGAGTCCTCTGGCTCCTAAGTAGTCTACTGAAAACACGAAAAAATATAGGCTTTTTCGTGCCCTTTTTAATTCAAATTCATGCAGTTTCGTAGTAATTCTTATGGAAAATATAATATAATTATAAAATAATTAAATTTACTCAAATTATTAACATATTGAATTTTAATTAATTTTATAATAAATTTTCATAAATTTTGATTTATTTTCAACAGATTTGCACAAAGGGTGAAAATTGACTTGGCAGACACTATTAGAAGCTCAAAACCATGAAAATTGGCTTGGCAGACATTGCAATTGTGAGGTAACTATTAAATTAATTATTAATCGTATTGAAATTGTAATTAATTGACATAATACTTAATCAGTGCATGCTTAATCTTTTAAGGTAGCTGAGGGTTAAATTATTAACAGTATTAAACGGTACTTTAGCCTTGCATAACTTGCAAGATATTTGTGATTAAATTGTTTCAATGTTGTAATATATTTTCACTTTACTTAATCTTTTACTTGCTTATTAAAATTGATTAATTGTTTGAATTAGCATAGTAATATGTTTAAGAGATTAGTTAATTTTGTAAGTCTGTATGTGCTAGAGTTAACAAATTACCAAGTTGCCATGAGTTTATTCTTAACAACATGAACATTGTTTTAATAATATTAAGTTAAGAAATGTAATTGATCTAATGCAATTATGTCATATTGATTAAACTTGTTTTTCAGAAGTCGTGCATTAGAATTTTTACCTTTTTTTTATTTTCTTAGTTAATTTCCTTAGTTAAAATCTAGTTTTATTACACACATTTTCAAAACAAATAATTTTCCTTTACCAAAGTGTTTTTAATTGCATTTCATAATTATTTTCTTACAAAGATCCTGTGGATACGATAACTCGATATTTACTTGTCACTTTATTACTTGTTGCGATTATGTACACTTGCAAATTTTCATCGTTCCAAGTTTTTAGCACCATTACCGGGGACTACTTAAAAAAGTCATTATTTGTGAACTGTTGATTTTGAATTTTGGTTTATGTAACACCCCAAACCTGGCTGGACGTTATGGCCAAATCTGACGATGTCACATGAGAGTGTTTTTGAAAATGCATTGACCTTCAAATCGTTCCAATTATTAACTTTTACCTAGTTTGGGGAAACTGTGTTCTAATTGAATTGATTTAAAACATTTCTTTTACGCGAAAGCTTTTGAAACCTAAATAATTTTTGAAAACCATTTCATTTACCAAAAAAATTAGTTTATTTTAGGGAAAACCATACTTTGTTACATTGCTGTTTATAAATCCATAATCAACAGTTCAAAATCCCAAATTAAAAACCAAATAGCACCAAAGTCCATCATACATAAAATACCAACAAGAAATAAGCGATGTAACTACAAAAACTATAAACAAGCAGTTCTATGGGGATTACCTACACATATTAAACAGAAAAGGGTGAGTTTTCACAAACTCAGTGTGTAATCCCCGTAGAAGATATACACAGTAGCAGAAGTCAGTCATATATCCAAATAACAGATAATCCGGGCCTAAGCCCTTTACAGAATTAGTGTGAACCTTAGTCTACTTAGATACAGAATCAGATACGAACTGGGCCTTAGCCCATCTCAGATATCACAGAACAACAGAATCATGCCCACCAGCCCTGCACACCAATTTCGTCCAACCCAACACACCATGTGGGGATAAAATCGACCCACCCATCCCAACACACCGACTGTACCAAAATTCTGCACATAATCAGATAATTGCAACTGTGCTACCAAATAGCAGGCTTAAGAGCCTTTTAGAATACTTCCTCCATCATAACACCAACCTCACCCCGATGCAATGTATCATACAAACATGGCATGCTATAATGCAACTTAACAGACATGTAACACCCTAAACCCAACCTAGATGTTATGGTCGAATTTGCGATGTCACATTAGTGTTATTCAAAACATAAATTCCATGAAAATCCGTTCTACATAAAAACTTTTTTGGGTTATTAACAAAAATTTAGGATGTCTTGATCATTGTGAAACTCAAGTCGTTTTAGCAAATATTGATCATATTAGATTGTTATTAAACTTTCCAACAGTGTTTGTTGTGGAAACTCTCAAAATGTGCTGCATAAGTGTGGTTTTTTAAAAAAAAAAACATTTGTTTATATTTTCTTGAAAATTCGAGTCCTATTACTATCAGGTGGAAAATCAAGTAAATAAATCCCCATATTAAAACAAAACTTAAAGAGGCCTTATTACATGCTGAAAAACCCAAAATAGAATCTTAAATATAATATGTATATATAAAAAAATACTACGTCGAGTGGCCACCCTGAGTCTTTCGTCGCCTCGATCCGTCTAAGCCTGGGGATTTCCTGCACAGTTAACAGATGAGTGAGTTTACGAAAACTCAGTGTGTGAAATCCCATAAAAGCATACAGTCACAGTAAACACAATTTGGGCCTAAGCTCTTCAGTATCAATTACGCATTAGCCTATTCCAGTAACAATAGTGGTTTGGGCCTGAGCCCATTTCAGTATTAGTAGTAGTGGGGCCTAAGCCCAATAACATATTAGTACAGTATGCAAATAGAGAATCCTACCCAATCCATCCTCTACACACCATCTCCGTACCAACCCTACACACTATGTGGGATAAAATCGACCCACCCATCCCTACACACCAAGTAGTACCGGTTATGACACTAAAACAGTATTTACAGCAAAGCTACCAGTAATAGGGTTATAGCCTTTCAGTACACTTCCTCCAAAACCATATATCCCACCCCATGCAATGTAACATGATATAAATGTAAATAAGGTAAGAATGACATACTCAAACAGTCATACATCACATAGGGGTAAAACTGTAAACTTACCAAAATAAGGGTCCATGTACACTTACCAACCCAACAGTAGGTCCATAGTCGCCTTGATCGACCAGTGCAACCTTAACAGTCAATCAATAATAATGGGCCTACAGCCCATATAGTGGGCCCACGTGGGCCCACACGCTCGTATAACCTACATAGCCCAGAAATGGCCTTAGTTGTGTGGTCTATACAGTCTGGCCTAATATTTACCACACTTTTGTGCGTTTTTACCGTGTGGGGTCCACAGGCCCATTGGGCCTTACACGACCCAATTCAGCTAAAAATGGCCCAATATCATTCGGCCCATAAAAATGCCCATGGTTGTCTCGTCGACCACATGGTCATGTTTTATCACAGGGCTAATCAGAATATTCCGTTAGACGCTCGATAATAGGGTTAATCACCCTTTTCTAACCCCAACTTAAAGTAACATCCAAAACTTGCCTTGGTTGAAAGAGTGTGATTAGCCCTGTTGAATCGTTTGCGAAGGCTGATTTGTCCTTCTAATTGAATAGCTACATTGACAGCGAAACCCATTAACAATGAACACATAAATACATGACTTGATGGCTTATTGAACACACAAAACCTAAGTTAGGGGAAAATAGAGCAATCGACCAACATCCCTCAAACCAAAACATGCATTAATTGACCACAATAGTCGAAGACATAGTTACCTTGATCGAGTGATGAGGGACAAGTTTCGACTGCTCCAGTAACTACTACCAACTCCTTCACTTTCTGAGTAGTTCTAGAACCCGAAAGAATCATCACACCTAAGAAAAGGAAGATGAGAATCGACCAGAAGGGAAAAGACTATTTGGCATTAAACAGTGCAATAATACTTACCGCTTTGACAAAGAGCACCAAGAAATCGCAATGAGAACGAGTAATTGGCTTAGCTACCAAATAGGAAAAGACCATAAGTAGAACGGTATGAAGGATGAAGACAAAGAAGAGAAACAAGGGGTATACGGTCACAATAGTAGATGGACTCAGAAAATCCCGAGAATTGAAAGAGAGAGATGATGATGTATTCGACCAAAAAGATATGAGGAAAAGGGGAAAGACTAAAGGAAATAGGGAGCAATTGCCCAAAACCAAATAAAAGAAATAAGGAGTCTGCCTTGACAACAAAGTGGCAAGGGGAGGAGGAAGATTTGAAACACCAAAACCGAAAGCTAGACCAAGAACAATTGATGTATTTGGTTTTAGAAAGAAAGAGCGATAAGCTTCAGAATTTTGCCAAACCCAAAAGCACTACAAGAAAGAGAGAAAAACACAGCAAGAAAACCCTAAGTTCCAATCGGTTTCTAAAGCCAAAAAAAAAGAAAAAGAAAAATGTGCCCATACACCTCAAAACTGAAACTCAAAGGGTGTCTAGAGTCCCCATTCGACACAACCTCCCCTCACTCATCAACTCCCCATGATCACCTCCCCAAGATCCTCCCCAAATCATTCAACCTGTAACTCCACTATCCACTTCTCCAAATTTCCTCCTAGGATTTCAACTACATGATCCCTTACTCTTCTCAAACACCTCAATCATCCAAGCTTCAGAGTTCTAGTGATATACAACCACCTACACGACACAGCAGTAAAAAGACATCCCTTGCGTACAGTAGGACTCGAACTCAAGATTAGTAACACGCCATTTGCCACTAGTCTAGTAGGCTTTTTGTGTCATGCTTTACTCACATTAATTTAAGAGTCTACTAGCTAGAGACAATGGTTTATTCAAGTAGGAGCAAAATTTTTGCTCGAGCCAAGGCTTGAACCGATTACTTCCCAAACACTCTCAGAGCACTAAACCACTAAGGCAGACATACATCCACATTACAACCACAGAAAAATAATTTTAACAAGGGTTTTTGATATTTGGGGCGTTACAATTCTACCCTCATTAAAAAAAATTTCAGCCTCAAAATTTACCTAGTCAGAATAGGTGAGGGAATTGTTGTCGCATTGCCTCCTCGGGTTCCCACATAGCCTCCTTAGAAATATGGTTCTGCCAAAGAACTTTCACTAATGGGATTGATTTCCTTCTCAAGACTTTCACCTCTCGATCCAAAATCCAGACTGGTTCCTCCTCAAAAGTCAGATCTGGTCTAAGTTCAATCTCCTCAACCTGTACCACATGCGTAGGATCAGAGCGGTAGCGTCTCAGCATAGAGACATGGAACACATCATGAATCCGCCCTAATTCTGGAGGTAGCTCTAATTGGTAGGCAACTGGTCCTACTCATCTCAATATGCTGTAAGGCCCAAGAAACCTTGGGCTCAACTTGCCCTTACGCCCAAATCTCAGTACCTTCTTCCATAGCGAGACCTTTAGAAAGACTAAATCTCCCTCAGAATACTCAATTTCCTTACGCTTCAGAACCGCATACGACTTCTGTCTGTCTGATGCTGCCTTCAGTCGATCCCAAATTAATCTAACCTTATCCTCAGTATCAGATACTAGCTCAGGACCCAAAACATGCTGCTCACCCAATTCAGTCCAACATGATGGAGTGCGACACCTACGGCCATAGAATGCTTCGTAAGGTGCCATCTGTATGCTAGACTGGTAGCTATTGTTGTAAGCAAACTCTGCTAGCGGCAAGTACTCCTCCCAACTGCCTCGGAAGTCAATCACACAACTCCTTAACATGTCCTCCAGTATTTGAATCACTCTCTTTAACTGACCATCTGTCTGAGGATGGAACACAGTACTGAAGTCCAACCGTGTACCCAGAGCTTCATGTAATTCTTTTAAAATCGAGACGGGAAGCGAGGATCTCTGTTAGATATTATGGAAACTGGTACCCCATGCAGTCTCACTATCTCGGATACATATAGCTTAGCCAATTTCTGTAACGAATAATCTGTGCGAACTGGTATGAAATGGGCAGTTTTGGTCAATCGATCCACGATGACCCACACTGAATCTTTCTTAGAATGCGTTAGGGGTAGCCCACTCACAAAGTCCATAGTTACTCTTTCCCACTTTCACAGCGGAATTTTAACTGGTTGAAGCAACCCAGAAGGCAACTGATGTTTCACTTTAACCTGTTGGCAAGTCAGACATTTCCCCACAAAGTCGGTAACCTCACGCTTAAGACCTGGCCACCAATATATCTCATGAAGATCTTTGTACATTTTATTTCCACCTGGGTGTATAGCATAGGGGCTACTATACGCCTCATACAGTATAGCCTACCTTAAATCAGTATCCTTAGGTACACAAATTCTACCTCAGAAATAGAGTACCCCTTCACTGTTCAGCCTAAAATCCACAGTATTACCATTTTTGATATGACGGAACTGAAGACCCAATGACTCATCTTCCAACTGTTTATTCTTAATCTGCTCAATCCACACTAGTTTAACTTGGAGCTCTGTCAACAAGCTACCATCATCAAATAAGCTAAGACGAGCAAACATTTCTCTCAGATCAATCATATCCCTACGGCTCAGTGCGTCAGCCACCATATTGGCCTTACCAGGGTGGTATTCAATCGAACAGTCATAATCCTTCAGCAGTTCAATCCATCTACGTTGCCTAAGATTTAACTCCTTCTGAGTGAGGAGATACTTGAGGCTCTTGTGATCCGTGTAAATGATACACTTTTCACCGTACAAGTAATGCCTCCAAATTTTTAATGCAAATACCACTGCGACCAACTCTAAGTCAGGTGTCGGATAATTCGCCTCATGTGTCTTAAGCTGGTGAGACGCATAAGCTACCACCTTACCTTCTTACATCAACACACAACCCAAACCAATGTGTGATGCATCACTATAGACAGTAAAATCTTTCCCAAACTCTGGCTGAATCAAGACAGGGGCCTCAGTTATAACTTTCTTGAGCTTCTCAAAGCTCTCTTGCTACGCATCAGTCCAGTTAAATGGCACGCCTTTACATAGTAGCCTAGTTAAGGGCGCGACAATCAGTGAGAACCCTTCTACAAATCTTCGATAGTACCCCGCCAGTCCCAGAAAACTACGAATTTTTGATACAGTCTTAGGCTGCTTTGAATCTAAAACAGCCTCAATTTTTCGAGGATTAACCTTAATTCCCTCACCAGAAACCACATGACCAAGAAACGTTACCTTACGTAACCAGAATTCACACTTGCTGAACTTGGCGTACAGTTGTTTCTCCCTCAAGATTTACAGAACTACCGGGAGATGTTCATCGTGTTCATCTTTAATCCTAGAATACACCAGTATGTCATCGATAAATACTACAACAAACTGATCCAGATAGGGTTGAAACACTCTATTCATCAGATCCATAAAGGCTGCCGGTGTATTTGCCAGTCTAAAATGCAATACCAAGAACTTGTAATGTCCATAAGGAGTCCCAGACGCCGTCTTGTGCACATCAGCCTCTTTAACTCTCAGTTGGTGATAACCCGACTCGAGATTTATTTTAAAGAAAACTGACACTCCTTGTAGTTGGTTGAACAGATCATCAATCCTTGGCAAAGGGTATTTGTTCTTAATGGTTAACTTTTTCAGTTGTCTGTAGTCGATATATGCATAGATCCATCCTTCTTTTTCACAATCAAGACTAATGCTCCCTATGGAGACACACTAGGTTGGATAAACCCACGGTCCAGTAATTCTTGAATCTGGGCCTTAAGCTCCATCAGTTCCTTCGGTGCCATTCTGTAAGGGACGATGAACACTGGAGCTGTCCCAAGAAGGAGCACAATCCTAAACTCCACTTCACGTTCTGGAGGTAACCCTGATAGCTCTTCAGGAAAGACGTTTGAAAAATCCTTAACAGTCCTGATATCCTTTATAGAAAAATCCCTAACCTCTGAAACACTGACGTAAGCCAAGAACGCCTCACAACCCTTACGAACCAACTTCTCGGCCTTTAGCGTAGAAATCACATTACTCAAATAGTTTCATCATTCCCCAATTACCACTACATCCTTATATGCCTCAGTTCTTAGGACAACCTATTTAGTGGCACAATCCAAGCTTACCCGATGTTTAACGAACCAATCCATGCCCAGTATTAGGTCAAATTCTCTGAAAGGCAGTTCCATAAGATCGACCAGAAAGACAACTCTTTGTATCTTCAAGGGAACATCTCTAAACATCTTATTCATCCGAACGGACTGCCACAGCAGACTTAGAACAATAATCTCACTCATAGTGTTTTCAGCCATAATACCCAATATCTTAGACACAGAGTATGCTATGTATGAATGTGTAGACCCAATATTAATCAATACAATATAAGGTACATTATGGATAAAGAACGTACCCGTAATGACATCTGGTGCGGCTCTGTCCTCTAGCGACGTACAGCATAAACCAATACCGACTACCTTGCCTCAGTATAAGCAGCACTGCTGCCCGATGCTCCACAACCATGGCCCATACCATTTCCACCCCTGGCCTGGCCCCGACCTCTCGGTGGCTGCTGACGACCCCGCTGTATATTACCCAAACCAGTAGCTTGAATCTGCTCAGGCCTCTGTGGACAGTCCTTGACACGGTGCACTAATGATCCACATCTTAGACATGCACTCATCTTTTTCCAACATTCGTCCTGGTGGCATTTTCCACAATTAGCACAAAATTGCGGTCCAGTAGTGACAATAGTAAAGGCCCTAACTCTAATTGGCCCATCAGCTCTAGGCTTTTTCTTAAACCTCTAAAGAGAATTTGAAGGCTCAGCATCCCTCTTACCTCTGCCTCTCTCTTTGTTCTGGTGCTCAACTCGCATCACATTCTCAGCGATTTTTGCCTTGTCCACCATGCTGCAAAATCCCGCTCCCTCTGAGGAGCTAACGAAAAAAATCATTTGTTTATATTTTCTTGAAAATCCGAGTCCTACTACTATCTGGTAGAAAATCAACTTAATAAATCCCCAATTTAAAAAAAAACTTAAAGAGGCCTTATTACATGTTGAAAAACTGAAAATAAAATCTTAAATATAATATATATATAAAAAAAATACTACGTCGAGTGGCCACCCTTGAGTCCTCCGTCGCCTCGATCTGTCTAAGCCTGGGGATTTCCAACATAGTTAACAGATGAGTGAGTTTATGAAAACTAAGTGTGTGAAATCCCATTAAAGCATACAGTTAGAGTAAACACAATTTGGGCCTAAGCCCTTCAGTATCAGTTACGCATTAGCCTATTCCAGTAACAGTAGTGGTCTGGGCCTGAGCTCATTTCAGTATTAGTAGCAGTGGGGCCTAAGCCTAATAACATATTAGTACAGTATGCAAATAGAGAATCCTACCCAATCCATCCTCTACACACCATCTTCGTACCAACCCTACACACTATGTGGGGATAAAATCGACCCACCTATCCCTACACACCAAGTAGTATCGATTATGGCACTAAAACAGTATTTGTAGCAAAACAGCTAGTAATAGGCTTATAGCCTTTCAGTACACTTCTTCCAAAATCATATATCCTACCCCATGCAATGCAACATAATATAAATGTAAATACGGTAAGAATGGCATGCTCAAACAATCATACATCACATAGGGGTAAAACCGTCAACTTACCAAAATAAGGGTCCAGGTACACTTACCGGCCCAACAGTAGGTCCACCGTCACCTTGAGCGACCCGTGCAACCTTAACAGTCAATCAATGATAATGGGCTTACAGCCCATATAGTGGGACCACGTGGGCCCACACGCTCGTATAGCCCACATAGCCAAGAAATGGCCTTAGCTATGTGGTCTATATAGCCTGGCCCAATATTTACCACACTTTTGTGTAATTTTCTCGTATGGGGTCCATAAGCCCATTGGGCCTTACATGACCTAATTCGGCCAAAAATGGTCCAATATCATTCAGCCCATGAAAACGCCCATGGCCGTCTCGCCAACCACATGTCATGTTGTATCACACGGCCCACCACACAGGCGGCCACCCATCCGTGTGGTGTTGACAGTTCACTTTTCAGCTTTTCAGCTTTTGGCCGTTTCCTATCTAATGGTAGTGATACACACACCTATTTTTGAAGTGTGTATCTCTCCAAAGAGTTCCCCAACCTACATTCAATCAGAATATTCTGTTAGATGCTCGATAATAGGGTTAATCACCATTTTCTAACCCCAACTTAAGATAACATCCAAAACTTACCTTGGTTGAAAGAGTGCGATTAGCCCTGTTGAACCGTTTACGAAGGCTGTTTTGTCCTCCTAATTGAATAGCTGTATTGACAGCGAAACCCATTAACAATAAACACATAAATACATGACTTGATGGCTTATTGAACACACAAAGCCTAAGTTAGGGGAAAATAGAACAATCAGCCAACATCCCTCAAACCAAGACATGCACTAATTGACCATAATAGTCGAAAATAGAGTTGCCTTGATCGAGTGATGAAGGACAAGTTTTGACTGCTTTAGTATCTACTACCAGCTCCTTCACTTTCTGAGTAGTTCTAGAACCCGAAAGAATCACCACACCTAAAAAAAGGAAGATGAGAATTTGCCAGAAGGGAAAAGTGTATTCGGCCTTAAACAGTGCAATAATACTTACCGCTTTGACAAATAACACCAAGAAACCGCAGTGAGAATGAGTAATCGGCGTGGCTACCAAATAGGAAAAGACCATAAGTAGAATGGTTTGAAGGATGATGAACAAGAAGAGAATCAAGGGGTATACAGTCACAATAGTGGATGGACTTAGAAAATCTCGAGAATTGAAAAAGAGAGATAATGATGTATTCGACCAAAAAGAGTTGGGGAAAAAGGGAATGGCTAAAGGAAACAGGGAGCAATTTCTCAAAACCAAACAAAATAAATAAGGAGTCGACTTTGACAACAAACTGGCAAGAGGAGTAGGAATAATTGAAACACCAGAATTGAAAGAAGCACCAAGAACAATAGCAGTATTCGATTTTAGAAAGAAAGAGTGATAAGCTTTAGAATTTTGCCAAACCTGAAAGCACCAAAAGAAAGAGAGAAAAACACAGCAAGAAAACTCTCAGTTCCAATCGGTTTCCAAAGCAAAAAAAAATCGAAGGAAAAATGTGCTAATACACCCTAAAACAGAAACTCAAAGGGTGTCTAAGTCCCCATTCGACACAACCTCCCCTCACTCCTCAACTCCCCACGATCACCTCCCCAAGATCCTCCTCAAATCACGCAACAGGTCACTCCACTATCTATATCCCCAAATTTCCTCCTAGAATTTCGGCTACATGATCCCTTACTCTACTCAAACACCTTAACCGTCCAAACTTCAATTTTTCAGTGATATACAATCGCGTACACGGTACAACAGCAAAAAGACATCCCTTGCATGCAGTAAGACTCGAACTCAAGTCCCTTGCATTAGTAACACGCCATTTGCCACTAGTCTAGTAGGCTTTTTGTGTCATGCTTTACTCACATTAATTTAAGAGTCTACTAGCTGAAGACAAGGGTTTATTCAAGTAGGAGAAAAATTTTTGCTCAAGCTAAGGCTTGAACCCATGACTTCCCAAACACTCCTAGAGCACTAAACTATTAAGGCAAATATACATCCACATCACAACCACTCCAAAATAATTTTAACAGGGGTTTTCGGGATTTGTGGCGTTACAAGATCATACAATTGGTTATATACGCATGCTAAGAGTAACATGCTTAACACATACATCACATAATCAGATCACAGAATCAGGGGTCTAAGTAAAGTTTACCAACCCTACGGTAGGTCACAGTTGACTTGGGTGACTCGTGCAACCTTACAGATTATTTCAGAAAAATGGGCACACACGCTCATGTGGCTTGCAAGTGTGGGCCCACACGCCCGTGTGGCCCATACGACCTAAATTGGCCTTGGCTGTGTGGATTATACGGTCTAGCCCAGAATCCCACACGCCCGTGTGGTTCACTTGCGTGGGCTCACACGCTTGTGTGGCCCACACGGCCATATTGGTCGAGCCCATGTGTCGTACATGGCCTCACCTGGCCATCACACGGCTGTGTCCCTTGCACACGACCTGACCTCGTCAATCACACAGCCGTGTACTGGTCGCCCGTGTGACGTCGACAGAATCATTTTTTGGCTTTCGCTGTTTCTTGTTTTTTGCATTTTCAGGTACACACCTGGTTCGTTTTCGACGCGTAATCACTCTAGAGCAAATCCCAAGCCTATAATTGAACATGTTTTACTTAGTTAATCTCTTAAATGATTGAACTAAACTAACACCCCAAAATATATTAGACACTTCTCGAGCGTAAAACCCTTACCATGTGAACCACGAACGCTTCCCACTATGATTCGACTCTAGAATAGCCTCTCACACCAGATTTTTTATTGTCAAAATAATTAACAAAAAAATCCCAATTATTAACTTAAAAACCAAAACTTCAAAGCACCAAAACCATTTACCGAATTCGCACGATACTCGATTGGACAATAAGGAACTGTTGTGAATAGCAAAGATGAAACCAGGAACAAAAAAAAAAAGAAAGAAAGATAGAAGATGAAATTTCGGCAGATATGAAAGGGAGAAAGACAACTAACGTCAGAACCAAAAGAGAATTTCAGGAAAACTAAAGTTTGAAAAAAAAAAATAGAAACTAAACCAATTTGGTAAATCCCTTCAATCCATTAATTTCCTCCACTAGACCCATCACTGGTAACTACTCAGAATTCTACTACCTCTGGAACTCTATTGTAGAGTCGAACAAAAATAAACCTCACTCGCTCGCGTAGGGATTCGAACTCCAGACCTCTAACACACCAACACAGGTCTTAACCACCAGACCAGCAGACCCATTCTAATATGAAATTACAAATATTTTAATATAAGCCTGCTGACTAGAAGTTAAGGCTTAATTTAGGAAAAAGCCAAAATTCGCCAAAGCTAGGGCTAGAACTTGGGACCTCACACACACACCAGAACACTCAACCACTAAAGTAGATAAACAATTGTGTGTTAAAAATTACAGAAAAAAATTAATAAGATTTGGGGCGTTACAATTTTTTTTTCTATTCAATTTGAACTTAATTAAATTTCTATGATTATTTCAAGTGTTTATGAGGATTGATCGAATTATCGATGTAACAGCCCATTTTTGGGTCAAATCAGAATAGTGGTTTCGGGACCACAAATCTGAAGTAGAAATATTTATTTTATCATTTCTTTATGGTATACATCATGGTATAATAATTTTGTAAAAATTACGTTAAGAAATTTTATCGATTGAGTGCTCAAATTGGCTAGAAGGACTAAATTGCAATAGGTGCAAAATTTGAGTTCTATAAGCTAAAGGTGTTTGATTGTTATGAATTTTTATATTGGAGGTCCTTAAATGGTAATTATACCATTACACTTTTGGATGGACAAAAATGGACATGGTTAGATATATTCTTAATGTTTTAAGTTAGGGGTAATTTTGTAATTTGGTAAATAAAGCCAAAATAACTTAATAAAAAGTGTTCATCTTTTCTAATTTCATCCTCAAAGCTAAAAATTTGAAGAGAAACCATAGCTAGGGTTTGGCCAAGCTTTCGAGCTTGATTGTAATTCCGTTCTTGTCCCGTTTCTAATGAGTTTTATATTTTTGAGATCGTTGTAACTTGATCTAGCTATTTCAGGGACTAATTTGAAAGAAAGTTAAAGTCTAAAATTTTACCCATGTTGAATATATTTGTATTTTGATGTTTTATGGTAGGAAATGTATGTTTGCTGCTAGTTAAACAACATTTATAAAGTGATTTTCGATAAAAACGTCAAATAGGGACTTATTTGTAAAAGATTATAAAATGTGTAGAAAACTGTTAATAAATGAAAAATGTGTACTGTTATGAGTAGAAATAATATTCGGCTAGGCTTGGGTTGTGATGAAATTGAAAGAAATTCATCTTTCGAGCCTAGGGACTAAATCTTAAAATGTTAAAAATGTTAGGGGCAAAAACATAATTTTTGCCATAATGTGATTTTGGACTTAATTGAATAGCTTGATGATTAAATAAGTTAAATATGGTATTATAGATCAAGAAAAACAAAGTTCGGGTGTAGATCGAGGGAAAAACAAAAAAATTGACGAATAGATCCCTTTTGCCATTTTTGCATTCGAGGTAACTTTGTATGTTAATAAGCTTTGTTAAAATTGTATTTTAAATGCTTTAATTTATGCATGAATTGTGTAATTGACTCTATGGACACATTTGATGACGTTCTAGCAAGCGAGAAATCCCAATCAAACCTTAGGAATAGATTAGGATACAAGTGACATGTCACTAGGGTTTTATGTTATGTGATCTAGGTACTGGTCTTGTACGTCCTACCGGTGGCTGAGTATAACAGCATATGTTATGGTTACTTGATAGCTTGTGTGAGCAGCACTGTGTAGCTATGTCTTGACTGATAGCTTCTGTGAGCAGGCCTGTCGATGGCTCGAGAGCAAGCATATATGTGTTATGAGATAGAGGTAGTAGTGGCTACATATGTGGCACATTCTGTGCAAGATTTCCCGAGTATCCGATATTATTATTCTGAGTGGTTCATTGGGTATGTGAATGATGAGAATAAATATGAAATTATTTCAAGATGGTACAGGTATGTACATAAAGCTTATGATTATTAAATTCATGAAATGATAATTTCAAGGTAAGTTTTTGATGGAATGAATTATGGTCATGAGATTATGGTAAATTACATTATCTTATATTATAATTACTTGATTGTTAAATGTATGGTAAGATTTGCTTATTCCTTTCATATGAGCTTACTAAGCTATATATCTTACTCCATTTTACTTTCCATGTTTTATAGTGTCACCAAGCTAGCTCAGATTGGAGATCGTCGGGGATTGCATCACACTATCAAACTGTCATTTGGGTATCGATGATCATGATTTTGGGACATGGTCATTTTTGTTATATGTGTCATCATGATTTTGGGCCGAATGTATTGGCTTGTAATAGTCAAAGGCTTGATTTGGTATTTGGCCATGTAAATTGGCTCCTTTTGGTTAAATTGATTGTAAGTTATATATATATTTATACCTATATGCATGTATGTGCCAATGCCCTTAATGATGTGGTTTATATTGATTTGCAAAATGTTGATTGTGGCTTATTGACTTGTTGTGAAAAGGATGAGTTTGGTTTATTGGTATGATGGATTATCTTGATAAGTTAATGCAAATTGAAAGAAGTATTTGTGGTGTTTTGAATTTGAAATTAGTATGTTTGATTTGGCATAATGGAATATCATGAGCATGATAGATGTTGGCATTGCAATGACATGTGCTGGCCATGATTGTAGATGTTTTAGTTGCCTAAGTATACCATGTCAAAAGAATATTTTAATATTATTTGCTATGTTTACAACATGCTATGTGATATGTGTAAAAATTTCGTGTGAAAATTTTATCATTTGTGTGCTCGATTTTATAAAAGGACTTAATCGCGTAAAATACAAAAGTTGCTTTCTATAAGTTAAAAGTGTCTACTTGCTATGAGGCATTAATTGACCATTAGCTTAATGGATTGACAATTATGCCCACAGTTTAAGTGATTTTTAAGTTATAATTTAAAGGTTAAATTTGAAACTAAATATGTTAACATATATTAAATAAAAACACAATAAAAATAAGCTCATAATATCATCACTATCACCGAAATTAAAAGAGAAGGAAAAACAAATAAGACTTTTTAGGGTTCAGCAATGTTGAAGATCAATTAAAGGTTCGTTTTTGTTCTGTTTTCGATGATTTCTATGTTTTTGAGATCGTTGCTTCGTGTTTTAGCTAGCCCATGCTTTAATTTTTAGAATTTTTGATGAATTTGAGATTTTCCATTGTTGATAGCTTGATGACTTTTGTGTTTGATGATGAAAAATAAATATATGTTGTTAGATTGTCATGTTTAATTAAGTGATTTTTAGTAAAAATGCCTATTTAGGATTAAATTGTGAATTTTGTAAATTAAGGGGTCAAAATGTGAAATAAATAAAATAAATGGGCTCTTAGGGACCTTAGTGAAATTCGGCCAACCTTAGGTGGTGAAATTTTGAATATTTTGTGTTTTATGAAATAGGGATAAAATTGTGAAAAATGTAAAATATTGAGGGCTAAAGTGCAAATAGCCCTTTTATTTGTTTTTGGATGAATTTGAGTACATATGTTATTAAATAAGTTAATTTATATCAATTTAGATCAAGAAAAGAGGAAATCGGATTTGGATCGGGGGAAATCAAAAGTTGTCGAATAGCCGTTCCGGTCTATTTATCTTTATATGAGGTCAGTTCATAAGTAAATAATTGTTGTTAAATTCATATGAAAGTGTATTTAATTGTGCCGAATTGAATTTTAGTAATTATATATGTGTATGCCGAATAGATATAAGTATAGGAGAAGTAACTACGAGCTTGAAACGATCGAATTACAATATCCAAAAGTCCCATACGAACCATAGGAATAGTTAGGATACATATGTCATGACATAGGATTCCGATATGTGATTTCGTGTAAGACCACGTTTGGGACGTTGGCATCGATTTGAGATTTACGTGTAAGACCAAGTCTGTGACATTGGCATCGTATATGATTTCGTGTAAGACCCTGTCTGGGACAGTGGCATCAATATTTTATTACATGTAAGACCTCATCTGGGACGTTGGCATTGTACTAGTCTTTCGAGCTATTCAAGTATCCTTATTGATTTCAAATGGTTCAACGGACAATGTTGAGTTAGGATTGAATGTGAAACCGAGCTAAAGGATTCAGGTACGTGCAAAGTTAAATGTTCATGAAAACAAGGTAAGTATAGTATTTGAGGTGATGATATGAATTATGCATGTTAAAGGTGTGATCATTATGTACATGAGATTGTTCATATTTGGCCATGTTGAAATAATCATGCTAATGTTCATTTGAGAACTTATTTGCTTATGACTTACTAAGCTTTTAAAGCTTACTTTGTGTATTCTTTCCATGTTTTTAGATCATCGAAGCTAGCTCAGACTCTGGGATCGTCAGGAAACGTCATTGCACTATCGATCATCTCATTGGTCTATTTGGAAGCTTTGTATATATGGTATATGGCATGTATAGGCTAGTGTCATCTTGATATGTTTTGAGTTGTGGTTTTAGCCATGTGATTTGGCTTGTAAATGTTGATGTGAATTTGGCCATTTAATTTGGCTTAAGTTATGTGTTTGATAAGTTAAATATATGTTGTATATAATGCCTTATATGTTGGCTTATTTGGTGTGATGATGTGTTGGTTAGTTTGATTAGTTGTTAATTGATGTGCTTATGCTTGAAAGCTAGCATATTGTGGTTTGATTTGAGATGACTATATGGTATATGTTGAATTATAAAATAGGTAATAAATTGATGGATAAATACATTTAGTAGTTATGTATGTTTGATGTTTTTGGTATAGTGAAATGGTATGTTTTGGTTGTGGAATTAAGTAATTGAAATGGTTGATATTAGATGGTATAATATGTGGTAAATTGACATGTTTTGGCTGTATATATATGTTTAGAAATGATACAATTTGATGTGGTTTAGGTATGCTTGAGGAGGGTGAGAAATGTGACTTAAACCAAGTTTATTTTCATTCCACACGGCTGAGCACACGGGCGTGTGGCTCGACCGTGTGTGACACTTGGCCTTGGTGCACGACCGTGTGTGCCTTGGAGTACCCTACGTTTTAAAGTCAGTATACCTTACAGTTTTGACATAGCCTAGACACACAGGTGTGTCTATTGGTCGTGTGTGGCACACGGGCTAGCACATGGGTGTATGGTCGACCGTGTGACCCAAGTCAGTAACCTCCCTAATTTTTCCACGGCCATGGCACACGGGCATGTCCACGGCCATGGTACACGGGCGTGTCCACGGCCGCGTGGTGCAAGTCAGTTTGTATCCCCTGTTTTCACACGGCCTGTGACACGGGCGCGTCTGGTAGCCGTGTGAGGCACACTGCCTGTTTACACAAGCGTGTGACCATTTTGTCATTGAAAATTTTCTATGTTTCCTAAAGTTTTTTAATGTTATTGGTTTAGTCCCGAACCCCTTCTAAGCATGTTTTAAGGTCTCGTAGAGCCTTATAAAAGACATTGTGAATGTTTTGAATGAATTTCGATTATAAATGCTTAAATGTATGTGAATGAGGTGTGTTATCCGGTAATGCACCTTATTTCAACGACGGATATGGGTTTGGGGTGTTACATTTTATTGGTATCAGAGCTACGGCTTAGTCGATTGTAGGACTAACGTAGCATGTGAGAGTCTAGCTATAAATGCCATATATATAAAACGCGATAGTGTGATGATTCCTGACAGTTAAAATGTGTTTATCGTATATTAAATGGATCCCGGTCGAGCCGTAGCTTATGATATCAAAAGTAATGCACCCGTTCCTACTCAAGGGGTAATGCCGGTTGATTCTAGGCCGATTACGAGTAGCCACGAGGGAGAGGCTAAAGAAGCCTTCTTCTAGATGGTGAATGAGTGGTTCGCTCAATATATTAGAACTAATCTGGCTGCTCCACAACCTTCACCCCCGTCTAATCCTCCACAAGTCCCTGTCATGCCACAAGCTGTGAATCCGATACAATTGAGTAAGCCTCAGGTTGATAAAATTAGAAAATATGGGGCTGAAGAGTTTCATGCCACTACTGATGATGATGCTGAGAGAGCTGAGTTCTGGCTTGAAAATACAATACGAGTGTTTGATGAAATGTCATATACTCCTAATGAATGTCTTAAGTGTGCTGTTTCACTTGTGAGAGATACGGCGTACCATTAGTGGAAAACATTGATATTAGTGGTTTTGAAAGAACGAGTCACTTGGGAGTTCTTTCAGACTGAGTTTAGAAAGAAATACATCAGTCAGAGATTCATATATCAGAAACGCAAAGAGTTTCTTGAACTGAAATAGGGCCATATGTTTGTTACAGAATACGAATGAGAATTTGTTAGATTAAGTCAATATGCACGAGAATGTGTTTCGATTGAAGCTATAATGTGTAAGAGATTAAAGATGGCTTGAATGAAGATATTCGATTGTTAGTTGGAATCCTAGAAATCAAAGAGTTTGTGGTACTCGTTAAGCGAGCATGCAAAGCTGAAGAACTCAGGAAAGAGAAAAGAAAAGCTAATTTTGAAGCTAGAGATTCATGAAAAAGATCATCAAATAAGTCATTTCATTCAGCATCAAAGAAATTCTGAGATAATTTTAGGTATTCAAAGGCTACTACGGGTTATTCTTAATGTGATCGAAATAGACCACCTGTGAACTTGAGAGCTACCTCAGTAGCTAATGTTGGTAACATTCGACCGAACCAACCTAAGTGCAACCATTGAGGTAAAAGACATCTCGGCAATTGTAGATTAAATGATTGGGCTTGTTTTAAATGTGGATCGATGGACCACTTCATTTGTGAATGCACTGAGTTAGCTGAGCAAAAGATAGTGCAGAATACGAGACCAAGTAACATGTCAGCTTGAGGTAGACCACCTAGGAACACAAGTAATGTGAGTGGTAGCCAATGGGGAACTAAAGACATGGCTATTAGATCTGAGGCTCGCTCAGCCGCCAGAGCTTATGCTATCCGCGCTCATGAAAAATCTTCATTTCTAGATGCTATTACTAGTACTTTCACTCTCTATAATACTAGTGTTATTGCATTGGTAGATCCTGGATCGACTCATTCTTATGTATGTGAAACTTTAGTATCTAGTAAGACTTTTCCTGTAGAGTCTACTGAATTTGTGATTAGAGTATCGAACCCCATAGGAAAATGTGTCTTGGTTGATAAAATATGCAAGAATTGTCCTTTGATGATTAGAGATTCTTGCTTTCTGGCCGATTTGATGATGTTGCCATTTGACGAATTTGATATAATTATGGGTATGGATTGCCTAATGTTACATGATGCAGTTGTGAATTGTAAATGGAAGACTATTGAGTTGTGATGCCAGAATGATGAGATTGTTCAGAATGAGTCTAATGATCTGAATGGTTTACCGACAGTGATATCTTTGATGTTAGCTCAGAAATATGTGAAAAACGGTTGTGAAGATTACTTTGCCTATGTGCTCGATTCTAAAGTGACCTAAAAAAAGATTGAATCAGTACTAGTTGTGTGCGAGTATTCAGATGTGTTTCCTAAAGAATTATCGGGTTTACCACCGATCCGAGAGGTAGAGTTTGGTATTGAGTTAGTACCGGGGATGACTTCGATATCGATAGCTTTGTAAAGAATGGCACCGACTGAATTAAAAGAATTGAAAGCTCAGTTGCAAGAATTGATAGATAGAGGTTTCACACGACTAAGTTTTTCTCCTTGGGGTGCACTAATTTTGTTTGTGAAAAAGAAAGATGAAACTATGAGAATGTGTATCGACTATCAACAACTCAATAAAGTGACTATAAAGAATAAATATCCTCTGCCACGTATAAATGATTTGTTCGATCAGTTGAAAGGGGCTACAGTGTTTTCAAAGATTGATTTGAGATCGGGTTACTATCAGCTACGAGTGAAAGAATCTAATGTGCCGAAAACTGCTTTCCGAATGAGGTACAGACATTATGAGGTTTTGGTTATGCCTTCTAGACTAACAAATGCACCTACTACTTTTATGGATCTAATGAATTGGATCTTCAGACCATATTTGGATCAATTTGTAGTTGTGTTTATAGATGACATTTTGATCTATTCCCGTGATGAATCTGAGCATGTTGACCATCTGAGAGTAATGCTATAGACTTTACGTGATAAGCAGTTGTATGCGAAATTTGGTAAATGTGAGTTTTGCTTTTAAAAAGTTGGTTTTCTGGGGCATATTGTGTCAGCATCGGGTATTCGAGTAGATCCGAGCAAGATTTCAACAATATTAGATTAGAAGCCTTCGAGAAATGTATCTAAAGTCTAAAGTTTTCTGGAACTCGCTAGTTATTACAGACGGTTCGTAAAGTATTTCTCCATGATTGCAACCCCTATGACGAGACTACTTCAGAAAGATGTTAAATTCAAGTGGACAGAAAAGTGCCAGAAAAGTTTTGATCAGTTGAAAGTTTTGTTGACCAAAGCTTCGGTGCTAGTTCAACCAAAATCGGGTAAAGAATTTGTCATTTATAGTGATGCATCTTTATGGCCTGGGTTGTGTTTTGATGCAAGAAGGAAAAGTCATAGCTTATGCCTCGAGACAGCTAAAGCCACATGAAAAGAATTACCCGACACACGATTTGGAATTGGCAGCTATTGTGTTTGTGTTGAAGATTTGGTGCCACTATCTGTTCAGTGAGAAATGTCATGTTTATTCTGATCACAAAAGCTTAAAATATTTGATGACTCAGAAAGATCTGAATCTATGACATCGAAGATGGTTAGAGTTGTTAAAGGACTACGAGCTAGTGATTGACTACCATCCGGGGAGAGCCAATGTTGTTGCTAATGCTTTGAGTCGTAAATATTTATTTTCTTTACGTGCGATGAATACTCAATTAGCTCTATCTAATGACGGTTCGATTGTAGCTGAATTAAAAATGAGACCATTATTTATATAGTAGATTTGCGAAGCTTAGAAAGTTGATAATGAATTGTTAGCAAAACGGGCTCAATGTGATTTGATTACTGATTCAAACTTTCGAATGATGCTGAGGGTTGTTTAAGGTTCGAAGATTGAATTTGTGTTCCTAAATTCAGAGTTAATTCAAATGATTTTAAATGAAGCTCATAGTAGTCAGTTATCTGTACATCTGAAAAGTACGAAAATGTACAATGATCTGAAACAGTTTTACTGGTGGCCTGGTATGAAGCGCGATATCTCTAAATTTGTTTCAAAGTGTTTAATCTGACAGCAAGTCAAAGCTGAGCATCAGGTACCTTCTGGGTTACTACAGCCGTTTATGATTCTCGAGTTGAAATAGGACAGAATTACGATGGATTTTGTTTCGGGTTTGCCTCAGTCACCAAGTAAGAAAGATGCAGTCTGGGTAGTGGTTGATAGACTGACTAAATTTTCCCATTTCATTCCGGTACACACGAATTATTCGCTCGATAAGCTTGCTGAGTTGTATATCTCCGAGGTTGTGAGATTACACGGAGTACCAATTTCTATTGTTTCAGATAAAGATCCGAGATTCACATCGCGATTTTGGAAGAAGCTGCAAGATGCATTAGGTACGAAGCTACATTTTAGTACTGCTTTTCATCCACAAACAGATGGTCATTCCTAGCAGATTATTCACATACTTGAGGATATGTTGGAAGAAGCTGCAAGATGCATTAGGTACGAAGCTACATTTTAGTACTGCTTTTCATCCACAAACAGATGGTCATTCCTAGCAGATTATTCACATACTTGAGGATATGTTGAGATGTTGCATTCTTGAGTTTGAAGGTACGTGGGAGCGATACTTGCCATTGATTGAATTTGCATATAATAATAACTTTCAATCAAGTATAAAAATGGCACCTTACGAAGCTTTGTACGATTGCAAATGCCGAACACCTTTGTATTGGACTGAGCTCAGTGAGAATAATATACACGGGATTAATTTGATCAAAGAAACTAAATAGAAAGTGAAAGTGATTTGCGATAGTCTGAAAGCAGCGTTAGATCGTCAAAAATCATATGCAGACTTGAAATGGAAAGATATTGAGTTTCAAATTGGAGACAATGTGTTTTTGAAACTATCACCGCGGAAGAAAATACTTTGATTCGGTCATAAAGGCAAATTGAGTTAGAGATTTGTTGGGCCGTATGAGATTATTGAGCGTATCGGACTAACTGCTTATAGACTGTTGTTGCCATCTGAGCGAGAAAAGATTCATAATGTATTTCATGTATCCATGCTTTGACGTTATTGATTTGATCCTTCGCATGTGATCTCTCTGTTTGAGATTGAAATTAAGTCTGATATGACATATGAAGAGGAACCGATCTAAATTTTAGATCACGAGGTTAAAGAATTGAGAAATAAGAAAATCTCATTAGTGAAAGTCTTATGGCATCGACACGAGATTGAAGAAGCTACGTGGGAGCCCGAAGATGCTATGAGAGAATGTTACCTAAACCTATTCGCTGGTAAGATTTTCGGGGACGAAAATCCCTAAGGGGGAAAAGTTATAACAACCTGGTTTAGACCCTAGTCGAAACAGTGGTTTCGGTACCAAAAATCATAGTCAAAAAAATATTTTAATATTATTTTCTATGTTTACAACATGTTATGTGATATGTGTGAAAATTTCGTGTGAAAATTTTATCGTTTATGTGCCCGATTTTATAATAGGACTTAATCGCGTAAAATAAAAAAGTTGCTTTCTATAAGTTAAAAGTGTCTATTTGCTATGAGGCATTAATTGTGAGGTCCTTATATTGTGAATTGACCATAAGCTTAATGGATGGACAATTATGCCCATAGTTTAAGTGATTTTGAAGTTATAATTTAAAGGTTAAATTTGTAACTAAGTATGTTAACATATATTAAATAAAAACACAATAAAAATAAGCTCATAATATCTTCACTATCACCGAATTTAAAAGAGAAAGAAAACAAATAAGAAGTTTTAGGGTTCGGCTATGTTGAAGATCAATTAAAGATTCATTTTTGTTTTATTTTCGATGATTTTTATGTTTTTGAGATCGTTGCTTCGTGTTTTAGCTAGCCCATGCTTTAATTTTTGGAATTTTTGATGAGTTTGAGATTTTTCGTTGTTGATAGCATGATGATTTTTGTGTTTGATGATGAAAAATAAATATATGTTGTTAGATTGTCATGTTTAATTAAGTGATTTTTATTAAAAATGCCTATTTAGGATTAAATTGTGAATTTTGTAAATTGAGGGGTCACAATGTGAAATAAATGAAATAAATGGGCTGCTAGGGACCTTAGTGAAATTCAGCCAAGCTTAGGTGTGGTGAAATTTTGAATATTTTGTGTTTTATGAAATAGGGATAAAATTGTGAAAAATGTAAAATATTGGGGGCTAAAGTGCAAATTTCCCTTTTATTTGTTTTTGGATGAATTTGAGTACATATGTGATTAAATAAGTTAATTTATATCAATTTAGATCAAGAAAAGAGGAAATCGAATTTAGATCGGGGGAAATCAAAAGTTGTCGAATAACCGTTCCGGTCCGTTCGTCTCCATACGAGGTAAGTTCATAAGTAAATAATTGTTGTTAAATTCATATGAAAGTGTATTTAATTGTGCCGAATCGAATTTTAGTAATTATATATGTGTATGCTGAATTGATATAAGTATAGGAGAAGTAACTACGAGCTTGAAACGATCGAATTACAATATCCAAAAGTCTCGTAACCATAGGAATAGTTAGAATACAATGTCATGACATAGGATTTCGATATGTGATTTCGTGTAAGACCACGTCTGGGATGTTGGCATCGATTTAAGATTTACATGTAAGACCATGTCTGGGACATTGACATCATATCTGATTTCGTGTAAGACCCTATTTGGGATAGTGGCATCGATATTTTATTACATCTAAGACCTCGTCTGGGACGTTGGCATTGTACGAGGTTTTTGAGCTATCCGAGTATCCTTATTGATTCCAAATGGTTCAACGGGCAATGTTGAGTTAGGATCGAATGTGAAATCACGCTAAAGGATTCAAGTACGTGCGATGTTAAATGTTCATTAAAACAAGGTAAGTATAGTATTTGAGATGATGATATAAATTATGCATGTTAAAGGTGTGATCATTATGTTCATGAGATTTTTCATATTCGGCCATATTGAAATAATCATGCTAATGTTCATTTGATAATTTATTTTCTTATGACTTACTAAGCTTTTAGAGTTTACTTTGTGTGTTCTTTCCATGTTTTTAGATCATCGAACCTAGCTCGGACTCTGGGATCGTCGGGAAACGTCATTGCACTATCGATCATCTCATTGGTATTTTTGGAAGCTTTGTATATATGGTATATGGCATGTATAGGCTAGTGTCATCTTGATATGTTTTGTGTTGTGGTTTTAGCCATGTGATTTGGCTTGTAAATGTTGATGTGAATTTGGCCATTTAATTTTGCTTAAGTTATGTGTTTGATAAGTTAAATATATGATGTATATAATGCCTTATATGTTGGCTCATTTGGTGTGATAATGTGTTGGTTAGTTTGATTAGTTGTTAATTGATGTGCTTATGCTTGAAAGCTAGCATATTGTGGTTTGATTTGAGATGACTATATGGTATATGAATTATAAAATAGGTAATAAGTTGATGGATAAATACATTTAGTAGTTATGTATGTTTGATGTTTTTGGTACAGTGAAATGGTATGTTTTGGTTGTGGAATTAAGTAATTGAAATGGTTGATATTAGATGGTATAATATGTGGTAAATTGGCATGTTTTGGCTGTATATATATGTTTAGAAATGATGCAATTTGATGTGGTTAGGTATGCTTGAGGAGGGTGAGAAATGTGACTTAAACCGAGTCTATTTTCACTCCACATGGCTGAGCACACGGGACCGTGTGTGACATATGGCCTTGGTACATGACCGTGTGTCATTTGGGGTACCTTACGATTTAAAGTCAGTATACCCTATATGTTTGACACAGCCTAGACACACGGGCGTGTCTATTGGTTGTATGTGGCACACGGGCTGGCACATGGGCGTGTGGCTGGCCGTGTGACCCAAGTCAGTAACCTCCCTAATTTTCCCACAGCCATGGCACACGGTCGTGTCCTTAGTCATGTGGTGCAAGACAGTATGTATGCCCTGTTTTCACATGGCCTGTGACACAGGCGTGTCTGGTAGCCGTGCGAGGCACACGGCCTGTTCACATAGGCGTGTGACCCTTATATCTTTGAAAATTTTCTATGTTTTCCAAAGTTTTTGAATGTTATCGATTTAGTCCCGAATCCCTTCTAAGCATGTTTTATGGTCTCATAGAGCCTTATAAGGGACATTGTGAATGTTTTGAATGAATTTCGATTATGAATGCTTAAGTGTATGTGAATAAGGTGCATTATCCAGTAATGCATCGTAACCCTATTCTGGCGACGGATATGGGTTAGGGGTGTTACACCGTAGGCTTGTATTAGGGACTTTGTGACTGAAAGGAAATGGTTTTTAAATTTGGTTGAAATTTATTACTCGAAATTGTATGATTGTTTGTAATGTAAGTTTGGTAGCGCCTCGTAACTCAATTTCGGCGTTGAATACAGGTGACGGGTGTTATAATCGATTTACTCGCCGTAGATCTTAAAATTGAATGAACTTTCCAGCAATGAAGGAGAAAGGCAGTGAAGAGAAGGACCAAAGAAATGAATTTCGAAAACCAAGATTAAGGAAATAGAACAAACCCTGCTCAAAATCCTATCCTTATTGCTGATGATAGGGATAGAGCTCTAAGACAGTTTGCCATGCCAGTGTTTCATGATCTTAATCTGAGTATTAAGAGACCCAAAATCAAGGCACAACAATTCAAGCTAAAGTCAGTTATGTTCGAAATGCTTCAGACAGTGGGCCAATTTAGTGGAATGCCTACCGAAGATCCTCACCTTCACTTTAGACTGTTTATGGAGGTGAGAGATTATTTCAAGTTAGTTGGAGTAGCTGAAGATACACTATGATTAAAGTTGTTACAATATTCACTGAGGGATAGAGCTTGAGCCTGGTTGAACTCATGACCACCAAATTCCATTAACACGTGGCAAGAGTTAGCAGAAAGACTTCTTATGAAGTACTTCCCACCTAGAAAGAATGATAAGATGAGGAGCAAGATTAGTATCTTCCAACAGTTGGATGATGAGTGCTCACATGAGGCGTTGGAGAGGTTTAAAGAACTATTACAAAGATTCCCTCATCACGGAATCTTTCATTGCATCTAATTGCGACGTTCTATAACGGTCTGAATGCTCACAGGAGGATGGTAGTGGATGCTTTTGCTAATGGTGCTCTCCTTTCTAAGTCTTATAACAAGGCTTATGAAATTATTGAGAGGATTTCCAGCAACAACTATCAATGGTCAACCAATCGAGCAACGTAAAGAAGACTAGTTGCTGGAGTACATGAAGTGGATGCTCTCACTTCACTTGCATCTCAGGTATCCTTAATATCATCAATGCTTAAAAGCTTTACTACTAATGGGTTCAATAATTTTGCAGCTCAGCCACCAAATCAATTAAAAAATGTAGCCTGTATTTATTGTAGGGAAGGGCATTTGTTCAAAGAATGTCCATCAAACCCAGAATCTTTGTATTACATGAGTAACTAAAACCAAAACCGAGGAAGGCAATGAATGCAATCATTTTTTTATAACCCATCTTGGCGAAACCACCTTAACTTTTCTTGGAGTTAACCAAGGGGCTGGACCCAATAACACTTATGCAAAACCTAGACTGGCTCAGCCACTTGTTTTTACCCAACAAGTTCAGAAACCAACTCAAGATGAACCTTCCAATAGCTTAGAGAACCTATTGAAGGCATATATGGCAAAGAATGACGCCACTTTAAGGAATTTGGAGAATTAAGTGGGTCAACTTGCAACTGAACTTAGGAACTGACTATAAGGTGCTCTGCTTAGTGATACGGAGAACCCAAGAAGTCTGAGGAAAGAGCATTGTAAAGCATTGACATTGAGGAGTAGAAAAACATTAGAACCCTACATTGTCGAAGTTAAAGAGGAGCTAGGTGATGCTCAAGATGCAGTGGAAGTTCAACCAAGTGTTGAAACTCCAATCTCACCAGAACAAAAACCTGTGAACTCTGAAAAGGTAACTTCAAAGTCAGTCAATTTTTATAAGCTAACAATGTCGTTAGATGCAAAATTGCCACAAAAGATGAATCAACCAGTTCCAGTAAAGAATCCTCTACCACCTTACCCGCAAAAGATTCAAAAGCAGAAACAGGAAGTCAAATTCAAGAAATTTTTAGATGTACTCAAGCAACTTCATATCAATATTCCGTTGGTAGAAGCACTTGAGCAGATGTCGAACTATGTTAAATTCATGAAGGATATCCTATCAAAAAAATGAAGACTTAGAGAATTTGAGACAGTAGCCTTGACGAAAGAATGCAGTGCATATCTTTAAGACAAACTACCCCCAAAGTTGAAGGATCCTGGATGTTTTACCATAACTTGCAATGTTAGAGCAACTTATTATTGTAAGGCACTATGTGATTTGGGTGCAAGCATCAACTTGATGCCTATGTCTATATTTATGAAGTTGGGGATAGGTGATGTTAGACCTATTATGTTTACACTTCAATTAGCATATTGATCTTTAGCACATCCTGAAGGAAAAATCGAGGATGTATTGGTACGTGTAGACATTTATTTTTCTTGCTAACTCTGTTATTCTAGACTTTGAAGTAGATAAAGAGGTGCTAATCATCCTAGGAAGGCCTTTTCTAGCAACTGGAATGACCTTTATTGATGTGCAAAAGGGCAAGCTCACTATGCGTGTTCAGGACAACAAGTAACATTTAATGTTTTTAAGTCTATGCGATTTCCTGACACAATTGATGATTATTTTATAGTATCTGAGTTAGAGGAATTAGTCATGGAAAAGGAACTCAAATCTGTTGAGGACCCATTGGAGAAAATTTTGACATCAAACCTTCCAAGTGATGAAGAGAGGGAGGAATACCTAGTTTTGCTAGAAGCTAATCAAAGGAGATTTAATCCACAATCCTGCTTTGAATCTTTGGAATTAGAAAGTAGAGATTATGCCCAGCCAAAAGCGTCAATTTAGGAACCACCTAAATTAGAACTGAAAGTACTTCCCTCACATTTAAAATATGTTTATTTAGGTAACGCTTCTACTTTGCCTGTGATTGTTTCAGCAGAGTTGACCGAAGAGCAACAAGAGAAACTAATCTTTGTATTGAAAAAATTCAAGAAGGCTACTAGATGAACCATAGCCAATATCCGTGGCATTAGTCTATCTGTATGCATGCACAAGATCATCCTGGAAGATGGCGAGAAAGGGACGATTGATGGACAACGGAGGTTGAACCCCATCATGTAGGACGTGGTAAAGAAAGGGATTATAAAATGGTTAGATGCAGGTATAATTTACCTCGTCTCAAATAGTTTGTGGGTAAGTCCAGCCTATAACGCCCCGTACCCAAGACCGTTGCCGGAGTCGAACACGAGGTGTTAACAGACTTAATTCATTGCTTAAACAACTCAAACAATTTAATTTTAGAAATTCCAGACAACCTGGCTAACTGCATCACAGTCGCTTAAAACTTCATATCTCGAGTTCTGAAACTCAAAATCCAATTCCGTAAATTTTTCCTAAAACTATACTCATATATCCATTTACTAATTTTTTTCTAGAATTTTTTGCAAGGCCAATTAGTACAGTTTATTAGTTAAAGTCTCCCTGTTTAAGGGTTCAACTACTCTGACCTCTATGTATTATGAATCAGATATCTCTCTGTACATAATTTCAATGACTATGAAGTTTGTTTCTATTAAAACTAGACTCAATAAGAAATCTGTACATATAAATTATGACTTCTAATTATTTTTATACAATTTATGGTGAATTTCCAAATTCAGAATAGGGGATCCAGAACTCACTCTGGCCCTGTTTCACAAAAATTTAAACATTTCATAAAATATAACTCATATACCTGTTTCGTTTCTTCCATATGAAAATAGACTCATAATTCTTCAATTCCATATTTTATTAATCATCTAATTATATCTCTACTATTTTTAATGAATTTTCAAATTCATGTCACTACTGTTGTCTGAATCTATTTTATGGTAAATTTTACCTATTTCATTATTTCCATGGATTAACTAGCAATTTGACATACATAACACCAAATATGATCATAATTAGCCATTCCAATGGCTAATCATTACCAAGCATTTTTATACTACTCAATAACCATATCATAAGACCATATATACAAAATGATTATAATGCTATACATGCCATACTCAAAATGTACAAGCCATTATGCCAATATGGTATACGGATAGTGTGAGCGTGCCTCCGACCGTTCCCGATTTCCGAGCTGGCTTGTCAACACTACAAGGAATGAAAAGGAGGGAGTAAGCATAAATTCTTAGTAAGTTCACATGCAAATAGCAAGTAACATAACCATATAAGCAAACATAAAACATCATTTGCATAATCATCACCAAGACATTCATATCATATTTTCATTTATCATCTCACCATATTGTTGTTATATCGATTTTTCAACCCGAGGGTTAAGTACATACCTGTTCAAAATATCCATTTCACAACACTTACCAATACGTCCCTTTCATCTTGAGTATTCCTCCATTTGAGTAGAACTTTACCTGTTGAACACATCGGAATATAATTCGGATACATGGAAAGTTTGCACATAAGTGCCACATATGTAGCCAAGCTACTATGTAACCCGCCCATAAGCGAACTCGGACTCAACTCAACGAGATCGGGCGTTCGCATCCATAAGTGAACTCAGACTCAACTCAACGAGCTCGGATGCCTAGTTACATTTCACGAACTCGGACTCAACTCAACGAGTTCGACATTCGCATCCATAAGTGAACTCGGACTCAACTCAACGAGTTCGGATGCCCAAATATCCCAAAGACATGTCACTTGTATCCTAATCCATTCCTAAGGTTCAACGGGACCTTTTTCCCAATCATGTGTCTCAACCATCTTCTACGGAATACCGATACCGATACTCGGTAGTATTTCACATTTTCCAAGTATATCACATAATTTGACATATTATCAAACAATTATCATGAGTATAATATTTCATAATAATTATCATATCATTTAAATAATATAAAAAAATTTAAAGTAATAACTATGTTACCAACATTTACATATGAACTTATCTAGTATGCGAAAATGGCTACTTTTACCATTTCGTCCACAGCTTGGTATTTTCCCCATTTTAGCCCGAATTTCAGTTTACCTTGCTCTATCATTTAAAATATAGTCTAATTAGGACTCACATTATTCAAATTGACCCAAAATCATATTTTGGAAAAATTACAATTTTGCCCCTAAACTTTTGCATATTTACACTTTTGCCCCAAAGCTCGTAAATTAAACTTCAGCCTATTTTCTTATGTTTTATGACATGCTGATAATTTTTCCCTTCTATGGCAACATCAAATTCTCACTCTAACATGTACCTATGACTATTAGGTATTTTTACCGATTAAGCCCTTTTGCTCGTTTTCACTTAAAACCGAGTAGCACAAGCTGTCTAACATAATTTAAAATCTCATATTCTATCATAAAACACCAAAATACACAAATTTCACCTATGGGTATTTTTCCAAATATAAACCCTAGGTTAAATTATTGCTAGCATAAGCTAAATCGAGCTACCGGGACTCCAAAAACGTAAAGAACTTGAAAAACGGGGCTAGAATGGACTTACAATCGAGCTTGGAAGCTTGAAAAACCCTAGCCATGGTTTCTCCTTGCTATATTCAGCCATGGTGAAGAAGATGAGCAAAATTGGCTTTTAATTTTGTATTTTAATTCATTTTACCCCTAAATGACCAAAATGCCCTTACTACTAAACTTTCCAAAAATTCCATCCATGTCCAATTTTTGTCCATAAACTTAGAAATTGGTAAAATTGCTATTTAAGACCTCCTAATTAATATTTCAAAACAATTTCATACTAGAAACTTCTAGAATGTAAGTTTTGCAAATTATTCGATTTAGTCCCTAATTTCAATTTAAGCACTTTAGGCATAGGATTTCATCACGAAATTTTTACACAATCATGCAATCATATCATAAACATAAAAATAATAATAAAATAATTATTTCTATCTCAGATTTTGTGGTCACAAAACCACTATTCCGACTAGGCCCAAAATCAGGATATTACAACTCTCCCCCCTTTAGGGATTTTCGTCCCCGAAAATCTTACCAGAAAAGTGGTCTTCACTTTTAATTTCATATTCGGTGCCGAAGAACTTTCACTTAGACTGTACCTCCAATACATCTCTTTAATTTCTCATATGATTTGAAAGCTTACAGTCTCAACTCTCAACTGTTCTTAAATTTTCAACCCTTCTCAGTTTCCCATGATATCATGACATAAAACCCGAATCTTAACCTGATTAATGGAGACCGGAATTCCAAGAAATCCAACAATCTTAGAGACCTGAATTTCCATGAACCTGATGAGTAGGAATTCATTCAATACAGATATGATTTATAGATCTCGCCAAACATTTAATAATAGGATACATCACATTTTCCTCTTTCTGCCATGGAAATAATTATGATATGGCCTCAAGAATAATCCTTCTCATTTCCATCCCAATATCAACACTGACAAGGATAATTTTGATAGATCCCAATGCTCGGCTTTAACCCCTTTAACAACTCTGATTTTATGTAACATCGAATGCTCTAAACTATCACATTACCTCACCGTCTTGAAACAAATCACAATTCATACAACAGTACATTACTGAAAGTCAGGAAGTCTTTACTCAATATAGACTAGTCTAGTTCAAACGCTTCGGTTACCAATATTCTCATCTATCCGAACTTTTTCAACATGTAATAAACTTTTCAGCTTTTACAAAATGAAAACCTTATCATTCGTAGTGACTTTAACTAATATCAAACTTTTTCTAATAAATATACACTTCTCGTTCAGACTATTTACTCTTTTATCCGTACAAAATAAAATTCTATTATCAGACTTGGAAAAAATAATCCTGAAATAATTGTCACATGAAATCTTTCAAATAGATAATTCACCATACCGACTGAAACTCGCGCTTTTATCACTTATGCCTTTATCGATGTCAAATCCTTACACGTAAATTAGAAAAAACCCCAATACTAAAATCACCACATTACCAAGATCAAATTAGAAGTATAGTCATATTTAACATGATTATCACGAGCTGAAGAATGCACTTCGAACACGAGTCATAATTGACAAATTATGGAACAAAGATAACAAGAAAACCGAATAAAGAAATCCAAAATAGAGAAATCCAGAATAAAGAAATCCGAATAAAGAAACCCAAGATACGATACTATGTTGGAGAATCGAAAACCAAGTCGAGAGAATCAAAACCAAACTCATAGAGAAAATACTTTAATACCCCGATAATTCTTCAAGGAAAGAAAGTCCAAAAGAAAACATCATTTAATTCCACTAGAATCAAATATAACAAGAACAATATATCTTCCCATACATATATATTAGATGAAGCATCAAGTAGAAGAAATGTAATCATAATATCATATGTATTCTCTCATTAATTCTTATCGATTTAAATGAAATAGAATACCCAATGAAATAGAGCAATATAAATTATAAACCAGTCAGGACTACCAATGCTTTCATCCAACACCGTGATTAAAAGACATTCCCATATAACAAGAATTTCTTCGTAAGATCAATAGCCATAGAAATATTTACGAGAACGGGTAAACACATAGAACATCTCAAAAGAGACTCACTAAATCATCCAAATCATAACTATCACACTCGGATAGTTCACATTTCAAATATCATTTCCCCAACTAGTTCTGCCGTCACAAATTTCATATTAAACCATTAACTAAAGAAGGCGAGTTCTGAATAAATTTCGATTTACACTTTTTTTGACCTTGGACCTGAGTAATTCGGTTTACCAAGGAGAATTCCTTTTCTAATTGGGACAGTGCATAACTCCAATAATCTTTACGTCAATCCGATACTTTACTATCTCTGACTTTACTTATCAGCTCATTTTCAATCTCTGATCATACTTATAATTATTCTATCTCTGAACTCTTTGGGTTCTCAACCGGAAACTTATTTAATACAAATCTCATGAAATTCCATTATAAGTACCATTTCAGTAAGGGGGAGGGGTTGTAGGACCTCTGACTCGACTTTCTTATACATACACATATGACACAACTTCCATCATCATAACAACATCATCAAAATCATGTCATTCATTCATGTTGGCTTACACCAATTTTCCTATTGTCCCATTTAGACAATATACTTATCCATACATTCTATGTTTTCTAGATAGCTTTACTTATCCATTCATTTAATTAAATTAATTCATGCTCATGACATCATATAAGGCCAAACAAACATAGATATTTGCATCACAATCACAACTTTCATTTCGTGCATCATCATGTACATATCATTACAATCATATAATTCAGTCCAACAATTTAACATAGATAAGTTCATTTCATTATAATCCTTTATCTCATAAAAATTATATATCATTAGCATTCATCAACATTCGACGTCCAAATTAAAACAAGGACATTTTCGTTCGTATCATAATATTATGACTTTTATTCATACCTCTACTACTTTCTATTTATTCTGTTCATCTTATCAAGTAAGCCATATACACTACATCATATGAGCATTAAGCAAATATGAATATTTATCACATATGTATCATAAACCTTTATTCATACTTTTCTGAACTGATACTTATCATAATCATAATTTTACTTAAATACCTTCACATAACATTGAACATGGTCGGCGCAGCTCGGTTGGAGAGTACCCTGTCTAAATAAGACGGTACTCATATGCGTCGGAAGACATCACACTATCACAGATCAGTGGCATGTATAGCTAAACTTTTAAAAATGCTAGGTTAGTCCGAGAACTGACTAAACCTGCTCTGATACCACCAAATGTAACGCCCTGTACCTGAGACTATTTCTGGAGTCGAACACGAGGTGTTAACAGACTTAATTCATTGCTTAAACAGCTCAAATAATTTAATTTTAGAAATTCCAGACAAGCTGGCTAACTGCATCACAGTCGCTTAAAAATTCATATCTCGAGTTCTGAAACTCAAAATCCAATTCCGTAAATTTTTCCTAAAACTATACTCATATATCCATTTACTAATTTTTTTCTAGAATTTTTTGCAAGGCCAATTAGTACAGTTTATTAGTTAAAGTCTCCCTGTTTAAGGGTTCAACTGCTCTGACCTCTATGTATTATGAATCAGATATCTCTCTGTACATAATTTCAATGACTATGAAGTTTGTTTCTATTAAAACTAGACTCAATAAGAAATCTGTACATATAAATTATGACTTCTAATTATTTTTATACAATTTATGGTGAATTTCCAAATTCAGAATAGGGGATCCAGAACTCACTCTGGCCCTATTTCACAAAAATTTAAACATTTCATAAAATATAACTCATATACCTGTTTCGTTTCTTCCATATGAAAATAGACTCATAATTCTTCAATTCCATATTTTATTAATCATCTAATTATATCTCTACTATTTTTAATGAATTTTCAAATTCATGTCACTACTGCTGTCTGAATCTATTTTATGGTAAATTTTACCTATTTCATGATTTCCATGGATTAACTAGCAATTTGACATACATAACACCAAATATAATCATAATTAGCCATTCCAATGGCTAATCATTACCAAACATTTTTTTACTACTCAATAACCATATCATAAGACCATATATACAAAATGATAATAATGCTATACATGCCATACTCAAAATATACAAGCCATTATGCCAAGATGGTATACGGATAGTGTGAGCGTTCCTCCGACTGTTCCCGATTTCCGAGCTGGCTTGTCAACACTACAAGGAATGAAAAGGAGGGAGTAAGCATAAATGCTTAGTAAGTTCACATGAAAATAGCAAGTAACATAACCATATAAGCAAACATAAAACATCATTTGCATAATCATCACCAAGACATTCATATCATATTTTCATTTATCATCTCACCATATTGTTGTTATATCGATTTTTCAACCCGAGGGTTAAGCACATACCTATTCAAAGTATCCATTTCACAACACTTACCAATACGTCCCTTTCATCTTGAGTATTCCTCCATTTGAGTAGAACTTTACCCGTTGAACACATCGAAATATAATTCAGATACATGGAAAGTTTGCACATAAGTGCCACACATGTAGCCAAGCTACTATGTAACCCGCCCATAAGCGAACTCAGACTCAACTCAATGAGCTCGGGTGTTCACATCCATAAGTGAACTCGGACTCAACTCAACGAGCTCGGATGCCTAGTTACATTTCACGAACTCGGACTCAACTCAACGAGTTCGGACATTCGCATCCGTAAGTGAACTCGGACTCAACTCAACGAGTTCGGATGCAAAAATATCCCAGTGACATGTCACTTGTATCCTAATCCATTCCTAAGGTTCAACGGGACCTTTTTCCCAATCATGTGTCTCAACCATCTTCTACGGAATACCGATACCGATACTCGGTAGTATTTTACATTTTCCAAGTATATCACATAATTTGACATATTATCAAACAATTATCACGAGTATAATATTTCATAATAATTATCATATCATTTAAATAATATAAAAACATTTAAAGTAATAACTTTGTTACCAACATTTACATATGAACTTACCTAGTATGCGAAAATGGCTACTTTTACCATTTCGTACACAGCTTGGTATTTTCCCCATTTTAGCCCGAATTTCAGTTTTCCTTGCTCTATCATTTAAAATATAGTCTAATTAGGACTCACATTATTCAAATTGACCCAAAATCATATTTTGGAAAAATTACAATTTTGCCCCTAAACTTTTGCATATTTACACTTTTGCCCCAAAGCTCGTAAATTAAACTTCAGCCTATTTTCTTATGTTTTATGGCATGCTGATCATTTTTCCCTTCTATGGCAACATCAAATTCTCACTCTAACATGTACTTATGACTATTAGGTATTTTTACCGATTAAGCCCTTTTGCTCGTTTTCACTTAAAACCGAGTAGCACAAGCTGTCTAACATAATTTAAAACCTCATATTCTATCATAAAACACCAAAATACACAAATTGCACCTATGGTTATTTTTCCAAATATAAACCCTAGGTTAAATTATTGCTAGCATAAGCTAAATCGAGCTACCGGGACTCCAAAAACGTAAAGAACTTGAAAAACGGGGCTAGAATGGACTTACAATCGAGCTTGGAAGCTTGAAAACCCTAGCCATGGTTTCTCCTTGCTATATTCGGCCATGGTGAAGAAGATGAGCAAAATTGGCTTTTTAATTTTGTATTTTAATTCATTTTACCCCTAAATGACCAAAATGCCCTTACTACTAAACTTTCCAAAAATTCCATCCATGTCCAATTTTTGTCCATAAACTTAGAAATTGGTAAAATTGCTATTTAAGACCTCCTAATTAATATTTCAAAACAATTTCATACTAGAAACTTCTAGAATGCAAGTTTTGCAAATTATTCGATTTAGTCCCTAATTTCAATTTAAGCACTTTAGGCATAGGATTTCATCACGAAATTTTCACACAATCATGCAATCATATCATAAACATCAAAATAATTATAAAATAATTATTTCTATCTCGAATTTTGTGGTCAAAAAACCACTATTCCGACTAGGCCCAAAATCAGGATATTACACAGCCAGTGCGTGCCAAAGAAAGGAAGTATTACGATTGTTGAGAACGAGAATAATGAGTTAAAACCAACTAGAATGGTTACGGCATGGAGAATTTGTATAGATTACCAAATGTTGAACAAGGCAACTAGGAAAGACCATTTTCCTTTGTCGTTCTTGGACCAGATGGCTGATAGAATCGCGGGGCGAAACTATTACTGTTTCCTTTGTTGTTCTTGGACCAAATGTCTGATAGACTCGTGGGGTGAGACTATTACTATTTCCTCGATGGATACTGGAAACACGAAAATATATAGACTTGTTCATGCCTTTTTTAACTCAAATTCATGTAGTTTCGGTGTAACTTTTGTCGAAAAATATATAATAATTATAAAATAATTGAATTGCACTTAAATTATTAACATATTGCATTTTAATTATTTTTATAATTAATTTTGATAAATTTTGATTTATTTTCGACAAATTCGCACAAATGGTGAAAATTGGCTCGGCAGACATTACTAAAAGCACAAATTGGGGAGCGATTTTTGCACTATCGAGGCGAATTAATTTTTTAGCCTAAGACAGTTCAAATTATGAATATTAATTTATTATATAGTTAATATCAATTTTAGTCCAATATATTTTGGGTTAAATAATTATTATTAATTAAATTATGAAAAGATGCCCAATTGTGCTAAATAAAGAGATTGATCCAACCGAGCAAATGGGCTGCCCAAAACCATTCTACATGCCGACCCAATTAGCTTATTTAGCTGATTATTTGGCTTGAAAAATAGCCCTTGAATTTTCCTTGAAATTGTATTCAAACTCCTCCACTTATCAAGCTTTTGTAGATTTGCCCCTAGCTAAATTTAGCAAGTTTGAAAGCTTCAAACTTGCCATAGTGTGGCCGACCATAGGGGGAGTTAATGGATGCTGAATTTTGCTATTTTTAGCATCTTATGCAACCTATAAATACCCCATTGGCTGCTCATTTGAAACATATCTCTCACACATTCATTCTTCACACTTCTCTCTCACTTTCTCTCTTTAAAACTCATCCTTTGTTCTCCATTTTTCCCTTCCATTACCTTGTCGATTTCCTCTATTGGAAAAAAGCCCTTCAACCACCTTTGATAGTAGCATTCAAGTGCCTGTAGAAGCCTTGGCTCAACAAGAACGAGCAAAGAAGGAGGAGCAAAGTAAACTAGTCAAGCTTCGGAGAAACACCAGATTTGATTCTAGTTCCCTATCCTTTAATTTTTATTATTGTTGTTATGAACACATCTATGAATACTTGTTTTGTTGATATGTTTAATTTAATTAATATGGCTTAAATTTAATTCATGTTAGGTTGATTGCATTTCGTCCACTTAAGTTATTAAAATTATGTTTGTGTTGTTATAGGTCTTGGTTAATTGTTTGATTAAGTAAAACCATGATTAAGTTATTCTTACATTATCATTGTAAGGTAACTAATGAATTAATTATTAAATCGTGTTGAGATTGTAATTAATAGACACAATACTTAATCAATTCATGTTTAATCATCTAAGGTAGTTTAGGGTTAAATTAACGATGGTATTAAATGGTACATTAGCCTTGCATAACTGGTGAGATTATTGTGATTAAACTGTTTTAATGTAGGTATACATTGTTACCTCACATAATCTTTTACTTGCTTATCTAAATTGATTAATTGTTTGAATTGACATAGTGATATGTTCAAGAGATTAGCTAATTTTGTGGGCCTGTATGTGCTATAGTTAACATATTACCAAGTTGTCGTGAATTATTTCGTAACAACATGAACATTGTTTTAGTAATATTAAGTTAAGAAATGTAATTAATCTAACATGATTATGTCATCTTGATTAAAACAATCTTCTGAAATCGTGCATTGGAACTTTTATTTTTATTTTATTTTACCTAGTTAAATTTTAGTTTTTAATCACTTCCTCAAAATCAAAATATTTTTAATCACCAAAGTGTTTGATTTTCATTTCATAAATATTTTTATTTCACAGTCTCTGTGGGTACGATAACTCGACATTTACTTGTCACTTTATTACTTGTTGTGATTGTGTACACTTGCACATTTCTTCATTCCAAATTTTTGACGTCTTTGTCGGGGACTGTTTTAAAAGTCATTATTTGTGAATTTGTTAATTTTGCATTTTGGTTTATGTTTTTGTTCAATTTTAACTTAGTTAATTTTTTCTGTGTTGTTTCAGGTGTTTGAGTATTGATTGAATTATCAATTTACTCCCCGTAGACCCTGAGATTGAAAGAACTTTTTGATAACTAAGGAGACAAGAAGGTTAGAGAAGGACCGAAGAGATGAACTACAAAAATCTGAATCAAAGAAAGGGAGCAAACCCTGCTCAGAATCCTATCCGTATTACTGATGATAGGGATAGAGCTGTAAAATCGCTTTGAATCTTTGGAATTAAAGAATAGGGATTATGACCAACCAAAAGTGTCAATTGAGAGGCCACCTAAATTAAAACTAAAGGTACTTCCCTCACATATAAAATATGTTTAAGGTGACGCTTCTACTTTGCCTGTGATTGTTTCAGTAGAATTGACTGAAGAGCAAAAAAAAAAAAAACTCATCCTAATGTTGAACAATTCAAGAAGGTTATCGGATGGACCATAGCTAATATTCATGGCATTAGTCCATCTGTATGCATGCACAAGATCATCTTTGAAGATGACGAGAAAAGGACAATTAATGGACAACGAAAACTGAACCCCATCATGAAGGACGTGGTAGAGACAGAAATTATTAAGTGGTTAGATGCGGCTATAGTTTACCCCATCTCAGACAATTCATGGGTATGTTTGGTCCTGTGCGTGCCAAAGAAAGGAGGTATTACGGTTATTGAGAATGAGAATAATGAGTTGATACCAACTAAAACGGTTACGGGATGGAGAATTTGCATCGATTACCGGAAGCTGATCAAGGCGACTAGGAAAGACCACTTCCTTTTACAGTTTTTGGATCAAATGCTGGATAGACTCGCGGGGCAAGACTATTACTGTTTTCTCGATGGATACTCAGGGTATAATTAGTTTACAGTAGCACCAGAAGATCAACACAAAACAACATTCACATGCCCGTACGGTACATTTGCATTTAGATGCATGTCATTTGGTTTATGTAATGCACCTACTACATTTCAAAGATGTATGATGTCTATTTTTACTGACATTGTTGAAAAGTATTTGAAAGTATTAATGTTTGATTTTTCACTATTTGGAGACACTTATGATGATTGCCTAGCCAATCTAGCCAAGGTACTATGGTAATACGAAGAAACAGACCACGTACTCAACTGGGAAAAGTGTCATTTCATGGTACGAGAAGGTATTATTCTAGGGCATCGGATAACGAGACATGGAATTGAGGTGGATAAAGAAAATGTAGATGTTATTGAGAAAATCCCACCTCCAACATCTGTAAAGGGTGTTAGGAGCTTTTCGGGCCATGTCAGTTTCGATTGAAGATTTATCAATGACTTATCCAAAATTACTAAACCCTTATGCAAATTATTGGAGAAAGACATGATGTTAAAATTTGATAAGGATTGCTTAAGAGGTTTCAATGATTTAAAGAGTCAGTTAGTTTCGGCACCAATCATCATCACACTGGACTCAAATTTTCCATTTGAACTGATATGTGATGAAAGTGACTTCGCGATAGGAGCTGTGATGGGCCATGGAAAATCCCTAACCCATATCCGTCACTAAACTAGGGTTAAGAGGCATTACCAGATAAACCAGAACATTTCACGACCATATAAAACATAAGTCATATTTGTATATATATTATTACTAATTAAATATTTAATTTAAATAATACTGCATATACAAATCATATCACAAGGTTCAACTGAAACCATATCAAACATATCTCATAATTACAAGTAATAAACATGTCCCAAAGTCATATCATAATTGCTTTAATAATACATCATTCAAATCATGTGCTCATCATGTTAATAATATTTGAACAGCTAATAAAAACTATTATTTTACTTCATAAATCATTCATGCACATTTTAAACCAAATGAATCATAAATCAAAGCTTTTGATCATATTATAATCGGCACAAACAACTTCATAAGATGGTCAAGTTTGATTGTTTTAAACATATTAGCCATATGCACATTTAACCATGGTATCAATAACCAAATCCAAACTCGATTGTTGAACCTAACATGTCTAACTTAATAACTTACACATAATAAATTATATGCGCATACATTAATACATCCAAGCATATAATATTACCTTTATCTTATAATTAAAATCATACATATTACTCCATGCTTTTATTCATGCTTATCTGTAACCGAACCATCCAAATTACATGGCTTAATTTCCATAGCAAAATTTACCATATCATTTCAAAACATTTTGAGCACATATAACAATTTGAATTTCACCTAAACCACATGCTACTTATCATTCCTAGGATACATACACAAAATCAAATCTCATCTCATCTATTCAGCAATCAAATATAACCACAAAAATGATACAAGTTCTTACTCTTCAAATTAAGCTAAAATTTCCATTTCAACTCAATACAAAAATGACCAATGCATATGGCAACATCACATAAATATATATACATACCAAATACCAATATTACATTCTCATCAACATGAACCTAAAGCCATAGCTGAATACTCATGTGCAAATTATCTACTATTTCTAAATCAATTCATCAATGAAATTTTTGCCATTACAAACCAACTAAAAAAAAACCATATTTAATAGTCAGATACTCATAGCATAACATAGTCCACACATAGTGAATACCACCAAATTCAACATTTACATATAACTAAACAATTAGCTATATGATTTAATCACCTTTACCGAAACATAAACCAATCTTTAACATCCCGAAATAGGCCTAGTCGGAATAGTGGTTTCAGGACCACAAATCTGACAGTAAAATATTTATTTTATGATTAGTATGAGGTCTAAAATATGAGAATATGTATGTGTTAAGATTTCATGAAGAAATTCTTTGAGTAAGGTGTCCAATTGGAAATTAGGGACTAAATTGAATAAATTGTAAAACTTGGATTCTAGAAGCAATGTGTATGAAATTGCTTTAGATTATAAATTATAAGGCCTTGGAGAGAAATTTTCCAAATTTCTAAGTTTTTGGACAAAAATGGGCTTGCATGGATGAAATTTTAAAGAAAGGGCTTAAGGGCATTTTGGTCATTTGGCATTTTAATGAAATAAAATGGGAAGAAGAAGGCAAAAATCACCCATCTTCTCCCTTGTACCAGCCAAAATTCTCACGTCCTCCATATCTAGGGTTTTCAACATTTTCAAGCTTAATAGTAAATGCTCCCAAGCCCTATTTTTAATGTTCTTCGTATTTTTGAAATCCCGGTAGCTTACTCTCTCTATTTCTACCCATATTTCATGCTAGGGTTCATGTTTATAAATTTACCCATGCATGAGTTACTTGCATTTTGATGGTTTATGGAGGGATATGAAAGTTGAAGGTGTGTTAAACATATTTTCCTAGGTGATTTTCATGACAAACCCCTAAAGGGACCTTTTTGCAAAAGTTGTTAAATGTGTGGTAGAAATGTGAAAATAATGGAAAATATGGGCTGCCATAAGAAGGAAAAGTGTTCGGCTAGGCTTGGGTAAGATAGAAATTGCATGTGTTTCATTATACGAACTTAAGGACTAAATCATAAAAATGTGAAAAGTTAAGGGCAAAATGGTTATTTAGACCAGGGGTGGAATTTAGACCTGAAAAGTACAATGTGATATGTTAATGATTTAATTTTATTATTATAGACCCCGAGGAACAAGTTCCGGAGGTCTATCGAGGAAAATGGAAGGTTTCGAAATAACCGAAACACATCACTAAAACAAGTACCCGGTATGTTCGGATAACTTAAAGTAAACCCACAACATTGATTTATGAATACATGATGATTGCATTATTGATGGCATGAAAATGCATGGAATGTATCTTTGATAATAATTTATTGGTAAATATCTCGGTTGAGGTTAGAAAGGGAATTCGATGGATAAACCATGATTTACATGAGACTTGAGATCCTGCATGTGTTGCAGAGAGGATTTAGCCCAGACGGGTAATTTGATGATCTCAAGTATGAAAAGGATCTAGCCCGGACGGGTGTTCCTTGAATGATCGAGCCTCTCGGAGAATATGTGTGCATTATGGATTTAGCCCAGACGGGTAATCCGATTAGGTTCTGAATTTAGCCTGGACTGGTAATTCAGATCTGAGCTTATTAAGGGTGGTTGTCGTTATAAGGGATTTAGCTCGGACTGGTAATCCCGACATCTCCTTAAGAGTTTATATTACAGAGGATTTAGCCTGGACTGGTAATCCAGCCGTAAGATGTGAGGTTCGGGGGAGTGCATACTTGAAATGATCATTCATATGAATTGACGGTGACTGGATGATCCATCGAGATTTCCTAGAAACTCAACGGGACTAACGCAAAGTATATGTACAAATGACATGTTGAATGATGAGCTCATCTCAGATAAATTGCATGGTTTTGTTGTTGTGACTAACTCATTGATTGAATGCATGTGATAAGGAAACCATTTTCATATTTGTTGGTTTCATTATATATAATAAGGATGTATGCTAAATAATCGGTAAGTTTACTTTCCAATTATTCCGAGCTTACTAAGCATTTAAATGCTTATCCCCCCTCTTTTCCCTATCTTACAGAGCTCGAGGACTCGTATAGATTGGAAGACGGTTGGAGAATCAACACACTATCAACTAGTTCAGCTTTGGTATATAGACACTCATGTTTTGTTCAATGGCATGTATAAAACTTGAGTATTTTGTTATATGTGTCATTTGTTTTGCTAAGATGAAGGCATGTAAAGCCATACTTATCTTTTTGTATATGGCCATGGAAATTGGCTTATTTTGAAGTAGGCTATGACCTACAAATCTCCGCATGTTTATGTTCACATATGATGGTATGGTTATAATTGGCAATGAGTTATAAAAACAAGCCAACCTTAAATATGTCGAGTAGACATAGAAATCCTTAAATGCAAGATGAGAATTAACTTAGCATGTATGAAACCAATGACATGAGGTTCACATGCAATGAGGTTAATCAAAGTTTCATATTTATAAATGTATAATTTGGCCTAAACATGAACTATAGTAATCTATAAGCGTAATTTTTTAGTAGAGGGTGCCTTAAGGCTTAGAAAATAGCCTAATAAGGTCCACATGGGTAGAACATGGGTGTGTGTTTAGGCCGTGTGTGACACATGGTTCACCCCCATGGATGTGTGGTATGGCCGTACGTCCCCTGCACCTGAATTTTTAAGTTAGTATAGAACACGGGCTAAGCACACGGGCGTGTGCCTTGGCCGTGTGAATTTAAAGTATAATGAGGTTGAAGTCAGTGTTGCCACGGGCTGTGGACACGGGCGTGTCCCAAGTCATACGGGCGTGTGTGACCACATGGCCCCATCACACGGGCGTGTTATGCTTTAAGTAAGGAAATATTTTCTAAAGTGCCCAAAGTCGATCGAATGCTTTCGATTTTGCCTCGTATTACCCCTAGGTGTATTTTAGGCCTCGAAGGCCTATATAAGGAACGAGAGGTACATGTTTGAAAGGTTTTAATTTTGGGCGAATTTTGGTGACCCGATTTAGCAAGTGTGTAAAAAGGGAATTAACGGTAATGCCTCGATCCCTATCCCGACGTCGGATACGGGTGAGGGGTGTTACACAATCACTCCAAGCATATTAACCATGGAACTTACCTCCAAAATAAGTTTAAGTCACAAACAATACACATAGACATTAACATTATGATCAAGCCATTTTCGTATGGCTAAATATATATACATACTCCAAGATTAAATATGTCATCTAGCCTATACATGCCATAGGTTCAAAGTTCAAACTTATAAAATACTGAAATAGCAATCGATAGAATGACGAATTTCTTTAACGATCCCTGAGCTTGTAATTAGCTTCCAAAAATCTATAAAACATTGAATGAACACACACAATAAGCTTGAATAGCTTAGTAAGTCATAAGCAAATAAATCATTTCAATGACATACATAATTCAATTAAACTAAGCCGAATCAGACAAACTTTAATCATATATACATTTATCATACTTGTAAATTTCATATATCATCACATAAACATTAACATATCATACTAAATTGACCGAATAAAAACATTCTCATAAGCATATATATAAATTTCTCTTTTATTATGCATGATTCTTGTAATCATCTCAAGTATATACTTACCTTACTTTTATAATCAATAACTTAGTATGTACATGAACTTCTTTGCTCGATTTCACATTCGATCTTAACTCGATATTGCCTGTTAAACCATTTGGAATTAATAAGGATACTTGGATAGTCGAAAAGCTCATACAACACGAATGTCTCAGATGTGGTCTTACATGTAATCACATATCGATGCCACTGTCCCAGACAGGGTCTTACACGAACTCATATACGATGCTGATGTCCCAAACATGGTCTTACACGTAAATCACAACTTGATGCCAACGTCCCAGACGTAGTCTTACATGAAATCACATATTGGACTCCTATGTCATGGCATTGTATCCTAACTATTCCTAAGGCTCGTATAGGGCTTTCAAACGTTGTAACTCGATCATTTCATGCTCGTAACAAATCATTCCATGCTAAATACAATCCGGCTAGGTAGTTACACATTTATACAATTTAATTCGGCTATGTATAAAATAAATACATTCAATTTAACATCATTTATTCACTTATGAACTTACCTCGGACAAAGACAAACGAACTGGGACGACTATTTGACAATTTTAGATTTCCCTCTATCCAATTCCGATTTCATCTTTTCTTAAACTAATTCAATATAAATTTGACTTATTTAATCATATATTCAATCAAATTCATCCAAAAACACATAAATGGGCTAATTATAGTTTTGCCCTTGACATTTCACATTTTTCACAATTTAATCCCTATTTCACAAAACATAAAATATTCAAAATTTCACCACACCCATGCTTGTCCGAATTTCACGAAGGTCCCTAGCAGCCCATTTCTTTTATCTATTTAACATTTTGACCCCTCAATTTACAAAATTCACAATTTAATCCCAATTAGGCATTTTTACTAAAAATCACTTGATTAAACATATTAATTTAACAACATTTTTTTATTTTCCATCATCAAACAACAAAAACCACAAGTTATCATCAATGGCAATTCATGAATACATCATCAAATTAAAAAATTCAAGTATGGGTTAGCTAGTATTCAAAGCAACGATCTCAAAAACGTAAAAATCATAAAACACTGAGCAAAACACATACCCAAATTAAGCTCCCAAAGGTGCTGAATGTTTAAAGCTTCCAAAGCTTTATTTCCTTCTTAGATTCAGCCAAGAAAGATGAACACATGCATGGCCATTTGTTTTTGTTTTATTTAATACATATTAATATATTAATTACCATTTTAACCTTATAAATTTAATTAGTAAGCCATATATTTCAAGCCCAAAACCGGCCATGTTATTAGCTAATGGCCAATTTGCCACATAAGGACCGCATAATTAATCCTCAAAGCAAATAAGCACTTTAACATATAGAAAGCTACTTTTACATTTTATGCGATTAAGTCCTTTTATTAAATCGAACACTCAAACGATAAAATTAAATCACGAATATTTCACATATATAAATTAACATGCTGTAGACACCAAAAATAATATTAAAATGTTTTTTTGACTCAGATTTGTGGTCCCAAAATCACTGTTTCGAATAGGGCCTAAATCGGGCTATTACAGGCCAATGAAGGAACAAAGTTTTTCATCCCATCTACTATGCAAGTCGGACTCTAATGGGAGCTCAATTGAATTATACCATAATAGAGAAAGAGCTAGTTGCTATTGTGTTTGTTTTTCACAAGTTTCGATCTAATCTTGTATGTAACACCCCTAATCCGTATCCGTCACCGGATTAGGGTTATGAGGCATTACTAGACAAAACACAGCTCAATACATTCATATAATACATTACAAGTACAAAGATATATCAGCTTCTTTCCAATAATTCTCAAACTCGAATAGCATCTATTTACTGATTCATATAAATCAAATATGCATATGTAAACAATTTAACCAATTAAAAATAATCATGCTTTATAATTCAATTACATCAATATCGTCAGCCTATTCAAGTATTCGAACCAAGCTATTATACATCAAAACAAAAATTTGCATATGTTTCATAATTACAAAGTTTAAACGATATGGCCATCAATTCTATAACATTCAAATACCTAAGTCATAATTAATCATATTTCAATTCATAAATCAATCTTACAATAAGACATCCCCTAGTGCAAATTCACTTCTTTGACTAAATATTAAACATACCATTTTACATATCTATGTACATTCGCATATTGTACCATATCACCCCATATCACACTGCATAATATTCATTAGCATAAAAGATAATAGCTAGCATTACAACATGGCCAAATATACTTCTTTTACATTTCAAATTTATGTGCATATTACCATATCAATATGGATCATTTCTAAGTGTAATTACCAAATCAAAACATACCAAAATTTATATGCTAGCATCATGACAAAATTACAAGTACACAACCAATTCATTTCTCGCCTATTCGGTTATCAAAATTAACCACTAAAGTCATACCAATTCCACCATTCAATCTTAAGTTAAATTTAACATTACATAACCGAATACAAATGTCAACTTGTCACTTTATGACTATCCATTTAGCTAACAAAACATACCTAATACATAATCATTATTTACTAATAAGTAACTGAATCAAAGTAGCCATTTTACTTCTATAATTGGCCATTAACACTTTATGCATATAACAAAAATCAAACATTAAACTAATCAACTTGACCTTTAAATATCAAACCACAAAAAAACATGTCCTATGCATATGTATTTAATTTATCTATCATTAGCCGAATACATTTATTAACACGTATATCTATAACATTTTTACCAAAACAAACTCATCCATAATTAAACATACTAAACCTCAAATATTAAATAACTATATCAACTTCACTTCTTCTATATGCCATAACTGAATTTACCTTAATACCAACTTACATAACAAAACCTTAACAAAGCATATCAAACAAGATTCACATATATATATACTTATATATATAAGCCATAGCTGAAACACCAAAACCAAACATAACCATCACTTGATCAAAGCATAAAAATCCAAGCTTAACAAAATAATAAGCCACATGGCTCATATTTACATACCCCAAAATCAAATATATATACTAGCCTATACATGCCATAGGTTCAAGTTCAAACTTATAAAAGTACTAAAACAGTCGATAGTGTGATAGATTTTGTTGACGATCCCCGAGCAGTAACTAGCCTCCAAAATCTATAAAACAGTAGCAAACATACACACACAGTAAGCTATCATAGCTTAGTAAGTCATATGGAAATAAAACAACTAAATGACATAATCAACTCAATTTAACCAAACCAATTTATGCTATAATAATCACGTTTAATTTCAAGCTTACAGTTTCATATACAACATATACTTTCATATATAAACTTTATCTTGGCCGAATATACATATATCTATTATCAAACTATCATTCAATTTCAAAGCCAGAATATCATTATATAGTCGAATATATATAAACTCATATGTATATACTCATGAATCAAACTTTAATATCACATACTTATACATATCATGTGGTGGAATATACTACACAAATAAACATATATTTACATTTGTATCATGTATAATTTGCATCACATATCAAATAACCAACTTACCTTATTTTCAAATAGGTAATCAACTATCACATACATGATCATTTTAGCTCGTTTTACACATTTGATCACAACTTATCATTTCCCGTTGAACCATTCTGAATTGAATGGGATAATTGGATAATCACACATATCGTACAATGCCAACATCCTAGACGTGCTCTTACATGTAATCACATATCGATGCCACTGTCCCAAACATGTTCTTACTCGAGAACACATATTGATGCCAATGTCCTAGATGTGGTCTTACATGAGAACACATATCAGAAATCCTATGTCATGACATTTATATCCTAGCTATTCCTAAGGTTCATACGGGGCTTTCAGACGTTGTAACTCGGTCGAATCGAATTCGTAAACATAGTTCCCAAGCATATACACATTTGGCCATCATATATATAAGCTCATAAAATTTAATTCAGCATTTTAAATTCACATATATTCAAAATTAACAACATTTATTTGCTTATAAACTTACCTCGGACAACGATAATCAAAACGAGACGACTATTCAACAACTTTGGTTTTTCCCCGATCCAAATCTGATTTTTTTGGTTCTTGATCTAAACATATTCAAATTAAACTCATTCAAACATAATTTCATTCAATTTATTCCAAAAACACATAAATGGGCAAATTACCATTTTGCCCCTGACATTTCACATTTTTTACAAATTAGTCCAAATTGTACAAAACACAAAACATCCAAAATTTGAATACACTATGCTTAGGTCGAATGTTCCTTATATTCATAAAAGTCCATGCATTTCATTTATTTCATATTTTAGTCCCTCAATTTATTATTTTTGCAATTTAGCCCTAATTACTCAAATTCATAAAAAATTCCAATACAAAACATATTAATCCAAAACATATCTTTCATAATTCATCATCTAAAATCACAGCTCAATTATTCATCAATGGCATAACTCAAAATATTCATCAAAATCAGAAATTCAAGCATGGGCTTTGTACATTACACTGCAACAATCTAAAAAACGTAAAAATGATCAAAAACCGAGCTATTTACATACCTTGATTAAGCTAAACAATGGCTAAATATGGCTTTCTTTTATTTTTCTTTTCCTTTAGCTAATTTTGGCCACCAAAATATAAACATGCATGGATTTTAATTATTTTATGTTTTATATTATATAACATTATTATCATTTTACCTATTTAACCTTTATGATAAAATATAAAACCATTATAATTCTTGGCCAAAATCGTCCATATCATGTTCTCATGGAAAAATTGAATTATATACTTCAAATTATAAAGACACATTCAATTCGGCCCTTACACATTAAACCATCAAAATTTTATTTTACGTGATTAAGCCCTTTTTATTAAATTGACACTCAAACGACAAAATTAAAACACGAAAATTTCATAGATATAAATTCACACATAATAAACACAAAAAATAATTTTTAAATATTTTTCTGACTCAGATTCGTGGTCCCGAAATCACCGTTCTGAATAGGGTCTAAATCGGGCCGTTACATTATAGGTACCAAAGTGATTGTCTATATGGATCATTTGGCAATTAAGTATTTACTTGCCAAGAAGGATGCGAAGCCGAGATTGATCCGATGGGTACTAATACTCAAAGATTTCGATCTAGAAATTCAAGATCGAAAGGGTGTGGAAAATCAAGTAGCAGACCATTTGTCCATATTGGAGTGGCAAGAAGGAAATTCTCCACTTATACCCATTCAGGAGACATTTCCAGATGAACACTTACTAAAGGTAAATCATGTCCATAATACCCCTTAGTTTGCTGATTTTGCTAACTATCTAGCTTGTGGTTTGATGCCTTTTGATAAGTCATATCAACAAAAGAAAAAGTTTCTTCATGATGTGAAGTACTATTTCTAGGAAGAATCATATTTGTTTAAAAAGTGTGCAGATCAAATGATCAGAAGATGCATGGCAGAAGATGAAGTACATAAGATTTTATATCATTGTCACACAGTTCTGAGTGGGTGACACTTTAGAGGTAAATGTACTGCAGCCAAATTATTGCAAGTCGGATTCTTTTGGCCAACTCTATTCAAAGATGCGTATGCTTACATAAGGAGTTACGATCGATGATAGACGGTTGGAAACATTACCAACAGTAATGAAATTCCCCGAAAAAATATCATTAAGGTAGAATTATTCGATGTTTAGGGTATTGACTTTCTCGGTCCTTTCCCTCCGTCTTTTGGTTACAAGTACATATTGGTATCAATAGACTACATGTCTAAGTGGGTTGAGGCCGAGGCATATCTAACAAATGATTCTAAGGTTGTGATGAAGTTTTTGTAGAAGCACGTGTTTATAATGTTTGGAACCCCGAGATCCATCATCAGTGATGAGGGGTCTAATTTTGTGAACAAATGGTTGAAATGGTTACTCGACAAACATAGAGTGGAGCACAAGGTTGGCACAGCTTACCATCCACAAACAAATGGGCAAGTTGAATTGGCAAACAAAGAGATAAAAGGCATACTTACGAAGGTCATTTGTCCAAATTGATGAGATTGGTCCAAAAGACTAGACGGTGCATTATGAGCCTATAGAACAACATACAAGACACCTTTAGGGATGTCACCCTATAGGCTGGATTTTGGGAAAGCTTGTCATTTACCCTTGGAATTAGAACACAAAGATTATTGGGCTCTCCAACAACTCAACTTGGATCTTAAGCTTGCTAAAGAGAAATGGATGCTTCAACTCAACGAGTTAGAAGAGTTTCAAATGTTCTTATATGAGAATGCCAAACTATTTAAGGAAAGACTTAAAAGATGACATGACAAGCATATTCGAGTTCGAGAATTTGAAGCAGGTTAGCAAGTCTTATTATTCAATTCTAGATTAAGGTTATTTCCAAGTAAGTTAAAATCATGTTGGTCAGGCCTATTTACTATTCACCAAGTTTTTCCATATAGAGTTGTCGAACTTCAAGGTAAGGGAGGTAATTTTCAAGTTAATGCTCAGCGCTTAAAACACTATTGGGGGGACAAAATCAGATATTTAATTTTTCTCATTTTTCTTTTTAAATAAATGATTTAGGGTATATTTTCGAGATTAGTAAGTTCAAATAAATTCTGTCTAGGAGATTGAAACTTAAGCGGGATCACTTGTGACCGCTCCAATCTTTCCTGAGAATTGATTTGAACATAATCTTCCTAGAAATTATTCCCTAAATGACAAAATAAATTTTTAGTTTTTCAAATAAAATGGTCAATTTTGATCCATGTTTTAATTGCAACTCAAGTTTCAAACTTTCTTTAAGTCTAGGTACTTAATTGAATTATTTGTAAAATTTGGTAGTTCTTTTTGTAAATATTAAAAATTGACTGTCTCTTTTTGTAAATATTTTTAAGGCAGCTAAAATAAAGGTTTTTAATTTAATTTTTAAGAAATAAAGTGATAATAATTAATATGTAATTATATTTATTATAATATATATTAATTATTATCAACTTTTTATAGAATTAAGATAGTTTAAATTTGATCATATTTTAATTAATAGTTTTTATTTCAATAAATTAATAGCAAATAATATTTTAAAATGTATCATATTAATTATTAATTGTTATTAACTTTGTGTGGAATTAGGATCTAGAATATTTTAATTATTAAATTGTTTTAAGAATTCTAATTGAATGCCTACCCTCTTCATTATAAATTCCACCAACCTTCTCCATCATTCACATCACCTTAACCAACCACACCAACACCCACCAGCGGTACACCGTACGCTAATTGCTGCTTCTAGCTCCAACCCATGATGCCAACAGCCTAGTAGCCTACTCCCTATCGTTGCACCTACTGCGCAGGCCTTGCCTTGGACGTTGCTATTGTCGCTTATGTTAGGCCCTACTACTCCCTCGCACATCTACCCACATGCCTAGTAGCTCACTAGCCTCCGCACGGCACACTCACGCCCAGTAGCTCTCTAGCATCTGAGCGACACACGCGTGCCCTACTACTCGCGCCAATACCCCACATTGATACTGTCTTTATTGTACCAAGCCACACCTAACGCACCACACTTAGCTGATAACCCTTCAAACCATCCCTCAATTAAAATATTTTGCTTTTAATTTTATTTATTGAGTGTTTAATTTTTATACAAAGGTGGTAAGAAAGTTTTCTCCTAAATTTTAATTTGTTTTAATTATTTAACTCTTCAATTTAATTTTTATTAAGTTTTTATACTAATTGAATTTTTTAGAAAATATTTGTTTCCATCTTATATTCAAGTGAATCATGCCTCGTAAGAGAACTCATGCCTCTGTCCAAATTGAAGAATCACAAAACAAATTTCTTTGTGAAGAAGCCAAAGCGAGATACGATAGCATTTTCAAGAATCAACAAATGCACCCTGAAAAAGGCTTTACACTAAGAGAAAGAAACTATATCAATTTCAAGTCGTGCATTCGACAAATTGCTGAAGCTCTCAATTGGGAGTTGTTTTGTGAGAAAAGACCCAATGCAGATGAGGATTTAGTTTGTGAATTTTATATGAATTTCACCTCAAACGAATTAACGAAAGTTTCTATCTGAGGAATTGAGGTACCAATAAGCTCAAATGCTATTAATGAATATTTTGAATTACCTAATTTTGAAGATGACAAGTATTCTTTCTTGATGAGATATATTGAGGCTGAAAAATTGCAAGAAATAGTTCAAGCTTCTAAGTGGACTGTGTCAAAGAATGGAACTCATACTTGCTGTAGAGAATATTTGACACCAATAGCGAAGGTATGGTTCTATTTTATTCGATTTAGCCTTATGCCTATTTCACATGGGGCTACAATTTCATTAGAGCGAATGGTCTTATTATACTCGATTTTAACTGCAAATACCATTGATGTGGAAAAAATCGTTCCATGAGAAATGCAAAATTGTGCCGCTAGACGTTCTGGCCCAACTTACTTTCCCTTTACGATAACAATTTTGTGCTTGAAAGCTAAAATTCTTGCAAACATAAAGAATACAGGTTATAACCAGGGCACAATCACAGATTAGGACATCTATCGAATAGTCGGAGATTCTGTTCTGCAACAACGAGTTACAAAGAGAAAGGATCCCAAAGTAGAAAATCCCATAAAGATGGAACCAATACAGTCAGCTGAAATCCCTGATAAGGCAGAACCAATGGAACCAGTAACCGAACCTGACATGGTAACCTCAATGTTCAAAACTCAATTGCTTCGCCTAGATCTTTGAAATGATTTGTCAAAGTTGATGGACATAATAAAACATATACAGTGGCAACAACAAGCTTACTAGAGATATTAAAAAATACAGGATAACTCAATGAGAAGCGCTCTTACGAAAATATTCAATGACCAGTTTATTTTTGTTCCTAAGTTTCCAGATTTTATATTTGAACCATAGATTCCACTATTGAAGAGGGAACGAAGTGATTCATGCAAAAAAAATGATGATGGAGCAAAAGATGAGTCAAATTTTTAGGGATCTACAAATAAATAAAAAGGGGGATCTTTACCTTTTGTTATTTTCTTTCCTAGGTTATTTAAGAATTAGGATCTATTAGAATTTTTATTTCTAGCATAATAAAACAAGAAGTGGAAATCATAAATAAAAATGACCAAGATTTAAATTAGAAGTGTGGTAATAGATATATACATGTCTAGGATTGGATCTAAAGAGAGATTGATACTTAAGCAGTCAAATTGACTCACCTCCTCTTCTAGAATCCTACCTGGTGTATAGTATCTATTTGTTTCTAACAATGAAGACATTGTTCATCTTAAGTAGGGGGACCGAAAAATTGAAAGTATTTCCTATCATAAAAAATCTTTCTTTTAATTATGATTAGGTTATATTTTGTTTAAAAATTTGAAATTTTGTTAAGTATGCTAAACTTCAGTATGAATAAAGTTTTATTATTTCAATAATTTTTATGTTAGCTGAATTATGACATAAATATACTCTTAATAAAGTATGTAAATCATACCATAAAATTTTTAGTTCCTCAGGAAAGCTAGGTATGCATAAAAGTTTAATCTCTAGAATTAATTTCGTAATTTCTTGAGGCAAAATCCTAGGAAGCATGGAATGTTGAAAATGATTTAGGCAACTTTTGTTTGGACCGTTTGAACCTTTCAAGCCAACCTTGATGAATTTTTATCCCTTGAAACCCAACTTTGAGACTATATGGCCTAATTTTATTTGAACCTTTGCAATATTTAGCCATCACTTTTCTCATAATTATCTTTAAATTGTCCCAAACACTAGACTCAATACTATTCAAAATATTCTATGAAAATAAGTTTGGGGGAGTTGAAAAGAAGTATCAAATGCTGAAAAAAATTGTAGTACATACAATAAAATGCTCGTGAAAAAAAAAAGAAAAAAAAGAAAGAGCATGTGTACTCGAAAAAAATAGATTTACAAAAGAGCATGTGAAAGCAAAATAAGTTGGTGTATTGAAGGTAATTATTCCAAAGGTCCAATTCAAGCTGAGTCTAGGGTTTCTTTTAGCCTAAATTTATCTATCTTTTACCTACCCCTAGCCTAGCCATGTTACAACCTATTTAAAAGACCTATTGATTCAAGTTTCTGTGCTACCTACATTAGTGCTGAGAAATTGCTATGTTCAACATATGAAGGCATAAATTAAACTTAATGATTGCAGCTTAATCTTAAATAAGGAAATAAAATCAAACTGGTAGGGATTTAACATGTCTTTATTGAGAAAATATTTAGCCTATTTTTGCTATTATAATAATTGAGATTAATTTGAACGATATGTATACTTAAGTAGCATAAATATCAAAATTCCTATTCTTGAGCATAAGTATACTAAATTCATAATTTTGGGAAGAATGTTTTTCTGAAGGAATTTTTCAAAGGTGTTTCCAAGAAATTCTCTTTCATTTGTGCATTACTCGGGATGAGCAATGAATTAAGTTTGGGGGTGTGGAAACATGAAAATATATAGACTTTTTCATGCCATTTTTAACTCAAATTCATGTAGTTTCGGTGTAATTTTTGTCGAAAAATATATAATAATTATAAAATAATTGAATTTCACTTAAATTATTAACATATTGAATTTTAATTTTTTTAATAATTAATTTTGATAAATTTTGATTTATTTTCGATAGATTCGTACAAAGATTGAAAATTGGCTCGGCAGACACTACTAGAAGCACAAAACCAATGAGCGATTTTTGAAGCATCGCGGTGAATTAATTTTTCAGTCTAAGACAATCCAAATTATAAATATTAATTCATAATATAATTAATTTTAATTTTAATTCAATTTATTTTGGGTTAAATAATTATTATTAATTAAATTATGAAAGGAGGCCTAATTGTGCTAAACCGAGAGATTGACCCAACTGAGCTAATGGGCTGCCCAAAATTGTAACACCCCTTACTCGAGATCGTCATCGGAGTTGAGCACGAGGCATTACCTGACTTAACTTACTAATTCGGGGCATAAAATTTTCTTTTAAAATTAATTTATTTACATTCATTCAATATGTCCCTAAAAAGGGCCCTCAAGACCCTAAAACATACAATTGAAATGGTTCGGGACCAAACCGGGAACATTAAAAATTTTCTGAATACTTAGACAAATGAAAACAATTTATTTCATTATTCCTTATAAAATTGTCCACCTGCATAATAGTCACTAAATAAATCATAACTCGAGTCACAAAATTCAAAATTTAAATTCGTGAATTTTCCCTAAAACTAGACTCATATATCTTCTTACTAAATTTTTTCTAGAATTTTTGGTCTAGCCAATTAGTACAGTTTATTAGTTAAAGTTTTCTCTGTTGCACTATTTGACTACTCTGACCTCTCCTCACTACGAATCAATTTTCTCCCTGTAAAAAATTCAAATAACCATTTCGCTTGTTTCTATTGAATGTATATTCACTAAGGAATCTAGAAATATAAACTATAGCTCCTAATTATTTTTGTATAATTTTTAGTGAATTTATAAGATCAGAATAGGGGATTCAGAAATTGCTCTGACCCTGTCTCACTAAAATTCAAATATCTCTTAATATACACTTTTCTTGCTTACTCTGTTTCTTTCATATAAAAATAGGCTTAATAATCTTTAATTCTATATCTCATTCATAAACTAATTCTATTTCTACTATTCTTGGTGATTTTTCAAGCTCACGTCACTGCTGCTATTCAATACTATTTTAATGCTAATTTCACTTTTTCATGATTTCTTTGTATTAACTACCATTTAGGCATACATAACACCGAAACATGTTCTTCATTAGCCATTTCAATAGCTAATCATTATCAAATATTTACATACAATTCTTTAGCCATATCATAAGGACATACACACAAAATGGATAAGTCTCTATACATGCCATAAACTAGAACGTTTGTAAACGAAGATACCCATTTGGTAATTTGATAGTCGATAGTGTGAAGTGATCTTCGATGATCTTCGACGATCTCCAACCCGAGCTTGCTTTTAAGTACTCTGAAACATAGGAAAGTGAAAGAAGTAACCTTATAAAGCTTAGTAAGTTCACATGTAAAATAATAAGCATTAGCAATCAATTTAGCTTACTACTATGCTGTCATAATTTGCTTAAATAATGTTTAGTTCTTACTTTCCCATCTTACTCATCAATAACCTTACCAAAGGCTCAGAATACAAAAGGCACCTTACTTAATAGCTTGCTTACATACCTGCAACATCTCACTTAACACATGAGTACTCTTTCATAATATAGGCATATTGCCAATCATGTCATAAAGTGTCACAAGCATAACTGAAAACTCATAACTTACTTAATACTTGATAGTCTCAATTACTTACTATCTCAATATTAAATAAGCCTTAAATGCATACCTGTACTCTTTCTTCATGTTCTCACCTTGTCGTTTCTTTGACTTACTCTTTGGATTACTCGGGAACCTTTTCCTTTTTGAACTTACCATTGCCATGTCTTGACATGGTCTTACGTAGTATCATTTCCTTATGAACTCACCAATGCCATGCCTTGGCATGGTCTTACATGGGACCTTTACCTTATAATAACTCATCAATGCCATGTCTTGACATGGTCTTACTTGATTTCCTTGCCTTATAGAACTTATCAGTGCCATGCCTTGGCATGGTCTTACATGATATCCTTATCTTACCAAATTCCATGTTTCAAACATGGTCTTACATGGTATCCTTAACCGTCAATTCCTCCTTAAATGCCATGTTATGAATATGGACTTTTCCGTCAATTCCTCCTTAAATGCCATGATATAACCATGGACTTTGAGATATCAATGCCTTGTCAAGTCATAGCTGAAACATACTTGCTCAAATTCTCAAGGTTAGTCGCATAACTCAATAATAACAATACTAAAAACAATAATTGCATAATAAAATGCTACTCAACTTACATACTTACATTCTCAATCTCATCATATCATCAACTTAACTTATTCTCATCAAAATATGATAGTCAATACTTTCTTGTTATCATACAAAGCCATAATATAAAATATGGTCTTACATATAAATTATACAAGTTCTTTTTCCAATATCGAATTATTATCAAACATTAATCATTATATCTGAAACTCAATACTAAAGTATTTATGGCCAAAATATCAATTTATCATTCAAATATGCATAATTAAATGCTTATTAAACATATGAACTTACCTCGATATCAAAACGACCATTTTACCAACTTTTCTAATTTTCGGTTTTTCTCCCGTTCTAGGTCCAAATCTCACTTTCCGGGATTATTGAGCTTGGAAAGATTGGAAACCCTAACCATGGCTTCCCCCATGCTATATTCGGCCTCCATGAAGAAGATGGACCAATTTTGGCTTTATTTTTCCTTTTTAATTCTTTTAATTACTAAATGACCAAAATGCCCTTAAAGGCTTTTCTTTCAAATTTGTCCTATTCTTCCCTATTTTTGTCCAAACTTAAATATAATGGTATAATTTCTAAATAAGGACCTCCACTTTAAGAACCCATTTAAATTAAATCCCCTTTATTATCTAGAACACACATTTTGCTAATTTTACAATTTAGTCCTAATTATCAAATTAGGCACTTATACATAAAATTTCTTCACGAAATTTTCACACAATTATTCAATCAATGAATAAACCTTAAAACTTAATCAGAATAATTTTTTTGACCTCGAATTCATGGTTTTGTAACCATTATTCTGTTAGGCCCTATTTCAAGATGTTACAAAAATCGTCCCACATGCTGACTTAATCAACTTATTTAACTAATTATTTTGCTTCCAAAACACCCCTTGAAGTTTCCTTGAAATTGCATTCAAACCCCCTCCACTTATCAAGCTTTTGTAGATTTGCCTCTACATAAATTTAGCAAGTTTGAAAGCTTCAAAATTGTCACATGTGTGGCCGAATATGGGGGGAGTTAATGACTGCTGATTTTTGCTATTTTTAGCAGACTATCCAACCTATAAATACCCTTACACCTTCATTCTTCACACTTCTCTCACTTTCTTTCTTCAAAACTCTTCCATTGTTCTCCATTTTTCCCTTCCACTCCCTTGACGATTTCCCCTCTTGGAAAAGAGCCCTTCAACCACCATTGGCAGTAGCATTCAAGTTCTTGTAGAAGCCTCGATTCAACAAGAATAAGTAAAGAAGGAAGAGTGAAGCAAACTAGTCGAGCTTCGGAGAAACATTGGATTTGATTCTAATTCCCTATCCTCTAATTTTTATTGTTGTTGTTATGAACACGTCTATGAATACTTGTTATGTTTATATGTTTAATTTAATTAAAATGACTTAAACTTAATTCGTGTTAGGTTGATTGCATTTCATTCACTTAATTTATTAAAATTATGTTTGTGTTGTTATAGGTCTTGGTAATTTGTTTGATTAAGTAAAACCATGATTAAGTGAATCTTGCATTATCGTTGTAAGGAAACTAATGAATTAATTATTAAATCATGTTGAAATTGTCATTAATGGACACAATACTTAATTAGTGAATGTTTAATCATCTAATGTAGCTAAGTGTTAAATTAGCGACGATATTAAACGGTAAATTAGCCTTGCATAACTGGCAAGATTATTGTTATTAAACTGTTTCAATGTAGGTATACATTGTTACCTCACTTAATCTTTTACTTGCTTATCTAAATTGATTAATTTTTTGAATTGCCATAGTGATACCACTTGTTAGGATTGACCCGATTAAGCAACGAACAAGAAAAATAACGGAATAAATTGAGAAATTGAACACACAAATTTAACATGGAAAAACCCCTCCAAAGAGGATAAAAAACCACGGGCAAAGATAATTTTACTATAATGGCAAACGAACAAAGAGTACAAAAGGTTGAAATAAAAACTAAACCCCAAAAACCCTAAACAAAGAACCCACAAAATGTAAACACAAAATTCTCTAAATGTGTTATGAGTTCTAATCTCTAATGGGTGTTTTTTCTAAGGTTGTAAAAGAGCCTATTTATAGGCTAAATTCATAGGTTAAATAATAATAAAATAATCCAAACTAATCAGTGTTTGATTGAAACAAGTAAACAGAGTTTAACTGAAATATTATTTCTCAAATTTGACTGAAAATAGGAGTCATATTTAACAAATCTCCACCTTGACTCATATTTCCACAACGCCATCTTTGCCAAAGCCCGCCACGAGCCTATCTTGAACTATGCAGGGAATTAACTGAGTTGAATTTGTGTTTAAAAACTGGAAGACTTCTAGCCTTCGACTTGTACACTGCCAAATCAAAACTAACTCGGGTCTGATTTTCACGAACACAGTGCCTTAACTTTTCAAAACCTGCATCCAAAAGAGAACCTCTCTTTAACGAAATGGTCATACCTTTTTCTCTCCTATAACCAAGTTGCTTCCGCTCCAAACGAGTTGACTTCGACTCCATAATGGATGAGGGATGTCCGATTTCACTGGTCACTGTAGAACCTTCCAAAATATAAAAACTGCCGGTTCTCTTACCTTTTAACAAAATGAGAGCTCCACGAGATACTTTAATGCCGCTCGACTTGATGTTGATTCTGCATCTTTTCAAGTCTAAAATACTCAATAAGATGAGATTCTTTCATAAATCAGGTACATACCTGACATCTGAGAGTGTCATAATCGTCCCATCATGTATCCTAATTTTAACAGTACCAATACCAATTACCTTACTAGATGAATCGTTTCCCATGCACACAACTCCACCTTCAACCGAACTGTATGTAGAGAACCATTCTCTATTGGGACATATGTGGAAAGAACATCCCGAATCTAGGATCCACTCGAACGTGAGCTTGGAGTTATCGCTCGTTGACACTAACAAGAAATCATCGCTGTTTTCATCGGCCAAATTAGCAACAGCTACATCTTCCTTGTTACGCTCAGCAATTCTTTTATTTCGCAGTTTATAACAATCTGCTTTGACGTGACCTAAATTTTTACAATAGCGACACATTTTGTCTCGTTTCTTTGATGCTACCAAAACGGAAGGTTGCCTATCTGCCTTGCTATCCAAATGAAACTCATTGTCGAGTTTATCTCTACTCAACAAATGACCTTTCACATCTTCGAATGAGAGTTTGTCTCTACCATAAATTAAGGTTTCCCTGAAAGACTTGTAACAAGTGGTATCAGAGCTAGTTCAATTTTCATAAATCAGCTCATTCAGATATGGCAACAACAAGGTTTGAAATTGAGAAGTTCGATGGTGAGACAAATTTCAATCTGTGAAATGACCCTTCACATCTTCGAACTAGAGTTTGTCTCTGCCATAAATCAGGGTCTCCCTGAAAGACTTGTAACAAGTGGTATCAAAGTTAGTTTAATTTTCATAAATCAGCTCATTCAGATATGGCAACAACAAGGTTTGAAATTGAGAAGTTCGATGGTGAGACAAATTTTAATCTGTGGCAAGTTCGGATGATGGCAATTCTAGTTCAATTCGGTTTGAAAAAGGTTGTTACCGGGAAAAAGCCTAAGAATCTAAATAAAACAAAATGGGAAGAGCTTGATGAAAAGGCTTTATCTGTAATCCAGTTGTGCCTCGCGAATACAATATTGCCGGAGGTATTGATGGAGAAGACCTCATCCGCCTTATGGAAAAAGTTAGAAACTCTTTATGCGACTAAGTCTCTAGTTAACCGTTTAGTATTGAAACAACGTCTATTTATGTTTCGCATGAACGAAGGTGAGGTTCTTAGAGATCACATCAGTCAATTCATTACTCTTTTAAATGATTTAAAGAATGTTGAGGTTCATATTGACGATGAAGATCAGTCTATGCTATTATTGTGCTCTTTACCCCCTTCATACAAGTCTTTCAGGGAGACCCTGTTTTATGGTAGAGACAAACTCTCGTTCGAAGATGTGAAGGGTCATTTATTGAATAGAGATAAACTCGACAATGAGTTTCATTTGGATAGCAAGGCAGATAGGCAACCTTCCGTTTTGGTAGCATCAAAAAAACGAGACAAAAGGTGTCGCTATTGTAAAAAGTTAGGTCACATCAAAGCAGATTGTTATAAACTGCGAAATAAAAGAACTGCTAAGAGTAATGAGAAAGATGTAGCTGTTGCTAATTTGGCCAATGAAAATAATGATGATTTCTTGTTAGTGTCAACGAGCGATAACTCCAAGCTCATGTCTGAGTGGATCCTAGATTCGGGATGTTCTTTCCACATGTGTCCCAATAGAGAATGGTTCTCTACATACAGTTCGGTTGAAGGTGGAGTTGTGCGCATGGGAAACGATTCATCTAGTAAGGTAATTGGCATTAGTACTGTTAAAATTAGGGTACATGATGGGACGATTATGACACTCTCAGATGTCAGGTATGTACCTGATTTACGAAAGAATCTCATCTCATTGAGTATTTTAGACTTGAAAGGATGCAGAATTAACATCAAGTCGAGCGGCATTAAAGTATCTCGTGGAGCTCTCATTTTGTTAAAAGGTAAGAGAACCGACAGTTTTTATATTCTGGAAGGTTCTACAGTGACCAGTGAAATCGGATGTCCCTCGTCCGTTACGGAGTCGAAGTCAACTCTTTTGGAGCAGAGGCAACTTGGTCATAGGAGGGAAAAAGGTATGACCGTTTCGTTAAAGAGAGGTTCTCTTTTGGATGCAGGTTTTGAAAAGTTAGGGCACTGTGTTCGTGAAAATCAGACCCGAGTTAGTTTTGATTTGGCAATGTACAAGTCGAAGGCTAGAAGTCTTCCAGTTTCTAAGCACAAATTCGACTCAGTTAATTCCCAACATAGTTCAAGATAGGCTCGTGGCGGGCTTTGGCAAAGATGGCGTTGTGGAAATATGAATCAAGGTGGAGATTTGTTAAATATGACTCCTATTTTCAGTCAAATTTGAGAAATAATATTTCAGTTAAACTCTGTTTACTTGTTTCAATCAAACACTGATTAGTTTAGATCATTTTATTATTATTTGACCTATGAATTTAGCCTATAAATAGGCTCTTTTACAACCTTAGAAAAAACACCCATTAGAGATTAGAACTCATAACATATTTAGAGAATTTTGTGTTTACGTTTTTTGGGTTCTTTGTTTTCGGGTTTTCGGGGTTTAGTTTTTATCTCCATCTTTTGTACTCTTTGTTCTTTTGCCATTATAGTAAAATTATCTTTGCCCGTGGTTTTTTATCCTCTTTGGAGAGGTTTTTCCACGTTAAATTTGTGTGTTCAATTTCTCAATTTATTCTGCTATTTTTCTTGTTCATTGCTTAATCGGGTCGATCCGAACAAGAGAGATTAGTTAATTTAATGGGTCTATATGTGCTATAGTTAACAAATTACCAAGTTGCCATGAATTATTTCGTAACAACATGAACATTATTTTATTAATATTAAGTTAAGGAATGTAATTAATCTAACACAATTGTGTCATCTTGATTAAAACCATTTTTTGAAATCGTGTATTGGAACTTTTATTTTTATTTTATTTTATTTTACTTAGTTAAGTTTAGTTTTTAATCACTTCCTCAAAATCAAAATATTTCTAATCACCAAAGTGTTTTATTTTCATTTCATAAATATTTTTCTTTCACAGTCTATATGGGTACTATAGCTCAACTTTTACTTGTCACTTTATTACTTGTTGCGATTGTCTACACTTGCACATTTCCATTGTTCCACGTACTAATATCCAGAGTTTGAATATTGTAGTAAAAGATACATAAATGAGGCGGAATCCGCAAGTATACAGGTCCAATTGTAATATAGTTAGAACAGAGTAGGTGAGTACTCCAAGGATCATACCCAAGGGAGGCTAGTGCTAGATCAATTTTAACCTAACCACTGAAAGATCTAATTAGTAATCTAAATTAGTTATGGTATGAAAACAAAAATAAAATGGATTTTTAGGGTTTTTATAATAATAAAACAATAACAAAGAAATAAATAGCAAGAGATTGAATTGTAGAATAAATCAAATTTGATTATGGGTGATTAGCTTGCTTCAGTAATCCTCATCAACAGTCACTTCGGGATTCTTGTCAATCAACTAGTCACTATCCCAGTAGGCTCTTCTGATCTTCCACTAAAATAATGAGTCGGCCAGGACTACTTACCTTCTAACTTCACAGTCTAGAGTGGCTTGGGGTAAAGGTGTTCACGGATAGGCCCTACCAATTTTAGGTTAATTTCCACCTTGATGACTTCCTAGGGTTGTCTAGCCTAGGGTTTAGGTTATTCCTCTCCCAAATATCTGATCTGTTAAGTAACCCAATAAAATAGTTAATAGTTCATACCTCTACTCGCTAATCCCTCATAGAGGGATTAGTTCCTCATGGTTTTCATAAACAATATAAAATTGAAATAAAGAGTAAACATCATAAATGAATCAAAATTATAACGTTTAAGAAAAATCCTAATTTGTATTAAGAATGAAAGAAAATCCACAAGTTCGATTGTCTCTACAAATTAGATCTCTCGAGATAAAACAAAGAACAAACTGAAAGTAAATCTAAGTTCTAAGTAAAGAGAATAACTAAATTGAAACTAAAAGAGAAATTATAAGCTAAGTAATGAGTGTTCATAATAAGTGACAAATGAGCTTATTTATAGATTTTAGGTGGTTGTTGTCCTTGACCTTAGGTTAGCTGACGTTCTCGAGCTTTAAGTTTAATTGTGCAGACCAAAACACCCCCTAGTTACCATCCAAAGTCCATGTCGTGACACATTAAGACCTATTTCGCGACATTACAATCATTATACTCATTGTGGGATGTCTTTATGGGTATGTCGTGACACCGAAGGCAGCCTCAGAATTTCTTCATTCTATTCCCTATGTTGTGACATCGAACCCACCGTGTTGTGACATAGTGACTAATATTGGTTTAGCATGCCTTATAATGGTCTCTTGAACACTTTAAATAGTTCATTAGCTCACCCTTGGGCCTCAATCGTCCCTTAGGGTCAATAAAAGACTCAATTTGCACATTTTATTATCTTTAAGAAAACTTACAAAAACATAATTATAACATAATGATAATGCTTGTTTTCAAGCTCCTAAAGTGCGAAAATTAGTTTAATCTGCTACATCGAATTATGAAAGATCAAACTCCCCCACACTTAAGTCTTTGCTTATTCTCAAGTAACATGAATAAAAACAAAAAATAGAAGAGATGACCTTTGAGCAAATAGATTGCAAGTATTGACCTTGGAGCACATGACTAGGCATTTCATATTTATGAATAACTTTGACATGATAAATAATTGATTTACCACTTTTGACCTCAAACATCTAAGTTAAGTGCATTAAAAAGTATTCAAGCATTAAGGGCCTCACCTGTAGGAATCCATCAACAAATCAATCAAGTAATTTGATTATCCTAGCAGAATACAAATAACAATTTATGTGATTGTTTAATATAATGTCCATTCATGCATAAGGATATTTAGGTCACATAGGATTTTTCAACTTGTAACATTTTGAGGCTTAGGACAAGTACGAAATTAAAAAATAGTAAGTATCAAAAGGGCTACAAACATGAAAATAGTTGGTCACATCGTATCGATCCCTATTCTTCCCTCTTAGTGACCCTTACCCGCTCACCGCCTTATTTCTCCTTCCCTCACCTTCCTTGTTTCTCCACATAGGAAATCATAGCATAACATAGTAACTATGGCTATCCTACGAGTTTCTATGCACTTAATGAATGAGTTTTTCTTATTCTTGTGACTTTATCTTTCTTTTTCAATTCATCTTACACACAAATATTTTTTACTTTTTAATAAAATTTTCTACTCATATTGCTTTTCTTTTTTTACTTTTTCTTTTGTTTTTCACTTTTTAGACTAACTCATAGTTCCTATATCACACCAATCTTTCCTATTTGACTCTGTTTTTACAAAATTAGCCATGATGTATCTACCTAACCCTCAATACATTTGGCCAGACATCTTAAATCCTGCAATTTTGGACCAAAGAAAAAGGGGCAATACAAATTAACATTTTAGGCTTGGGTTTTGTAATAAGGTTCATCAAGTGTTTACAGGCTCAAAAATTGGTACTAAAGGTGAAACAATATAGGCCAATTTGTTGGCTCTAGATATGTTCCAAACAATGCCTTAGGTTATCCCTTAAATATCTCAATATGCACAAATTTAATCAATCAAACAAACTCAAATTCAGTCATTTATCATTCATACTAGCATGCTTGTGTCCTTTTATTTTCTACATCATTTGGTACAGTTAATTACTTAATGCCTGTTTACAGTGTAACATATAGAACTTAGTAGTCTAATAATAAAAAATTTAAAATCACCTATCATCATGACAAATTTATTTGTAAACACAAGCAACCTATGTATATGCTCCTAACCAATCACATGTATTTCTACAACCTCAAGCATACAAATGACCAGAAAAATCCAAAGAAATGCATATGTTCCCCCTTACACTTTAGTTAGCACATTGTCCTCAATGTGTAGCCCAAAAAAGAATAAGGAAAGAAGTTACCTGATTGATCATGGTCATGCTATCTACTATTGGTGGATGCTTCCTCCTTTGCTCGTTGATAGTTTGAATTTGTTGTATATCCTTCATGTGGGATTCCTATAGAGAAAATCAAAACCAACCACAAAATAAAACAACTAAAATTTTATTTCTATCCTATTCCTAAAAACAAATTGAAATCATCTTTAAGTTTAATACAACCTAAAAAAAATTAAGTTCTCATCATCCTCATCATCATCCATCTCATCACTTCCGTCGCCCTCTTCTTCCTCATCACTCTCTTACTCTCCTTCTTCCTATCCAGATGGTGTAGGTGTCACATCCTATTTTCTTAAATAATTTAATTTAGTAAAGAGGGTGAATTTTCTAGCTCTTATGTCTTAAAATTATTTGCGCATTATTGAAAACAAAAATATGTTGTGGCTTAATTGTAGGAAGCTTTTTAGCTATCTTTGAGGTCTTTAGTTTGAACCCTTTTGTGCACATATTTTTTTTATTTAATTTTTGCAAATTTTTAGCATGTGCTAGCTAGCCTTACCATCCACCTTTGTTATCATATAAGGAGGATTCCTTTCCTCTATTAGCAAGTTAAACTTGTATTTTTAAAGTGAAACACATCCCCCTTTTCCCTCCTTGTCTCACTCCATTGCAAAAACACTTCACTTGCCATAAGCTTATGGTGCATTGAACTTGGTCGTGGTTGACCAAGCTACACCACCCCCTGCTTCATTCATCACCTGCATTTGCACCCTAGTCTCCATCTTTTTAATTTTCTTCCCCACCTTTTTCTCTCTTTTTGGCCATCACAACCACCAACCATTTCTTTCCACCACCATGAGTTTATTTGCACAACCACCTCACCATCATCCACAACCAACATTTCATCTCTTTTCCTTTCAGTTTCCCCTCCCTTCTTCCATCGCCTGCTACCGTGAGTCGCCGTGTCCACCATCATAACTACCACAAGTCATCTTCTCCTCCATTGATTTTCTTCTCTTCCCTTTTTTTTTCTCTTTTTTTTTCAATTAAAAGTGATCAAATCCTCCTCCCTACTTGTATTTTGCACCACCATCGGACAATCGTACCCTCGTAGTTGGACCACCACCAAGTCGCAGCCATCATTGACGCCATCAAACCATCGTCGCCCCTACCACCGGTGACAGACTTCTTTCTTTTTGTTTTCTCTTTCTCTTATCGATTACCATAGAGACTAAAACACATATTTTATTTTCTTTTATTTGATTATTTTAGATTATCCAACCATCGATTTCGCACCATTTTCGTTCCTTCAATCATCTTGTAACAAAATAAGTGTAAGTAGAGTTTGGGATTAGAAATCCTTCGTCTTACAATTTTGTGATATGCCCGAATAGTATAGGGCCTAAATAATTCATATTTTATTTTTATTATTTCAAAAATCATTTGTACTAATACGATCTTGTGTTAACATGAAAGGCCGATGAACAATCCTCTAAGAAATCAATAGTGAACATCACGAGAGTAACGAATCTGAGCATTCAAATTGAGGGTAAGTATTGGTGAGATTTTCACATTAAATCTCGTAGTAAAAGTCATGTTATCCGAATAGATCATGACTAAAATGGTTTAATCGTGTGTTTAGATTTGTGATCAATAGTAAACCTAAACGAAACTTCTATAAGGGAGTAAATGATTTAGATCTACATTAAGGTGTGGGATTTAACTCTCGTTTTAAATGAAGTTTAATATTACTATTTAATTAATTAATGTGTGAGTACCTTACGTACTAGTGTGGAATTGACAAATTCAATCGAAGAGGAAACCAAATAAGTGACCTAAACTATTAACTGTTGTGAAAATCCATGATTTATGATATGTGATGTATGTAATGTTGATCTCAACTCTATGTTTTGTGATTTATGGCTAGATTAATATATGATGATCTAAACATGTGATATATGTGTATGGGGATGTTAAAACTCATGTTTTCAGATAAATATGTATATTAAAGGCATGCTCAAGTGAAAAGTATGTGATATGTGAAAATGTGAGCATGATACATGCATATGTGTAAAAATTGAGAAAAATGAGTTATGAGCATGAATATGGGAAAAATGTGAAAAGTAAAACATATGTGTTTAAATGGCCATATCCCATGCATGGGGTGGGAATGTGAAAGGAATAAGCTATGTACCAGTTTAACTGCAATTATGTGGTCATTATCGACAATTATGTGGTGGTTTATCCATGATGTGCTATGTGATCGTTCATCAGTATCTACGTGGTGGTTCATCCACAATGTGCTATGTGACCGTTCATTGATGTCTATTCGGTGGCTTGTCCATAAAGTGGTGTGTTATTAGATGGATGAGTTTTGGGGAACTCGATATTGGTGTGTAGCGGAGATGGGTAGGAAATCCTATATTTGTGCATTGTTCATAAGCATTCCATATTTGATTCAATAAATGAGATAATATGTGAATTTTGTGAAAATGCCTTGTGATATTTTGATGTGTTATGTTTTAAAATAAGTGTTCGTTTTGATCTCACACTGAGCCTTTTAAAGCTCACCCATGGTATTCGTGTGTCTCAGGTAATCCTCGTACTTAAGGCTTGTATTTGGATCTTCGGAGGGGCTCTTGGTATAATATGTTTTTGTGGTTAAGGATTTTGGAAATGGTTTGGTGTTTTTATAGACTTTTTAAATTTCTTTTGGACTTTTATTATAGAATTTAAATTGGATTTGTATAAATGGTTTTGGGACTTTAAATTTTATATCATGAACTGTGGTAAGGAACACTATTTTGATTTAATAAGGTATTATGCAAGAATTATTTTTATGTGATTTCTAAAACGATCAAAGAAATGTTTTAGTGATTATTAGCCATTGCAAATATGGGTTTTAAAAACTAATTTACATTTTAAATAAATTTTAATTATAAAGGAACACACAATTCTAAAATGAAAAATACAAGATGTTTTACAAAATCAAATGTTTTCAAAAGGTAAGTGAATTTTCTATTAAAAATCATTTTTGCCATCTTCAAGGCCTATGTAATCGCTTAGATTGGGCCATAGCATCTAGGCCCAATTTTAGGAGTTATATTTAGTGGTATCAGAGCCTAGTTTAAAACTCAGACTTTGGGTAAAAATGTTTTTGAAAAACTTCATGCATAAAAAAGGGTATATTGGGAAAAAATACTACATGTGATTTTGCTATAATGAAATCTGATACCTCTCAAAGACCAATCTAAGTTAACTATTCTTTAGATGTGAAACTATAGACCTTAAAACTATAGGAATGCAAAAATTATGGATTGTAAAACTATAAAAAACTATAGGAAACTTTTGACTGAGATAAAACTTTAGATTGTAAGAGCGATAAATGGTGAAACTTGTATAAAAGCGATAAAACTAAAATTCGATTGAAGAAAATATTCAAGTGATAATGATAAAATTTATTTTAAAATGAGTACTCGCAATGTTAGAACTAGGGGAATGAGAGCACGAGGGGAGTCAATCCCAAATCGACTCATCCGCGTCTTGAGTGTGAACCCCTAAGCCTATTGCGGAGAATGTGGAGTGAATACCTACTGTTGACAAGAGTCAGTAAGAGCCTGCAAACGAGGCTGTATCCTAGGTCATGTTACAAGTTTTGAAACGAATGGCGGGTGTCTAATCTGGTGTTAATAGTTGTGGCACTATTGCTGAGAGGCTCCGATCGAGTAGGGCCGAACTGTTTAAGGGCATTGCTGGGACGACCTCCATTGTAGTCAAGTATAGGTTGAAGGCTACAGAGGGAATTTTCGATGATATAGAGTGTACCCCTGAACAAAAGCTTACAGGGGCTGTGTCATTACTGCGTGATGAGGCCTACTACTGGTGGCAAGCTATTGGCAGAGGTACCCGAGTTGATCACTTAACGTGGGATTGCTTTCTGTAGGTATTCCTCAAGAAATATGCGGGTGTGAGATATGTGGAGGTGTTAGGAGGCTTGAGTTCATTGAGCTGAGCCAAGGCAATATTTTGATAGCTGACTACGAGGTGGAGTTCTTAAGGCTCAGTTACTATGCTTTAGGAATGGTAGCTAGTGAGCAGGATAAGTGTGCCCGATCTAAATTTGGGCTTAGATCTGATTTGGTGATGCAAGTGGCTCTATTGCAAGAGAAGTCTTCGAAGCTTTGGTAGAGAAGACCAAGATCTATGAAAAGGCTAGACGCATCGAGCGTGAATGGAAGGAGCAAGTGAGAGCTCTAGCTAAGAGAGATTCTAGTCCTAATGGACAGGCTCAACATCCAATTAAGTGAGCAAGAGATGATGGACCCCACAAGAACTTTGTTGTTGTAGGGGATAGATTCTAGAATTGTGCCACCTAAGGCAAGAGACATCCGGGTGAGTGTTGAAGAGGCATGGGTGCATGCTTAAAATATGGGTCATTAGACCATAAGATTCGAGAATGTCCTCGACTGAATGAGCAGGTGCAAGCACAAGGCTAGAATCGTGCACCAAATCAGAAAGATGGTTTGTAACAGCCCAATTTTGGCTAAATCGGAACAGTGGTTTTGAAACCACAAATTTGATGTCAAAAAATTATTTTAATATTATTTTATGTGTTTACAGCATGATAGCATGTATGTGTGAAAGTTTCGTAAAGAAAATTTACTGTTTGAATGCTTAAGTTGGTAAAAGGACATGTTCTATTAGTTAAAGGTGTCAAATAGCTTTGTCTTTTAATTATGGTGGCCTTAAATGGTAATTAGACCATTAAAATAGTGGGTGGACAATATTGGACATTAATGGTTGATATTAATGGTATTTCATTAAGGTTATATTGGTAATTAGCGTAATTAACATATAATAAATAAAAACAAAATGAATTTTTGTCCATCTTTCTTTCTTTTGGCCGAATGTTGATGAAGAAGAAAGCATTTGACTGAGTTTTAGGGTTCAGCACTTGTAAGTCTAAATTGGTAAGTGATTTGACTCAGTTTTTAATGATTTTTACGTTTTTGATATCGTTGCTTCGTATTCTAGCTATCCCGTACCTTAGATTTTGAAACTGTTAAAGATTTTGAGAATTGTCATTGTTGAATCTATGTGTTCTTTGGTGTTTGAAGATGGAATATGAATTTTTGAAGATAGATTTTCATGTTTTGTAAGGTGAATTTAGATGAAAATGCATAATAGGGATTTAATTGTGAAAAGTGCAAATTGAGTGGTTGAAAAGTGAAATAAATGGAAGTTTTGGGCTACTAGGGATCTATAAATAATTTGGCCAAGCTTGGGTTTATTGAAATTATGTGAATTTTGTGTTTTGTTAAATAAAAATTAAATTGTTAAAAGTGTGAAAGTTTAAGGGCTAATGTGCAAATAGGCCTAAATGTATGTTTTGGACTAAATTGAATGAATGGTTTATTAATAAGTTAATTTTGAATTCATATAGATCAAGAAAGAAAGAATTTGGATTTAGATCTATAACATCCCCATTTTGGGCCTAGTTGGAACAGTGGTTTCGGGACCACAAATCAGATGAGCAAAATTTTATTTTTTATTATATTTTTATGGTCTATAATTTCATGGAATGGTTTCGTGAAAATTTCGTTCGAAAATTTTGACTTTTGGGTGCTCAATTTAGTCAAAAGGACTAAATCGTAAAGTGTAAAAGTTGAGTTCTACATGCTAGAGGTGTCCAATTGTTATGAAATTTTATATTGGAGGTCCTTATATGGCAATTAGACCATTTTTAAGTTGGTGGACAAAAATGGACATGGTTAGGCATGTTTCCAAAGTTTTTCATTAAGGGCATTTTGGTCATTTAGTTATTAAAATGAATTAAAAATAAAATTAAAAGCCAATTTTTGTCCATCTTCAACCTTTTGGTCGAAAATTGCATGGAGAAACCATGGCTAGGGTTTTTCAAGCTTCCAAGCTCAATTGTAAGTCCGTTCTAGCCCTGTTTTTAATGATTTTTACGTTTTTGCAATCACCGTAACAAGATCTATCTATTTCTACCATTAATTTGAGCTAGGGTTCATGTTTAAAAATTGACCCATGTGTGAAATGCATGCATTTTGATGTCTAATGGTAGAAAATGAGTGTTGGGTGTTAAATAAATGACTTTTACTAAGCGATTTTCGATGAAAACATCTGAAATGACCATTTTGTAAAAGTTGTAAAAATGGTATAAAAGGGTGTTTTGTTGAGAATTGTGGTTTTCTATAGTTATAAAAATGGTTTAGATACGCCTATAGAGTGAGTAAATTGAATAAAAATCACTTTACGAGCCTAGAGGCAAAAGTGTAATTTTGACAAAGTTTAGGGGCAAAAATGTAATTTTTCCAAAATATGATTTTTGGATCACATTAAATAATGTCGCTAATAATTTGACTAAATGTGATATTATAGATCAAGGAAAATGAGGATTGGACTTAGATCGGGTGAAAAACAGAAAATCGACGGTTAGGTTCCTTTTTGCTATTTTGGTGCGAGGTAAGTTCGTGTGTCAATAATATTGCAATGCTATATTTGAATTGAAAATTCTTATTATTATTGCACGAATGGCATGATTTAATATATTGAAAAGTGATGAAAGAATGGTATATAAAATTTGTGAGAACAATGATATATGACTAGTAGCACATGAAATGTTTGATGGTTCAATCATTAATGGCTTGCTATATAATAGCTGAATATATTGAGAATTTGATATAACATGATGTTTTATTAAGTTGTGAAAGAGTGAAAAGGAAGGTAAGTTTGCATGTAAATAATATATCGATTCTTTTTATGTTATTATATTTTGTTATTATATGAGATGTGGCTGCCTATAGAATGATCATTTGATGTAAATTACGAATCGAAATAGACTATGAATGAATTTGTTAAATGTTGAAAAGTGAGAAATTTCCCGGTTGAACCTTCAAAATAGAAATGATACGAATGATCCATTGTGAGAACATATGTGTAGTACTATGTGTAGGCTACTATGTGTTTAAGATGGTTTTAGGTCACGTGTGTAGTACTAAGTGCAAGCTACTACATGTACCAGATAGTTAGGTCGCATGTGTAGTACTAAGTGCAAGCTACTATGCGTACCTGACAACTTCGATCACGTGTGTAGTACTAAGTGCAGGCTACTAGGTGTATTAGATGGTTAGGTCAAGTGTGTAGTACTAAGTGCAGGCTACTACGTGTACCGGATTGTTGGTCACATGTGTAGTACTAAGTGCAGGCTACTATGCGTACCAGATAGCTTTGGTTACAAGGGTGGTAAAATGTGCAGGAAACCGTGTATCTGTTATTATTTCGATGAGTTCAACTGGAAATCGACTAAATGAAAATACATGTGAACATGACCATGTGTTGAATAAGTACAGTTATATGTTTGAGGAAATTTATAAGCAATGTGCTCGATAGTTGAGCGAATTTTCGGTAAAATGAAATGGAGTAAGTGTTACAATGAAAGTTACTACAAAGAAAACATGAAAGAGTGAAATTTAGTAATAAATCAGTTTTGGACAGCAGCAGTTGTGTGACTTTGAACAATCACCAAAAATGATGGAAATTGAATTAGAAGTTGAATAAGATATGAAATAAAATCTTATTGAGTCTATTTTTATATAAAGGAAATGGTGTAAGCAAAAGAATTTCATATTATGAGATATTTGAATTTTTGCAAGACAGATTTAGAATGATTTCGGAATCCCCATTCTCATTTGGAAAAATCATTAAAAATTGAAAAAAATAATTATGGGTTATAATTTATATGCTTAAAATCATTAATGAGTCTATTTTTTAAAGAAACAAATAGAAACATTATCCAAATCTTGTACGAAGAGATAATTAATTTTTAGAGCAGAGGGGTCAGAACTGTCAGACAGCAAAATATAGGTGACTTTAAAGAATAAACTGTACTTATTGGCTAGACCAAAAATTCTGAAAAATTTTATGGCAAGAATATATGTGAGTCTAGTTTCTGAGAAAATTAGTGGTTCTGAATTTGGAGTTCCGTAGCCCCGGATATAAATAATTTAGTGACCATGACTCAAGAAAACAACTTAACTGGACTTTGAATAAATAGAGAGGAATTGAAAAATAGCATGTTAATACATTTCTTATTATTTTTCATGCGAGCTTACTAAGCGTAAAGCTTACTCCCTCCTTTCCATTTCTTTTAATGTTGTCAGGTCGGCTCAGGGTTGGAGATCGTTGGAGGTAGCATCACACTATCAAGACAATACCTTTGGAGTATTGATACATATGTTAGAAATATCAAGTGAGTGGCAGGTATAGGGACCTAGTTCTATGACATGTGTTATTATGATTTGGCTAAATGTATTGGACTATATCGAGCTATTGTATATGGCCATGAGAGGTGGCTTATATTTATTATGGTTTGTAAGTCTAGCTAATCATGTTATGTTTTAATACATATGATGTGATGATATGAATATGTTTGTATGCCATGCATGGTTGGTAATATGCCATGTGTGTTGAATGCATGTTTTATGACCAATCAAGGTGGTCATGACCATGAATTAAATGTGTAATATGGTAATAAGATGATAGTGCCTTGAACATGGATGTTTGATGTATAAGTTAGTACCATAGTTTAATGGTATAAGTGATTAATGAGATGACAAGGTCAACTGAATGTGTAATAATGTGGTTAGACTTATCATGAGTAGGTGGAACATATGTATAATGACAAGCTAATATTGAATGTATCTTAATAAAGGGTGTTTAATCACTAAAATGATGCCATGAGTTGTGAGTTTGATGTGTATAAGGTTGTAAGGGTTTATGGGAAACATGAAGGCTTGAAAAATAGCCTAATTGTTAGCCACACAGGCAGAGACACGGCCATGTGTCTCAGCCGTGTGGAGGACACGGCCTAGCACATAGGCGTGTGGCCCGGCCTTGTGGTTCAAATTGTTTTGTTGATGTCACAAACAGAGAGTTACATGGGCTGAGGACACGGGCGTGTCCCAAGCCACACGGGTGTGTGTGACCACACGGCTCAACACACATGGACATGTGACTCTCCAAAGCAAGAAATTGGCTAAGTTATCCAAAGTTTATTGAAAGTTCTCGGTTTAGTCCTTAACCACCTCGATGTATGTTTTAGGCCTTGAAGGCCCATATAAGGAACGATATACATGTGTTTAAAAATTTTTAATTTGGACAAAAATTTTATGGCCCAATTTTTGCATGAATGAGTGTGTATGTGTTCGGTAATACCTTGTATCCTGTCCTGGCGTCGGACATGGGTAATGGGTGTTACAAGATCTGGGGAAAAGCAAGGTTATCGAGTAGTCGACCCAATCTATCAATTTCGAATATGAGGTAAGTTTGTATGTGATGATTACATTTGTGTATGTTAAAATGCTTTAATATTGCATAATTTGTTAAAACGTGATTATGGATAATGTATGAATTGTGAAAACGACTCTACAAATGCATTCAATAATAGAAACGAAAAATATGAATGCCTGGTTGAACCTTATTGACATGTCAATAAGTGATACGTTGAGTTGCCATCGGGCCATGATATTAGCACTTCGGGTACTTATTTTACCGATTTGGCTTCGGGCAATGCATATAGGATGATTTGGCTTCAGGCCATGATAATAGTTCTTCAGATAAGTTACCTTGATTTGGCTACAGGCCATGGTATAGGTACTTATCGTATGAGACTCTTGAGTATTTGATTTCTATTCCGAATGGTTCAATAGGCAAACGAATGATGTGGTTGAGAAAAAGGTTAGTACGAAGCGATACAGGTATGTACAGACATGAGAAAGGTTTGTAGTTATTGTGTATATGGTTTTGTCATGTGCAATTGGTTAATCTACATTTATTCGATGAATTAAGTTATTCACATACGAGCTTACTAAGCTATGAAGCTTACTTCGTGTTATATTTCTATGCTTTATAGTGAATCAAAGATAGCTTGAATCCGAGAGTCGTCAGGAACATCATCTCACTATCAAACATCTAAGTTGGTACTTTTGAATTATACATTTATAGTATATGGCATGTATAGGCTAGATGTCGTATTTTGGTTATGATTATAGCCATGAGATTTGGCTTGTAAATGATGTTAATATTAGTATGTGTTTGGCTATTAGAAATGGTTGTTAATCACTTTTGTAAGATGTTTATAATGCCTTGTGAGATGGTTTGTTTTGGTATATATTTAAGTAAGTGAAATGGTTGTATTTGTATAGCATGAATTAAGCATGAATTGGGATTGATTTTGGCTACCCTTTGTGTATGAATAGAGCATGAATTGGCCTTGCAATTGGCCTATTTTTGTCCACATGGGCAGAGAAACGAGCGTGTGTTTCAGCCGTGTGAGACACACGGTCATGGTATACAGCTGTGTGTCCCCTGATGATGTTTAAAAATCAAGTTAGTGAGTTACACAGCCTAGACACACGAGCGTGTGGTCGGCCATATGGTCAAGTTAGTTTACCTTCCAGTTTTCACACGGCCTGGCACACAGGCGTGTCCTTGGCCATGTGATACAAGTCAGTATGTATGCCCTGTTTCCATACGGCCTGAGACACGGGTTTGTCTGGAGTCGTGTGAGGCACACGGCCTACTCACACGGGCGTGTGACCACTGCATGATTGAAATTTTTCTAAGTTTCCAAAATTTTCATATGTTATCGATTTAGTCCTGAATCACTTCTAAAGCATGTTTATGGCCTCGTAGGCCCTTATAAGGGATAATGTGTTTGTCATTAAATGGTAATTGAGCATGAATGCATATATGTATGAGTTATGTATGTTAAATGATGTGTATTGATCAGTAATACTTTGTAACCCTACTCCAGCGACGGATATGCGTTAGGGGTGTTACATGGCTAGTAGCCACAATGAGCTCAAGGACAAAATAGAGGAGGTAATGTGGGTTAGAGACAGCAAGCACTAGGTCAATGTGCTAATCAAGTTGATGCAAGGTAGCCAGCACTTGTGTATGCGGCCAAGCATCGAAAGGATCGTGATGCGGCCAATGTGATAGCATGTACCTTTACTATTAATGGCATTCCTTATTTTGCGTTGATAGTTAATGGTTCTACTCATTCTTATTTATCCTGTATGATGGTTGAGAAATTGGGTATTTGAGTAGAAGAAATAGTTAGTAATGTGACAGTACTTAGTCCCTTAGGATAGTCTGTACAAGTGAATAAAATCTATCAGTGATGCCCTTTGTAAGTGCAAGGTGAGGTATTTCATGTCAACCATATGGAACTACCCTTTGGAGATTCGATCTCATATTGGGAATGGATTGGTTAAGCAAGCATTGAGTCATCTTAGAGTGCAAAACTAAACGAATTAGTTCGTGGACTACTTCTAGGAATGAGATTGTTGTGATTAGAGAACGTTGAAATTATCTTACAAATGTGATTTTTGCCTTGGTAGTAGAGAAGTTAGTCTGTAACAGGTGTGATGCCTAAGGAGCATTCATCTTGGACATGAATGTGGATAGTACTGCATTGTAGAACATTCAAGTAGTAGTACTGCATTGTAGAACATTCAAGTAGTAAACATGACGCGTTTTCTAAAGAGCTATTTGGTCTACCTCCTGAACGTGAGATTGAGTTTGGAATTGAGTTGCTACTTGGGACAACACCGATGTCCATTTCACCTTATCTCATGGCACCTATAGAACTCAATGAGCTTAAGGCTCAGTTACAAGAATTGTTTAATTATGGATTCATAAGACCAAGTGTGTTGCTGTGGAGAGCTTCTGTCTTTTTTTTTTTGTGAAAAAGAATGATAGATTTATGAGGCTGTGCATCGATTACCGTCAATTGAACAAGTTGACTATGAAAAATAAATACCCTTTACCGATGATCGATGACCTATTTAACCAATTCTGAGGTGCTACGGTCTTTTTTAAGATTGATTTGAGGTCAGGATACTATCAGTTGCAAGTGAAGGGGGTTGATATGTCTAAAACTACTTTAAGGACTATATATGGGCACTACAAGTTCTTAGTGATGCCCGTTGATCTTACGAAATGCACTGGTCGCGTTCATGGACATAATGAATAAGGTCTTTCAACCCTATCTTGATCGATTCATTGTAGTCTTCATCAACGATATCTTGATCTACTCCAAGTTTGAGTTGGAGCATGAGGAGCACTTGAGGTTGTAATGACCCAAATTTTTAGGTCATCAAAAAAGTGAATTTTCGGGTCTTCAATTCTGAAAAATTAGATTCGTGAATATTTATTAGAAATATTTATGAAGTTAAGTGAGAGGTTCATTAGATTTTAATTAAGTAAATTTAGCTTAATTAAGGTTAATTTAGTGAAAGGACTAAATTGAATAAAGTGTGAAGGTTTAATTAAAAACTATTGAAAAGTTAAGGGACTAAATTAGTAAATAAGCCTTTTGTGACAAGTGTGTGATATGTATAAGTACATTTGCATTATTTTGATTGGTACAAATGTATGTATAAATATGTATTTACTTATTAAATAAGAAATGATATTTATAATTTAAAACATAATAATGATATAATATAATAATAAAAGAATAAAGAAAAAAATAGAAAAAGGGAACAGAGAATGGAAACGAAATAGAAAGGAAAGAAAAAGAAAAGGGAAAATTAGGGTTTTGAGGTTTGAAGCTTATTTGGTAAGTCAATTTAGCCCATTTTCTTGTAATTTTGATGTTTTTGGAATCCAATGAAGAAATACTATTTGAATTATGTTGAAATTTAGAAAGATAGTAAATTTTTAGATGTTGATTAAGTTGAATAAATTGATGAATTATGATATTAAGTGATAGAAATTCAAGTTAGAAGTGGGAGATGGATTAAATTGTAAAAAGGGATATAAGTTTTGTCATAGTAGGGATTAAATTGTTTAAATTGTATAATTGATGCTTTATATTGAATAATAAGAGTTGAGACTTGTTTAAAGTAGGTATAAAATGAAAATTATAACGTTTATTTGAAGAAAAAGAATGGTTATGGTGGAAGGACCTAATTGGAAATATAGAAAAAATTACATGGAAATAAAAGAGTATGTTATTAACTAACATGCATTGATAATTTTTAAATGTTAAATTTTATGTAGCCAATGTAGCACCGAAAATGTCATTGAAAAAGGGAAAGGAGAAAGTGAACGATAATATCAAGTAAACTCGAGAAATTCGGTTTGTATTTCTATAAACTATGCTTAATAGTTTAATAATTGTAATTGTTAGTTTTAAATGGTTAGTATGTATGATAAATGATGTGATAGAAATTGTTCTATTTCTGTTTTAAAATGAAATGATTCAAATACCCTATTAATAGTGTCGGGCTAAGTCAGATATAGTTGGCATGCCATAGGATTGGAAGTGTTCACGGATATTCCGACTGTGTGTCGATGAGACACTATAAGTGTCGACTACTGTTAGTGTTCCCGATTCGTTCCGAAGAGGTACTCTGTACCTGACTGTTACTGTTACGTAACTGTTACATTTATAGTGTATTTCGGCTTCGACCGATGAAACACTATATGATATACCGGTGTGTGGGTTGGATCCGTGTATCCGTCCAGGTCTGAGTTATGTTAATAGGGATAAATGAAAGTACTGACGACCGACTGCTATTGATTATGTGACTGTAACTGTTATACGATTGTTGAAAGATATTGAATGATATGGAATGTATATAAAGACTTGCTTAATTACATTTAAGAGCTATAAGTTGAAGGTAAGTGATTAAACTATTAAGATTATGAAAGTAAAAGTTTTAAGTTACAATACATATATACAGCTTATTATTGTTCTAAGCATTAGTTTATAAAAATACCACTGAGCGTATACTCAGCGTATGGCTTGTTTCCGTGTGCAGGTTAGGTACGAAATAAATAACGTCTCAGCATCCAAGCCAACTCCCAAACTCAATACTTGGTGATGTATCTTTCCTTGAAGAATGGCATGTAAATAGGTTGTCTAATGTTATTTTGATGTAAGTTATATTGTTAATAGATAGTTAATAGATGTATTGAAAATGTTATAATATGTAGTCCTTTTTGAATTGAATATAATGTCACTTTGGTGTAACTCTTTTGAAATGGTTTAATTTAAAAAATTATTAAATATATGTATTTGATTATGGTATAATGGTTTAATGAGTATTAAATGTATTTTATCATGTTTGGATTGGTTGAATGAAGGAATATTAAAATTCCTTGTAGTCTTTAGTTTGCAGGGTTGGTAAATTTGAAATGCAAGGTTCATTTTGAGCCCACACGGTTTGTCACAGGGGCGTGTGATCAGACCGTGTGAGACACATGTCTTGTACACGGGCATGTGGTTAGGCCGTGTGTCCCCTGCACCTAAAATGTTACAAATATGTTGCCATACGGGCGTGTGCCTTGGCCGTGTGAGATTAATTGTTTTTATAAGCCACAAGTCAGCATGCTCCACGGATAGAGGACACGGGTGTGTCCAGGCCTTGTGAGCCACACGGTCGGCCCTCCACGGGCGTGTCACAATAACATGGGCGTGTCATATTAGCCACACGGGCATGTGGTACTATTTAGAGAAAGAAACTATAAAACTTCACGAAAATTTTCTACGCTTTCGATCGAGTCCCGATTTGTTTTAATTCGACATGTAAAGTACTGTGGACCTATAAAAGTTATATTTAGATGGATAATATTGTATTTATACTTGTTTTATGTGCAAATGCACTGTAACGACTAGTAATACTCTATAATACTGTTCTGGTATTGGGATAGGGTTAGGGGTGTTTCATTTAGTGGTATCAGAGCTACTTAGGTTTAGTCAATTCTAGGACTAAATCAAGTTCAAAATTGAGTCTAGAGGTACATGCCATTTTTATGTTAAATTTGAGTCGGGATTGGATGTTGATTTGTATGTACTGATAAATTGACTCTATTTTGTAGTGTGAAAAAGATGTCTAACGAAAGTATCGAGGGTACCGATCAAGAAATGTATAGTAGAGATGAATCACCTGATGTAAATGAATCTGAATCTGTAACCCCAAGTGTAAACCCGGTAGGTAACCAACCACCGAATACTGGAAGGGATAATACATAAATATCTAGAATGATTGTTGAAGCTCTTCAAAAAGCGATAGAAAATATGCCTGCTACTACCTCTACCCCTACTACCCGAAGAGCCCTTATTAAGGAATTGCGAAAGTATGGAGCTACAAAATTTTTGGGATCAAAGGGAACTGATTCAATCACAGCTGAAAATTGGTTAGAGACCACTAAGAGAATTTTGAAGCAATTAGAATGTACGCCACAAAAAAGTTCAATATGTGTTGTTTCTTTCTTACAAGAAGAGTCTTACATATGGTGGGAATCAGTGACTCAGAATATACCGGAAGACCAGGTAAATTGGGAATTCTTTCAATGGGAATTTCAGAAGAAGTATTTGGGAGAGACATATATGGAAGACCGGAAACATGAGTTTTTTATGCTGAAACAAAGAGATATGTCCATAGTGGATTATGAATGGGAATTTCTGAGACTGAGTAGATATACAACCGAATTTGTACCGACTGAAGCTGATAGATGTAAGAGATTTCTAATAGGACTGTGAGATGAATTCCAACTACAATTGATGCCTCTACTGATTACAGAGTTTGCAAACTTAATAGAAAGAGCTAAAATGATTGAGCAAGTGTTGGGAAAGAGTAAAAAGTTTGAAACTACCCGTTCAGCTGGAAAACGTCCTGGAACTGCTAGTTCAACTCTGCAATTCAAACGATCAAAGGAATCTCGTGATAGTGGAAGATTCAGTTCAAGATCAGAAAGAGGAGACAAAAGTCAAAAGAGACAAACTACTGTATCTATTGGCAGTATTAGAATCCCAGCTCAGAACACTGAAATTCTAGAATGTGAATATTGTGGAAATAGACATAGGGAAGAATGTAGAAAATTAACTAGAGGCTATTTCCATTGTGGATCCATTGATCATTTTGTAAAGGACTGCCCGAAGCTTAATAAAGCAACACCAACGGTTTCTCAGAGATCAGAATCTGCATTTAAAGGTCGAGGTTTAGGTCGAAGTGGTCCAGTTACTAGAAGAGGTACTAGAAGAACTAGTGAAAATGCTACCCAACAATTTGAAGTAAGAGCTCCGGCCCGAGCAAATGTTGTAAGAACTCGAGATGAGGGAGATGCTCATGATGTGGTGACAAGTATATTCTTATTACATTCAGAACCTATTTATGTTTTGATAGATCTAGGATTATCACATTCCTATGTCAATACAAAATCGGTTGAGATGGGAAACTTTAAACTTGAACTGTCTAAAGTAATAATAGAAGTGTCTAGTCCATTGGGGCAAACTATGTTAGTAAATCAGATATGTCGAATATGTCCATTAATGATTCAAGATGGAATCTTTTCTGTTGACCTGTTGATTATGCCATTCGGCGACTTTGATATTATATTGGGTATGGATTGGCTATCAGAACATGAAGTAATTTTGGACTGTTATAAAAAGAAATTCACTGTTCAGAATAAAAGTGGTGATCGAATCGAAGTAAAGGGTATTCGGACTAGTGGGACTGTTCGTGTTATCTCAGCAATTAAAGCTAGTAAGCTTTTTAATCAAGGATGTGCTACTTTTTTAGCATATGTTATTAATTTCGATTCAGTCGAGAATCAGTGCAGTAAAATCTGAATTGTATGTGAATTTCCTGATGTGTTTCCTGAAGAATTTCCTGGATTACCTCCTGATCAAGAAGTTGAATTTGCGATTGAAGTATACCCAGGTACAGATCTAGTTTCAATACCTCTATATAGAATGGCACCTACTAAGTTGAAGGAGCTAAAGGTACAACTGCAAGACTTTTTGGTTCGAGGTTTTATACGACTTAGTACATCACCTTGGGGAGCACCAGTGTTATTTGTTAAAAAGAAAGATGGTTCAATGCAGTTGTGTATCGATTATCGATAATTGAATAAGGTGACTATCAAGAACAAATACCCATCACTTCGCATTGATGATTTATTTGATCAACTAAAGGGAGCTTCTGTATTTTCAGAAATTGATTTGAGGTCGGGATATTATCAGTTGAAGGTAAAGGAGAATGATGTACCGAAGACAGCATTTTGTACACGGTATCGGCACTATGAATTCTTGGTGATGCCATTTGGATTAACAAATGCTCCAGCTATTTTTATGGATCTTATGAATCAAATTTTCAACCGTACTTGGATCAGTTTGTAGTGGTTTTTATTGATGATATTTTGGTATACTCGAAGTCTGAAATTGAACATGAACAGCATCTCCGAATCGTTTTGCAAACATTGCGAGAAAAATAATTATATGGAAAATTGAGTAAATGTGAATTTTGGTTGACGGAGGTTGTATTTCTTGGTCATGTAGCATCAGCAGAAGGGATTAGAGTAGATCCAAAGAAGATTAAAGCCATACTTTAATGGAAAATTCCCAGAAATGTGTCAGAGGTACGTAGTTTCCTTGGGTTGGCCGGATATTATCGAAGGTTTGTAAATGGCTTTTCAAAGATAGCTTTACCGATGACGAAGTTGCTGCAAAAGAACGTTCTGTTTGTTTGGAGTGAGCAGTGTCAGAAGAGTTTTGAAATGTTGAAGCAAATGTTAACAGAGACACCAGTGTTAACTTTGCCGGAATCGAGAAAAGATTTCGTTGTGTATAGTGATGCTTCATTGAATGGACCCGGATGTGTATTGATGCAAAATGGAAAGGTAATTGCTTATGCTTCACAGCAACTAAAACCACACGGATGTAATTATCCAACACATGATTTAGAGCTAGCGGCTGTAATATTTGCTTTGAAGATTTGGAGACATTACCTATACGGTGAAAAGTGCTACATATACAGTGATCATAAAAGTCTCAAGTATCTTCTATCACAGAAAGAGCTGAATTTGAGACAACGTTAGTGGATAGAACTTTTAAAGGACTATGATTGTGTTATTGATTATCATCCGGGAAAAGCTAATGTTGTAGCTGATGCACTGAGTGGAAAGGCTGCAGTTGAACTGAGAACAATGTTTGCACGACTTAGTATCACAGATGATGTAGGTTTTTATCTGAATTGAGGGTAAAGCCGATAATGTTTAATCAGATCAGGTCAGCATAATTGACAGATGACAAACTAATGAAGAAAAGAGAGATGGTACAGAATGGTACAGCAGGGAACTTTAGTATTGATGAAAATGATTGTCTGAGATTTCAGAATCGACTCTGTATCCTAACCACTTCTAAAATAAAGGAATTGATTCTTCGAGAAGCTCATAATAGTCAGTTTGCATTACATCCTGGAAGAACAAAAATGTACCGTGATTTATGAGAACTGTATTGGTGGCCGAGTATGAAGAAAGATATAGTGGAATATGTAGCTAAATGTTTAACATGTCAGCAAGTCAAAGCTGAACATCAGGTTCCAACTGGTTTACTTCAGCCTATTAATATTCTTGAATGAAAATGAGACTGTATCACGTTGGATTTTGTAATCGGGTTACCGTTATCAGCAAGCAAGAAAAATGCTATTTGGGTAATCGTTGACCAACTTACAAAGTCAGCTCATTTTATAACAGTCAGAACGGATTGGTCACTTCAAAAGTTTGCAGAAACTTATATCCGGGCAATTGTGAGATTACATGGTATTCCTGTATCGGTAATTTCTTACCGAGATCCACGATTTACATCGAGGTTCTAGAGATAGTTGCATGAGTCTCTCGATACACGACTTCATTTTAGTACAGCTTTTCATATACAAACTGATGGACAGTTAGAACGAGTCATTCAGATTCTAGAAGACAAGCTCTGAGCTTGTATCATTGATTTTGAATCAGGTTGGGAATGTTATTTACTGTTAGCTGAATTTGTATATAATAATAGTTACCAATCAAGTATTCAAATGGCACCGTGTGAAGCTGTGTATGGTCGGAGATGTCGATCACCAATGTGTTTGACGGAATTGAATAAAAGAAAAGTGGTTGGTCCAAAGTTATTTCAAGAAACAGAAAGCACTGTTAAAGAGATTCAAGAAAGATTGAAAGCAACTTTTGATAGGCAGAAATCGTACGCAGATCTAAAACGACGGGACATTGAGTACTAAGTTGGAGATAAAGTATTTCTTAAAGCCTATCCTTGGAATAAAATTTTGAGATTTGATCGGAAGGGCAAATTGAGTCCTCGATTTATTGGTTCGTTTGAGATTATAGAAAGAATTGGACCGGTGGCATATCCTTTAGCTCTACCTCATCAATTATAGAAAATTCATGTTGTTTTTCGTGTTTCTATGTTAAGATGATACCAATTAGATCCATCTCACGTGATATAAAGTAAAGATATAGAGATTTGACCTGATTTGTCATATGAAGAAGAACCAGTTAAGATACAGGCATGTGAGGTAAATGAATTACGCAATAAATGAGTTTCCTTGTAAAAGTGTTATGGAAAAGTCATAATATTGAAGAAGCAACATGGGAACCAGAAGATACAATAAGATCACAGTACCCCCATCTCTTTTCAGGTAAATTTTGAGGACGAAATTTATTAACGGGGAGAAATGTAATGACCCAAATTTTCAGGTCATCGAAAAAGTGAATTTTCGGGTCTTCGATTCTGAAAAATTATATTCGTGAACATTTATTAAAAATATTTTCGAAGTTAAGTAAGAGGTTAATTAGATTTTAATTAAGTAAACTTAGCTTAATTAAGGTTAATTTAGTGAAAGGACTAAATTGAATAAAGTGTGAAGGTTTAATTAAAAACTATAGAAAAGTCAAGGGACTAAATTAGCAAATAAGCCTTATGTGACAAGTGAGTGATATGTATAAGAACATTTGCATTATTTTGATTGGTACAAATGTATGTATAAATATGTATTTACTTATTAAATAAGAAATGATATTTATAATTTAAAACATAATAATGATATAATATAATAATAAAAGAATAAAGAAATAAAAATAGAAAAAGAGAATAGAGAATGGAAACGAAATAGAAAGGAAAGAAAAGGAAAGAAAAAGAAAAGGGAAAATTAGGGTTTTGAGGTTTGAAGCTTATTTGGTAAGTCAATTTAGCCCATTTTCTTATAATTTTGATGTTTTTGGAATCTTAAGAAGAAATACTATTTGAATTATGTTGAAATTTAGAAAGATAATAAATTTTTAGATGTTTATTAAGTTGAATAAATTGATGAATTATGATATTAAGTGATAGAAATTCAAGTTAGAAGTGAGAGATGGATTAAATTGTAAAGAGAGATATAAGTTTTGTCAAAGTAGGGATTAAATTGTTTAAATTGTAGAATTGATGCTTTATATTGAATATTAAGAGTTTAAACTTGTTTAAAGTATGTATAAAATGAAAATTATAAGGTTTATTTGAAGAAAAAGAATGGTTATGGTGGAAGGACCTAATTGGAAATATAGAAAAAGTTACATGGAAATAAAAGAGTATGTTATTAAATAACATGCATTGATAATTTTTAAATGTTAAATTTTATGTAGCCAACATAGCACCGAAAATGTCATCGAAAAAGGGAAAGGAGAAAGTGAACGAGGATATCGAGTAAGCTCGAGAAATTCGGTTTGTATTTCTATAAACTATGCTTAATAGTTTAATAATTGTAATTGTTATTTTTAAATGGTTAGTATGTATGATAAATGATGTGATAAAAATTGTTCTATTTCTGTTCTAAAATAAAATGATTCAAATACCCTATTAACAGTGTCGGGCTAAGTCGGATATAGTTGGCATACCATAGAATTGGAAGCGCTCAGGGATATTCCAACTGTGTGTCGATAAGACACTATAAGTGTCGACTCTCATTACTAATTCGGATTCGCTTACAAGAGGTACTCTATACCGATCATTCTCTTGTTATGTTCTCAGTACCTTCACGATTGTATTCCGCCCGGCCGATGAAACACTGTATGATATCCCTGTGTGTGGGTTGGATCCGTGTATCCGTCCAGGTATGAGTTATGTTAATAGGGGTAAATGAAAGTACTGAAGATCGACTGCTATTGATTATGTGACTGTAACTGTTATACGATTGTTGAAAGATATTGAATGATATGGAATGTATATAAAGACTTGCTTAATTACATTTAAGAGCTATAAGTTGAAGGTAAGTGATTAAACTATTAAGATTATGAAAGTAAAAGTTTTGAGTTACAATACATATATACGGCTTATTATTGTTCTAAGCATTAGTTTATAGAAATACCACTGAGTGTATACTCAGCGTACTACTTGTTTCCCTGCGCAGGTTAGGTACGAAGTAAATAACTTCTCAGCATCCAAGCCAACTCCCGAACTCAATACTTAGTGATGTATCTTTCCTTGAAGAATGGCATGTACCTAGGTTGTCTAATGTTATTTTGATATAAGTTATATTGTTAATAGATAGTTAATAGATGTAATGAAAATTTTATAATATGTAGTCTTTTTTGAATTGAATATAATGGCACTTAGGTGTAACTCTTTTGAAATGGTTTAATTTAAAGAATTATTAAATATATGTATTTGATTATGGTATAATGGTTTAATGAGTATTAAATGTATTTTATCATGTTTGGATTTGTTGAATGAAGGAATATTAAAATTTCATGTAGTCTTTAGTTTGCAGGGTTGGTAAATTTGAAATGCAAGGTTCATTTTGAGCCCACAGGTTTGTCACACGGGTGTGTCATCAGACCGTGTGAGACACACGGCTTGCACATGGGCATGTTGTTAGGTCGTGTGTCCCTTGTACCTAAAATGTTAGAAACAGGTTGCCACACAGTCTGAGCACACGGGCGTGTGCCTTGGCCGTGTAAGATTAATTGTTTTTATAAGCCACAAGTCATAATGCTCCATGGGTAGAGGACATGGGCGTGTCCAGGCCTTGCGAGCCACACGGTCGGCCCCCCACGGGCGTGTCACAATAACACGGGCATGCCATATTAGCCACACGGGCGTGTGGTACTATTTAGAGAAAGAAACTATAAAACTGCACGAAAATTTTCCTAAGCTTTCGATCGAGTCCTGGTTTGTTTTAATTAGACTTGTAATGTACTATGGACCTATAAAAGTTATATTTAGATGGATAATATTGTATTTCTACTTGTTTTATGTGCAAATGTACTGTAACGACTGGTAATACTCTGTAATTCTCTTCCGGTAACGGGACAACATTAGGGGTGTTATAGAGGTTGTTCCTTCAAATCTTACGTGAGAAAATGTTGTATGCGAAGCTTAGTAAGTGCGAGTTTTGGCTCTGAAAGGTATTTGTGCGGATCCAATGAAAATCAAGGCTATCTTAGATTGAAAGCAGCCTAAGAATGTTAGTGAGATTCATAGTTTTCTTAGAGTTGCTGGCTATTATAGGAGTTTTGAGGAAGGATTTATGTTGATTGCGACTTTGATGACTAAGCTATTGAGAAAGATTATACCGTTTAGGTGGATTGATGAGCAGCAAGCTAGTTTTGACAAACTTAAGATAGTTTTGACTCAAGCACCAGTGTTGATTCAACCTGAGTCTGGGAAAGATTACATGGTCTATAGTGATGCGTCCTATTCTGGTCTTGGATGTGTGCTGATGGAAGACGGGGAAGGTTATAGCATATGCTTCGAGGTAACTCAAGCCATATAAGTGCAACTATCTGACGCATGATTTAGAATTTTCTGTTGTGGTATTTGCACTTAAGATTTAGAGGCACTATCTTTATGGGGAGATATGTGTCATCTATATAGATCATAAGAGCCTTAAGTATCTCCTCACCCAAAAGGAGTTGAACTTAAGATAGGCATTGGATCGAGCTTCTAAAAGATTATCACTATACCATCGATTACTATCCGGGTAGGGCCAATGTTGTAATGGATGCGTTGAGTAGGAAGTCTATGTCAGATTTGGGGGAAATTTTTGCTTAGTTAAGCTTATCTGATAATGATGGCTTTCTTACAAAGTTACAAGTGCGACCAACATTGATTAAGGAGATTAAACTAAAGTAGATTTCAAATTCGTCATTAGAGCCCCATGTGAAGCTTGTTAAGGAGGGTAAGACCTCAGATTTTGCTTATAGTTCTAAAGGAATCTTATGTTATTGTGGAAGATTTTGTGTGTGCCTTCTAATTTAGAGTTGAAGCAATCTATACTTTGGGAAATGCATAGTAATTCCTATGCTATGCATCCTAGAGGTAGTAAGATGTATAGAGATCTTTGTGAGCAATATTGGTGGCCAGGATTGAAACATAATGTGACAGACTTTGTGGCTAGATGCTTGACGTGCCAACAAGTCAAGGCTAAACACCAATTTCCTTTGGGTTTGCTCCTGCCTATTCAAGTTCCTCAGTGGAAGTGAGAGCATATCATCATGGATTTTGTTAGTGGATTAACGTTGACGTTGTCCAAGAAAGATGCTATTTGGGTGATTGTGGATCGATTGATGAAATCTATCTATTTCTTACCTATGCATACTAATTATTTATTGTAGAAGTTAGCAAGGTTGTATATCACTGAGATTATGAGACTTCATGGGGTACTAGTGTCTATCATTTCCAATAAAGATCCTCATTTTACGTCACAATTTTGGAAAAGTTTGCATGAGGCACTCAACACAAGATTGAATTTTAGTATTGCTTATCATCCACAGTCTGATGGGCTGTCTGAGAAGGTTATTCAAATTCTTGAGATTTGTTGTGAGGTTGTGTATTCGAATTCTGAGGTAATTGGGAAGATCATTTACCCATTACAGAATTTGCTTATAACAATAGCTTTCAGTCGAGCATTTAGATGGCTCCGTTTGGGGCACTGTATGGGTGCAAGTGTAAGACACATTTGTGTTGGATAGATTTGGAAGAAAAGGAAGTGTTTGGACCAGATTTAGTTCAAGAGATGGAGAACAACATGAAGATTACTTAGGATCAATTGAAAGTTGCATCAGATTGACAAAAGTCCTACTCTGACTTGAAGAGGAAGAACATTGAGTATAATGTGGCTGATAAAGTCTTCCTTAAGGTTTCAACTTAGAAGAAGGTGTTGAGATTTAGTCATAAGGGGAAGTTGAGTCCAAGATCATTGAACCTTACCGCATCATTAAGAGGATTGGACCAGTGGCTTATCAATTGGAGTTACTTCCAGAGTTGGATCATATTCACAATGTGTTTCAAGTATCCATGTTGTGACGTTATCGATCTGACCCTTCTCATATGATTCTAGTAGAGGATATTGAGGTCCGTTCTGATTTGAAATTTGAGGGGGAACCAATATAGATCATTGATCGTGATGCTAAAGTTTTAAGAAGGAAGTAAGTTTCTCTTGTGAAAGTGTTGTGGAGAAATCATGATTCGAGTGAGGCAACTTGGGAACCTGAAGATACGATGCGGCAACAATATCCTCACCTATTTCAATTAAGTATTTCGAGGACAAAATTTCTTTTAAGAAAGGTACAATTGTCACATCCCATTTTCTCAATTAATTTAATTTAGTAAATTGGGTGAATCTGCTAGCTCTTATGTCTTAAAATGATTCGCACATTATTAAAAACAAGAAAGTGTTGTGACTTAGTGGTAGGAAGCTCCTTAGCTATCTTTGAGGTCTTTAGTTTGAACCCCTTCGTGCATATATTTTTTATTTAAATTTTGAACATTTTTAGCATGTGCTAGCTAGCCTTTCCGTCCTCTATGTTACCATATAGGGAGGATTCCTTTACTTTATTAGCAAGCCAAACTTGTCTTTTTAAAATGAAACACATCCCTTTTTTCCCTCCTTGTCTCACTCCCTTGCCAAAAATTCTTCTCCTACCATAAGCTTGTGGTGCATTGAACTTGGTCGTGATTGACCAAGCTACACGACTCCCTATACCATCCATCACCCCCATTTGCACCCTAGTCTCCATCTTTTTCATTTTCTTCACCTCATTTTTATCTTTTTTTGGCCACCACAACCACCACCCATTTCTTTCCACCACCGTGAGTTTATTTGCACCACCAGCTCACCAGCATCCACAAGAAACATTCCCTCTCTTTCCCTTTCGGTTTCCCCTCCCCTCTTCTATTGTGCGTCACCGTGTCGACCGCTACAACCATCACTAGTCACCTTCTCGTCTACCGATTTTATTCTCTTCCCTCTTTTTTCTCCTTTCTTTCTATTAAAATTGATTGAACCCTCCTCCCTACTTGTATTTCGCACCGCCATCGGACAAATGCACCCCCATAGTTGGACCACCACAGAGCCACCGCCGCCGTCAGACCACTATCACCGTCGCCGCTGATGATTGATTTTTTCTTTTTATTTTCTCTTTCTCTTATCGATTACCGCAATGGCTAAAACACATATTTTATTTTATTTTATTAAATTATTTTAGATTATCCAACCATCAATTTTGCTCCATTTTCATTCCTTTGATCATCTTGTAACAAAACAAGTGTAAGTGGAGTTTAGGATTGAAAATCCTTTATCTTAAAATTCTGTGACATGGACGAATGGTATAGGGCCTAAATAATTCTTATTTTATTTTTATTATTTTGAAAATCATTAGTACTAATACGATCTTGTGTTAACATGAAGAACCGATTAACAATCATCCGAGAAATCAATAATGAACATTGTAAGAGTGACGAATTCGAGCATTCAAAATGAGGGTAAGTGTTGGTGAGATTTTCACATTAAATCTCATAATAAAAGCCATGTTATTAGAAAATATCGTGACTAAAAATGAGATAATCATGTGTTTAGATTTGCGATCAAGACTAGACCTAAAGAAACTTCTACAAGGGAGTAAAAAAATTAGATCTACATGAAGGTGTGGGATTCAAACCTCGTTTTAAGTTAAGTTTGATATTACTAGTTAATTAATTAATGTGTAAGTACCTTATGTACTCATGTGGAGTTGAAAAACTCAATTGAAGAGGAAACCAAGTAAGTGACCAACACTATTAAGTGTTGTGAAAATCCATGATTTGTGATATGTGATGTATGTGATGTTTATCTCAACTCTATGTTATTTGATTTATGGCTAGATTGATATGTGATGATCTAAACATGTGATATATGTGTATGTGTATGTTAAAATCCATGTTTTAATATAAATATGTATATTAAAGCATGCTAAAGTGAAAACTATGCAATATATGAAAATGTGAGCATGATACATGCATATGCATAAAAATTGAGAAATATGAGTTATGAGCATGAATATGTGAAAAATGTGAAAAGTGAAACATATGTTTTTAAATGGCCATATCACATGCATGGGGTGGGATGTGAAAGGAGGAAGCTTTTTGGCAGTTTAACTGCAATTATGTGGCTGTTATGGACAATTATGTGGTGGTTTATCCACGATGTGCTATATGACAGCTCATCAGTATCTATGTGATGGTTCATCCATGATGTGCTATGTGGCCGTTCATTGGTATCTATGTGGTGGCTTGGCCACAAATTAGTGTGTTATTTGATGGACGAGTTCTGGGGAACTCGATATTTGTGTGTAGCGGAGATGGGTAGGAAATCCTATATTTGTGCATTGTTCATAAGTATTCCATGTTTGATTTACTAAATGAGATAATATGTGAATTTTGTGAAAAATGCCTTGTGATATTTCGATGTGTTATGTTTTAAAATAAGTGTTTGTTTTAATCTTACACTGAGCCTTTTAAAGCTCACCCATGGTATTCGTGTGTCTCAAGTAATCCTCGTACTTAAAGCTTGGATTTGGATCTTCAGAGGCCTCTCGGTATAATATGTTTTTGGTGTTTTTATGGAATTTTTGAACTTTTTTTGGAATTTTATTATGGACTTTAAATTTGGTTTGTTTAAATGGTCTTGGGACATTAAATTTATATCATTAACTGTGGTAAGGAACAATATTTTGATTTAATAAGGTATTATGCATGAATTGTTTTTATGTGACTTCTAAAATGATCAAAGAAATTTTTCAGTGATTATTAGCCATTGCAAATATGAGTTTTAAAAACTAATTTCCATTTTAAATCATTTTTAATTATAAAGGAAAACACAAATCTAAAACAAAATTATAAGATGTTTTACAAAATCAAATGTTTTCAAATGGTAAGTGAGTTTTCTGTTAAAAATCATTTTGGCCATTTTGTAATCACTCAGATTGGGCCATAGCATCTACACTCGATTTTAGGGGTTACAGATGGCCCAAGCATATCGGGCGTGTAGTTAGGTACCCTAATATTGTCCTACCTTGTAAATTCTTGAAATATAGGCCCCCAAATCTTGCATCCTTTGTATCATCCAATCTAATTTAGGATTGCTACTCTCACCAACTTCCTGTTGACCTCGTGCCAACCCTTGTGACGAAGCTAGTGTAGTCGTCACTTCTTGTTGTCGTTTGTTCCAATCTTTTATTTCTTTGGTTCTTAACTCTTTGTATTGTTGGAACAAAGTATCACCGATAATACTTCGGGATGGTTTCAGCGACTACTCAGTCGATGCCATGGGCACGCCTGCTCTTTTGCATAAGGTCATTATTAAGTGGGGAAAGAACACTCCCACTTTCTGGCCACTACTACATTTCTTCATGTTTTGATGGATCCACTTTCCAATACATCTATTTTTTCTACAAAATAGCATAAAGTAAAACTGCTCTGAAGGTATTAACATTAGATGCATTTAAATTAGGGACTATCTGGGTGCATACAAATTTAATCCACAGTATGGCCTCTAGGAACATGATAACTTGATTAAATGAGGTTGGTATACTAGTACTTGGGAAATATTTCCATTCGCTCCTTCCCTTTTATAAGTAATTTATGTCCATATCTATGTCCCTAAAGTATTCCAAATCAATTTCATCGATAAAATCTTGGTCATAGAATAGAGCATTGTAAAAATCGCAAATAATTCGAGGGGTTACTTTCACTTTTATCCCCTGCACAAATACAGTATCCCATATATGGTCATCATTATTTCTAGACTCATGATCTAGCAAAGATGCATAGAATTCTTGAACTATTGGGACCACAATGATATCTTCCAAGATTATCCAAAAACATTCCTACCTATGGTACCGAACTAAAGGCCATATCTCCTTACACGTGATCATCGACGGATCAAATCCCATCTCTTGATTGAATGTTTTCCCTTGAAGTTCATTAAAAATTTTTCCACATTTGGGTTTGGAAAACTAGAGAGATTTTGAATTGTCGATGGCTCAACTTTATTAGTTTGTCAAGTTTTTCTAGGTCACTTAATTTCTATGTAACTTGTTTGGAAATAATAACACTACAAGACGTATTAATGTTGACTTACTCTCCTACCCTAACTTTCCTAACCCTGGACATGATTTCTTTTAAAAAATTAGCATACTTTGGGACTTTCTCGATTAATTCAACTAACGGTAGGTTGACATTCAACATTTTAAACAAGTTTAAAAAAATTAAAAATTTGTCCTCATCCCATTTTTGTTTATCTTCTAAGCTAGAAGAAAACGGTACCTATGTGTTACTGGCCATCTCTTTTACTTTCTCTACTGGTTCAGTTATTGGTTCGATAACCTCCTCTGGTTCTAGTTCCGAATCAGCCTCTTAGGGTTTTTTTGAAGAGCCGTTTGCATCCCCTCTAGCGTCCTTTGGTATCAAGCTTGTCGGGGTACTCAAGATTTCACCCGAATGGAACACGATCACTTTTACTTGCTCGTTCTCTTCTTTCTGAGGATTATTCTTCATGTTGCTGGGTATGCCTGTGCCAATTTACCTTATAATATCTCCTATCATACTCATTAATTGACTCATTAATAAACTACTTTACTCAAATTGTACATGTTTTACTTCTATTCTCATTGACTACATCAACTCTTTGATTTTATCCAAGCGTTGACCACATACAGTATGTTCATTTAGGTTTACTCTATTTTGAGGTGTCTACAAATAATGAGGTTGGTAATAAGTGGTTTAGCTTGATTCGAATTATTATTACCTCCTCATTGATTTTCTCCCATCTCATGTTTAGGTGATCTTTCCAACCGGGGTTGTAGGTATTTATTTGAATAAGAATATTCACCCCTATTCCCGATGTAATTCACGTCCTCTATAGGATTGTTGATGTAATTGAAGAGTGGTTTGTCTCCTCCATACACTCGATGCCTTATTTGCGAATTCAATATGGTTAAGTCTATCTATTAACTGCTGGTATTTATCCTCTTGCTAGATAGCTTTTACTATAGTTGGTTTTTGACCATATGTGAATCATTCAGTAGACCATTGATAGGAGTTCAACACCATACTTTCTATTAATTTGTACGCATCCTCGTACGTTTTGTTCATAAGAGCTCCTCCTGTCACTCCATCTAGTCTGAATCTTGCATTTGCATCAAACCTATTGTAAAATGCCTACAATCACATCCACTCAGGAAATCCATGGTACGGGCATTTCTGGATCAACATTTTAAAGCATTCCCAAGCCTCATGAAAACTTTCCCCTTCCATTTGTCTAAAAATAGAAATTTCTTTTCTTAGTTGAACCGCTTTACTAATAGGGAAGAACTTCTGTACGAACTTTCTAGTGAGCTTATCCTATGTCATGATTGATCCTAGTGCTTGTGAATCTAACCAAGAAAAGGCACTATCAATCAAAGAAAAGGGGAACAATCGAAGACGAATAGCGTCGACAGTAACCCCGTTGTACTTGAAAGTATCATAGAGTTAGAGAAGCCATTTTAAATGTTGATTTGGATCCTCTACCACTATGCCCCTAAATTAGAGATTATTTTGGATCATCTAAATCATTACCGGTTCGACCTCAAAATTGTTAGTTATAATAGCCAGCCTTGTTATGCTTTCTTGATCCATGTCCAGACTTGGTAATGTGTAATCACTTAGGGTTCTCTCGTTATGAGCCATCTGTAAATTTGTGGGCAGCTATGGTGGTGTTGGTGGATCTCCTAAAGCATTATTGTTAACTTCATTGAACAGTGGGTTCTCATGTGGTACATTACCTACAACAGGTGGTGGTGGATCATGCATATATTGCTGTTGTTGTTACTGTTGATAATTTTTACGAATTATTTTCTCTGGATCTATAACTGGCCCTATAAGTGCTCCCGATACGAGTCATACACTAAACCCAATAAGAAAGATTAGTAATGACAATAAAATCGTATTTATAACATATAAATTTCCTAATTATCCGTAAGCGTAAAAAAATTAACTAGTGACATTGTTTCCTTGGCAACAGTGTTGTAACACCCTAAACCCAACCTGGATGTTATGGCCGAATCTAGTTGCGTCACATTGAAGTGTTTTTCGTAAATTGAAATATCATTGAAAAGCCCGTTATATAATTAACCTATTTGTGATATTGTTGATGATCTTAGGATGTCTCATTCGTTTCAAAATGTAAACATTTAGCAAAAAGTTAATCATATTAAATTTCATTTATTTTAACTGTTATTTCTTGCGGAACCTTTTAAAACATGTTGCGTAACATGGTGTTTTGAAAGACATTTATCTTTTTGAAAACTCACGTCCTACGGCTAGCAATTATAATCAAAACAAATAAAACCCCAAATTAAATATTAAAAATTTAAAGAGGCCTTATTACATCAAAAATACCCAAAAATCAAACTACCTATAATTTAAATTCAAATAAGAAAGTACGTGCGGTTAAGTGGCCACCTTTGAGTCCCTTACAACACCGATCTTGCTATGTCTTGGGATTACCTGCACAGATAAACTGATGGGTGAGTTTACGAAAATTCAGTGTGTAATCCCACAACAAATATCATCTGCGTGATCATAGATGATGCAGGCTAAGCTGCTTTGATATGATTCGAGTTTAGTTAGGGTCTTAACCCATTACAATGATCGATGTCGGTGTGGGCCTCGAGCCTATCTCAATGTGATGACAATGATGAGATGTGCAAACAATGGATCCTACCCAACCAGCCTCTACACTCCATCTCCGTCCAACCCTACACACCATGTGGGGATAAAATTAACCCACCCATCCCTACACTCCAAATAGCACTGTTTGCGAAGACTAAATGATGAGTTGCAGCAGAGCCGCCAAGATAAGATCAATACACTTCCTCCAATCATAATATAACCCATCCCTATAAAACATATCATGCATCATGTCATGTCGTGTCATAATATCATACGTGTATTCAATATATTTAAATGGCTTCCTCAAATACAATCATATATCTCATAAGAGCATAATAGTCATTTTATCACATAGGGGCATATCAGTCATTTTATCAATTTGAGGGTCTAGGTATACTTACCGACCCATCAATATGTCCATAGTCGTCTCGGGCGACCCGTGCAACCTTAACAGTCAAACAGTGAAAATGGGCTTAAGGCCCATAATGCGGGCCCATGTGGGCCCACACGTCTGTATGGCCCACATACACAGAAATGGCCTTAGCTGTGTGGATTACATAGCCTAGCCCCATATTCTCCCCACGTCCGTGTGGTTTACCTGTAAGGGGCCCACACGACCCATTTTGGCCTAATATGGCCCAATACGACCTCGGCCCATAAAATCGCTAATGGTCGGCCTCAGTGGTCATACATCCATGTTAAGTAATATGACCTACCACATGAGTGAGCACACACTCGTGTAGCGTCAACGGTCACTTATTTCGGTTTTTGCCGATTTACGTTAGGGGCAGTGTTTTTACACACCTTGTTTCTATTTGTCGAGAGAGTAGACTCCCTGCACCTTTGAACCCTACACTTAAACAACAATCTTTAGTTACCTACGTAATCAAGAAACATCAAGATAACACCATTCTATTACACTTAAATCATCCCATCGAGAACCACTTACTTTGCTTTGAACAACCAAGGCCCTATCCACCTTAATAGTCAAAAAGCAATGATCACCTAAGCCCTCAGTTACAACCTGTAATTTAGCCAACCTCCTATTAACGACTATTGAAAAGAATAACTGAAACCAAACCGAAAGTTAATCTTACCGAAATGCAAAACTGAATAGTTGAAATGACCATAAGATCGATAGAGAGTAATGAGGGAAGAGTCAGCACAGTGAGGGTAGGAGAAAGAGTAGTATTCGACCAAAGCACAGCTGATTGAGAGAGAGAGAGAGGGAGAGTAAGACGAAGCAACTGTAAGCAACCAAGCCGATTGAACAAAGAACAATGCCAAAACCAAAGGAAATAGAAGGAGAGATGGAGTATTTGGCTAAAATAATAAGATGAAGAGAGAGTTGTTAAAACCAAAGGACTTGAGAGAGGGGGAGAAGGGTTATTCAGCCAAGGAGAGAACCTATTGAGAGAGGGGTAGAAGAAGAAGCAATCAGTTAGCAGGAGGACACTAGGGGAGATCAAACTCGAACTAAGCCAGAAACGAGAAAAACCCGAATGCTTCCTAGCAACTATCGGTCCCAACAGAGAGAAAAACTAAAGGCGGAGAAGCAGTAAAATCAAAGGCAATAATTCACCACAAAATGAGAGAGGGTGAGCTAATGACCGAATTTTGACAAAATGAGACTCCCATATTCGGCATACTCCTAAACACTCCCCTCTCTTGACTCCTCAAAATTCTCCAACCACTCCACTATTCAAATATCAAAATTTCCTCCTAAAATCCCTCCATCATAATCCCCTCAACCACCAATTTCAAACTCCACTCAACTCGATAGTGTTTCGGTCAACCACTACTACCCAGAAGGCATAGGCAGCAAAATAAAACACTCCACTACACACTCCAGGACTCGGACCTAAGACTTTAGACACCCTCAACACGCCACTTATCCCTTAGACCAGCAGACCCATTCTGACATAAAATACTCACATTTATTTAAAAGCCTACTAACTAAAGATAGGGTTTATTCCTTTAAAAACAAAACTTTTTGCATATGCCTAGGCTTGAACCTAAGACCTCACACACATACCAAAACACTTAACCACTAAAGCAAATACACATTTTGTGTCACTTTCTTGCACAACTAAACATTTATGTGTAGCTTCCTAACTGTCCCCATGCTCAAGACCTAATACTTCTAGGCCCAAATTTCGGGGCATTATAATTCACCCCTCCTTAAAGATATTTTGTCCCCAAAATTTCCAATTATCAGATCAGTCGTATAACACCACTACACCACTACGCTCCCGCTGTGCACTCTAGCTCCAAAACACCACCACATTTAACTTGAGTTTTTTCAGTACAGTCTATAGATAGACTGGGATAATGTGTCGTCCCCAGCCGCACGATCATGAGACCCAGTCTCAGTCACAGGTGAAGCTAGTGCCTCCCTCGCTTCAACATTCGGCATGTGGCCTGATGACGAAGACCCAACCTGAGCACCTCCACGGCCTTCGTCGTAGCCTCTTGTACCCCTTCCACGAGTACCTCTGGTGCTCATTTACGAATCACGCTTTATCTGTATTAACAGTTTGATGGATCAATTTGCAGTTCCATGTTTATTAACAAATATTTTATGGGAAAATAGTATCAGTAATTCAGAGTTCATTTTCGCAGATCGTAGTCTTACTACAGTTTCTAGTTTACCCTAACTAGAGTATTTTAGTATAGTTTACTATCTACAGTAGTCTCAGTATTCCAATTTAAGCAAATAATAGTTTCAGAAGACTTATAGAATCTGCGCCAGAGACTCAGTGTACCACACATTCAGTAAAACATTTCAAAAATACTTCAAATCATTTAAACAATTCTTTTAGAAATTCCTAGTTTAAAAGAAAACTAAATCCACAGCCGAGTTTTGCAACTTGACTCCGATACCATTAAATGTACCATCCCAAACCCGACCATGACATTATGGCCAAATCTGACGGTGTCACATTGAAGTGTTTTTCGTAAAGGGAAATATCGTTAAAAAGCCCGTTTTATAATTAACCTCTTTGTGATCTTGTCGATGATCTTAGGATGTCTTGTTCATTTCAAAATGTAAACATTTAGCAAAAAGTTAATCATATTAAATTGTCATTTATTTTAACCATTATTTCTTGTGGAAGCTTTTAAAACATGTTGCGTAACATGGTGTTTTGAAAAACATTTATCTCTTTGAAAACTCGCATCCTACGGCTAGCAGTTATAATCAAAACAAATAAAACCCAAAATTAAAGATTAAAAATTTAAAGAGGCCTTATTACATCAAAAATACCCCAAAATCAAACTACTTATAATTTAAATTCAAATAAGAAAGTATGTGCGGTTATGTGGCCAACTTTGTGTCTATCGCAACACCGATCCGGCTATGTTTGGGGATTACCTGCACAGGTAAACTGATGGGTGAGTTTACGAAAACTCAGTGTGTAATCCCAAAACAACAATCATGCAGTGACCATATATAGTCTGGGCCTAAGCCCGTTTCAGTAACAGTTTAGTTTCAGTTAGGGTCTTACCCATTATAGTATCAATATCAGTGTAGGCCTAAGCCCATCTAAGTGATAACATAGTGTAGATGCGCAAACAATAGATCCTACCCAACCAGCCTTTACAACCCATCTCCGTCCAACCCTACACTCCATGTGGGGATAAAATCAACCCACCCATCCCTACACTCCAAAATAGCACCAGTTGTGGCACTAAACAGTAGTTGCAGCAGAGCTGCCAGTACAGTACAGTACACTTCCTCCGATCATAATAAAACCCATACCCATGCAACATATCATGCATCATGTCATGTCGTGTCATAATATCATACGTGTATTCAATATGTTCAAATGGCATACTCAAATACAATCATATATCTCATAAGGGCATAATAGTCATTTTATCACATAGGGGCATATCAGTCATTTTATCAATTTGAGGGTCTAGGTATACTTACCGAACCATCAGTAGGTCCACAGTCATCTCGAGCGACCCGTGCAACCTTAACAGTCAAACAGTGAAAATGGGCCGAAGGCTCATAATACGGGCCCATGTGGGCGCACACGTTCGTGTAGCCTACATAGCCGAAAAATGGCCTTGGCCGTATGGATTACACAGCCTAGCCCCATATTCTCTACACATCCGTGTGGTTTACCCATGTGGGGCCTCCACGGCCCGTTTTGGCCCAATATGGCCCAATATAACTTCGGCCCATGAAATCGCTCATGGTCGGCCTCAACGGTCATACATCCATGTTTAGTAGTACAAACTACCATATGAGCGAGCGCACACTCGTGTAGCATCAACGATCACTTATTTCGGGTTTTGCTGATTTACGCTTAGGGGCAGTGTTTTTACACATCTTTTTTTCTATTTGTCGAGAGAACAGACTGCCTGCACCTTTGAACCCTACACTTAAACAACAATCCTTAGTTACCTATTTAATCAAGAAACATCAAGATAACACCATACTATTACACTTAAATCATCCCATCGATAACCACTTACTTTACTTTGAATAACCAAGGCCCTATCCACCTTAATAGTCGAAAATAAACGATCACCTAAGCCCTCGGTTGCAACCTGCAATTCAGCCAACCTCCTATTAACGACTATTTGAAAGTATAGTTTGAACCAAACCGAAAGTTAATCTTACCGAAATGCAAAATCGAATAGTTGAAATGACCATAAGATCGACATATAGTATTGAGGGAAGAGTCGGCACAGTGAGGGTAGGAGAAAGAGTAGTATTCGGCCAAAGCACAGTTGATTGAGAGAGAGGGAGGGAGAGAAAGAGGAAACAACCGTAAGCACCCAAGCCAATTGAGTAAAGAACAATGCGAAAATCGAAGGAAATAAAAGAAGGAGAGATGGAGTATTTGGCTAAAATAATAAGATGAAGGAAGAAAGTTGTTAAAACCAAAGGACATGAGAGAGGGGAAGAAGGGTCAATCGGCCAAGGAGAGAACCTATTGAGAGAGGGATAGAAGAATAAGCAATCGGTTAATAAGAGGAAACTAGAGAAGATCAAACTCGAACTAAGCCAGAAACGAGAAAAACCCGAATGCTTCCTAGCAACTATCAATCCCAAAAGAGAGAAAAATTAAAGGCGGAGAAGTAGTAAAATCAAAGGCAACAATTCGGCACAAAGTGAGAGAAGGTGAGCTAATAACTGAATTTTGAAAAAATGAGACTCCCATATTTGACATACTCCTAAACACTCCCCTCTCTTGACTCTTTAAAACTCTCCAACCACTCTATTGGGCCCACCAAGACTCGAACCTCAGACTTTAGACACCCTCAACACGCCACTTATCCCTTAGACCAGCATGCCGATTCTGACAAAAAATACTCACAATTATTTAAAAGCCTACTAACTAAAGACAAGGTTTATCCCTTTAAAAACAAAACTTTTTGCAAATGCCCAGGCTTGAACCAAAGACCTCACATACACACAAAAACACTTAACCACTAAAGCAAATACACATTATATGTCACTTTCTTGCACAACTAGACATTTATGTGCAGCCTCCTAACTGTTCCCTTGTAACACCCCAAACCCAGCCTAGACGTTACGACCGGATCCGACGTCCCACATTGAGGTGCCAAAACATTTTCTATATTTAGTCTAGAAAATCGAGTTTAGTGTTCAAAGGATGATTTCATTATGGTTTAAGGTGAATGGAAGCTGTGCACCAGGTAGGAAATCGAAAAAGAGGAGGTGAGTCCATCGGACTGCTTAAGTAGCAAGCTCCCTTCGGATCCAATCCTAAACATGCACACCACCATTGCCGCACCTTAACTTAGTGTATGATCTTAGGAAACCAAATCATTTTAGTCCATTTTAAGAAAAAGTGATTAACTTTGTTTTCGTTGCGAAAGTTTTGCTTTGTTGTTGTGATATTTTAAAATCAATTATTGTTTTTCAAAACGCACCCTAAGACTAATCAGTTTTAGTGATTAAGATAATATTATACCTATACTAGTAAATCATATTGAAAACAATTAAAAATCATTAAAGCGACCTTATTACAACTTAAAACCCAAATCATAAAAGTAAATAAAAAGATGTCCAATTCACCAGAAGAAAACCAAATTTGCAGAACGCGTGGCCACTCCGAATCCCTCACAGCTCCAAGCCTACTATGGTTGGGGATTACCTGCGTGGATGAAAATAAGGGGTGATTTTGGGAAATTCAGTGTGTAAAATAACCCAAACATAGTCTAAACCAGTTCAGACCATAGAAACAGATTAAATTGGCCTTAGCCTAGAACAGATTTCAGAATGAAGCCCATAGGCCCATAACAGAACGGAACAAAAATTACATGTTTGTGCAGAAACCCAACCATATCCAACCGTATACACCCTTGTACCATCCTTACACCATGTGGGGAGACTACTCGACCCACCCAACCGCTACACGCCACAGAATTTGCAGCATGGCTGCCAGAATAGTGTGACAGAGTCACCAGATACAGATATTTGTGGACAGAGCCACCAGAATAGATATTTGTGGCAGAGCCAACAGAACAGATAATTGTGGCATAGCCACCAGGACGCTTCCTCCATAAATATAACCCATGTCCCCATGCAATAGATATACAAATCATGGCATACATCATACAGAATCAGATCATCATGCTTTTCAGTCAAATTAACCATAGGGGTATAATGGTAATTTTACTCCTAGGGGTATAACGGTAATTTTCATACTTAAGGGTATTCTAGTAATTTATCTATTTTGGGGGTTTTCATGCATATTTCCACCATTCACGTACTAATAGAAACACTTACCGAGTGTTCTTACCGAATTGGGCCCATTGGCCCATTATCCCAATTTTGGCCCCATTAAGCCCAAAAATATCTTAGGCACAAAAATCATGCACTCTGCAGTCTAAACACTAAAGTTTACCAAATACATTAATCAATATACCTCACGAGCATTCGCACACTCGCAAGTCGACAAAATATCAATTTTTCGGCATTTTGGCTTTTCAGCTTTTGCCGATCTAGTCTATGAGAGGGTGTCAGTTACACACCTACTTGCGACGAAACGCTGACGAGTTCCACACGCGAGTTGCCTACAGTCAATTACTAATACGTTAACTACAAATCCATAACAACTTGTCTACAAATCTCCTTACCAACAGTCGGCCATTAATACTTTAGACACTAGAGATCCTACCTTTGCCGAAACTAGTGACTAGGTTCAGATCCAGCCGTTCCACTTGTCCAAGCCTTCGATCAGCAGCATCTAGATCACACTAACATCATAATAAAACAATTTTCACAATCCTTAGAGCCATAGGGCCCAATCGACAGCCTCCTTAAGCCTTTAGAGGTTTCGGCTTTTCTAAAACCCGAAATAAAGAATAGATTCGAAAACTTACCACTGGTTCCTTTAGTCAACGATTCCACTTTAGTTCCTATATGATTCTGATGCAGATCTAAACCCTTAAATGTTAGCAGAAATCAAATCTTTAAAGGTCCAAAGATTCGGCTATGCCCCTAAGACTATGGGGTTTTCGGCTTTTTGAATTAGTGAAGAGAAAGATGAAATATGAGGGTTTTGCGGTGGTTTGTCGACAAGACTTTGGGGTTCAGAGGATAAGAGAATCGGCCAAAATGATGGAGAAGAATCAGAGGGTTTGGCTAGGAGAATTCGGCGTAGAAGAAAAACAGGCTTTCGAGATTTTGGCTTTTATGATAATCGGCATCAAAGGCTTAAAAACGAATGGAATGGAAGAGTAGAATGGTAGGAAGGGTTCAGCTATAGAAGAAGAAGCAAAGAAGAAGAAAAGATAATAGGAGAAGAGAAGAATGATCAGAAATGGCACAACTTTTTCCCCAAATGCTGAAATTACAACTATCAATAGACCTAGCCAAATTTTTCCCTCTACAGAAACCCTTGGCCGGCCAACTCTTGCTCCTAAAGAGTCCACCATTCGGCCAATACTACACTTCCTAATCAGCTCCTAAATCTTCTCCCTTATCTCCTCCTCACTCGATCTCCTGAGCAGCTCAAACTCTTCCTAACAGAGTTCCACCTGAGTTGCATCACATCCCCTTTCTATAAATAAAAATTAATACTAATATTTGCTCACCTTGTGACTTGAACCTTAGCTCTCCCTAGTCATCCACACGCCACCTTTTTAGCACCCCAATGGCATCATATGCCACTTTGCCACCTGCCTTCTTGTGGCTTATTTTACCCATTAAATCTTAAACGCCCAACTTACTAGAACCCCTTTTCCCCTATGAATTAAAATTAGCTAAAACTTCCGGATATTATCTTAAACTTGGGCCTTCTAGAGGCCTACTAACATACTTAGACCTACGCCAAGCAGTCAAAACACAGATCTTCTGAAATTCGCCCAAAATTCACAGAAGTCCCAAAAATCAGGGCGTTACAACTCTACCCTCCTTAAAGAAATTTCGTCCTCGAAATTTACCTGATCCAAACAGATGAGGGTATTGTTGTCGCATCGCCTCTTCTGGCTCCCAAGTAGCTTCCTCCCTACCGTGATTATGCCAAAGCACCTTTACTAAAGGAACAGATTTCCTTCTTAACACCTTGACATCTCGGTCCAATATCTGCACAAGCTCTTCCTCGAAAGTCAAATCGGGCTGCACCTCAATTTCTGCAACCGGCACGACATGAGTCGGGTTAGAACGATAACGCCTTAACATGGAGACGTGAAAAACATCGTGAATCCTATCTAACTCTGGAGGTAATTCCAATTGATATGCCACTGGTCCTACTCGCTTCAAAACCTGATAAGGCCCAATGAACCACAGACCCAACTTGCCTTTCTTACCAAACCTTAATATCTTCTTCCAAGGAAAAACCTTTAAGAAGACCATATCACCTACTGAGTACTCAATCTCCTTGCACTTCAAGTCTGCATACGACTTTTACCTATCCGCAGCTTCTTTTAACTAATCTCTGATTACTCTGACCTTATCCTCAGTGTCAGCTACTAACTCGGGTCCAAGAACCCGCCACTCTCCCAGTTTGGTCCAACAAGTAGGGGTACAACACCTTCGTCCGTACAGCACTTCATATGGTGCCATTCGAATACTCACCTGATAACTGTTGTTGTACGGAAATTCTGCCAATAGCAAGTAATCCTCCCAACTACCTCGGAAGTCAATAACGCATCCCCTCAACATGTTCTCCAGAGTCTGAATAACCCTTTCCGACTGACCATCAGTCTGGGGATGGAAAGCCGTACTAAAATTCAATCGCGTTCCCAATGCCTCATGCAACTTTTGCCAAAATCTAGATGTAAATCTGGGATCCCGAGCAGAAATGATTGAAACTGGGACACCATCAAGTCGCACGATCTTCGCCACATACAACTTGGCTAACTTTTAAAGTGAAAAGTTGGTGCGGACAGGTATGAAATGAGCCGATTTGGTCAACCTATCCACTATCACCCAAACTGAGTCTTTCTTTGTTGGTGTCAAGGGTAACCCACTCACAAAGTCCATGGTTACCCTCTCCCACTTCCAAAGTGGTATCTTCACTGGCTGCAAAAGCCCAGAAGGTAGTTGATGCTCAGCTTTCACTTGCTGGCATGTCAAACATTTCCCTACAAACTCCGTTACTTCCCGCTTAAGCCCAGGCCACCAATACAATTTTTGCAAGTCTTAATACAACTTATTCCCTCAAGGATGCATGGCACAAAGTCCCCTATGAGCTTCCTTCAATATCGACTGCCTCAAGTCAGAGTCTTTCGGAACACAAATTCTCCCTCGAAAACACAGAATTCCTTCATTATTCAACCCAAACTCAGAAGTTTTGCCTTCCTTAACTTGCTAGAAATGAGCAACCAAAGATTCATCTCTCAACTGCTTCTCCTTAATCTGATCCACCCAAGTTGGCCTTACTTGCAACTCACCATAGATCAGATCATCATCATCATACGAGACTTAGGCGAGCAAACATTACTCTCGGATCGATCTGACTCTTCGACTTAGAGCATCGGCTACCACGTTAGACTTGCCTGGGTGGTACTCAATCATACAATCATAATCTTTAAGCAACTCTATCCATCTCCTTTGCCTAAGGTTCAGCTCCTTCTGAGTCAGCAAGTATTTGAGACTCTTATGGTCCGTGTATATAATACACTTCTCTCCGAACAAGTAGTGTCTCCAAATCTTAAGTGCAAAGATTACTGCTACCAATTCCAAATCATGAGTAGGATAGTTTCCTTCGTGAGGCTTAAGTTGTCGTGATGCATAAGCAACCACCTTACCCTCTTGCATCAACACGCAGCCCAAACCCACATGTGATGCGTCACTGTACACGATAAAATCCTTCCCAGACTCCGGCTAAATCAACACAGGTGCTTCAGTCAGAACTTTCTTCAACTTCTATAAAGCTTCCTGCTGCTTCTCTGTCCAAACAAACGGTACTCCTTCCCTTATGAGTTTTGTCAAAGGCGCTGCCATCACAGAAAAACCTTCAACAAACCTCCTGTAGTATCTTGCCAACCCTAGGAAACTTCGTATTTTTGACACCGACCTAGGTGCCTTCCATTCCAAAATTGCTTCAATCTTTCGTGGGTCCACCTTAATCCTCTCGGCAGAGACAACATGTCCTAAGAAGGTTACCTCCCTCAACCAGAATTCACATTTTCTGAATTTCGTATAAAGTTCTTTCTCCCTGAACACTTGCAGCACAATACGGAGATGCTCATCATGTTTCGCTTCAGTTTCAGAATATACCAGAATATCGTCAATAAAGACGACTAAAAATCGATCCAAAAATGGTTGGAATACACGATTCATCAGATCTATAAACGCTGCAGGAGCGTTTGTCAGTCTAAATGGCATCACCAGAAACTCGCAATGACCATACCGAGTTCTGAATGTCGTCTTATGGATATCTGCCTCTTTGACCCTTAACTGATGATATCCAGATCGAAGGTCGATCTTGGAAAATACAGAAGCTCCTCTAAGTTGGTCGAACAGATCGTCAATCCTTGGCAGTGGATACTTATTCTTAATTGTCAGTTTGTTCAACTGCCGATAATCAATACACATCCGCATCGTCCCATCCTTCTTTTTTACGAATAGCACTGGTGCTCCCCACGGCCACACACTTGGCCTAATAAAGCCCCTATCCAACAACTCTTGAATTTGTGCTTTTAACTCCACTAACTCTTTTGGTGCCATCCTATACAGTGCGATGGACACTGGTGCCGTTCTAGGCAGCAAGTCGATTCCAAATTTGACTTCTCGGTTCGGAGGGAGTCCCGGAAGCTCCTCCAGAAAAACATCTTGGAACTCCTTAACGGTTCTAACCTTATCCACTGCCAGTCCCTCATCTTCCGCCTGACTTACAAATGCCAAATAGGCCTCACAACCTTTACGAATCCATTTTTCAGCTCTCAATGCCTACACCACATTGGACAAATAATCCCTTCGCTCACATATTACCATAACCTCTTCTCCCTCCGTGGTCCTTAACACCATTCGTTTAGCAGCACAATCCAGAGTCGCCCTATGCTTTACAAGCCAGTCCATTCCCAGAATGAGGTCGAATTCTCCGAACAGTAACTCCATCAAGTCTCCAGAGAAAATATTACCTTGGGTTTCTAAAGGCACATCCCTATATAGTTTGTCTACTTTAACCGAGTAACCCAAAGGACTTAGTACAGTTACCCCACTCACTATCTCCTCAGAGTGCACACCCAACGACTCAGATATGGCACATGCAACATAGGAATGAGTAGATCCAATATCCACCATAGCAGCATACGGCATGCTAAAAACCAAGAACGTACCAATTATGACGTCAGGTGCATCGCCCTCCTCTCGATGACAAGCTGCATACACCAACGCTGGCTGTCGAGCCTCAACATTTTCGGCACCCCTGTCAGGTGCCCCTCGCCCTCGACCATTACCATTTCCACCCCTACCTTGTCCACGTCCTCTCGATGGTTGTGGCCCACCTCTCACTAGTTGAGCAACCCTCTGTTCAGCAACTTCAACCTGATCCATTTTCTGAGGACAGTCTTTGACTCTATGCTCCATAGATCTGCATTGAAAACAGGCACCGGAACATTTCCTACACTTGCCCAGATGTACCTTACCACAGTCTCCACAGATTGGTGGTCTAACCACGTTCATCTGAACTGCCCGAATTGGCTCCTCCACTCTTGCTCTCTTGACACTCCTATTTGCACCACCCGAAGGTCCTGAATCCCTCCGAAAACGGCTCCGATCCTTCTCACGATTCTGTTTTTCAGCCCACTTCACTTCCTCAGCTATCTTAGCTTTCTCCACCAAGACCGCAAAGTCATGCTCCCTCTACGGAGCAATCAACACCCTAAGTTCATCTCTAAGACTATCCTCGGAGCGCATGCTACGCTCATATTCTGTAGCGACTATTCCCACGGCATACTGGCTCAGCCTTAGAAACTCAGCCTCGTATTCAGCAACTATTTTACCTTATTACACCAGATTCAAGAATTCCTTCCTACGGGCGTCCACATAGCTCGCATCAACATATTTCCCTTTGAAGGCTGCCTTAAACAACTCCCAAGTTACCCTATCAGCTGGGGTCCCATCTCTCACCGTAAGCCACTATTGATAAGCCTTGTCTCGTAGCAACGATATGGCTCCCTTCAGCTTCTGCTCTATAGAGTAGTCTAAGTCATCCATAATCCGTTCCGTGGCCTCCAACTAATATTCCGCCACATTTGGGGCTACACCAGATACACCCCTAAAGATCTCCGCTCCGTTAGCCCGGAGTCGCTCAGAAATAGATCCTCGAATTTTGTTACCCGTACTTGCCCCAGCAGCCCTTTCCAGAACATGAAGCATTGTCTGGGATAGGGCATCATCCCCGGCACTACGATCATGAGACTCCACTTCCGTTGCCAGTGGTACCAGTACCTCTGCTGTTGGAATATACCCTGAGGACGTAGTTCCTGCTCGAGCACTACCTCAGCCATGTCCACGACCTCTTCCACGAGCTGCTCTCGTACTCATATCGTATTATCTTATTACGAATTTTATGCATCAATCAAATATTCCATTGTTTATTACAGATGTTTTATGAACAGACAGTAATTCAGAGTTTGTATTCTGCAGAATCGAAGTCTAGCTACAGTCTTAGTCTATTACCAAAATTTTCTATAGTTTCAGTACCATCCCACTAGATTATCCTAATAGGGTGTTAATATAGACATATAATTCAGGAAAAAAAATATTTTAGAAAAGTTCAGAATAATACTTACAGACTTGGGCCGGAGATTCGGGTGCCACCTTTTCAAGGATCCAAATTTGAAAACCGACTTTCGTAATTTTTGTAAAAATTTCATTTTCGAAAATCTTTATTTTTATAGACCCATTCCACAGCCGAGTTGTTACAACTTAGTTCTGATACCACTAAATGTAACACCCCAAACCCGGCCTAGACGTTACGACCGGATCTGACGTGCCACATCGAGGTGCCAAAACATTTTCTATATTTAGTCCAGAAAATTGGGCTTAGTGTTCAAAGGATGATTTCATTATGGTTTAAGGTGAATGGAAGCTATGCACCAGGTAAGAAACAGGAAAAGAGGAGGTGAGTCCATCGGACTGCTTAAGTACCAAGCTCCCTTCGGATCCAATCCTAGGCATGCACACCACCATTGCCACACCTTAACTTAGTGTATCTTCTTAGGAAACCAATTTATTTAAGTCCATTTTAAGAAAAAGTGATTAACTTTGGAAAGCATTTTCGTTGCGGAAGTTTTGCTTTGTTGTCGTGATATTTTAAAATCAATTACTGTTTTTGAAAATACGCCCTAAGACTAATCAGTTTCAGTGATTAAGATAATATTATACCTATACTAATAAATCATATTGAAAACAATTAAAAATCATTAAAGCGGCCTTATTACAACTTAAAACCCAAATCATAAAAGTAAATAAAAAGATGTCCAATTCACGAAGAAAACCAAATTTGCGAGCAACGTGCCCTCCGAATCCCTCACGACTCTAAGCCCACTATGGTTGGGGACTACTGCGTGGATGAAAATAAGGGGTGAGTTTGGGAAACTCAGTGTGTAAAATAACCCAACCATAGTCTAAACCAGTTCAAACCACAGAAACAGATCAAATTGGCCTTAGCCTAGAACAGATTTCAGAATGAAGCCCATAGGCCCATAACAGAATAGAACAGAAATTACATGTTTATACAGAAACCCAACCATATCCAACCGTATACACCCCCGTACCGTCCTTACACCATGTGGGGAGACTACTCGACCCACCCAACTGCTACACGCCATAGAATTTGTAGCATGGCTACGAGAATCAGATAGTGTGACAGAGTCACGGATCTGAATATTTGTGGGCGTAACTACTGAATCAGAGATATTTGTGGCGAGCCACTGAGCAGATAATTGTGGCATAGCCACCAGGATGCTTCCTCCATAAATATAACCCATGTCCCCATGCAACAGATATACAAATCATGGCATACATCATACAGAATCAGATCATCATGCTTTTCAGTCAAATTAACCCTAGGGGTATAATGGTAATTTTACTCTTAGGGGTATAACGGTAATTTTAATACTTAAGGGTATTCTAGTAATTTATCTATTTGGGGGGTTTTCATGCATATTTCCACCATTCACGTACAAACAGAAACAGTTACCGAGTGTTCTTACCGAATTGGGCCCATTGGTCTATTATCCCAATTTTGGCCCATTAAGCCCAAAAATATCTTAGGCACAAAAATCATGCACTCTGCAGTCTAAACACTGTAGTTTACCAAATACGTTAATCGATCTACCTCATGAGCATTCGCACACTCGCAAGTCCACAAAATACCAATTTTTCGACATTTTGGCTTTTCGGCTTTTGCCGATCTAATCTATGAGAGGGTGTCAATTACACACCTGCTTGCGATGAAACGCTGACGAGTTCCATACGCGAGTTGCCTACAGTCAATTAGTAATACGTTAACTACAAATCCATAACAACTTGTCTACAAATCTCCTTACCAACAGTCGGCCATTAACACTTTAGACACTAGAGATCCTACCTTTGCTGAAACTAGCAACTAGGATTAGATCCAGTCGTTCCATTTGTCCAAGCCTTCGATCAGCAGCCTCTAGATCACACTAACATCATAATAAAACACTTGTCATAACCCTTAAAGCCATAGGGCCCAATCGAAAGCCTCCTTAAGCCTTTAGGGGTTTCGGCTTTTCCAAAACCTGAAATAAAGAATAGATTCGAAAACTTACCACTGGTTCCTTTAGTCAACGATTCCACTTTAGTTCCTATATGATTCTGATGCAGATCTAAACCCTTAAATGTTAGCAGAAATTAAATCTTTAAAGGTCGAAAGATTCGGCTATGCCCCTAAGACTATGGGCTTTTCAGCATTTTGAAATAGTGAAGAGAAAGATGAAATATGAGGGTTTTGTGATGGTTTTGTCGACAAGACTTTGGGGTTCAGAGGATGAGAGAATCAGCCAAAAATATGGAGAAGAATCAGAAGGGTTGGCTAGGAGAAATTCGCACAGTAGAAAAATAGGCTTTCGGGATTTTGGCTTTTATGGTAATCGGCTTCAAAGGCTTAAAAACGAATGGAATGGAAGAGTAGAATGGTAAAAAGTGTTCGACTATAGAAGAAGAAGCAAAGAAGAAGAAAAGAGAATAAGAGAAGAGAAGAATGATCAGAAACAGCACAACTTTTTCCCCAAATGCTGAAATTACAACTATCAATAGACCTAGCCGAATTTTGCCCTCTACAGAAACCCTTGGCCGACCAACTCTTGCTCCTAAAGAGTCCACCATTCGGACAATACTACACTCCCTAACCAGCTCCTAAATCTTCCCCCTTATCTCCTCCTTACTCAATCTCCTGAGCAGCTCAAACTCTTCCTAACAGAGTTCTACCTGAGTTCTATCACATCCCCTTTCTGTAAATGAAAATTAATACTAATATTTGCTCACCTTGTGACTTGAACCTTAGCTCTCCCTAGTCATCCACACGCCACCTTTTTAGCACCTCAGTGGCGTCATATGCCACTTTGCCACCTACCTTCTTGTGGCTTATTTTACCCATTAAATCTTAAACGCCCAACTTACCAGAACCCCTTTTCCCCTAAGAATTAAAATTAGCTAAAACTTCCAGATTTTATCTTAAACTTGGGCCTTCTAGAGGCTTACTAACATACTTAGACCTACGCCAAGCAGTCAAAACACAAATCTTCTGAAATTTGCCCAAAATTCACAGAAGTCCCGAAAATTACTCTACCCTCCTTAAAGAAATTTCGTCCTCGAAATTTACCTGATCCAAACAGATAAGGGTATTGTTGTCGCATCGCCTCTTCTGGCTCCCAAGTAGCTTCCTCCCTGTCGTGATTACGCCAAAGCACCTTTACTAAAGGAACAGATTTCCTTCTTAACACCTTGACATCTCGGTCCAATATCTTCACAAGCTCTTCCTCGAAAGTCAAATTAGGCAGCACCTCAATTTCTGCAACTGGCACGACATGAGTAGGGTCAAAACGATAACGGCTTAACATGGAGACGTGAAAAACATCGTGAATCCTGTCTAACTCTGGAGGTAATTCCAATTGATATGCCACTGGTCCTACTCGCTTCAAAACCCGATAAGGCCCAATAAACCGCGGACTCAACTTGCCTTTCTTACCAAACCTTAATATCTTCTTCCAAGGAGAAACCTTTAAGAAGACCATATCACCTACTGAGTACTCAATCTCCTTACGCTTCAAATCTGCATACGACTTTTAGCTATCAACAGCTTCTTTTAACCAATCTCTGATTACTCTGAGCTTATCCTCAGTGTCAGCTACTAACTCGGGTCCAAGAACCCACTGCTCTCCTAGTTCGGTCCAACAACTAGGGGTACAACACCTTCGTCCATACAGCACTTAATATGGTGCCATTCGAATACTTACCTGATAACTATTGTTGTACGCAAATTCTGCCAATGGCAAGTAATCCTCCCAACTACCTGGGAAGTCAATAACGCATCCCCTCAACATGTCCTCCAGAATTTGAATAACCCTTTCCGACTAACCATCAGTCTAGGGATGGAAAGCCGTACTAAAATTCAATCGCGTTCCCAACGTCTCATGCAACTTTTGCCAAAATTGAGATGTAAATCTGGGATCCCGATCAGAAATGATTGAAACTGGGACACCATGAAGTCGCACGATCTCCGCCACATACAACTTGGCTAACTTCTGAATTGAAAAGTCGGTGTGGACAGGTATGAAATGAGCCGATTTGGTCAACCTATCCACTATCACCCAAACCGAGTCTTTCTTTGTTGGTGTCAACGGTAACCCACTCACAAAGTCCATGGTTACCCTCTCCCACTTCCAAAGTGGTATCTTCACTGGCTACAAAAGCCCAGAAGGTAGTTGATGCCCAGCTTTCACTTGCTGGCATGTCGAACATTTCCCTACAAACTCCGTTACTTCCCGCTTAAGCCCAGGCCACCAATACAATTTTCACAAGTCGTGATACAACTTATTCCCTCAAGGATGCATGGCACAAAGTCCCCCATGAGCTTCCTTCAATATCGACTGCCTCAAGTCAGAGTCCTTCAGAACACTAATTCTCCCTCGGAAACACAGAACTCCTTCATTATTTAACTCGAACTCAGAAGTTTCCTCTTTCTTAACCTGCTGGAAACGAGCAACCAAAGATTCATCTCTCAACTGCTTCTCCTTAATCTGATCCACCCAGGTTGGCCTTACTGTCAACTCAACCAACAGACTACCATCATCATACAGACTCAGACGAGCAAACATTGCTCTCAGATCAGATACAGCTCTTCGACTTAGAGCATCGGCTACCACGTTAGCCTTGCCTGGGTGGTACTCAATCATACAATCATAATCTTTAAGCAACTCTATCCATCTCATCTGCCTAAGGTTCAGCTCCTTCTGAGTCAGCAAGTACTTGAGACTCTTATGGCCTGTGTATATAATACACTTCTCTCTGAACAAGTAGTGTCTCCAAATCTTAAGTACAAAGATTACTGCTACCAATTCCAAATCATGAGTAGGATAGTTTCCTTCGTGAGGCTTAAGCTGTCGTGATGCATAAGCAACCACCTAACCCTCTTGCATCAACACGCAGCCCAAACCCACATGTGATGCGTCACTGTACATGGTAAAATCCTTCCCAGACTCCTGCTAAATCAACACAGGTGCTTCAGTCAAAACTTTCTTCAACTTCTCAAAAGCTTCCTGCTGCTTCTCTGTCCAAACAAACGGTAGTCCTTCCCTTATGAGTTTTGTCAAAGGCGCTGCCATCACAAAAAAACCTTCCACAAACCTCCTGTAGTATCCTGCCAACCCTAGGAAACTCCGTATTTCTGACACCGACCCTAGGAAATCAAATCTTTAAAGGGCCAAAGATTCGGCTATGCCACTAAGACTATGGGCTTTTTGGCTTTTTGAAATAGTGAAGAGAAAGATGAAATATGAGGGTTTTACGGTGGTTTTGTCGACAAGACTTTGGTGTTCAGAGGATGAGAGAATCGGCCAAAAAGATGGAGAAGAATCAGAGGGCTTGGCTAAGAGAAATTTGCACTGTAGAAAAATAGGCTTTCGGGATTTTGGCTTTTATGGTAATCAGCTTCGAAGGCTTAAAAACGAATGGAATGGAAGAGTAGAATGGTAGGAAGGGTTCGTCTATAGAAGAAGAAGCAAAGAAGAAGAAAAGAGAATAGGAGAAGAGAAGAATGATCAGAAACGGCACAACTTTTTCCCCAAATGCCGAAATTACAACTATCAATAGACCTAGCCGAATTTTGCCTCTACAGAAACCCTTGGCCAACTTGCTCCTAAAGAGTCCACCATTCGGCCAATACTATACTCCCTAATCAGCTCCTAAATCTTCTCCCTTATCTCCTCCTCACTCGATCTCTTGAGCAGCTCAAACTCTTCCTAACAGAGTTCCACCTGAGTCCCATCACATCCCCTTTCTGTAAATAAAAATTAATACTAATATTTGCTCACCTTGTGACTTGAACCTTAGCTCTCCCGAGTCATCCACATGCCACCTTTTTAGCACCCCAATGGCGTCATATGCCACTTTGCCACCTGCCTTCTTGTGGCTTATTTTACCCATTAAATCTTAAACGCCCAACTTACGAACCCCATTTCCCTAAGAATTAAAATTAACTAAAACTTTCAGATTTCATCTTAAACTTGGGCCTTCTAGAGGCCTACTAACATACTTAGACCTCGCCAAGCAAATCAAAACACGGATCTTCTAAAATTTGCCCAAAATTCACAAAAGTCCCGAAAATTGGGGCGTTATAACACTACTACCTCTCTAAAGAAATTTCGTCTCGAAATTTACCTGATCCAAACAGATGAAGGTATTGTTGTCACATTGCCTCTTCTGGCTCCCAAGTAGCTTCCTCCCTGCCGTGATTACGCTAAAGCACCTTTACTAAAGGAACAGATTTCCTTCTTAACAACTTGAAATCTCGGTCCAATATCTCACACAGAGCTCTTCCTCGGAAGCCAAATCGAGCAAACACCTCAATTTCTCAGAATCGCACGACATGAGTAGGGTCAAAACAATAACGTCTTAACATGGAGACGTGAAAAACATCATGAATCCTGTCTAACTCTGGAGGTAATTCCAATTGATATGCCACTGGTCCTACTCGCTTCAAAACCCGATAAGGCCCAATGAACCGCGGACTCAACTTGCCTTTCTTACCAAACCTTAATATCTTCTTCCTAGGAGAAACCTTTAAGAAGACCATATCACCTACTGAGTACTCAATATCCTTACGCTTCAAGTCTGCATATGAATTTTGCCTATCAGCAGCTTCTTTTAACCAATCTCTGATTACTCTGACCTTATCCTCAGTGTCAGCTACTAACTTGGGTCCAAGAACCACCCGCTCTCCTAGTTCGGTCCAACAACTAGGGGTACAACACCTTCGTCCATACAGCACTTCATATGCTGCCATTCGAATACTCACCTGATAACTGTTGTTGTATGCAAATTCTGCCAATGGCAAGTAATCCTCCCAACTACCTCGGAAGTCAATAACGCATCCCCTCAACATGTCCTCCAGAATCTGGATAACCCTTTCCGACTGACCATCAGTCTAGGGATGGAAAGCCATACTAAAATTCAAACGCGTTCCCAATGCCTCATGCAACTTTTGCCAAAATCGAGATGTAAGTCTGGGATCCCGATCAGAAATGATTGAGACTGGGACACCATGAAGTCGCACGATCTCCGCCACATACAACTTGGCTAACTTTTGAAGTGAAGAGTCGGTGCGGACAGGTATGAAACGAGCCGATTTGGTCAACCTATCCACTATCACCCAAACCGAGTCTTTATTTGTTGGTGTCAAGGGTAACCCACTCACAAAGTCCATGGTTACCCTCTCTCACTTCCAAAGTGGTATCTTCACTGGCTGCAAAAGCCCAGAAGGTAGTTGATGATCATCTTTCACTTGCTGGCATGTCAAACATTTCCCTACAAACTCCGTTACTTCCCGCTTAAGCCCAGGCCACCAATACAATTTTCACAAGTCGTGATACAACTTATTCCCTCAAGGATGCATGGCACAAAGTCCCCCATGAGCTTCCTTCAATATCGACTGCCTCAAGTCAGAGTCCTTCAGAACACTAATTCTCCCTCGGAAACACAGAACTCCTTCATTATTTAGCTCGAACTCAGAAGTTTCCTCTTTCTTAACTCACGGAAACGAGCAACCAAAGATTCATCTCTCAACCGCTTCTCCTTAATCTGATCCACCCGTGTTGGCCTTACTCGGCAACTCAACCAACAGACTACCATCATCATACGCACTCGCACGAGCAAACATTGCTCTCGGATCGAATCTGACTCTTCGACTTAGAGCATCGGCTACCACGTTAGCCTTGCACGGGTGGTACTCAATCATACAATCATAATCTTTAAGCAACTCTATCCATCTCATCCGCCTAAGGTTCACTCCTTACCGAGTCGGCAAGTACTTGAGACTCTTATGGCTCGTGTATATAATACACTTCTCTCTGAACAAGTAGTGTCTCCAAATCTTAAGTTCAAAGATTACTGCTACCAATTCCAAATAATGAGTAGGATAGTATCCTTCGTGAGGCTTAAGCTGTCGTGATGCATAAGCAACCACCTAACCCTCTTGCATTAACACGCAGCCCAAACCCACATGTGATGCGTCACTGTACATGGTTAAATCCTTCCCAGACTCCTGCTAAATCAACACAGGTGCTTCAGTCAAAACTTTCTTCAACTTCTCAAAAGCTTCCTGCTGCTTCTCTGTCCAAACAAACGGAAGTCCTTCCCTTATGAGTTTTGTCAAAGGCGCTGCCATCACAAAAAAACCTTCCACAAACCTCCTGTAGTATCCTGCCAACCCTAGGAAACTCCGTATTTCTGACACCGACCATAGGAAATCAAATCTTTAAAGGGCCAAAGATTCGGCTATGCCGCTAAGACTATGGGCTTTTTGGCTTTTTGAAATAGTGAAGAGAAAGATGAAATATGAGGGTTTTGCGGTGGTTTTGTCGACAAGACTTTGGTGTTCAGAGGATGAGAGAATCGGCCAAAAAGATGGAGAAGAATCAGAGGGTTTGGCTAAGAGAAATTTGCACTGTAGAAAAATAGGCTTTCGGGATTTTGGCTTTTATGGTAATCAGCTTCGAAGGCTTAAAAATGAATGGAATGGAAGAGTAGAATGGTAGGAAGGGTTCGTCTATAGAAGAAGAAGCAAAGAAGAAGAAAAGAGAATAGGAGAAGAGAAGAATGATCAGAAACGGCACAACTTTTTCCCCAAATGCCGAAATTACAACTATCAATAGACCTAGCCGAATTTTGCCCTCTACAGAAACCCTTGGCCGGCCAACTCTTGCTCCTAAAGAGTCCACCATTCGGCCAATACTATACTCCCTAATCAGCTCCTAAATCTTCTCCCTTATCTCCTCCTCACTCGATCTCTTGAGCAGCTCAAACTCTTCCTAACAGAGTTCCACCTGAGTCCCATCACATCCCCTTTCTGTAAATAAAAATTAATACTAATATTTGCTCACCTTGTGACTTGAACCTTAGCTCTCCCGAGTCATCCACATGCCACCTTTTTAGCACCCCAATGGCGTCATATGCCACTTTGCCACCTGCCTTCTTGTGGCTTATTTTACCCATTAAATCTTAAACGCCCAACTTACCAGAACCCCATTTCCCCTAAGAATTAAAATTAACTAAAACTTTCAGATTTCATCTTAAACTTGGGCCTTCTAGAGGCCTACTAACATACTTAGACCTACGCCAAGCAGTCAAAACACAGATCTTCTAAAATTTGCCCAAAATTCACAAAAGTCCCGAAAATTGGGGCGTTACAACACTACCCTCCTTAAAGAAATTTCGTCCTCGAAATTTACCTGATCCAAACAGATGAAGGTATTGTTGTCGCATTGCCTCTTCTGGCTCCCAAGTAGCTTCCTCCCTGCCGTGATTACGCTAAAGCACCTTTACTAAAGGAACAGATTTCCTTCTTAACAACTTGAAATCTCGGTCCAATATCTGCACAGGCTCTTCCTCGGAAGCCAAATCAGGCAGCACCTCAATTTCTGCAACCGGCACGACATGAGTAGGGTCAAAACAATAACGTCTTAACATGGAGACGTGAAAAATATCATGAATCCTGTCTAACTCTGGAGGTAATTCCAATTCATATGCCACTGGTCCTACTCGCTTCAAAACCCGATAAGGCCCAATGAACCGCGGACTCAACTTGCCTTTCTTACCAAACCTTAATACCTTCTTCCTAGGAGAAACCTTTAAGAAGACCATATCACCTACTGAGTACTCAATATCCTTACGCTTCAAGTCTGCATATGAATTTTGCCTATCAGCAGCTTCTTTTAACCAATCTCTGATTACTCTGACCTTATCCTCAGTGTCAGCTACTAACTTGGGTCCAAGAACCCCGCTTCTCCCGATTCGGTCCAACAACTAGGGGTACAACACCTTCGTCCATACAAAGACTTCTTCATATCGCCCATTCGAATACTCACCGATAAGCATTGTTGTTGTATGCAAATTCCGCCAATGGCAAGTAATCCTCCCAACTACCTCGGAAGTCAATAACGCATCCCCTCAACATGTCCTCCAGAATCTGGATAACCCTTTCCGACTGACCATCAGTCTGGGGATGGAAAGCCATACTAAAATTCAAACGCGTTCCCAATGCCTCATGCAACTTTTGCCAAAATCGAGATGTAAGTCTGGGATCCCGATCAGAAATGATTGAGACTGGGACACCATGAAGTCGCACGATCTCCGCCACATACAACTTGGCTAACTTTTGAAGTGAAAAGTCGGTGCGGACAGGTATGAAACGAGCCGATTTGGTCAACCTATCCACTATCACCCAAACCGAGTCTTTATTTGTTGGTGTCAAGGGTAACCCACTCACAAAGTCCATGGTTACCCTCTCCCACTTCCAAAGTGGTATCTTCACTGGCTGCAAAAGCCCAGAAGGTAGTTGATGATCATCTTTCACTTGTTGGCATGTCAAACATTTCTCTACAAACTCCGTTACTTCCCGCTTAAGCCCAGGCCACCAATACAATTTTCACAAGTCGTGATACAACTTATTCCCTCAAGGATGCATGGCACAAAGTCCCCCATGAGCTTCCTTCAATATCGACTGCCTCAAGTCAGAGTCCTTCGGAACACAAATTCTCCCTCGGAAACACAGAACTCCTTCATTATTTAACTCAAACTCAGAAGTTTCCTCTTTCTTAACCTGCTGGAAACGAGCAACCAAAGATTCATCTCTCAACTGCTTCTCCTTAATCTGATCCACCCAGGTTGGCCTTACTGGCAACTCAACCAACAGACTACCATCATCATACAGACTCAGACGAGCAAACATTGCTCTCAGATCAGATACAGCTCTTCGACTTAGAGCATCGGCTACCACGTTAGCCTTGCACTCGTGGTACTCAATCAATCATACAATCATAATCTTTAAGCAACTCTATCCATCTCATCTGCCTAAGGTTCAGCTCTCTTCGAGTCGCAAGTACTTGAGACTCTTATGGCCTGTGTATATAATACACTTCTCTCTGAACAAGTAGTGTCTCCAAATCTTAAGTTCAAAGATTACTGCTACCAATTCCAAATAATGAGTAGGATAGTATCCTTCGTGAGGCTTAAGCTGTCGTGATGCATAAGCAACCACCTAACCCTCTTGCATCAACACGCAGCCCAAACCCACATGTGATGCGTTACTGTACATGGTTAAATCCTTCCCGGACTCTGCTAAATCAACACAGTGCTTGACCAAAACTTTCTTCAACTTCTCAAAAGCTTCCTGCTGCTTCTCTGTCCAAACAAACGGTAGTCCATCCCTTATGAGTTTTGTCAAAGGCGCTGCCATCACAAAAAAAACCTTCCACAAACCTCCTGTAGTATCCTGCCAACCCTAGAAAACTCCGTATTTCTGACATCGACCCTAGGAAATCAAATCTTTAAAGGTCTAAAGATTCGGTTATGCCCCTAAGACTATGGGCTTTTCGACTTTTTGAAATAGTGAAGAGAAAGATGAAATATGAGGGTTTTGCGGTGGTTTTGTCGACAAGACTTTGGGGTTCAGAGGATGAGAGAATCAGCCAAAAAGATGAAGAAAAATTAGAGGGTTTGGCTGGAAGAAATTGGCACAGAAGAAAAACAGGCTTTCGGGATTTTGGCTTTTATGGTAATCGGCTTCAAAGGCTTAAAAACGAATGGAATGGAAGAGTAGAATGGTAGGAAGGGTTCGGCTATAGAAGAAGAAGCAAAGAAGAAGAAAAGAGAATAGGAGAAGAGAAGAATGATCAGAAACGACACAACTTTTTCCCCAAATGCCGAAACTACAACTATCAATAGACCTAGCCGAATTTTGCTCTCTACAGAAACCCTTGGCCGGCCAAATCTTGTTCCTCAAGAGTCCACCATTTAGCCAATACTACACTCCCTAATCAGCTCCTAAATCTTCTCCATTATCTCCTTTTTACTCGATCCTTTTTACTCGATCTCCTGAGCAGCTCAAACTCTTCCTAACAGAGTTCCACTTGAGTTCCATCACATCCCCTTTCTGTAAATAAAAATTAATACTAATATTTGCTCACCTTGTGAGAACCTTAGCTCTCCCTAGTCATCCACACGCCACCTTTTTAGTACCCCAGTGGCATCATATGCCACTTTGCCACCTACCTTCTTGTGGCTTATTTTACCCATTAAATCTTAAACGCCCAACTTACCAGAACCCCTTTTCCCCTAAGAATTAAAATTAGCTAAAAGTTTCAGATTTTATCTTAATCTTGGGCCTTCTAGAGGCCTACTAACATACTTAGACCTACGCCAAGTAGTCAAAACACAGATCTTCTGAAATTTGCCCAAAATTCATAGAAGTCCTGAAAATTGGGGCGTTACATCCCTTGCTCAAGACCTAATACTTCTAGGCCCAAATTTTGGGATGTTACAAGTCTAGAGTGTAACACCCCTAACCTGTAACTGTAGCCAGAATAACGTTACAAAGCATTATTAAAAAATTTTAACTTAAACATTCAATTTCAACCATTTTATAAATCATGGCATAATTCAATCAAACTCATGCATAACGTCCCTTATTCGAGCCCTCGAGGCCTTACAAATACTTTAGAAATGATTCATGCCTAAATGAAAAACTTTTAGAACTTCATGGACAAAGATAAAATTTTTCACACTATAGGGGTTGCACAACTGTGTGGCCAGGCCGTGTGACTTACACGGCTGAGACATACTCCTGTGTCCCAGCCTGTGTGGACATTCAAAGTAGGGATATATAGCCGTGTCCGTGCCCGTGTGCCAGGCCATCTGCTATGCCATGTAACTTCCTAACTTGTAACCCTATGAAACCTATAAGGGACACACGGCTGTGTGTCACACATGGCTAAGACACACGCCCGTGTCTTAGGCCGTGCAAATGAGAAATAAGCCATTTTCAAGCCATTTCTTTCACCCAAACCATGCTCACACCTACAAGCCATTTGCGCATAATTTCAAGCTACAAAATATACCTAAAAATGCTTAATAAAGCTAGTTCAACTTGGTATTTATCCATACAACCAATATGCCAATAGGCACCTCAATCACATAGCATCAAATCTACCTAAACATAAACATAATTTAGCCATTCATCGACCAAACATTTGTAAACTAATTCCATACCAAATCTTTCCACAATGACCACATACCAAAATCACATTTAAGTACTACTAAAAGAGCCATTCAAAGCATAACTTCACTTGACCATTTCAACACCAACCATCAAAGCATTAAAATACTAAATGTTCATCAACCAAAACACCACATTTCAAAATCTAAAATGAGGGAATCTGTCGGAATAACAAAACTACGCACCTTAAATAACACGTACTCTAACACTCTCTTCGGTTGGATAGCAAATCTTTCAACTAATTGTAATGTAATCTGAGTGTTTTTTAGGTCTTCTAACCCGAGTTTTTCATAAATGGATAAGGGCATTAAATTTATGCTAGATCATAGATTACATAGAGCTCTCGAAAACTGAGTGCTCCTTATCTCTATTGGAATTGTAAAACTTCCTTGGTCATTTAGTTTCTAGGTAACCTGTTTGGAAATAATAGCACTACAAGATGCATTAATTTTGACTTGCTCTCCTACCCTTACTTTCTTACACCTGGACATGATTTCTTTTAAAATTTTAGCGTACTTTGGGACATTTTCAATTAATTTAATTAACGATAGGTTGACATTCAACATTTTAAACATGTTTAAAAAACTTAAAAATTTGTCCTCATCCCGTTTTTGTTTATCTTCTAATCTAGAAGGAAATGGTACCTATGTGTTACTGGCCATCTCTTTTACTCTCTCCTCTAGTTCAATTACTGGTTCGATAACCTCCTCTGGTTCTAGTTCCTGATCAACCTCTTAAGGTTTTTCTGAAGAGTCTTTTGCATCCCCTCTAACATCTTCTGGTATCAAGCTTGTCGGGGTACTCAAGATTTCACCGGAACAGAACACGATCACTTTTACTTGCTCCTTCTCTTCTTTCTGACGATTATTCTTCGTGTTGCTAGGTATGACTGTGCCAATTTACCTTTTAATATCTCCTATCATACTCATTAATTGACTTATTTGGTCCTTTAGTTTAGTCAATGTTCTCAATGAACTAGTGCACTCAAATTGCACATGTTTTACTTCTATTATCATTGACTATATCAACTCTTCGATTTGATCCAAGTGTTGACCACATACAGTATGGTCATTTGGGTTTACTCTATTTTGAGGTTTCTACAAATAAAGAGATTGGTGACAAGTGGTTTAGTTTGATTTGAATTATTATTACCTCTTCCTTGATCTCTCCAATCGGGGTTATATGTATTTATTTGAATAAGAATTTTCACCCCTATTCCCGATGTAATTCATGCCCTCGGTAGGATTGTCGATGTAATTGAAGAGTGGTTTATCTCATTCATACACTCAATGCATTATTTGTGAATTCAATACGGTTAAGCCAGTCTATTAACTGCTGGTATTTATCCTCTTGCTGCATAGCTTTTACTATAGCTGGTTTTTGGCCATATATGAATCATTTAGTAGACCACTGATAGGAGTTCAACACCATATTTTCTATTAATTCTTACGTATCCTCATATGTTTTGTTCATTAGAGCTCCTCCTGTCGCTCCATCTAGTCTGAATCTTGTATTTGCGCCCAACCGTTGTAAAACACCTACAATCACATCCATTCAGGAAATCCATGGTGCGGGCATTTCTGGATCAACATTTTAAAGCATTCGCAAACCTCATGAAAACTTTCCCCTTCCATTTGTCTAAAAATAGCAATTTCTTTTCTTAGTTGAACTACTTTACTAATAGGGAAGAACTTGTATAAAAAATTTCTAGTGAGCTCATCCCATGTTGTGATAAATCCTAGTGCTTGTGAATCTAACCAAGAAAAGGAACTATCAATCAAAGAAAAGGGGAACAACCGAAGATGACTAGCATCGTTAATGACCCCATTGTACTTGAAAGTATCACAGAGCTAGAGAAACCATTTTAAATGTTGATTTGGATCCTCTATCACTGTGCCTCTAAATTACAGATTATTTTGGATCATCTAAATCATTGCCGGTTTGATCTCAAAATTGTTAGTTATAATAGCCAGCCTTGTTATGCTTTCCTGATCTATGTCTAAACTTGGTAATGTGTAATCTCTTAGGGTTCTCTCGTTATGAGCCATCTGTAAATTTGTGGACAACTGTGGTGGTGCTGGTGGATCTCCTAAAGCATTATCGCTAACTTCGTTGAACAGTGGGTTCTCATGTGGTACGTTACCTACAACAGGTGATGGTGGATCTTGCATATGTTGCTGTTGTTGTTACTGTCAATGATTTTTACGAATTATTTTCTCTGGATCTATAACTAGCCTTATAAGTGCTCCCATTGTGAGTCATACACTAGACTCAACAAGAAAGATTAGTAATGACAATTAAAATGTATCTATAACTTAGAAATTTTCTGATTATCCCTAAGCGTAAAAAAAAAATTTAACTAGTGATGTTGCTTCCCTGGCAACAGCACTAACAACTTGACCGCCTCCGAACATACTAACGTCTAGAGTGTAACACCCCTAAACCCTATCCGTTGCCAGAACAGGGTTACAGAGATTTATCAAAAAAATTTAACTTAAACATTCAATTTCAACCATTTTATAAATCATGGCATAATTCAATCAAACTCATGCATAACGTCCCTTATTCGAGCCCTCGAGGCCTTACAAACACTTTAGAAATGATTCGTGACTAAATCAAAAACATTTAGAACTTTATGGAAAAAGATAAAATTTTTCACACGGTAGGGGTCACAAAGCCGTGTGGCCAAGCCGTGTGACTCACACGGCTGAGACATACGTCCATGTCCCAGCCTGTGTGGACATTCAAAGTAGGGGTATATGGCCGTGTCCCAGCCCGTGTAACTCTCTAACTTGGGTTACACAGCCAAGCCACACACCTGTGTGCTAGGCCGTTTGCTGCGCCATGTAACTGCCTGACCTGTAACCCTTTGAAACCTATAAGGGACACACGGTCGTGTGTCACACACGGCTGAGATGCACGCCCGTGTCTTAGGCCGTGTGGATGAGAAATAGGCCATTTTCAAGCCATTTCTTTCAGCCAAACCATGCTCACACCTACAAGCCATTTACGCATAATTTCAAGCTACAAAATATACCTAAAAAAGCATAATAAAGCTAGTTCAACTTGGTGTTTATACATACAACCAATATGCCAAAAGGCACCTCAATCACATAGCATCAAATCTACCTAAACATAAACATAATTTAGCCATTCATCGACTAAACATTTCTAAACTAATTCCATACCAAATCTTACCACAATGGCCACATACCAAAATCACATTTAAGCATACTAAAAGAGCCATTCAAAGCATAACTTCACTTGACCATTTCAAAACCAACCATCAAAGCATTAAAATACTAAATGTTCATCAACCAAAACACCACATTTACAAGCCAAATATAATGACCATTTCATCAAACACAATTCACCTATACATGCCATTATAACCATGACTCAAAATATCAAAATCTATCGATATAATCATTGGATAGTGTGATAGGTCTTCGACGAGCTTCCAAATCGATCGAGCTTCTGATAATCTATAAAACATAGGAAAGAAACACAAAGTAAGCATATAATGCTTTGTAAGTTCGTAAACCATGAACAATGCTTACCGTTTCAATGCATAAGCTTAAAAATAAACAAGAATCAATCCAACATAGCTTGGCACAAGCCTAAGCATCATCAGCAACACAAGTTAGTGATTAAACACATAAATTAACAATATCATCACATGGTAAGGTAATTTTCATGAACATAATACATATGAACTCATACTTTTCATATCACGGCTATACAAACTTGATCATCAATACTTCATACCTTTCCATAATTCCATAGTGAAATCAATTGAAACCCTTACCGGTTCATCCCTTTTCATACCTGTTGAATCACTTACAATAATATCAGATACACGGGAAGCTCTCACATAGGATGCTAGCACATGGTCTAAACCATTCCTTTTCTTTTCCTTTACGTAAATGTACAAGCTGACAGTCGAAACGTAGCTACACAATGCCGCTCACACAAGCTGATGAGTATTCGTAAGAAATGCCAGAACTCAACCATCAGTAGGAAATTCAATACCAGCACCCAAAACATTGTAACTCTAATGACATGTCATTTGTATCCTATATATTCCTAAGGTTCAAACGGGGTTCAATAGTCATTGTATCGTCGTTGAATTTTCCATCGTGACATGATATGACAAATAATGTAATAGCATCTAAATCAAATACATTAAAATACTATTTAAACATACAAACTTACCTCGATCACAAAATGATGAAATAGGATTTACTAGTCCGAGACTTTATCTTTCCCTTGATCTAAATCCGCACGAGGCTTAACTTGATCTAAATAATAAAATTTAATCCATTCAATAATCATTCTATTCAATTCAATCCAAAAATCATATTTTTGTAAAACTACGCTTTTGCCCCTAATGTTTTGATTTCTTTACATTTTAGTCATTAAGCTCGTAAATTGAAATTCAAGCAAATTTATCCCTAACCCAAGCAGGCCGAATTCCATATATGTCCATATCAACTCAAATAATTCATTATTTCACAATTTTCACCATGAATATGTAAGATCCCTTACTCGTATCCAACGCTAGAATAGGGTACGAGGCATTACCGGACTTATACAAAAGCAGACATACAAAAATAAGACATAAATTTCCATCCAAATTTAAAAATTTTCATAATCATTCATATCATCCCTAAAATGAGCCTATGAGGCCCAAAACATACATTGGAAGCGGTTTGGGACTAAACCGAGAACTTTGGAAAATTTCACAACACTTAGAAAAATTTTCATATTTTAAGAGCCACACGCCTGTGTGGCTTGGGACATGCCCATGTGGGAAGACCGTGTGATAACACACATCCATGTCCCTAACCCGTGTAACTCTCTGCTTGTCACCCAAGAACAAATTGAAGACACACGGCCAAGTGACACGCCCGTGTGCTAGGTTGTGTGGTCAATTTAATTTTTATAATTTTTCATAAAATAGGTACAGACTTCACACGCCCAGGGCACACGCCCGTGCCTGAGGCTGTGTGCTTAATTCTGAGCATTCTATTTTGCAACAATTAAGGTGCAGGGGACACACGACTGGAACACATGCCCATGGGGCAAGCCATGTGTCACACACGCCCTAGACACAAGCTCGTATGTGTACCCATGTGCACAAAAACAAGGCTATTTACCAAGCCATTTTGTCACCCTTCCACGTACACACCTACACAACAAAACATAATACCAATCCAAGTAATTATATTCAACCAATTCAGCCAAAAACAAGACATCCAAACATCATTCACATGCTACCATTTATCACATATAAATATCACATACTAATCAACTTAAACCATGCAAATTTCCATATCCTGAAAACATCATTATACGCATATATACTTGAACCAATATTAGCCAATACCATATGACCGTTTACAAAATGAATTATCAACCAATATTGGCCAACACATTAGGCCAATTCAATTATGACACATAACAAAATAATCAAGTCCCTATACATGCCATAACTCAAAATGTCAAATTCATTGGTACCCAAAATAATCAGTAGATAGTGTGATGGAGTCTCTGACGATCCCTGAATCTGAGCTAGCTTGGTGACACTATAAGACAAGGGAGAAGAAAGAGGAGTAAGCTTTAAAGCTTAGTAAGTTCCCATGCAAATAATAGGCACCATAAACACACATTTAATGTATAGTTAACATGATGATAATTGGTATAAATGTGATTAAGATCTTATAATCATAACTGACTCAATCATAACCTTACCGAGGGTTCATCACATAACGAGCTTATTTCGTTTGAGTTTTATGTACATACCTGAGTCATCTCGAATGGGATTTACACACAATTCATCTTTGGCATACTCGTTAAATTACTAGTTGAACCACTTGGATTACTAAAGGATACTCGAGAGTCCCGTACACACGGTACCATACCAATGCCATATCTCAGATATGGTCTTACATGTAATATCGTATCAATGCCAATAGCCAACTATGGTGGTACACGAAATCTCATATTGATGCCATATCCCAGATATGGTCTTACACAGAGACTTAGTAACCTTAATGTCATGACATTTGTATCCTATCTATTCCTATGGTTCAACCTGGATTTTTCTCTTGTCACAACTTTGTCGAACATGGTCAATGGTAAATCATAATTCATACGATAGTAAAGTATTTAAAACATGATTAAAATAATGCATTATTTACAAAAGAACTTACTTCGGTACAAAATAGTAGAAATATGACCTACTTGTTAAAAACTTTATTTTCTCCCGTTCTAGGTTTGAACCTCATTTCTCTTGATTTAGAATAGTAAATTACACTTATTTATTATACAAATTACTCAATTCAGTTAAAAAATCACATTATGGTAAAATTAAGTTTTTGTCCCTAAACTTTGACATTTTTACACTTTGGTCCCTAGGCTCGTAAATTGAAATTGATTCAATTTCTTCGATTCCCAAGCCAAGTCGAACCTTTTTTATACTTATAATAGCCCAAAATTTTCATTTAATCACACTTTTACACATATTTTATAACCTTTTTACAAATTGGTCCTTTTGACATTTTCATCAAAAATCACCTAGCAAAAGTTGTTTATCATACATGAAACACACATTTCTACCATTAGACATCAAAATACAGACATATCTAACATGGGTCAAGCTCTAGACCTTAATAATTTCTCAAATTAATGGTAGAAATAGATAGATTGAGTGATAACAACGTCAAAAATGTAAAAAATATTAAAAACGAGCAAGAACGAACTTACAATCGAGCTTGAAAGTGGCCAAACCCTAGCTATGGCTTCTCTTCTAGTTTTTGGCAAAAGCATGAAGAAGATGGACTAAATTTTGGCTTGATTTTTGCTTTTTAATTCTTTCAATTACTAATTGACCAAATTGCCCTTTTCTCAAAACACTAACATTTCTCTTACCTCATGTGTATTTTTGTCCAGCTTAAAGTAAATTGGTATAATTACCATCTAAGGACCTTCAATTTAAAATTTCATAACAATTAGACACCTCTAGCACGTAGAACTCAACTTTTGTACTTTTTACAATTTTGTGCTTTTTGCTAAATTGAGAGCTCAAACGTCAAAATTTTCGAATGAATTTTTCACGAAATCATTCCATAAAACTGTAGACCATGAAAATGTAATAAAAACAAGTTTTTCTACATCAAATTCGTGGTCCTGAAACCACTATTCTGACTAGGCCCAAAATCGGGCTATTACAACTCTCCCCACTTTAGGGATTTTCGTCCCCGAAAATCTTACCAGAAAATAAGTTTGGGTACTATTTTCTCATAGCCTTCTCGGGTTCCCACGTAGCCTCTTCAACCCCATGTTGCTGTCATAACACTTTCACTAGGGCTATACTCTTATTTCTCAACTGTTTAACTTCCTGAGCTAAGATCTTGATCGGTTCTTCACCATACGTCATATCCGATAGAATATCAATCTCTGATGGAGAAATCACATGTGAGGGATCTTATCGATAACGGCGTAACATCGACACATGAAACGTATTATGTATCCTTTCTAACTCTATCGGTAAAGCTAACCGATATGCCACTGGCCCTATTCTTTCAATAACCTCATACGGCCCAATGAAACGTGGACTCAACTTGTAACACCCCTAACCCATATTCGTCGCTGAAATAGGGTTACGAGGTATTCCCAATCATCACAACATAAAACATACATTTTCACATACACATCAATCAAATATAATCTCAATGTCCCTCATAAGGCTTTACGAGACCTTAAAACATGTTTAAAAATGGTTCAGGACTAAACCGATAACATTTGCAAACTTTAAGAAACTTAGAAAATTTTCATATATTTAAGGGTCACACACCCGTGTGAACAGGCCGTGTGCCTCACACAATCACCAGACACACCCGTGTCACAGGTCATGTAAAAACAGGGCATACATACTGATTTGCACCACACGATCGGAGACACGTCCGTGTGCCTTGGCCGTGGGAAAACTGGAGGGGTTACTGACTTGGGTCACACGGCCGACCACACACCCATGTGCCAGCCCGTGTGTCACACACGGCCAGTAAACACACCCGTGTGTCTAAGCCATGTCAAAACTATAAGGTATACTGCCTTAATTCAAAAGGGTACACCAAGGGACACTTGGCCGTGTAACATGACCGTGTGTCGTACACGGCTGAGACACACGCCCGTGTCTCTGCTCGAGTGGACAAAAATAGGCCATTTGTAAAGCCAATTTGCCACCCTTTTCTCATGTACACATAGCAACCAAATTGGTACCGTTTCAACACATATATAAGCAACCAAAACATGCTATTCCAAATACATATTATGCCATCTATTCTCAACCATTTCAACTACTAAATTCCACATTTAAAACATACCAAATCATTATGCCAAAATCATCAAAGCATACATAAGTACTTTCCTTATCAACTTATCAACTATTTCACATCACAAAACATACCATATCATCATCTTAAAATCAAACCACAATATACCATCTTCCAAACAATAATACTTTAACTTACAACTATCCAAAAGAACAACCATATAACCATACCAAACAAGCCATCACATAAGGCATTATATACATCACATATATCACTTATCAAACACATAATTTAAGCCAACTTAAATGGCCAAATACATGCCAACATTTACAAGCCAAATCTCATGGCTCAAAATCATAACTCAAAACATATCAAGATAACACTAGCCTATACATGCCATATATCATATATACAAAGCTCCAAAAGTACCAACAAGATGATCGATTGTGTGATGACGCTTTCCGATGATTCCCGAGTCCAAGTTAGCTTTAGTTATTTATAAAACAATGAAAAAAATACAAAGTAAGCTTTAAAAGCTTAATAAGCCATATACAAATATATCATCTCATGTATCAAAATCATTTTCATCAATTAAGCAAGATATGAATAAGCACATCTAAATATGCATTCAAATTCATAAACCTTTTTCATGATACACATATTCAATATCATAATCGAATTCATTAAATACTTCCCTTTTTAATACTCGTATGAATCTTGTACGTACCTGAGTCACTTAACTCATTCACACGTCTTTCTCGACTTGACTTTTCTCGTTGAACCGTTCAGAACCATTAAGGATACTCGGCAATCACATATAGCTCATATAATGCTATATCCCAGATATGGTATTACATGTTACCAAATATCGAAGCCACTGTGGGTCTTACATGTAATCGATTAACGATTCTAATGTTCCAGACATGGTCTTATACGTAATCACAATACAATGCCAATGTCCCAGACATGGTTGTACATGTTGTAATAGCCTGATTTTAGGCCTAGTCAGAATAGTAGTTTAGGGACCACAAATTCGACGTAAGAAAATTTTTTTATTATTATATTTTTATGGTCTACGATTTCACAAAATAATTTTACGAAAATTTCATTCAAAAATTTAAACGTTTGGCCACTCAATTTAGTCAAAAGGACTAAATTGTAAAAAGTACAAAAGTTGAGTTCTATATGCTAGAGGTGTCCAATAGTTATGAAATTTTAAATTGGAGGTCCTGAAATGGTAATTAGACCATTTGATAATTTTTTGGACAAAAGTGGATATGAAATAGATGAAATAAAATAATTTTAAGTTAGGGGCATTTTGGTCATTTGGTAATTAAAAGAATTAAAAAGCCAAAATCAAAGCAAAATTGTGTCCATCTTCAAGCTATGGTTGAATTTCACAAGGAGAAACCATGTCTAGGGTTTTTCAAGCTTTCAAGCTCAATTGTAAGTCCGTTCTAGCCCCGTTTTTAATGTTCTTTACATTTTTTAGATCCTCGTAGCTTGATTTAGCTATTTCCACCATTATTTTGAGCTACGGTTTGTGTTTAAAAATTCAACCATGGATGAAATGCATGTGTTTGATGTTTAATGGTAGAATATGAATGCTCGGTGTGTAATAAACGACTTTTACTAAGTAATTTTCGGTGAAATTGTCAAGGACTAGTTTGTAAAAAGTTGTAAAATGTGTGTAAGTGTGTGAATAAATGGAAATTGTGGATTGCTATAGTTATGAAATGGTTCAGATAGGCTTAAAATACAAGAAAATTGAATAAAAATCATTTTACGAGCCTAGGGGAAAAAGTGTAAATATGACAAAGTTTAGGGGCAAAAATGTAAATTTTGCCAAAATGTTAATTTAGGCTAATTTGAGTAGTAGGATGAATAAATCAGTTAAATGTGTTATTATAGATCAAGGAAAATGAGATTCAGACTTAGAACGAGAGGGAAACAAAGAATATGATGAATAAGTCCTTTTCACCAATTGTACTACCGATGTAAGTTTGTATGTAAATAATATATCGTTTTTACTTATGTTTTAATATTTTGTTATTATATAGAAGGTGGTTGCATATTGAATGACCACTTGATGTAAATTATGAATTGAAACAGATTATGGATGAATTGATAAAATGTTGAAAAGTGAGGAATTTCCCTGTTGGACCTTCGGAATAGAAAAGATACGAATGATCCGATGTGAGAACACATGTGTAGTACTATGTGCAAGCTACTATGTGTTTAAGATGGTTCTAGGTCACGTGTGTAGTACTAAGTGCAGGCTACTATGTGTATCGGATGGTTAGGTCGCATGTATAGTACTAAGTACAGGCTACTATGCGTACCCGATAGCTTCGATCACATGTGTAGTACTAAGTGGAGGCCGTTATGTGTAAGAGACGGTTTTGGTCACAGATGTAGTACTAACTGCAGGCTACTATGCGCACCAGATAGCTTCGGTTACAAGGGTGGTAATATGTGCAGGCCACCGCATATCTATTATTATTCCAATGAGTTCAACGTTAAATTGACTAAGTGAAAATACATGTGATCATGTAATGATTAAGTGTAAATGAATATGACTATGTGATGAATAAATGCAGGTATATGTGTGTGAAAATTGATGAGCAATGTGCTCGATAGTTGATCGTACTTTCGGTAAGATGAAATGGAGTAAGTGAGATTATGCAAGAGTGAAATTTGTAATAAAACAGTTTTGGACAGCAACAATTGTGTGAATTTGAAAAATCACCAAAAATGGTCGAAATCGAATTAGAAGTTGAAAAAGAGATGAAATTAAATCTTGATGAGTCTATTTTCACAAGAAACGGTGAAGCAAAAGAATTTCTCATTCTGTGATATTTGAATTTTTGTGACACAAGGCAGAATGATTTTGGAATCCCCTGTTCTAACTTGGGAAACTCATTAAAAATTGTAAAAATATAATTACGAGCTATAATTTATATTTTTAAAATACTTAATGAGTCTATTTTCAAAAGAAATAAATGGAACATCATCCGAATCCCATATAAGTAGATAATTAATTTTTAATGAAGAGGGGTTGAAACTGTCATACAGTGAAATAGGGGAGACTTTAAAGAATAAAATGTACTTATTGGCTAGACCAAAAATTCTGAAAATTTTATGGTATGAAGATATGTGAGTATAGTTTCAGGGAAAATTAGCGGATCTTAATTTGAAGTTCCATAGCTCAAGATATAAATAATTTAGTGACTATGACACGAGTAGACAGCTTGAGGTGAACATGAATAAATAGTGGAACTATGTACAATTATGATTGTATTATCTTGAGAACATATTGTGAAGATTTATAAAAGCCTGTTAATAAATCACTTATTATTTACATACCTACTTACTAAGCGATAATTCTTACCCCCTTCCTTTCCTTTTTCCTATAGTGTCACAGATGCTAGCTCAAGTTGTAGGTGTCGGAGATTCTATCACACTAACAAATTGATTGGTATAGTATCAACGATCTTCGCGTATATTTAAGTTTATGGCATGTATAGGGACTTGATTATGTGTGTATATGTTATTATGAGTTGGCCTAAAATGTTGGCCTATAATATTTGATAGTTCATTTTGTATAAGGCCATTGAGGATGGCTAATATTAGTTAAGTTATATTTTTATTATGTTGTATTTTGTGGATGTGCAAGCTTGCATTACTTGGTTGAATGAGTGTGCGATGATTAATTATGGAAAGTGAAGCATGTGAAGGGTTGTGTGAAGAACACGGCCTTGTACATGAGCATATACCCCTATTTTCAAGAAATTTTCTAATATTTTCCAAAGTTCACGGTTTAGCCCTGGACCACTTCCAAAGTATGTATTGGGCCTCGTAGGCCCGTATTAGGGATGGTATGCATGTGTATGAATGATTTTAAATTTAATGAAATTTTATGACTCAGTTTAATACGTTTACAAGCATATGTGCTCTGGTAATGCCTCGTACCCTCTTCCGGTGTCGAATACGGGTATGGGGTGTTACATTTAGTGGTATCAGAGCTATGGTTTAGTTGTTTCTTAGACTAATGTAGTGTATACGAGTCTAGCTATACATGCCATAAGTGAAATGTGATAGTGTGATATCTCCCGACTCCGATGAGATTTGTTTTGGTTAAAGCAGTGATGCTTTCCAACCGAGCTACCATCGATAATGCTAAAACGGGATAAGTAAGTTCATATAACTTAGTGAATATATTGATATTCTTGAATTGATCTTTGTTATTTGTGATGATATGCATGTATTAATGGATACAATACAATGGATTAACCAAAAGTTAAGGAATATGAATAAAATGTTATCGTTCTGATTGAACATTGCATTTCGATAAATCTGAGTGACTTTTTGCAGTGAATAACATGAAAAATTTATTTGAGATGAGCTTATTACGATTGGTTGATATTTATATGTGATAATGCTGAGTGTGTTACTAAGATATTTGAAAATGTGTTCACAATTAGTAGAAACCGAGAGATGTATTAATCAGAGTATATGATATTATGTTGATGTTAAATGCTATATTGTATATATGTATGTATGAGAGTCAAAACTTTAAAGGCTTTACAATCTTCACCCCCTTACCGATATAGTGTCATATAACGAAGTTCACGAGATTTACATTAAATAAGCTCACAAGTGGGGAACTAAAGAGTTCAGTGGTTGAATAATTAATAATGTGATCAGAGATGGGAATGACTTAGCGAGTAAAAATGATTATGAGAGAGGTATCAGATTATTCTAAAGATTATTTGGAATGTACAATGCCACGATTAGAGAAGAAGTTAATCTCGGCTAATCGACTCATTCAGGTATGATGTCTAAAGACTGTACTTACTAGAATTCTTCTGAATTGATTTTTGTTAATGAATGAAATATTATGGGATTAATAATGACAGAATTAGTCTGAGGAATGATGTTTGAATTGTAAAGATATTTGAGTATGATAGCTACAGTTGAGTAATTTATGACTATCTATTCTGGGTATTCTATGTATTCTTACATTCTTAGAGGTATTTATGGTTGCTTCTTTTCTAATGAAAGCATTGTTGGTCTGATTAATTTCTGATTGGTATTCTTCTATCTTCCATTAGTATTCTTCTATCTTCCATTTGTATCCTATTCCGTTACATCAGAGATAAAGAGTTGACGAATGTATGAACAATGTTTCTTTTCCTTTTGGTCTTCTCTGAGGAATTGTCAAGATCCCTATTATTTCATAAGAGTAGTATTCTTGGACATTCAGTATGGTCCTGTATCTCAGATTTCATTATCTTGGTTTTCTTATTATCCTTATTGTTTAATTTATTAAGTATGGCTTATCTTTGAAGTCGATATCGACAAAAGTGTGGATTATGATAGTCAAGATCAAATTATATATTGATTTTCTTTCCTCTGGTAATTTTGATTATTATCAGTAAGTTCAAGCAGGATGTTATGTTTCATCTGAGTTAATATAGTTAGTAAATATCTGTGACTGGTATGTTGAAAGAATTATGAAAGATTGCATGTTTGAACTGTCCTAACAACATGAAGAAATGAGCATTTTGTTATGTTATTATTTGATATTCAAAATCAACTTGGTTGTTTTTATCAAAGTGAATTGGTCAGTTGAAATGTGATTGAATTACATGTAGTTAAAGCATCCTTAGTTATGGTAATAAATTTTGTGCATTTATGAGTATATTAATGGACAGTCTGAATGAAGGATTGATATTCTAGAAAGTATGATACCGAGGTACACCTATTAGATTTGTTCTAATATGATGATATTATTATGAGTTAAAGCTGTTCTAAATGATATGGTTATCACATTTACGAAAATTCAGATGGTCTGTGCATGTTAGCAAAGTTGAAAACAGTTGAAGATACTATTAACCGAAGCTTTGGTTCTGAGTTCTGTTTGAATTGAATAATGGATTCATGATTTTTCAGTGATGTACTATTGAACGGATTGGAATGTGTTTTATTATTAGAATGTAAAGTGATGGTTCATGTTTTCATACGGTTAATGTCACATGTTCCTTGATTTCAAGGAGTCGAATGTCATAGAAAGATCTAAAGTTAAGATAGTGTTAAAGACTTGAGCTATTGAATGATCGCGAGTAGTTATTGATTAATCTCTGGGAAAGCAGATACAGTCACAAATGTTATCCGATTGTGATTGATCGTTCGTGTACAGATTTCTTGTTTAAAAAACTAGCCGAGTAAGATTTTTCTGGGATTATTCGATTATGCAAAGTATCAGTCTCCATTATTTCAGATTGAGATCCGAGGGCTAAATCCCAATTATGGAAAGAGCTACTGAAAACTATGAATAGGCAGTTGCATCTTGGAACGGTAATACACCTGTAAATCGATGGTAAGTTTGAGAGAGTAATTCAAAACTTTGACGATATACTCTGACACGATGTGTTAAAGTTTAAAGGTGACTAGAAAGAGATACGAGGTTGATTTGATTTGTGATTCTGAGAAATTAGTGGAAGTGAGTCATGAGAGTTGAAAGCAATTTCTTCTGGTAAGATTTTCGGGGACGAAAATCCCTAAAGGGACAGAGTTGTAACAGCTCGATTTTAGACCTAGTTGGAACAGTGGTTTCGAGACCACAAATTCGACGTAAGAAATTTTTTTATTTTTATTATATTTTCATGGTCTACGATTTCACGAAATGATTTTGTGAAAATTTCGTTCGAAAATTTTAACGTTTGGCCACTAAATTTAGTCAAAAGGACTAAATTGTAAAAAGTGCAAAAGTTGAGTTCTACATGCTAGAGGTGTCCAATAGTTATGAAATTTTAAATTGGAGGTCCTTAAATGGAAATTATACCATTTGATAATTTTTTGGACAAAAATAGACATGAAATAGGTGAAATAGAATATTTTTAAGTTAGGGACATTTCGGTCATTTAGTAATTAAAAGAATCAAAAAGCCAAAATCAAAGAAAAATTGTGTCCATCTTCAAGCTATGGCCGAATTTCACAAGGGGAAACCATGGCTAGGGTTTTTCAAGCTTCCAAGCTCGATTGTAAGTCCGTTCTAGCCTCGTTTTTAATGTTCTTTACATTTTTAAGATCCTTGTAGCTCAATTTAGCTATTTCCACCATTATTTTGAGCTAGGGTTTGTGTTTAAAAATTAAACCATGGATGTTATGCATGTTTTTTGATGTTTAATGGTAGAATATGAATGCTCGGTGTGTAATAAATGACTTTTACTAAGTGATTTTCGGTGAAATTGTCAAAAAGGACTAGTTTGTAAAAAGTTGTAAAATGTGTGTAAGTGCATGAATAAATGGAAATTGTGGACTGCTATAGTTATGAAAATGGTTCGGCTAGGCTTAAAATAGAAGGAAATTGAATAAAAATCATTTTACGAGCCTAGGGGAAAAAGTGTAAATATGATAAAGTTTAGGGGAAAAAATGTAAATTTTGCCAAAATCTGAATTTAGGCTAATTTGAGTAGTAGGATGAATAAATGAGTTAAATGTGCTGTTATAGATCAAGAAAAACGAGATTCGGACTTAGAACGGGAGGGAAATAAAGAATATGACGAATAAGTCCTTTTCACCAATTGTACTACCGATGTAAGTTTGTATGTAAATAATTTATCATTTTTACTTATGTTATAATATTTTGTTATTATATGAAAGGTGGTTGCATATTGATTGATCACTTGATGTAAATTATGAATTGAAATTGATTATGGATGAATTGATAAAATGTTGAAAAGTGAGGAATTTCCCGGTTGGACCTTCAGAATAGAAAAGATACGAATGATCTGATGTGAGAACACATGTGTCGTACTATGTACAGGAAACTATGTCTTTGAGATGGTTTTAGGTCACGTGTGTAGTACTAAGTGTAGGCTACTACGTGTACCGGATGGTTAGGTCGCATGTGTAGTACTAAGTGTAGGCTACTATGCATACCCGATAGCTTCGATCACATGTGTGGTACTAAGTGCAGGCCACTATGTGTAAGAGACGGTTTTCGTCATAGATGTAGTACTAAGTGCAAGCTACTATGTGCACCAGGTAGCTTCAATTACAAGGGTGGTAATATGTGCAGGCCACCGCATATTTGTTATTATTCCGATGAGTTCAATGAGAAATTGACTAAGTGAAAATACACGTGATCATGTAATGATTAAGTGTAAATGAATATGAATATGTGATGAATAAGTGTAGGTATATGTGTGTGAAAATTGATGAGTAATGTGCTCGATAGTTGATCGAACTTTCGGTAAGATGAAATGGAGTAAGTGAAATTTGTAATAAAACAGTTTTGGACAGCAACAATTGTGTGACTTTGAAAAATCACCAAAAATGGTGGAAATCGAATTAGAGGTTGAAAAAAGATATGAAATTAAAGCTTAATGAGTCTATTTTTGCATAAAATAGTCTATTTTTACATAAAAGAAATGATGAACGTAAAAGAATTTCATATTTTGTGATATTTAAATTTTTGTGAGAAAGGGTCAGAATGATTTTGGAATCCCCTATTCTTAATTGGAAAACTAATTAAAAATTGTAAAAATATAATTATGGGTTATAATTTATATGTTTAAATCCTTAATAAGTCTATTTTCAAAAGAAACAAACACGAACATCATTCAAATTTCATATGAGAAGATAATTAATTTTTAGTGAAGAGGGGTCGGAACTATCAGACAGCAAAATAGGGGAGAATTTAAAGAATAAATTGTACTTATTGGATAAACCAAAAATTCTGAAAATCTTATGGTAAGAGGATATGTGAGTCTAGTTTTAGGGAAAATTAACAGATCTTAATTTAGAGTTTTTAGCTCATGATATAAATAATTTAGTGACTGTGACTCGAGTAGACAGCCTGAGATGAACATGAATAAATAGTGGAACTATGTACAATTATGATTGTATTATCTTAAGAACATATTGTGAAGATTTATAAAAGCCTGTTAATAAATCACTTATTATTTACATACCTACTTACTAAGTGATAATGCTTACCCCCCTTCCTTTCCTTTTTCCTATAGTGTCACAGATGCTAGCTCGAGTTGGAGGTCGTCAGAGATTCTATCACACTAACAAGTTATTGATTGGTATATTATCAACGATCTTCAAGTATTTTTAAGTCTATGGCATGTATAGGGACTTGATTATGTATGTATATGTTATTATGAGTTGGCCTATAATATTTAATAGTTCATTTTGTATAAGGCCATTGAGGATGGCTAATATTAGTTATGTTATATGTTTATGATGTTGTATTTTGTGGATGTGCAAGCTTGCATGACTTGGTTGAATGAGTGTGTGATGATTAATTATGGAAAGTGAAGCATGTGAAGGGTTGTGTGAAGAACATGGCCTTGGACACGGGCGTATACCCCTATGTTCAAGAAATTTTCTAATGTTTTCCAAAGTTCAAGGTTTAGTCCCAGACCACTTCCAAAGTATGTATTGGGCCTCGTAGGCCCGTATAAGGGACAACATGCATGTGTATGAATGATTTTAAATTGAATGAAATTTTATGACTTAGTTTAATACGTTTACAAGCGTATGTGTTTTGGTAATGCCTCGTACCCTATTCCGGCGTCGAATACGGGTATGGGGTGTTACACATGTAATCACATCTCGGTAACCAAATGTCATGGCATTCGTATCCTATACTATTCTTAAGATTCGTACGGGACTTTTGGATGTCGTAACTCTGTCGATTCTTACTCGTAATTGCTTGTTCAACATTCATAACATTTCAATGACAAATAAACACATTTAATTCAATGTAAAGACATTTATTTGCATATGAACTTACCTCGTAGTCGGAATAGAGGGACCAGATCGACTATTCAATAACTTTCAATTTCCCTTAATCTAAACCCGATTTCTGTCGTTATTGATCTAAACACATTCAAAATTAACTCATTTATTTACCAAACCATTCAATTTAGTCCACAAACACATATTTGGCCATTTTTGTACTTTAGCCCCTAAAGTTCCACATTTATTCAATTTAGTCCTTATTTTGCAAAAACACAAATTACACAAAATTTAATAAAGCCCATGCTTAGCCGAATTCTCTATAGGTCCTTAGCAGCCCAGATTTTTCATCTATTCACAAATTAACCCCTCAATTTACACTTTTCTCAATTTAAACCCTAATATGCATTTTTACTCAAAATCACTTAAAAAAACATGTATATCAAACACCAAGCTTTCATATTTCACCTTCAAACATCCAAAAACACATGAATTCATCAATGGAAACTTTCAAAATCATCAACACTTTCAAAAATTGAGGCATGGGCTAGCTAGTACTTAAAACAACGATCACAAAAACATAGAAATCATAAAAAAGGGATCAAAATCGTACCTTAATCAAGCATAGCAATGGCCGAACCCTTAAAACATGAAAATAAATTCTTCCTTCTTCAGTTTTCGGCCAAGTATGATAAAAGATGATAGAAAATTTGGTTTTGTTTTAATTTTATTAACTTAATAACCAAATTACCATTTTATCCATTAATTAAAACATTATAAATCACATAATTCAAGGCCATTTATGTCCATCTCCACTATCAATGGACTAATTACAACATAAGGACCTCACATTTAATAAGCCATGTTAATTAAGCACTTTTAACTTAAAGCATGCTACTTTTGCATTTTATGTGAGTAAGTCCTTTTCTCAAATTTATCACTTAAACAATAAAATTAGCTCACAAAATTTTCACACATACATATTAACATGCTATAAACACCAAAAATAATATTAAAAAAATTTTCTAACCTCGAATTTGTGGTTTCGAAACCATTGTTCTGATTTAGCTAAAATCGGACTGTTACACATCTTGCCTTTACGGCCAAATCTCAGAATCTTCTTCTACAGAGATACTTTCAGAAATACTTTATCACCGATCTAAAATTCAATCTCTTTTCTTTTCTAATTCGTGTATGAATTCTGTCGATCTGAAGCTGCTTTTAAATAGCTACGAATTACTTTCACTTTTTCTTAAGTTTCTCTAACCAAATCAACCCCATGAATCTATTTCTCACTAAGCTCGGTCCAATACAAAGGCGTTTGGCACTTGCAGCCATACAATGCCTCAGAGGGTGCCATCTTTATACTCGACTGAAAACTGTTGTTATAAGCAAATTCGACCAATGGTAGATATTTTTCCCAACTACCCTCGAATTCTAAAACACAACATCAGAGCATATCTTTGAGAATCTAAATTACTCTCTCAGTCTGACCATCGGTTTGCAAACGAAATGCGATACTAAAGTTCAACTTTGTGCCCAAAGCCTCTTGTCACTTCTCCCAAAATCTCGAAGTGAACCTCGAATCTCAATCTGAAATGATAGACATAGGCACTCCGTGCAATCTCAAAATCTCCAAAATGTACAATTCGGCTAACTTATCAAGTGAGTAGTCAGTACATACTAGAATAAAGTGAGCCAATTTCGTTAATCTATCAACAACAACCCAGACGACATCTTTCTTTTTCGAAGTCAAAGGCAAACCCGTTACGAAGTCCATCATAATTCTATCCCATTTCCACTCGGGTACCATCACTGGCTGAAGTAAGCCCGAGGGCACTTGGTGTTCAGCTTTAACTTGTTGACAAATCAAGCACTTCAAAACAAACTTTGAAATATCCCGTTTCATACCTGACCACAAATACAATTTCTTCAAATCATTATACATTTTTGTCCTACCCGGATGCACAGATAAACAACCATTATGTGCTTCATGAAGAATTTTCTGAATAGGTTCATCATTTTTCGGTACACAAATTCTGTCTCGAAACATCAAACAATCATCGGATTCGATATGAAAATTTGAGTCACTACCCGATTCACAATGAACTCTTTTGGCTTGAAAATCACTGTCACATTTTTTAGCTTCAAGAATTTGATGAAGAAACAATGGTATAGCACTCAACTCGGCTAGGATCGAACCATTATCGGACAAGGTCAACTGTGTATTCATCACTCCCAAAGCAAATAGAGACTTTCTACTCAATGCATCTGCGACTACATTTGCCTTGCTTGGGTGATAATCAATTACTAGCTAGTAATCCTTCAGTAACTCAAGCCATCTCCATTGCTGCAAGTTCAAATATTTCTGAGTCATCAACTATTTTAAACTCTTATGATCAGTAAAGATATGTCATCTCTCACCGTACAAATGATGTCTCCAAATTTTTAAAGCAAACATAATGGTGACTAATTCCAAACCATGCATTGAATAATTCTTCTTGTACGGTTTCAATTGTCTCGAGGCATAAGCTATCACTTTGCCCTCTTGCATTAACACACATCCTAATCCATTCAATGAAGCGTCACTATAAATTACAAATTCCTTTCCCGGTTCAGGTTGTACTAGAACCGGTGCCTCAGTCACTAATGCTTTCAACTTCTCAAAACTTTGCTGACATTTTTTGGACCATTCAAACTTAACATCTTTTTGCAAAAACTTGGTCAATGGAGAAGCGATCATCGAAAATCCTTTGACAAATCGTCAGTAATAACTGGCTAAGCCCAAAAAGCTTCTAACTTCAAATACATTTCTCGGCGGTTTCCAATCAACAATTGCTGAAATTTTACTTGGATCAACCTGAATACCATCACCTGAAACTACATGTCCTAAAAATCCAACTTCTCAGAGCCTAAACTCACTTTTACTGAATTTAACAAACAACTGCTTATCTTTCAAAGTCTGTAATACAGTCCTCAAGTGCTTGGCATGCTCGAACTCGTCTCGAGAATAAATCAGAATGTTGTCGATAAACACAACCACAAATTTGTCCAAATACGGTCTAAAGATCCGATTCATTAAGTCCATAAAAACAACAGGTGCATTTGTTAATCCAAAAGGCATAACAAGAAATTCATAGTGCTCATACCTTGTCCTAAAAGTGGTCTTAGGCACATCCGCCTCTTTAACTCTCAACTGTTAGTAGCTTGATCTTAAATCAATCTTTGAGAATACTGTTGCTCCTCTAAACTGATTGAACAAGTTAGCAATCCTCGGTAAAGGATATTTGGTCACCTTGTTGAGCTGACGGTAGTCAATACAAAGCCTCATGGATTCGTCTTTCTTCTTTACAAATAGCACGAGAGCACCCTAGGGAGAAAAACTCAATCTCGCAAAACCCTTATCTGTCAACTCTTGCAACTGAGCTTTTAATTCTTTCAATTCAGTTGGGGCTATCCTATACGGAGTAATAGATATCGGCAAGGTCCCTAGTACTAACTCAATACAAAACTCGACTTCTCTAACTGGTGGTAACCTGGGCAACTCTTCTGAGAACACATCTGGATATTCACAAACTATCAGCACTGATTCAATTTTCAATTCAGACACTTTTGTATTCAACACATAAGCAAGTTAAGCTTCACAACCTTTCCTTACATACTTTTGGGCAGACATCGAAGAAATCACAACAAGTAACTCACCCGATTCATCTGAATCAATCCAAATAATTTCACCATTTTCACATTTTAATTCAATAATCTTTCTTTTATAGTTCACTACGACATCATGTACTGTTAACCAATCCATACCCAAAATAACATCGAATTCATCAAAAGCAAACAACATTAAATCAGCTGGAAAATAGTGACCTCGAATCATCAAGGGACAATTCTTGCAAACTCTATCAACTAATAGATGTTTGCCTAAGGGGTTTGACACTCTAATCACAAACTCAGTAAACTCAACAGGCAAGCTCTTACTGGTCACCAATTTCACACAAACATAAGAATGGGTAGATCCAGGATCAATCAATGCAACTACATTAGTATTATAGAGAGAAAAAGTACTAGTGATAACATCGAGAGATGTTGCTTCTTTGCGAGCATGGATGGCATAAGCTCTAGCAGGTGCTCAAGCTTCAGATCTCACAGCGGTGTCTTTCATCACAGCTTTACTACTAGTTCCATTTTTGTATTCCTTGGTGGCCTACCCCTATTAGTAGTATTACTCGGCCACATACTCCAAAATTTTTCTTTCTCAGCCATTTCAGCGCAATCTTGGATAAAATGCTCTTAAGTGCCACACTTGAAACAAGTCCAGTCATTCATTCCACACTCACAGGGATGACGTCTGCCACAATGCTGACATTCTGGTCTGTTAGGCCTCACATTACCCACACTTACCATTGAAGTGGCTTGAGATTTAAAACTCGAGTATTGCTTCCTGCGGTCTCTATGAGAATACCCAGCTGATACATTCGAGTAGGAATACATTTCTTTAGATTTCTTTGAATGAAATGGAAATGACTTATTCATCGATTTTTTTCCTTAAATCTTTAGCTTTACAATTAGCTTTCCTCTTTTCTTTATTCAACTCTTCGGTCTTACAAGCTCGCTTGACCACCGATACTGGTGTATTCCACCAGTGATATGCAGAATCTCTCAAAAGTGAGATGACACACTTTAAGCACTCATCTAGTGTGCAAGATTGCTCATCAAATACTTTGATAGAGTTTTTGAGCCAGAACTCGGCTCTCTCGGGATCATCATTCACATTACCTCTAAAATCTTCAACTCCGTGCTTTCGGATCTTATCAACCGGGGGCTTGTTCATTCTTACAAATTCCATACCTTGTGGAGCTACGAGAACCGGTCGAGGAATAGGTAGAGGTGGAGGAGGTTGGGCATCAAGATTTGTTCAAACAAACTTCGTATACCACTCATTCATCATGTGGAGAAAGGCTTCCCTACCCCCTTTTCCTTGACTAATCATTGGGGGTTTACTCTCAAATGGCGCTGCCCCTTGAGAAAGAGCCGGTGCATTACTTTCAACATCATCAGCCTTAGCTCGATTGGGAGTCATTGACTATATGAAAACACAATTTAAAATTGTCAGGAGTCATCACACTATCTCAGTTCATTTATGACATGTATAGCTAGACTCTTACACACACTAAGTTAGACCGAGAATTAACTAAATCGTAGCTCTGATACCATTAAATGTAACACCCCTTACTCGTATCTAACGCCGGAATAGGGTACGAGGCATTACCAGACTTATACAAAAGTAGTCATACAAAATCGAGACATAAATTTCCATCCAAATTTAAAACTTTTCATAATCATTCATATCGTCCCTAAAACGAGCCTATGAGGCCCAAAACATACATTGGAAGCGATTTAGGACTAAACCGAGAACTTTAGAAAATTTCATAAAACTTAGAAAATTTTTCATGTTTTAAGAGCCATACGCCCGCGTGGCTTGGGACACGCCCGTATGGGTAGGCCGTGCGATCATACATGCCCGTGTCCCTAACCCGTGTAACTCTCTGCTTGTCACCCAAGAGCAAATTGAAGACATATAGCCAAGTCACACGCCCGTGTGCTAGGTCGTGTGGTCGATTTAATTTTTATAATTTTTCATAAAATAGGTGCTGACTTTACATGCCCAGGGCACACGCCCATGCCTGAGGTCGTGTGCTCAATTTTGAGCATTCTGTTTTGCAACAATTAAGGTACAGGGGACACATGGATAAAACACACGCCTATGGCGCAAGTCGTGTGTTACACATGGCCTAGACACATGCCCGTGTGGACAAAAACAAGGCTATTTACCAAGCCATTTTGTCACCCTTCCATGCACACACCTACACAACAAAACATAACACCAATCCAAGAAATTATATTCAACAAATTCAGCCAAAAATAAGACATACCGTTTATCACATACAAACATCACATACTAATCAACTTAAACCATGCAAATTTCCACATCCATGAAAACATCATCATATGCATATATACTTAAACCAATATTAGCCAATAACATATGGCCATTTACAAAATGAATTATCAACCAATATAGGCCAACACATTACGCCAATTCAATTATGACACATAACAAAATAACCAAGTCCCTATACATGCCATAACTCAAAATGTCAAATTCATTGGTACTCAAAATAATCAGTAGATAGTGTGATGGAGTCTTAGACAGTCCCTGAATCTGAGCTAGCTTGGTGACACTATAAGACAAGGGAAAAGAAAGAGCAGAAAGCTTTAAAGCTTAGTAAGTTCCCATGCAAATAATACGCATCATTACACACATTTTAACATACAATTAACATGATGATAATTGGCATAAATGTGATTAAGATCTTATAATCATAACTTATTTAATCATAACCTTACCGAGGGTTCATCACATAACGAGCTCATTTCGTTTGAGTTTTAAGTACATATCTGAGTCATCTCGAATTGGATTTACACAAAATTAATCTTTGGCATACTCGTTAAATTAACAGTTGAACCACTTGGAATACTAAAGGATACTCGGGAGTCCCGTACACATGGTACCATACCAATGCCATATCCTAGATATGGTCTTACATGTAATCTCGTATCGATGCTAGTAGCCCAATTATAGTCTTACACGAAATCTCATATCGGTGCCATATCCCAGATATGGTCTTACACAAAATCTCATATTGATGCCATATCCCAGATATGGTCTTACACATAGACTTAGTAACCCTAATGTCATGACATTTGTATCCTATCTATTCCTAAGGTTCAACCGGGATTTCACTCTTATCGTAATTTTTTTGAACACACTCAATGGTCAATCATAATTCATAAAATAGTAAAGTATTTAAAGCATAATTAAAACAATGCATTATTTACATAAGAACCTACCTTAGTACAAAATAGTAGAAATAGGACCTACTCGTCAAACACCTTATTTTTCCCCCGTTCTAGGTCCGAACCTCATTTCTCTTGATATATAAGAGTAAATTTAACTCATCAATTATTCACATTACACAATTCAGTTCAAAAATCACATTACGGAAAAATTACATTTTTACACTTTGGTCCCTAGGCTCATAAATTGAAATAGATTTAATTTCATTGATTCCCAAGCCTAGTTGAACCTCTTTTATACTTATAATAGTCCACATTTTTCATTTAATCACACTTTTACACATATTTTATAACCTTTTTACAAATTGGTCCTTTTGACATTTTCATCAAAAATCACCTAGCAAAAGTTGTTTATCATACACCAAACACACATTTTCTACCATTAGACATCAAAATACATACATATCTAACATGGGTCAAACCCTAAACCTTAACCACTTCTCAAATTAATGGTAGAAATAGATCAAGTGATAACGACTTCAAAAATGTAAATAATATTAAAAACAGGGTAAGAACGGACTTACAATCGAGCTTGAAAGTGGCAAAACCCTAGCTATGGCTTATCTTCTAATTTTTGACACAAGCATGAAGGAGATGGACTAAAGTTTGGCTTGATTTTTCTTTTTAATTCCTTTAATTACTAAATGACCAAAATGGCCTTTTCTCAAAACACTAAAATTCTCTTACCTCATGTCTATTTTTGTCCAACTTAAAGTAAATTGGTCTAATTACCATCTAAGGACCTTCAATTTAAAATTTCATAACAATTAGAAACCTCTAGCATGTAGAACTCAACTTTTGCACTTTTTACAACTTAGTCCTTTTTGCTAAATTGAGTGCTCAAGCGTCAAAATTTTCGAACGAAATTTTCATGAAATCATTCTGTAAAATTTTAGACCATGAAAATGTAATAAAAATATGTTTTTCTACGTCAGATTCGTGGTCTCAAAACCACTATTCTAACTAGGCCCAAAATCATGTTGTTACAAAATATTTTACATTTCTCAATTAAATCCCTAATTGACATTTTTAAAAAAAATCACTTTACAAAAGTTGTTTATTTAACAACCAAGATTCATTTTCTTCCATCAAACATCAAAAGCCACCTGAATATATTCCTGGTAAAACCCTAGCATTTTAACAATTTTGTAAATTAGTCCCTAGGTTAGCTAGATTAAGCTACAACAACTTCAAAAACATAAAAATCATTAAAAACAGGACAAAATCACACTTACATGCACAAGAAGACTTGGTTGAATGCTCAAGAAACCTAAAATGGTGTTATTTCCCATTACAATTTCAAAAAAGAAGATGAATGAAAAGAGAAGTGAATTTTTTTTACTTAAGTTTGACTTTATTTATTAATTTACATATATAACCTTTGTTATAAAGCTTAAAACCACTTAATTAATGTCCATATTTGTCCACTCAATATAGTTATGGTCTAATTACAACATAAATCCCTCAACCATTTAATAGCATAACCATTAGACCCATTTAGCTTATAGAACGTAACTTTTTCACTTTTTACGATTTAGTCCTTTTTACTAAATTAAGCATGCAAACGATAAAATTTCCTAACGATATTTTTATATGACCTTTCTAACATACAATAAATATTAAATAATAATAAAATAAATATTTTCATGTCAAATTTGTGGTCCCGAAACCACTCTTCTAATTTCACTAAAAACGGGTTGTTACAACTCTCCCCCTAAAGGAATTTTCGTCCCCGAAAATCTTACCAGAAAAGAGGTTCGAGTATTGCACTTTCATAGATTCTTCCAACTTATAGGTGGCTTCTTCTAAACCATGTCAGTGCCAAAGGACTTTCACTAAAGCTATGCTTTTATTTCTCAATTCTTTAATCTCTCGGGCTATAATTCTGATCGGTTCTTTCCTGTACGTCATATTAGATTGAGTCTCAACATCGAATGGTAAGATAACATGTGAAGGGTCTGATCGGTATTATCGTAACATAGATACATGAAACACATTATGGATATTTTCTAACTCTGTTGATTTGAAGCTGCTTTCAAACTGTCTCAAATTACTTTTACCTTATTTTTTGTTTTGCGTACCAAATCAACCCTGTGGAGCTTTTTCTCATTGAGCTCAGCCTAATACAACAGAGTTAGGCATTTACGACCATACAAAGCTTCGTACGGTTCCATCTTTATGCTCGATTGATAACTGTTATTGTACATGAACTCAACTAACGATAGAAATTTCTCCCAATTGCTTTCGAACTCTAAATCACAACATTGAAGCATGTCTTCAAGTATTTGAATCATACTCTTAGACTGACCATCGGTCTGGGGATAAAACACAGCACTAAAATGCAAATGAGTACCTAGAGCCTCATGCAACTTGCTTCAAAATCGTGACGTAAACTGCGGATCTCTATCAGAAATAATAAAAATTGGTACCCCGTGTAATTTGACAATCTCAGCAACATAAAGCTTAGCTAATCTCTCAAGAGAATAATCTGTACGTACAGGGACTAAATGTGCAGACTTCTTTAGACGATCAACAATAACCCAAATTGTATCTTTCTTCCTCGAAGATAAGGGTAACCCCGATACAAAACACGCTCCTATTTCCATTCTGAATCATTACTGGCTGTAACAGACCAAAAGGTACCTGATGTTCATCTTTAACTTGTTGACACACTAAACATCTCGATACAAACTCAGAAATCTCTCGTTTCATACCTGGCCACCAGTATATTTATTTCAAATCACCATACATTTTGTTGCTACCAGGATGAATAAACATACTACTAATATGATGTAACAATTCAGTTTTGACCCTAGTCGGAATAGTGGTTTTAGGACCACAAATTTGAGTTAGAAAAATATTTAAATAATATTTTTCATGTTTATGATATGTGAATTAGCATGTGTGAAAGTTTTGTATTAAAACTTAATTGTTTGTGTGATTAATTAGCAAAAAGGACCTAATCAAGAAAAAGGTAAAAGCTGTGTGCTAGATGTTAAACGTGCTAATTTGACTTGGCTTTATAATTGTGAGGTCCTTATGTGGTTATTTGACCAAACTTATGATTAAATGACATTAGTGGACATTAGTTGTTGGCATATCATTGTTTTAATGCATGGGTAATATGGTAAAAACATATTAAAGTAAATTATATTAAAAAAAATAGAGAATGATACCATAATATGTGTTCATCCATTGAAATTGAATAGCAAAAAGAAAGAATAAAAGCTTTTAGGGTTTTGGCACATTGGAAGCTTAATTCGGGTATGTTTTTGCTTCAGTTTTTGATGATTTCTACGTTTCGGTGATCGTTGCTTAGTATACTATTAAGCCCATGTCTCAATTTCAAATTTTGTTGGTGATTTTGAGTTATGCCATTGATGAAACTATGAGTTTTGTGATGTTAGTAGATGAATTATGGAAACTTGATGTTGGGTTTAAATGTTTTGTCTTTGAAATTTTGATGAAATTGAGTATTATGGGTTAAATTGTAACAATGTTATTTTGAGGGACTAAAATGTGAAATAAATGAAATTTATGGACTTATATGAGAGTCGTGAAGATTCAGCAAGTTTGTGTACAAGCAAATTTTGTGCATTTTGTGAATTAGGGACTAAAGTGTTAAAATGTGAAATGTTAGGGGCTATTTTGCAAAATATCCTAATTGTGTGTATATGGACCATTTTGAATTATTTTGTGAATAAAAGGATTAATTTTGAATACTTATAGATCAAGAAAAGAGGAATTCGATTTTAGATTGAGGGAAGTCGAAGATTATTGAATAAACGTTCGAGTCGACAACTTTGAGTACGAGGTAAGTTCGTACGTAGAACATGATATAATAAGTAGATGTTGCTGTTTTGATTATGCATAGATATATAAATAATTGAGCTGAACATATACGAAGATGAATCAAAAGTATTTGGCACTAAGTGTGCGATTTAAAGTAGCTTCGGCTACTTGAGGCACTAAGTGTGCGATACCGACTTGGCTTTAGTTACTTGAGATGGCACTAAGTGTGTGGAATTGTACTAGCTCCGATTAACTTTTATATCACTAAGTGTCCGAAATTGATCTAGCTCCGGTTAGCTTTTATAACAGTAAGTGTGCGGATGTTTAAAGTACGAGTAATTGACGAAAAGTCTTATAATATTCAATGAGAGGTAAGTATGAAAGTGAATAAGTACGAAAAACTTTACGTATGTACGATACCTAAGTGGTAGATAATATTATATATGTTAAGTTCACGGAATTGATATGGTCATATGAATTGAAAATATGTAAATACTTGTGTGTCGATGTTTTATGTTTTTATATATTATTGATGATTTTAGTACGAGCTTACTAAGCTTTTGAAAGTTTACTTTGTGTGTGTTTGCATTGTTTTATAGCTATCGAAGCTACTACAAGCTCGGGGATCGTCAAGGATCGTCACCACACTATCGAATCTCATTTTGGTACTTTTGAAAATGCATATCTTTTTGAAGTATGGCATGTATAGGCTAGTAGTTGGATAAGTATGTTTTGGTGTTGGATATGCTTAGCCATGTGATTTGGCTAATTTTTGATTGAGCTCATAATTGTGAATGACTTATAGTATATGATGATAAGTTGCAAATGTGGTATGTTTTAGTTGGTAAGTCTTGGTAAGTCTTGGTAAGTTTAATTTGAGATTTAATGAGGTATGGAAAGAAATGTTTTGGTATGAATTTACCTTGTGTTTAGCATGAATTGGTAAGGTTTATGAGTAGGGAAATGATTGGTATTGTTATATTATAAATGATGAATGCTATAGCATAAATATTGGCTGAATTGGAGGTAAAATTATACTTGTTTTCTTTGCTTGTAGGTTGAACCCATTTTGGGTGGAAAATTGGCTATTCAAATGGCCTATTTTTGTCCACACGGGCAGAGACATGGGCATGTGTCTCAGCAGTGTGTGACACACGGCCATGTTGCACAGTCGTGTGTCCCCTAGGGTACCCTTCAGTTGTAAGTCAGGCTCGCACACGGGCTAGACACATGGGTGTGTGGTTCGGCCGTGTGACCCTAACTGGTATGTTGATGTCACAAACAAAATACCCCCTATTTTTGGCACGGCCTAGCACACAGCCAGGACACGGGCATGTGCATAGCACATGAGCTGGACACACGGGTGTGTAGTCTGGCCGTGTGAGCAAGTTAGTAGCTATGCCCTATTTTGCCACGGCTTTGACACAAGCATGTCCAGACCATGTAAGACACAGGACCTGTTCACACAGGTGTGTGACCTTTTATAAGTTGAAAATTTTTATAAGTTCTAAAACTTTTGTATGTTATCAATTTGGTCTTGAATGCATGTTTAAGCATTGTATACTCAATTTTATGTGAATATTGAATGTGAATGAATGACTTTTATTAGTAATGAGATGATAATTGATGTGTGGTGGTTCTGATTTGAGTTATGAGTCCAGTAATGCCTCTTAACCTATTCCGACAATGGTTATAGGTTTGGGGTGTTACATTTTATTGGTATAAGAGCTATGATTTAATCAGTTTTAGGACTACCATAGCGTATGTGATTCTAGCTATACATGCCATATTTATGAATTGCGATAGTGTGATGAATCCTGATGTTGAAATGTGCTTTTATATAGCAAATGGATCCCGAAAGAGCTGCAACAGACGATGTTGAAAGCAATGCGCTTGCTCCCGTGCAAGGGACGGTGCAAGCTGATTCTCGACCAGCTACGAGTAGCCATGATGGTGAGGCTAAACAAGTCTTCTATCAGATGATGAATGATTGGTTCACCCAATATATTAGAACCAATCCGGCTGTACAACAACCTCCACCCCTAGTTAATCCTCCTCAAACTCCTGTTATGCCACCAGTGAATCCGATACAGTTGAGTAAACCACCAGTTGATAAGATTAGAAAATATGGGGCTAAAGAGTTCAGGGCTACAACAAGTAAGGATGTCGAAAAAGCTAAATTCTAGTTAGAGAATACGATAAGAGTGTTTGACGAGTTGTCTTTGAATCCTGATGAATGCATAAAATGTTCTGTTTTCCTCTTGAGAGATATAGTGTATCATTGGTGGAAGACTTTGACATATGTGGTTCCAAGTGAACGAGTTACGTGGGATTTCTTCCAAGCTTAATTTCGAAAGAAATATATTAGTCAGAGATTCATTGATCAGAAACGTAAAGAGTTTCTTGAGCTTAAACAAGGCCATATGTCTGTCACATAATACGAGCGAGAATTTGTAAGGTTGAGTCAGATGCTCGTGAATGTGTATCTTCGAAAGCAATAATGTGTAAGAGATTTGGAGATGATTTGAATAAAGATATTCGTTTGTTAGTCGGGATTTTAGAAATCAAAGAATTTGCTGTGCTTGTTGAACGAGCATGTAAAGCTGAAAATCTTGCGAAAGAGAAAAGAAAGGCTAATTTTGAAGCTAGAGAGGTACGAAAGAGATCATCGGGCAAATCATTTCAATCTGGATCCAAGAAGTTTAAAGATAATAGCAGTCCTTCAAAGGTTAGTATGGGACATTCGAATAGAGATCGTGCTAGATCGCAATGGAATTTCAAATCTTCAGCTACATTTGTTACCGGTGTTGATAATGCAAAGAATGAAAAGCCTGAGTGTGACCAGTGTGGAAGACGACACTTCGATGAATGCTGGGGAAAAAGTAATAACCGAGCTTGTTATAGTTGTGGTTCAAGAAATCATTTTATAAAAGATTGCCCAGATTTAGTTGAAAAAGATAATGTTCAGAATTCGAGGTAGAGTGGTAATGTTTCTCGTGGTAGACCTCCCATAAATTTGGGAAATGTAAGTGGTATTCAAAGAGGAACAAAAGACACAGCCATTAGATCTGAAGCTCGTGCACCTTCCAGAGCTTATGCTAATCGAACTCACGAGGAAGTTTCATCGCCAGATGTGATTGCAGGTACATTTACTCTTTATGATACTTATGTGATTGCTTTGATAGATCCTAGATCGACACATTCATATATATGCATGAACTTAGTGAACAGAAAGACTTTGCCTGTAGAGTCTACTGAATTTGTAATTAGAGTTTCGAACCCTCTAGGCAAATGTGTTCTAGTTGATAAATTCTTCAAGAATTGTCCGTTAATGTTTCGAGATAATTATTTTTGGCTGATCTGATGTTATTACCTTTTGATGAGTTTGGTATAATTCTGGGTATGGATTGGTTAACTTTACATGATGCTGTGGTGAACTGCAAACCAAAAACTATTGATTTGAGATGCAAGAATGATGAAATAGTTAGAATTGAATCTAGTGATTTGAATGGATTGCCTATGTAATATCTTCAATGAAAACTTTGAGTATCGTGAGAAAGGGTTGTGAAGTTTATTTTGCATATGTGATTGATTCAAGAGTGTCAAAAAAGAAAGTTGAATTAGTGCTTGTTGTCTATGAGTTCCCTGATGTGTTTCCTGAAGAACTTTTGGGATTACTTTCTGTTAGAGAGGTAGAGTTCAGCATTGAATTGGTACCTAGAACTACTCCAATTTCAATAGCTCCATATAGAATGGCTCCGACCAACTTAAAAGAATTAGTCTCAGTTGCAAGAGTTGACTGATAGAGGGTTTGCTAGACCAAGTTTCTCACCATGGGGTGCTCCAGTTCTATTCGTAAAAAAGAAAGACGGTATGATGAGAATGTGTATAGATTATCATTAGCTGAACAAAGTGACTATCAAGAATAAGTATCCCTTGCCCCAAATTGATGCTTTGTTTGATCAGTTGAAATGAGCTGCTGTGTTTTTGAAAATAGATTTGAGATCAGACTATTATCAGCTACGAGTTAAAGACTCAGATATTCAGAAGACTACTTTTAGAATGAGGTACGGCCACTATGAATTTTTAGTTATGCTTTTCGGATTGACTAATGCACCTACTATCTTTATGGATTTGATGAATAGAATTTTCAGACTGTATTTGTAACATCCCAAAATAGGGCCTAGTCAGAACAGTGGTTCCGGGACCACAAATTCGACATCAAAATATTTATTTTGTGATTATTATGATACCTAGAATATGAGATTATGCATGTGTTAAAGTTTCATGAAGAAATTCGTTGAGTAAGGTGTCTAATTGGAAATCAGGGACTAAATTGAATAAATTGCAAAACTTGGATTCTAGAAGCAATTTGTATGAAATTGCTTTAGATTATAAATTAGAAGGTATTGGGGAGAAATTTTCCCAATTTCTAAGTTTTTGGACAAAAATGGGCTTGCATGGATGAAATTTTAAAGAAAAGACTTAAGGGCATTTTGGTCATTTGGCTTTTTAATGAACTAAAATGGGAAAAAGAAGGCAAAAACCAGCCATTTCTTCTCCATGGCTGCCAAAATTTGAAGAGTCTCCATAGCTAGGGTTTCCAAGCTTTCCAAGCTCAATAGTAAGTGCTCCCAAGCCCCGTTTTTAATGTTCTTTGTATTTTTGAAATCCTGATAGCTTGATCTTTCCATTTCTACCCATATTTCAGGTTAGGGTTCATGTTTAAAATTTTATGCATGCATGAGTTGCTTGTATTTTGGTGGATTATGGAGGGGTATGAAAGTTGAAGGTGTGTTAAACATCTTTTCTTAGGTGGTTTTCATGAAAAATCCCTAAAGGGACGTTTTTGCAAATGTTTTAAAATGTGTGGTAGAAATGAGAAAATAATGGAAAATGTGGGCTGCCATATGAGAGAAAAGTGTTCGGATAGGTTTGGGTAAGATAGAAATTGCATGTGTTTCATTATACGAGCCTAGAGACTAAATCGTAAAAATGTCAAAAGTTAGGGGCAAAACGATCATTTGGACCGGGGGTAGAAATTAAACTTGAAAAGTAATGTAATGAATTAATAATATAATTTTGTTGTTATAGACCCTGAGGAACAAATTCTGGAGGTCGATTGAGGTAAACGTAAGGTTTTGGAATAATTGAAACACAACTCTGAAACGAATACCAGGTAAGTTTGGATAACTCGAAGTAAACCTATAACATGCATATTTGTATGTTTTGTGAATGCATGATAATTGCATTTTTTATGGCATGGAAATGAATGAATTGCATCTTTAATAATGAATTATTGGATAATGTCTCGGTTGAGGTTGGAAAGGGAATTCGATGGATAAACGATGATTTACATGAGACTTGAGATCCTGCATGTGTTGCAAAAAAGGATTTAGCCTGGACTAGTAATCTGAAGATCTCAAGTATAAAAAGGATCTAGCCTGGACTGGTGTTCCTTGAATGATCGAGCCTCCCGAAGAATATGTGTGCATTGTGGATTTAACCCGGACGGGTAATCCGATTAGGGTCTGAATTTAGCCTGGACTGGTAATTCAGATCTGAGCTCATTAATGGTGTTTGTCGCGTAAGGGATTTAGCCTGGACTAGTAATCCTGACATCACCTTATGAGTTTATATTACGGGGGGATTTAGCCCGGACTGGTAATCCCGCCGTAAGATGTGAGGTTCACGGGAGTGCTTACTCAAAATGATCATTTGTATGAATTGACGGTGACTGAATAATCCATCAAAATTTTCTAGAAACTCAAAAGGACTATCACAAGGTATATGTACAAATGACATATAAAATGATGAACTCGTCTAAGATAAAATTGTTCGTAGTATTTGTTATGTGACTAACTCATTGATTTAGTGCATGTGATAGGGAAACCATTTTCATGTTCATTGGTTTCATTATCTATTATGGATGTATGCTAAACAATTGGTAAGTTTATTTTCCAGTTATTCGAGCTTACTAAGCATGTAAATGCTTACCCCTCTCTTTTCCCTGCTTTTCAGAGCTCAAGGACTCATAAGGATTGGAAGACAATTGGAGAGTCAACACACTATCAGCTAGACAAGCTTTGGTATAAAGACATTTCTATTTTTTCCAATGGCATGTATAGGATTTTTTTCAGTATTTTGTTATATATGTCATTTGATTTGCCTAGTGAAGGCATGTAAAAATATGTTTATCTTTTTTTGTATATGGCCATGGGAATTGGCTCATTTTGAAGTAGGCTATGCCCTACAAATCTATGCATGTTTATATTCATATGTGATGCTTAGTTATAATTGGCAGTGAATTATAATAAGGAGCCAATATTAATATGTCAAGCGGGCATATAAATCATTAAATGCAAGATAAGAATTAACTTAGCATATACGAAACCAATGACATGAGGTTCACATGCAATGAGGTTAATCAAAATTTCATATTTACAAATGGATAATTTGGCCTAAATATGCACTATAGTAATCTATAAGTGTAATTGGCTAGTAGAGGGTGACTTAAGGCTTAGAAAATAGCCTAACAAGGTCCACATGGGTAGACACACGGGTATGTGTCTAGGCCGTGTGTGACACACGGGCTACTCCCATGGGTTTGTGCTATGACCGTGTGTCCCTTGCACCTGAAATTTTAAGTCAGCATAGAGCACAAGTTAAGTACACGAGCGTGTGCCTTGGCCGTGTTTATTTAACAGAATGGTGAGGTTGAAGTCAATGTTGCACACGGGCTAAGCCCACGGGCGTGTGCCTTGGCCGTGTTGCATACTGGAAAAAGGACACGGGCATGTTCTATTCCCCACGGGCGTGTTACACTTTAACTAAGGGAAAATTTACCTAAGTGCCCTAAGTCCATCGGACAATTTCAGTTTTGTTTCGTACTACCCCGAAGAGTGTTTTTAGGCCACGGAAGCCTGTATAAGAAACAAAGTGCACACGTTTTAAAAGTTTTAAATTATGATCGAAATTTAATAACCCGATTGTGTAAGTTTATAAAGGTGAATTACCGGTAATGCCTCGAACCATATTCCGACGTCGGATACGGTCGAGGGGTGTTACATTTAGTGGTATTAGAGCTACGATTTAGTCGGTTCTAGGACAACCGTAAAGGATGTTAAAATTCGCTATACATGCCATTATTCGAATGTTGATAGTGTGACATCTCCTAATTGTTTAAATTGTTTTGAATATAGTAAATGTCTTCCAATCGAGCACAAGATGAGTCTGAAGGAGCCGAGAGCCATGCTCCAGCTTCCATACAACGAGCTGTATCTAGTAGTAGTAGAAGACTTATGTCTGAAGGCCGGGAAGAGGCCCTAGCTGCTTTTTTTGATATGATGGATGAATAGTTTGGGGATTATCTAAGGAATCGCCTCAACGTACCACGACCGCCCCCGCCCCCTAACCAACCTGATGAGGATGTGCCACGAGGTATGGCACTGGTAAGAATCGGTAAGACCCTTGTAGATAAGCTTAGAAAGTATGGGGCTGAGGAATTCAGAGCGAAAGTCGATGATGACGCTGAAAGAGCCGAGTTCTGGCTTGAAAATACTACATGGGTGTTAGATAAACTGTCATGCACACCCGAGGAGTGCTTGAAGTGTGCCGTGTCCCTCTTGAAGGATATTGCATACCACTGGTGGAAGACCGTATCCTCGGTAGTGCCAAAGGAAAATATTACTTGGAATTTCTTCCAAACAGAGTTTAGAAAAAAATTTGTTAGCTAACGATTTTTAGACTCGAAGCGAAAGGAGTTCCTGGAACTCAAACAAGAGAACAAGACTGTAGCAGAATATGAGAGAGAGTTCGTACGGCTAAGTCAGTACGCAACTGAATGGGTCCAAACTGAATTAGAAATGTGTAAACGCTTTGAGGAGAGTCTGAATGAGGACATCAAATTGTTGATTGGAATTCTTGAAATACGGGAGCTTGCTGCATTGGCTCATCAGGCCAAGAAAGCTGAAGAGCTTAATAACGAAAGAAAGCAAGAAAAGAGAGAGGCTCGAGTTGCGAACAAGAGGACCAGCAGTAAAACACTCTCATTCTCCACGAAGAAAGCTAGGAGCCAACATGAACGCTCCACTTCGTCAGTAGGATATTCGGGTAGAGCGAAGGGTCCTGGATGACGAAGTCAAAAATCTTTCTCCCCGATGATGACTAGTGTGGGAAGTGTAGATGATCAAAAGCCAAAGTGTAAGAGCTGCAACAAATTTCACTTCGGAGAGTGCTAAGTAAAAAGCGGTGCGTGTTTCAGATGTGGCTCTCTTGACCACTTTCTTAGGGACTGCCCAGATCAAACGAAAAAAGAAGTGGAAGTAACTCTAAAGTCGAGTACTGCTATGGCACGAGGTAAACCTCTAAGATTCCCTGGAAGTGCTAGTGGCATTCGGGTCACAGCTAAAGATACTTTAAGACCAGAGGCTAGAGCCCCGACAAGAACGTATGCAATACGCGCTCGAGAGGAAGCCTCTGCTCCTGACACTATCACGGGTACTTTTTCCATTTTTAATGCGGTATTATTGCTTTAATTGGCTCGGGGTTGACGCATTCTTACGTTTGCATAAGATTGGTGTCTAGTATGAATATACCCGTTGAACCTATGGAATTTTTTATTAAAGTGTCGAACCCATTAGGCAAATCGGTTCTAGTTGATAAAGTCTGTGAGAATTGTCCTTTGATGAATTTGATGTAATACTTGGTATGGATTGGTTAGTTTTTCATGATGTAACTGTGAATTGTGGTAGTAAGTATATTAAGTTAAAATGTCTGGATGGTGGGACTTTACGAGTCGAATCAAGAGAATTGGGTTTACCGCCAAATGTAATCACGACAATGGTTTCTCAGAGGTACATAAGGAAAGGGTATGAAGCTTATCAAGTATAAAAAGGATCTAGCCTAGACTGGTGTACCTTGAATGATCGAGCCTCCCGAAGAATATGTGTGCATTGTGGATTTAACTCGGACAGGTAATCCGATTAGGGTCTGAATTTAGCCTAGACTGGTAATTCAGTTCTGAGCTCATTAATGGTGTTTGTCGCGTAAGGGATTTAGCCTGGACTGGTAATCCTGACATCATCTTATGAGTTTATGTTACGGGGGATTTAGCCTGGACTGGTAATCCCGTCGTAAGATGTGAGGTTCGCGGGAGTGCTTACTCAAAATGATCATTCGTATGAATTGACGGTGACTGGATAATCCATCAAAATTTTCTAGAAACTCAACGGGACTATCACAAGGTATATGTACAAGTGACATATAAAATGATGAGCTCGTCTAAGATAAAAATGTTCATGGTATTTGTTATGTGACTAACTCATTGATTGAGTGGATGTGATAGAGAAACCATTTTTATGTTCATTGGTTTCATTATCTATTATGGATGTATGCTAAACAATCGGTAAGTTTATTTTCCAATTCGGGCTTACTAAGCATGTAAATGCTTACCCCTCTCTTTTTCTTGGTTTTCAGAGCTCAAGGACTCATAAGGATTGGAAGACAATTAGAGAGTCAACACACTATCAACTAGACAAGCTTTGGTATAAAGATATTTCTATTTTGTCCAATAGCATGTATAGGATTTTTTTTTTGAGTATTTTGTATATATGTTATTTGATTTGCCTAGTGAAGGCATGTAAAAATATGTTTACCTTTTTTTGTATATGGCCATGGGAATTGGCTCATTTTGAAGTAGGTTATGCCCTACAAATCTATGCATGTTTATATTCATATACGATGGCTTAGTTATAATTGGCAATGAGTTGTAATAACGAGCCAATCTTAATATGTGAAGCGGGCATATAAATCATTAAATGAAAGATAAGAATTAACATAGCATGTATGAAACCAATGACATGAAGTTCACATGCAATGAGGTTAATCAAAATTTCATATTTACAAATGGATAATTTGGCCTAAATATGCACTATAGTAATCTATAAGTGTAATTGGCTAGTAGAGGGTGACTTAAGGCTTGGAAAATAGCCTAACAAGGTCCACATGGGTAGACACATGGGCGTGTGTCTATGCCATGTGTGACACACGGGCTACTCCCATGAGTGTGTGCTTTAACCGTGTGTCCCCTGCACCTGAAACTTTAAGTCAGCATAGAGCACGGGCTAAGTACACGGGCGTGTGCCTTGGCTGTGTTTATTTAACAGAATGGTGAGGTTGAAGTCAGTGTAGCACACGGGCTAAGCCTACGGCGTGTGCCTTGGCCGTGTTGTATACTGGAAAAAGGATACGGGCATGTTCTATTCCCCACGGGCGTGTTACACTTCAACTAACGGAAAATTTCCTTAAGTGCCCTAAGTCCATCGAAAAATTTTGATTTTGTTCCGTACTACCCCTAGAAGTGTTTTTAGGCCTCGGAGGCCTGTATAAGAAACAAAGTGCACACGTTTGAAAAGTTTTAAATTACGAGCGAAATTTAGTAACCTGATTGTGTAAGTTTGTAAAGGTGAATTACCGATAACGCCTCGAGCCCTATCCTGGCGTCAGATATGGGCGAGGGGTGTTACAGTATTGAGATCAATTTGTTGTGGTATTCATTGATGACATATTGATTTATTCACGTGATGAATCCAAACATGCCGAGCATTTGAGAATAGTGCTACAGACTCTGCGAGATAAACAGTTGTATGCGAAGTTTAGTAAATGTGAGTTCCAGTTGCGAGAAGTTGGTTTCCTGGGTCATATTGTGTCAGCATCTGGCATTCTGGTTGATCCGAATAAAATTTTAGCTATTTTAGATTGGAAACCTCCAAGGAATGTCTCTAAAGTCCGCAGTTTTCTGGGACTTGCTGGTTATTATAGAAGATTTGTGAAAGGTTTCTCCATGATTGCGACTCCGTTAACAAAACTGTTGCAGAAAGATGTGAAATTTGAGTGGTCTGAAAAATGTCAGAACAACTTTGAGCAGTTGAAAGCTTTGTTGACTGAAGCTTTGGTATTGGTACAACCAGAATTAGGTAAAGAATTTGTGATTTATAGTGATGCTTCATTGATCGGTTTGGGATGTGTTTTAAGGCAAGAAGGAAAATTTATTGTGTATGGTTCAAGACAGTTGAAGCCGCACGAAAAGAATTATCCAACGCACGATCTTGAGTTAGCTACGATTGTGTTAGCCTTAAAGATTTGGCGCCATTACTTGTTCAGTGAGAAATGTCACATATATTCAGATCATAAGAGTTTGAAGTATTTGATAACTCAGAAAGATTTGAATCTGCGACAAAGAAGATCGCTTGAATTACTAAAGGACTACGAACTTGTGATAGATTATCATTCGGGTAAAGCAAATATTGTTGCTGATGCCCTGAGTCAAAAATTGTTGTTCGCTTTGCGTGCGATGAATGCTCATTTGGTTCTGTCTGATGATGGTTCAGTTTTAGCTAAATTAAAAGCAAGACCTTTGTTCTTACAGTAGATTATCAAAGCTCAGAAGGTTGATAATGAGATTTTAGCTAAAAGAGCTCAGTGTGATGTAGAAATTGGTTCAAAATTTAGAACTGATAAAGATGATTGTCTGAGGTTTCGAGATCAAATTTGTATTCTGAGAAATCTAGAATTAATTAAAATGATTCTAATTGAAGCTCACAGTAGTCATTTATCGGTGCATCCAGGTAGTACAAAAATGTATAACGATCTGAAGCAGCATTATTGGTGGTCTAGAATGAAAAGAGATATCTCTGATTTTGTTTCTAAATGTTTGATCTGTCAACAAGTTAAAGCTAAACATCAGGTGTCATCTGGTTTGCTACAACTGATTATAGTTCTGGAGTGGAAATGGGATCGAGTGACCATGGACTTTGTGTTGGGTTTGCTCCTGTCTCCGAGAAAGAAAGATGCAATTTGGGTTGTAATTGATCGTTTGACGAAATTAGCTCATTATATTACGGCTCGATTTGATTACTCACTTGATAAATTAGCTAAATTATACATTTCTGATATCATGAAATTGCATGGTGTGCCATTGTCGATAGTGTCAGGTAGAGACCCGAGATTTACATCACAATTTTGGAAGAAGTTGCAAGATGCTCTAGGTACTAAATTGCACTTTAGTACTACTTTTCATCCGTAAACGGACGGCCAATCTGAGTGGATTATTCAGATACTCGAGGATATGTTGAGATGTTGCAGTCTTGAGTTTGAAGGTACGTGGGAACAATACCTACCTTTGATTGAATTTGCTTATAATAACAGTTTTCAGTCGAGCATTAAAATGGCACCGTACGAAGCTTTATATGGTCGCAAATGCCGTACACCTTTGTATTGGATAGAGCTTAGTGAAAATAAGATTCACGGGGTTGATTTGATAAAAGAAGCAGAACAGAAAGTGAAATTGATTTGAGAAAGTTTTAAAGCAGCTTCCGATCGTCAGAAATCATATGCGAATTTGAAAAGAAAATACATTGAGTTTGAGATCGGTGAAAAAGTTTTTTTGAAAGTGTCCCCGTGGAAGAAAGTGCTTCGATTTGGTAGAAAAGGCAAATTGAGTCTGAGGTTCATCGGACCGTATGAAATTATCAAGCGTATTGGGCTGGTTGCATATAGATTGCCACCAGAGCTAGAAAAGATTCATAATGTATTTCACGTATCGATGCTTCGATGATACATATCCGATCCTTCGCATATAATTTTTCCATCTAAAATTGATATTCAGTTTGATATGACTTACGAAGAAAAGCCGATTTGTATCTTATTTCGTGAGGTTAAAGAATTGCGAAATAAGAAAATTTTGTTCGTTAAAGTGATGTGGCATCGACATAGTATTGAAGAAGCCACGTGGGAACCTGAAGATCCTATGAGACAGCAATATCCCAATCTGTTTAACGGTAAGATTTTCGGGGACAAAAATCCCTAAGGGGGAGAATTGCAACAATCTGGTTTTGACCCTAGTCGAAATAGTGGTTTAGGGACCACAAATCTGAGTCAAAAAAATATTTAAATAATATTTTTTTGTGTTTATGAAATGTGAATTAGCATGTGTGAAAGTTTCGTACTAAAACTTAACTATTTGTGTGATTAATTTGCAAAAAGGACCTAATCGCGTAAAAGGTACAAGCTGTGTGCTAGATGTTAAAAGTGCTTATTTGACTTGGCTTTATAATTGTGAGGTCCTTATGTGGTTATTTGACCAAACTTATGATTAAATGACATTAGTGGGCATTAGTTGTTGGCATATCAATGTTTTAATGAATGGGTAATATGGTAAAATACATATTAAGGTAAATTATATGAAAACAAATTAGAAAATGATGCCATAATATGTGTTCATCCATTGAAATTGAAGAACAAAAAGAAAGAATAAAAGCTTTTAGTGTTTCGGCACATTGAAAGCTTAATTCGGGTATGTTTTAGCTTCAGTTTTTGATGATTTCTACATTTCTATAATCATTGCTTAGTATATTATTAAGCCCATGTCTCAATTTCTGATTTTGTTGGTGATTTTGAGTTATGCCATTGATGAAACTATGAGTTTTGTGATGTTAGTAGATGAATTATGGAAACTTGATGTTGGGTTTAAATGTTTTGTCTTTGAAATTTTGATGAAATTGAGTATTATGGGTTAAATTGTAAAAATGTTATTTCGAGGGACTAAAATGTGAAATAAATGAAATGTATGGACTTATATGAGAGTCATGAAGGTTCGGCTAAGCTTGTGTACAAGCAAATTTTGTGTGTTTTGTGAATTAGGGACTAAAGTGTCGAAATGTTAAAATGTTGGGGGCTATTTTGCAAAATATCCTAATTGTGTGTATATGGACTATTTTGAATTATTTTGTGAATAAAAGGATTAATTTTGAATACTTATAGATCAAGAAAAGAGGAATTTGGATTTAGATCGAGGGAAGTCAAAGATTATTGAATAAACGTTCGAGTCGACAACTTCTAGTACGAGGTAAGTTCGTACGTAGAACATGATATAATAAGTACATGTTACTCTTTTGATTATGCATAGATGTATAAATAATTGAGCTGAATGTATACGAAGATGAATCGACAGTATTTGGAACTAAGTGTGCGATTTAAACTAGCTTCGGCTACTTGAGGCACTAAGTGTGCGATACCGACTTAGCTTTAGTTAATTGAGATGGCACTAAGTGTGCGGAATTGCTCTAGCTCTGGTTAACTTTCATAGCACTAAGTGTGCAGATGTTTAAAGTACGAATAATTGACGGAAAGTCTTATAATATTCAACAAGAGGTAAGTATGAAATTGAATAAGTACGGAAAACTTCAAGTATGTACGATACCTAAGTGGTAGATAATATTATATATGTTAAGTTCACGGAATTGATATGGTCATATGGATTGAAAATGTGTAAATACTTGTGTGTCGATGTTTTATGTTTTTATATATTATTGATGATTTTAGTATGAGCTTACTAAGCTTTTGAAAGCTTACTTTGTGTGTGTTTGCATTGTTTTATAGATATCAAAGCTACTACAAGCTCAGGGATCGTCAAGGATCGTCACCACACTATCGAATCTCATTTTGGTACTTTTGAAAATGCATATCTTTTTGAAGTATGGCATGTATAGGCTACTAGTTGGTTTAGTATGTTTTGGTGTTGGATATGCTTAGCCATGTGATTTGGATAATTTGTGATTGAACTCATAATTGTGAATGACTTATAGTATATGATGATAAGCTGTAAATGTGGTATGTTTTAGTTGGTTTTGGTAAGTTTAATTTGAGATTGAATAAGGTATGGAAGGAAATGTTTTGGTATGAATTTACCTTGTGTTTAGCATGAATTGGTAAGGTTTATGAGTAGGGAAATGGTTGATATTGTTATATTATAAATGATGAATGCTATAGCATAAATATTGGTTGAATTGGAGGTAAAATTATACTTTTTTTCTTTGCTTGTAGGTTGAACCCATTTGGGGTGGCAAATTGGCTATTCAAATGGCCTATTTTTTTCCACACAGGCAGAGACCCGAGCATGTGTCTCAGCTGTGTGCGACACACGGCCATGTTGAACGGTCGTGTGTTCCCTGGGGTACCCTTCAGTTGTAAGTCAGGCTTGCACATGGGCTAGACACACGGGTGTGTGGTCTGGCCGTGTGACCCTAATTGGTATGTTGACGTCACAAATAAAATACCCCCTATTTTTGGCACGGCCTAGCACATGGCCAGGACACGGGGGTGTGCGTAGCACACAGGCTGGACACACGGGTGTGTAGTCTGGCCGTCTGAGCAAGTCAGTAGCTATGCCCTGTTTTGCCACAGCTTTGACATATGGGCATGTCTAAACCATGTGAGACACACGGACTATTCACACGGGCGTGTGACCTTTTATAAGTTGAAAATTTTTATAAGTTCTGAAACTTTTCTATGTTATCAATTTGGTCCTGAATGCATGTTTAAGCATTGTATACTCAATTTTATGTGAATATTGAATGTGAATGAATGAATTTTATTAGTAATGAGATGATATTTGATGTGTGGTGGTTCTGATTTGAGTTATGTGTCCGGTAATGCCTCTAAACCTATTCCGACGACGGTTATGGGTTTGGGGTGTTACATATGAGCTCTATGCTAAATTTTCTAAATGAGATCTAAAATTATCGAAACACAAATTTTGCCTTTGAAGTATAAACAATCATCGGATCCAATCTGAAAATCTAAATCAGGAGTCGACTCACTCTGTTTCCTTTTAGCTAACAATACATCATCACATTTATGAGCCTTACAAATCTGTTGTAAAAACATCAGTCTAGCTTTCAAAACCATCATCAGACAACACCAATCGCATATTCAACACTCGCAAAGCAAACATAAACTTTTTATGTAACAGCCAAATTTAGACCTTAATCGAAATGGTGGTTTCGGGACCATGAATCCGAGTCAGAAAAATATTTAAAAATTATTTTCTGTGTTTATTTTGTGTGAATTTATATCTGTGAAATTTTCGTGCTTTAATTTTGTTGTTTAGGTGTCCGATTAAATAAGATGACTTAATCGCATAAAATGAAAATTTGATGGCTAATTATAAAAGGGCCAAAATGAGTGTGTCTCTATAAAAGGAAGTGCTTATGTTGCAATTATGCCATTTATTTTATAAGTGGACGGCAATGGACATAATATAAATGATAGTATAATGTTTTACTTAAGGTTAAAAATGTAAATTAAAAGTTAAGTTATAATATATCATAAAACATAAAATAATAAAACCATGTTCATAATCTTTCTTCATGACCGAAACTTAAAAAAAAAAAAAAAGCAAGGGTTCGGCCTTGTTCAAGCTAGATTAAGGTATGTGTTTAGGTAGATTTTTGATAATTTCTACATTTTTGAGATCGTTGCTTAGTAATCTTCTAGACCCATGCTTTAATTTTTTATTTTGATGAATATTTTGAGTTATGTCATTGATGAGAACTTGTGATTTTTGTTGTTTGATGATGAAATATGGAAGATATATTTTAGATTAACATATTTTGTATTAGAGTTTTTGATGATTTTGAGTAATTAGGTGTTTTGTGTTTTGTATATTTTGTGTTTTGTGCAATAGGGACTAAATTGTAAAAATTGTAAATGTCAGGGGTAAAAGGGTAATTTACCCATTTAGGTGTTTTTGTACTAAATTGAATGAAAATATGTTTGAATGAGCTTAATTTGAATATGTTTAGATCAAGAACCAAATAAATCAGATTTGGATCGGGGGAAAACGAAAGTTGTCGACTAGCTGCCCTGTTCCATTTTATAACGTCCGAGGTAAGTTTATAAGCAAATAGAGGTACTAAATTTTAATTAAATGCAAAGTATATCTGCTGAAATGAAATATATGAATTAATATGTGCTAATACTATAAGCATGGTAACTATGTTCATGCAATCGTTCGACCAATTTGCGACGTCTGCTAGCCCTATATGAACCTTAGGAATAGTTAGGATACATATGTCATAACATAGGATTCCAATATATGTGTGCCAGTAAGACCATGGCATCGATTTGTGACTTCGATATATGTGTGAGAGTAAGACCTTATCTAGGACAGTGGCATCAATATGTGATTACATGTAATGCCACGTCTGGGATGTTGGTATTGTACGATATATGTGTGATTATCCGAGTGTCCTAGCCAACTCCAAATGGTTCATCAGGCAAAGGTAAATCGTGGTCGAATGTGTAAAACGAGCTAAAATGCCAGGTATGATTTAGCTTGTTAACTATCAATAATAAGGTATGTATGTGACTTGAAAGTTGATATAAGTTATATGTGATGCAAAGGATAAATATACATGAATTAAACAAGTGTATTCGGTTTTGAACAAATAGTATGAATATTATGGAATTGATTTTTGGATATGCATATATATGTGACCATGTATGTTTGGCCACATAAGTAGTATACGTACATGATGTTAAAATTGGATTCTTGAGCTTATGTAAATATGTATATGTGTGTTTGATTATATAATGACATTTTAACTTAGAAAGTTTATTGACATTCGGTTAATATGATTATGTGAGCATTCGGCCAAGGTAGAATTGTGCATGAAAATGTAATTATTTATCTCACTTGTAAGTTTGAAATTAAGCTTGGTAATGTTAATATAATTCAGTTTAACTTAAAATGAGTTGATTATATCTTGGGATTGTTTATTTGCTTATGACTTACTAAGCTATAATAGCTTACTCTATCTGTTCATGTTTACTTTGTTTTATAGATTTTGGATTCAAGTTACAACCTCGGGGATCGTCAGCAAAGTCTATCACACTATTTACAGCTTCGGTATTTAAATAATCAAACTCGTATTATGCCATGTATAGGCTGGATTTCGTTTTGAAATAATGAACTTTGGTTTTGTATAAAGGACATGCAAAAATGGCTTAATTTCTAAGTTTGACTTTGGTTATGCTTGGTTGTGGCTTGAGTTCGTTCTAGTAATAGTGTTATGTGCTATGAAGGAATGATGTTCATGATAGGTGTATTATGTTATGGAAATGATCAATGATTTTTGGTTGAATATATGGTTGAATCGGCTAAGGTATACATAGAGTAAGGTATATGTGAATGTGGTGGGCATAGTTGATCAATGTAATTTATGTAATTTGGCAATACATGTTTGGCTAAGTCCTAACCTATTATAAGTTGGTTTAGTTTGGTTATTACATGGCAGTAAGATTCATGATTTGTTTATATGACTATTTGTGGTCAATGCCTTATTGTTGTGAAGTATAAATTGTAATATGGGTTAGTTTGAAAATTATAAGATAAAGGTATATAAGACGGTTATGACTAACTTGTGATTTGGCATATGTTTATATAAATATTTATGCATATGATAATTTGACTTAATTTGTTTCGCACATGATATGCAAGATTTATGTTTTGAGTATGTTTATAAGTGATTTATGTCTTGTAATGATAGATACAATCTCCTTTAGTTGATAAGTATTTTCGGTCAAACTTAGTAGATTATGGTTGCATGCTTAAATTTGGTTATCATGAATATGCTAAATAAGTTGGGTCTTAAATGTCAATAAGTATACCCAAGCTTAAGTTGTTCGAAGGTTAACCGTTATTTGGTTATTGAGTATGTGCTCTTAGATATATTGGTTGGCATAGGTAATAAGAGTACTTTTGGGTGGTGTGTATTTATAAAATGATTAAATTACTAAGGCCAAATGCGCATGATTTAATGACCTAGAATAAATATGTATAGTCTTTAATGATTAATATTTTAAATGAAGTATACAGTAATGTATGGGTAGTGCCGAATGAAAGTATCAATTTGAACATAAGTACAAAACATGCAAGTTCAAAATTGATCTAAACCTAAGTTGCATATGTTAGTAATTTTATTTATATGTATTATGGCTTATTAAATTATATGAATATGCATGTGATATTTGGCGATGTATGCATAATTTCAAAAGTGATTTAATAATATGTTTGGCCATGTTGTTGACGATTATTGCTGCATAAATATATATACGCATTATATGTAGTAAGTGTTAGGTTGAAATTGATATGATATTTGTTCACAATGTACAAAATATTATATGTACGGAAATGTAAGTTAACTATATATTTTTTATATAATGGGTTTGACTTGGATAAAACTTTATTAATATATGTATTTGAGCATTTGATCGGTAATGCCTCATAATCCTATTTCGATGACAAATATGGGTTAGGGGTGTTACATTTAATTGGTATAGAGCTGCGGTTTAGTCGGTTCTAGGACTAACGTAGTGTGTGTGAATCTAGCTATACATGCCATATTATAAACTACGATAGTGTGATGACTTCTGACATCTGAAAATGTGTTTTCATATAGTAAATGGATCCCGACAGAGCTGTATCTGATGATGTCGAGAGTGTAGTGCTTGCTCGCGCACAAGGGACAGCACTGATTGATTCTCGACCGACTTCGAGTAATCAAGAATGTGAGGCTAAAGAAGCCTTCTATCAAATGATGAATGATTGTTTTACTCAATATATCCTGACTAATTTTGCTACACAACAACCTCCACCCCCGACTAATCCATCTTCGATGCCTGCTGTACCTCAAGTAAGTGATCTGTTGAGATTGTATAAGCCACATGTTTATAAAATCAGAAAGCACGGAGGTGAAGAGTTTAAAGCTACAGATGATGATGATGCTGAGCGGGCTAAGTTCTAGCCTGATAATACTATCTGTGTGTTTGATGAGCTGTCCTGTACCCCAGATGAATGTTTGAAGTGTGCCATATCTTTGCTTCAAGACACAACATATCACTGGTGGAATACCCTAGTATCAGTGGTTCCGAGTGATCGGGTGACCTGGGAATTCTTTCAGACTGAGTTCTGTAAGAAATATATTAGCTAGAGATTTATTGATTAGAAGCGAAAGGAATTTCTAGAATTGAAACAGGGTCGGATGACTGTGAAAAAGTTTGAACGAAAATTTGTGAGACTCAGTTGGTATGCCGGAGAGTGTGTTTCTACTGAAGCTATAATGTGTAAAAGATTTGAAGATGGACTGAACGAAGACATTAAACTGTTAGTTGGCATACTTGAGATAAAAGAGTTCGTGGTACTAGTTGAGCAAAGCTGAAGAGCTCATGAAAGAGAAAAGAAAAGCTGACTTTGAAGTTAGAGATGCATGCAAAAGAACATCTGGTAAGTCATTCCAGTCGGCATCAAAGAAGTTCCGAGATGATTTCAGTCGTTCTAGAGCCACTTTGGGTTACTCCAAACGGGATCAGAATAGATCACCTATGAGCTCAAGAGCTACCTCAGTAGCTAGTGTGGGGAATGTCAGATCAAATCAACCCGAGTGTAAACACTGTGGTAAAAGACATCTCGGCAGTTGTAAATTGCATGATCAGGCTTTTTTTAAATGTGGATCGATGGATCATTATATACGAGATTGCCTAGGGCTAGTTGACGAAAATCTAGTACAGAACCCGAGCTCGAGGTAGACCGCCTAGAAATGCTGGTAATGCGAGTGGCAGTCAGTGAGGGACTAAAGATACAGTAGTCAGATCTGAGGCTCATGCTCCTGCTAGAGCCTATGCTATATGCGCAGGCAAAGAGGCTTTATCCCCAGATGTTATTATTGGTACATTTACTCTTTATGATACTAATGTAATTGCATTGATTGATCCTAGTTCTACTCATTCTTATGTGTGTGAGACATTATTATTCAGCAAGACTCTGCCTGTTGAGTCTACTAAGTTTGTGATTAGAGTGTCAAACCCCGTGGGCTGGTGTGTTATGGTTGACAAAGTGTGTAAGAATTGTCCCTTGATGGTTCGAGATTTGTGCTTTCCAGCTAATTCGATGTTGCTGCCATTTAATGAGTTAAACATAATTCTGGGTATCGACTGGTTAACTTTGCATGATGCTATTGTAATCTGCAAAAGAAAGACTATTGATCTACGGTGCTAGAATGATGAAGTTATTCAGATTAAATCTAGTGATTTGTATGGTTTACCAGCAGTAATTTATTCGATGCTAACTCAAAAATATGTGAGAAAAGGGTGTGCAACTTCTTTTGCCTATGTGCTTGACAGTAGAGTGGCTGAGAGAAACATTGAATCAGTACTTGTTGTATGTGAGTATCCAGATGTATTTCCTGAAGAATTACTGGGTTTTCCACCCATTCGGGAAGTAGAGTTTGGTATTGAGTTAATGCTTGGGACGACTCCGATATCCATAGCTCCACATAGAATGGCACCTACCAAATTAAAAGAATTGAAAGCTCCGTTACAAGAATGGATAGAGAGAGGTTTCGCACGATCGAGTTTCTCTCCGTGGGGTGCACCTGTGTTGTTTGTGAAAAAGAAAGACGGAACTATGAGAATGTGCATCGATTATAGATAGCTTAATAAGGTGATAATAAAGAATAAGTTTCTGTTGCCACAGATTGATGATCTGTTTGATCAACTGAAAGCGGCTACAATGTTTTTAGACGTACCAAAGACTTCTTTCCGAACGAGGTATGGACACTGAGTTTTTGGTTATGCCTTTTGGACTCACTAATGCACCTGTTGTTTTCATGGATTTGATGAATCAGATCTTTAGACCGTATCTGGACCGATTTGTGGTTGTGATTATAGATGGCATTTTGATCTACTCTCGTCATGAAAACAAACATGCCAAACATTTGAGACTTGTGTTACAGACTTTGAGAGATAAGCAGTTGTATGCAAAATTCAGTAAATGTGAGGTTCTGGTTAAGTGAAGTCAGTTTTCTGGGTCATGTGGCATCAACATCGGGTATTCGAGTTGATCCAAGCAAAATTTCAGCTATACTCGATTGGAAACCTCCGAAGAATGTTTCTGAAGTACGAAGTTTTCTAGGACTTGCTGGTTATTATAGACGATTTGTGAAAGGTTTTTCTATGATTGCATCTCCGATGACGAAGCTATTACAAAAAGATGTTAAGTTCGAATGGACAGAGAAGTGCCAAAAAAGCTTTAATCAGTTGAAAGCCCTTTTGACCGAAGCTCCAATATTAGTTTAGCCAGAATCGGGTAAAGAATTTGTTATTTATAGTGATGCATCTTTAAATGGTTTGGGTTGTGTTTTGATGTAGGAAGGAAAAGTTATAGCATATGCCTCAAGACAGTTGAAGCCACATGAAAAGAACTATCCGACACACGACCTGGAATTGGAAGCTATTGTGTTCGCATTGAGAATTTGGAGTCATCATCTGTTTGGTGAGCAATGTCATATTTATTCTGATCATAAAAGTCCGAAATACTTGATGAATCAAAAAGATCTGAATTTGAGACAACGCCGATGGTTAGACTTGCTAAAAGACTATGAGCTTGTGATTGACTATCACCCGGGAAAGGCTAATGTTGTTGCTGATGCTTTAAGCTGAAAATCACTGTTTGCTTTGCGTGTAATGAATGCGCATATGGTTATGTCTGATGATGGTTCAGTAATAGCTGAATTGAAAGCTAGACCATTATTTGTTCAACAAATATGTGATGCCCAGAAGTTGATAATCAATTATTAGCAAAACAAGCCCAGTGTGAGACAGATGTGGATACAGAATTCAATGCTGATGACTGTTTGAGATTCAGAAACCAAATATGCGTTCTGAGGAATTCAAAGTTGATTCAGATGATTTTGAATCAAGCTCACAGTAGTCAGTTATCTGTTCACCCAGGTAGTACAAAGATGTATAATGATCTGCAACAGCTTTACTGGTGGCATGGTATGAAATGAGACATTTCTGACTTTGTTGCAAGATGTTTAGTTTGTCAACAATTAAAAGCCGAGCATCAGGTACCTTCAAGATTACTTCAGCTAATTATGATACCTGAGTGGAAGTGGGACAGAGTCACGATGGATTTTGTATCTGGTTTACCTTTGACACCAAGCAAGAAAGATACAATCTGGGTTGTTGTAGATAGATTAACTAAATCGGCTCATTTTGTTCTAATACGTATAGGCTACTCGTTGGATAAGCTGGCTAAATTGTATATTTCTCAGATTGTGAAATTACATGGTGTGCCTATATCTGTTGTTTCAGATGGAGATCCGAGGTTTACATTGCGGTTTTGGAAGAAACTGTAAGATGCACTGGGTACGAAATTACATTTCAGTACTACTTTTCATCTACAAACAGATGGCCAGTCTAAGAAAATCATTTAGATACTTGAGGATATGTTGAGATGTTGCATTCTCGAGTTTGAAGGTACATGGGAACGATACCTACCTCTGATTGAATTTGCGTATAATAACAGCTTTCAATCGAGTATCAAAATGGCACCTTATGAGGTTTTGTACGGTCGTAAATGTCGTACACCATTGTATTGGACTGAGCTTAGTGAAAATAAGATACACGGGGTTAACTTGATCAGAGAAACTAAGCAGAAAGTGAAAGTGATCCGTGACAGTCTAAAAGCAGCCGCAGATTGTCAAAAATCATATGCGGACTTGAAACATAAAGATATAGAGTTTCATATGTTGCATATGTTAGTAATTTTATTTATATGTATTATAACTTATTAAATTATATGAATATGCATGTAATATTTGGCAGTGTATGCATAATTTCATAAGTGATTTAATAATATGTTTCACCATATTGTTGACGATTATTGCTGCATAAATATATATATATATATACGCATTATATGCAGTAAGTGTTAGGTTGAAATTGATATAATATTTGTTTACAATGTGCAAAATATTATATGTATGGAAATATAAGTTAACTATTTTTTTTATATAATGGGTTTGACTTGGGTAAAACTTTATTAATATTTGTATTTGTGCATTTGATCGGTAATGCCTCATAACCCTATTTCGGCAACAGATATGGGTTTGGGATGTTACATTTTACTCAAAGCATTAGCAACTACATTTGCCTTACCTGGATGATGGTCAACAATCAAATCATAGTCTTTCAATAATTCGAGCCACCTACGCTGTCTCGAATTCAAATCTTTCAGTGACATCAAATATTGTAAGCTTTTGTAATCTGTAAAGATATGGCATTTTTTGCCGTACAAATGGTGTCGCCAAATCTTCAATGCAAAAACTGTAACACTCCTTACCCCTGTCCCATGTCGGGACATGGTACAAGGCATTACTAGACTTAAACACATGCATACAAATAATTTCAGGTCATAGAATTTCACTCAATTTTAAAACTTTCAAACTTCCTCTTAACGTCCTTAATATGAACCGACGAGGCCCAAAACACACTTTGGAAACAGTTCGGGAATAAACTGAACACTTTTGAAAACTTTGAATAATTTCAATGCAAACAAGGGTACATGGCCATGTGGAAGGGTGACACACCCGTGTGTCCTCTTAACATGGCCATGTTGAAGGCCTGTGCAGCTCACACGGCCTGAACATATCGAGACACACCTATGTCTTTAGCCCATGCAGATTTATTTCTTAATTCGAACCAACAGGGGTTTTCACAAGGCCTGGCACACGCCTGTGTCTGTGGCTCGTGTCCTTCACACAGCCATGACACGCCCGTGTCTCAGCCCGTGTACAAAAACCTTGACATTCTATTTCTGACGTCATCAACCATTTAGGGGCACACGGCCAAGGCACAAGCCTGTGTGCTAAGCAGTGTCCTCCACACGGTTGAGACACACGACCGTGTCTCCGCCTGTGTGGTTACTACTGGGCATTTTGTTTTGCCAAATTTAGGTACACGGGAAACACGGCTTGACTACACGCCCATGGGGAAAACCGTGTGTCTACCCGTGTGGACAAAAATAAGGCTAGTTACCAAGCCTTTTTTTCACCCTTACTTACACCCACCCACAAAAACATCAAACAATACCAATACCACATAAACACATGACCATATCAGACAATACCTAGGCATCCATACATCATTTCCAAGCTATTTCCTATCACATACAACATCTCCTACTTATCAACACAAACCATGCATTAAACAAACCCATGAGAACTCTCATCAAATGCCTTTAATAATAATCAATATTAGCCAACATCAATAGCCTATACAAAATGAATATCACATCTATATGAGCCAATACTTATGGATAAACCAACATGACACTAAGCAAAAGACCAAGTCCCTATACATGCCACGCTCAAAACATTTAAACTAACTATACCAAAAACTTTAGGTGATAGTGTGATCAATGCCTCCGACGTCCCTTGATTCTTGAGCTAGCTTGGCGGTGCTATAAGAAAATGGAAAAGAGAGGAAGTAAGCATAAAGCTTAGTAAGTCACAAGTAAATAATTAACATCACTTTACCAAGTAACATCATACTCATAACATATCATACACTTCCACAAGATTCTCGAATGACTATAGACATAACTTACTTATTTTTATCCTTCCTTGTAACATCTCGATTTTAGGCCTAGTCGGAACAGTGGTTTCGGGACCACAAATCCAATGAGGAAAATTTTATTTTTATTATATTTTTATGGTCTACAATTTCACAAAATGATTTCGTGAAAATTTCATTCGAAAATTTTGACATTTGGGTACTCAATTTAGTCAAAAGGACTAAATTGTAAAAAGTGCAAAAGTTGAGTTCCACATGTTAGAAGGGTTAAATTGTTATGAGTTTTTAAATTAAAGGTCATTAGATGGTAATTAGACCATTAGCTAGTGATGGAAAAAAATAGACAAGAAATTGGTGAAATAAAATATTTTTAAGTTAGGGCCATTTTGGTAAACTAATAATTAAATGAATTAAAAAGCTAAAATCACCAAAATAAGTTCATCTTCTCTATGTATCAGCCGAAAACCCCGTGGAAGCCATGTTTAGGGTTTTTTTCAAGCTTCCAAGCTCTATAGTAAGTGCATTCTAGCCCCGTTTTTAATGTTCTTTACCTTTTTGAAATCCTCGTAACCCGATTTACCTATTTCTATCATTAATTTGAGCTAGGGTTCATGTATAAGCATGCATTTTGATGTCTAATGGTAGAAAATAAGGGTTGGGTGTTAAATAAATGACTTTTACTAAGCGATTTTTGATAAAAACGTCCGAAAGGACCATTTTGTAAAAGTTATAAAAATGGTATAAAAAGGGTGTTTTTATGAGAATTGTAGTTTGCTATTGTAACAGCCCTTACCCATGTTCGACGCCGGAACAGGGTACGAGGCATTACCGAACTTAATCACTAATCATCGTATAAAAACCGATTTATAATTTCACTCTAATTTAAAACTTTTTCAAACACATTCAAGCTGTCCCTTAAAAAGAGCTTACAGGGCCCATATCATGCTTTAATTCAACCACACACATAGGCAAGCATGCACATTCATAAATTTCATCATTTAATTAATAACATAATCAAGACTATCTACATTAAATGACTTTATACAATAGAGACCTTCAAATAACATAGGTTAGTATTTTAGGCCAATTTCTAGCAACTTAGTAACAATTAAACGAGTCTCCATACATGCCAAAGACTTAAAAATACTTTAAAACCTTTATATATCGATCAATAGTTTGATAGTGTGATTTAACCTCCGGCGACCTCCAACACGAGCTAACATCTGAGACACTATAAGAAAAAGGAAAGGAAGGGAGTAAGCATTATAGTTTAGTAAGTAAGTATGTAAATATTAATAAACAATACATTATCATACTTTAAATGAAGTCACAATATGTTCCCGGAATATTACCATCACAAACACACACATACTTTCACTATTACAATCATAAACAGGTTCAAAATAAGCTGTATAGCAGAGTACCAGTAGCTAAATTATTTATTTCTGGAGCTACAGAACTCAAAATTACAAACCGTTAATTTTTATTGAAACTAGATTCACGTATATTCTTACCATAAAATTTTCAGAATTTTTAGTCTAGCCAATTAGTACAGTTTATTCATTGAAGTTACCCCTGTTTCACTGCTCAACTGTTCTGATCACTCTTCACTACGAATCAATTTTCTCCTCGTACAAAATTCAAAGGATGTTCTCATTTATTTTATTTGAAATTATACTCATTAAGGATTTCAAGAATATAAATTATATCCTCTAATTATTTGTTTACAATTTTTAATGATTTTTCCAAGTCAGAACAGGGGATCACGTAGTCATTCTAAACCAGTCTCTCAAAAACTTAAATATCTCATAATATAGGATTCCTTTGCTTGCTCTGTTTCTGTTATATGAAAATAGACTCATTAAGCTTTAATTTTATATCTCATTCAGTCTCTGATTCAATTTTTACTATTTTTAGTAAATTTTTAGATTCACTTCACTGCAACTATCCATAACAGTTTTATTGTCAATTTTGATCTTTCACACTTCAATTGTATTCATCACTTACCCATAACAATCTTTCCAATTTCCAATCACATATCGAGCATATTGCTCATAAGTTACACACGTATATAATTGCACTTATCATCACAAAGTCATACACAATTTCATTTAATCAATTTCCCAGTTGAACGCTTCGGAATAATAACAGATACGCGATGGTATCGCACACAGCCCACTTTTAAAATCGAAGCTCTCTTGTACACATAGTGGCCTTCACTTAGCACCACTCATGTGACCTAGCTTGATTGTACACATAATTTTGGCTCTCTTGTACACATGGTGAACACTTAGTACCACCCATGTGACCTAGCCAGTTTATCTCGTAGCTCTCTTGTCTACATGGTGTCCTTCACCTGGAACCACGCATGCGACCTAGCTACATATATCCCGTAGCTCTCTTGTCTACATGGTATACACATAGTATTACCCATGCAACCTAGCTACATCATAATGTCTCATATCTCTCTCATACACATGATGTGCACTCAGCACCATACATGTGACCTAGCTACATACCATCTGTATCATCCAATCTTTTCGAAGGTTCAACCGAGATTTCTCTCTCTTTCTAATACTTGATTCCATACTTCCAATAGTCAATTATGATTCAAAAATCAGCTACAATACATAAAATATTCTGAAATATAAAAACATAATAAAGATAATGTATTATTTACATACAAACTTACATACTTTCTCATTTCCATGTCGAATTAATATTGAACATTTAAATCATCATAATTATACTTACTTTCAACGCCTCGGAAATCATAGTAAATATATCAATTTTACATTGAAACATGCATAAATTAATGCTTATTATACATATGAACTTACCTCGATACTAAAACGGTCATTTTACCAACTTTCCCGATTTTTGAGTTTTCTCCCATTCTAGGTTCAAATCTCATTTTCCGGGATCTAAAACATCATATTTTACTTATTTAATTAATTTAATATTCAAAACAGTCCTTAACTCAAACTTTGGCAAAATTACAATTTTTCCCCTAAACTTTTGCATTTTTACACTTTTACCCCTAGGCTCGGGAATCAAACTTCATCCCTTATTATTATGTTTTATGACATGATGATCATTTTTCGCTTCTATGGCAACATCAAATTCTCACTCTAACACATAGTTATGAACAATAACAACTTTTACCGATTAAGCCATTTTACTCATTTTTGCTTAAAACCGCTTAGCAAAAGTTTTTTTAACATAATTTCAGCCTTCATATTCTACCATAAAACATCAAAATAAACACATTTCACCTATGGGTATTTTTCCAAATATGAACCCTAGCTTAAATTATTGCTAGAATAAGCTTAACCAAGTTACCGGGATTCCAAAAACGTAAAGAACTTGAAAAACGAGGCTAGAACGAACTTACTATTGAGCTTGAAAAGCTTGAAAACCCTAGTCATGGCTTCCCCCATGCTAATTTCGGCCTCCATGAAAAAGATGATTCAATTTTGGCTTTATTTTCCCTTTTTATTTCTTTTAATTAAAAAATGACTAAAATGCCCTTAAGGCCTTTCTTTAAATTTTGTCCTATTCATGCCCATTTTTGTCCAAATGAAATATAATGGTCTAATTAACATTTAAGGACCTCCTCTTTAAACCCCCATTTCAATCAAGTACTTATGAATTAGAACACATATTTTGCAACTTTTACAATTTAGTCCTAAAAGTCCAATTAAGCACTTTATCAGTAAAATTACTTAACGATATTTTTACACAATATTTTAATCAATAAATAAACCTTAAAACTTAATCAGAATAAATTTTTTGACTTCAAATTCGTGGTTCTAAAACCATCGTTCCATTTAAGCCCTAAATCGGGCTGTTACAGCAACTTCTGCAAATAAGCCCTAATAGGCAAATTAAACATGCAAGCTATAAAATTTCTTATCAATACTCTAACACATGCATCTAATCACTCAGTAATTCATAAAAATTAATCGAAATAAACTTTTTTATCTCAGATTTGTGGTTTCACAACCACTATTCCATTTAAGCCCTATTTCGAGATGTTACATTTAGTTATGGAAATGGTTCAGCTAGGCCTATAGTGTAACACCCCAGGTTGGTTGGTAATTAAAATTGTGTGTTCTGTTGCATAATTACTTGCTTGATTCAATGGTTACGTGTCTTAAAGGGGTGCGAGAGGTCTTAGGTTCGAACCTGGGCTTAAGGAAAATTTTTGGGTTTACTGAATTAAACCCTTGCTGTCAGAAGTTGGGTTCTTATGTTAATTGAGAGGAAGTTCTGACAAAAGAAACGTGTTGATTCAAGGGATAGGGGCGTGTTGTCTAAGGCGAGGGACTTGGGTTCAAGTCTCTCTACGTTCAAAGGGATGCCTTTTTGCTTCAGTTCCGTGTAGGAGATCGTGTGTTGATAGGATTCTAGTGCTTTGGGCGGTTGAGAGTGTTGAGGGAAGTGGGGAGTGGTAGCCCAATCTTAAGAGTGTGGTGGGGAGAAAAGTTAGGTGTTTTGAAAAGGGGTTTGGATAGTGGGTGGTTGGAGAGATTTGAGGAGTTATGTAAGGGGTGTGTTGGTGTCGTACAAGGACTCTTAGCATAGGAGAATTCGGCTAGAGTGTGAGAGTGTTGAGGGAAGTGGGGAGTTGTAACCGAGTGCTTACTCTTTTGGCTTTTTTTACATTTTTGGTAGGCTGGCCGACTATTGTTTGGTGTTCTCCGGGTATTTTTTTTGTTTCGCATTTGTGGTGCAGTTGGAAACTTTCTCTTTTTGTCTTTTGGTTAATCAGCATCTATTGCTGATTTTTCTCTCTTTCTCTTTCGGGTTGATACTCTTAGTTGAGACCGAACCCTGTCTTCTCTCTCTTTTGAATTTTGATCGATTCTTCAGCAGCCTCTAGTGTCACTTTCAGTTGTGGTTTCTATTTTTCTTATTCCCCATTTCAACGCTACTTCTCTTGACCGAACACGCATACTTCTTTCACTTTTCTTTTCTTTTTCCCCTTGACCGAATTTACCATCTTCCTCTTCTTTGGGTTGGCCGAATATCATCTTTCTTCTTCTTTTCAATTCTTTTGGGTTGCGCTGCTAGCCGATTACTCTGTTCTTTGGGGGGATTGAATCTCTCTTTACGCTTAAGTATGGTAACTGATTTTGTTGAGAGGGTTCTTGGCCATGCTTTGCCTTCATTTTCTCTATGCCAGCATAATTTTCTTCTCTAACGTTACCTTGTAATCACCGTTTCTGGCAGGGGTATAATTGTTCTTCGTGGGACTCAACCCTTGAGTGTGCCTATTAGGTCGAATACTTCTAAGTTGTGGTAAGTGGTTATTCATTTGGTTTTAGTCATTTTCATTCATGATTTTGGGCTAAAAAGGTAGTAGTGTTATAGATCTTATCAAGTTTTAGAAGGCAGTTTCGATCAGTGATTAAAGAGAGTGATCGTTTGCTATTCGAGGTTGGCATTGTGGAAAGTTGCTCACGTATCGCCAAAAGGTGTGTTTACCACACCCCTTTTTTACTGTAATATGGAAGAAGCTGAAAAGCCGAAAAAATGAAAATGGTTGCTACACAAGTGCGCGAACGCACGTGTGGAGATTCTGATGTGAAAGTAGAGGCCACCATGAGCAAACTCATGGGCTGTGGCCGTAATGGACCACGTTGGGCCGAAGTGGGCCGTGTGGGCCCAATGGGCTATAATGGGCCACAGGAATGTAATATACGGTAAGTGTCAAATTATTAATCTGAGCTATGCTAGTTACATAGCCATGGCTAAATTTCGGCTAAACGGGCCACACGAGCATGTGGGCCCACTTGGGCTGAGTAATGGGCTTTGGGCCTATTTACATCGTTTTGACCATCCAGGTTACCTGAGTGACGCGAGACGACTGTGAACCTATTGCTGGGTTAGTAAGAGCACCTAAACCTTAATTTGCAAAAGGATTATTTTACCCCTATGAGGTAAATGACCAAAATACCCCTATATGATGTATGATTATATGAGCATGCGATTTTTTTATCGTATGTACATTTATATTATGTTGCATTGCATGGGGTGGGATATATATTGTATTGGAGGAAGTATACTGAAAGGCTATAATCCTATTACTGGCAGCTTTGCTGCAATTACAGTTAGTGCCAAAATCGGTACTTTATCTTGAAGTGTAGGGATGGGTAGGTCGATTTATTCCCTACATGGAGTGTAAGGCTAGACGGAGTGGAGTGTAGAGGATGGTTGGGTAGGACTTCTTTGTGTATTACTGATACTGTACTGTAATGGGCTAAAGCCGACATTGATATTGCCACTAATATGGGCTTAAGCCCAAACTATTCAGATATTGTATGTCTGACTGCTCGCTAGCTAGGGATTACACACTGAGTTTCATACTCACCCTTTTCTGGTTAACTGCACAGGCAATCCATAAGTGGATAGGTGTCACGAAGACCTCGGTGATGGCCACACCTCTGTTTTTATTTTCCTTAATCTGCTATTGGATTTCATTTCGGGTTATGTAATAAGGCCTCTTTAATTTTCTTGTTAAAATTCAGGTTTTGGTTATCACGACTCCTATCTGTTAAGTACGTAAAACGCGATTTTCTAAAATGATAACTGTTTTAAAAACACTACGTCTTTGAAACGCTTCCGCAACAATAAGAGTTTTTAAAAGTAATGATAATTTTAAATGAATAACGAATAAGCTAGATTAATGCGGGAACTAACAAAGAGGCTTCACATTTCCAAACTGGTTTTCTTCAAGAATAAGTTTTTGAAGTTTTCTAGGTCTGGCAGGTTATTATAGACGGTTTGTTAAGGGATTTTCGTTGATTGTTGCACCTTTGACTAAATTGTTGCATAAAGGAGTACCATTTATTTTAATTGATAAGTAGCAGGAAAGTTTTGAGAAGTTGAAGAAAGTTCTGACTGAGGCCCCTGTCTTGGTACAATCAGAATCGGGGAAGGAATTCATTGTCTACAGTGATGCATCACACATCAGTTTGGGATGCATGTTGATGCAGGAGGGTAAGGTAGTGGCTTATGCGTCTCGTCAGTTTAAGACGCATGAAGCAAACTATCTGACACATGAATTGGAGTTGGCTACGGTGGTATTTGCACTGAAGATTTGGAGGCATTACCTGTATGGTGAGAGGTGTATCATCTACACAGATCATAAGAGCCTCAAGTATCTTCTCACTCAGAAGGAGTTAAACCTTGGAAACGTAGATGGATGGAGTTGCTTAAGGATTATGACTGTTCAACCAAATACCATCCTGGCAAGGCTAATCTGATAGCCGATGCACTGAGCCGTAGGGTTGTTATTGACTTGAGGGTGATGTTTGCTCGTCTCAGTTTGTACGACAATGGTAGTCTACTGCCGAGCTTTAAATTAAATCGAATTGGTTTGAGCAGATTTAAGTTAAGCAGTTAGAGGATGTGTCACTAGGTTCGCAGTTCCGACAGATAGAAAATGGGGAGACCTCAGATTTTGGGCTGAATAGCGAAGGAGTACTGTGTTTCCATAGGAGAGTCTGTGTTCCGAAAGATGCCGATTTGAGGCGGTCTATACTGTAAGAGGCGCATAGTAGTCCTTACGCTATGCGTCCTAGTGGGAATAAGATGTATCGAGACTTTTGGGAATTGTACTGGTGGCCAGGACTTAAGCGGGAAGTCACTGAGTTTGTAAGTGCCTGACTTGTTAGCAGGTTAAGGCAGAGCACCAGTTGCCTTCAAGGTTGCTTCAGCCTGTTAAGATTCCATTGTGGAAGTGGGAGAGAGTGACTATGGATTTTGTTAGTGGGCTGCCCTTAAGGCCTACTAAGAAGGATTCAGTGTGGGTTATCGTAGATCGACTAATGAAATCTACCCACTTCATACATGTTCATACTGATTACTCACTGCAAAAGCTGGCTAAGTTGCATGTGTCCAAAATTGTGAGACTGCATGGGGTACCGATTTTTATCATATCTGATCGAGATCCTCGTTGTACATCTCAATTTTGAAAGAAGTTACATGAGGCATTGGGTACAAGGTTGGACTTCAGTACTGCGTTCTATCCTCAGATAGTAGGTTAGTCAAAAAGGGTGATTCAGATACTGAAGGACATGTTAAGAAGTTGTGTGATTGAGTTTTGAGACAGTTGGGAGGATTACTTACCGTTGGCAGAGTTTGCGTACAACAACAGTTATCATTCTAGCATTCAGATGGCACCTTACGAGGCATTATATGGTCGTTAGTGTCGCACTCCTTCGTGTTGGACTGAGTTAGGTGAGCGGCGTGTGCTGGGCCCGAAATTGATTTTTGATACTAAAGATAAAGTTAGACTGGTTCGGGACCGACTGAAGGCGGCATCTGACAGACAGAAGTCATATTCAGATCTGAAGAGCAAGGAAATTGAGTACTCCATGGGGGATTTGGTATTTCTTAAGGTCTCGCCGTAGAAGAAAGTACTGAGGTTTGGTCGGAAGGGCAAGTTAAGCCCTAGATTCATTGGGCCTTATCGTATACTAAAGCATGCGGGACCAGTTTCTTATCAACTTGAGTTACCTCCAAAGTTAGATGAGATACATGATGTATTCCTGTCTCTATGCTGAGGCGATATCGCTTTGATCCCATGCACATTGTGTCAACTGAAGAGATTGAGGTTAGACCAGACCTGACTTTCGAAGAGGAGCCGATTCAGATTTTAGACTGTGCTTTGAAAGTTCTGAGGAGGAAGGCAATTCCACTTGTTAAGGTGCTATGGCGTAATTACAGTTCTGAGGAAGCTACTTGGGAACCATAGGAGACGATGTAACGATAATAACCTCATCTATTTTGATCAGGTAAATTTTGAGGCCGAAATTTTCTTTTAGGGGATAGAGTTGTGTGTTGCATAATTGCTTGCTTGATTCAATGGTTACGTGTCTTAAGGGGGTCGAGAGGTCCTAGGTTCAAACCTGGGCTTAAGTAAAATTTTTGGTTTTACTGAATTAAACCCTTACTGTCAGACGTTGGGTTCTTATGTTAATTGAAAGGAAGTTATGACAAAAGAAACGTGTTGATTCAAGGGATAGAGGCATGTTGTCTAAGGCGAAGGACTTGGGTTCGAGTCTCTCTACACTCAAAGGGATGCCTTTTTGCTTCAGTGCCGTGTAGGAGATTGTGTGTTGATAGGATTCTGGTGCTTTGGGCAGTTATGAGTGTTAAGGGAAGTGGGGAGTTGTAGCCGAATCTTAGGTGTGTGGTGGGGAGAAAAGTTAGGTGTTTTGAAAAGGGGTTTGGATAGTGGGTGGTTGGAGAGATTTGAGGTGTTATGTTAGGGGTGTGTTGGTACCGTACAAGGACTCTTAGCATAGAAGAATTCGGCTGGAGTGTGTGGAGGTTTCTCTTATTCATTTTATGCGTAACCGAGTGCTTACTCTTTTGGCTCTTTTTGCATTTTTGGTAGGATGGCTGCCTCTTGTTTGGTGTTCTCTGGGTATTTTTTTTGTTTCGTATTTGTGGTATAGTTGTAAACTTTCTCTTTTTGTCTTTTGGTTAATCAGCATCTATTGCTGATTTTTCTCTCTTTCTCTTTCAGGTTGATACTATGTATTGAGACCCAACCTTGTCTACTCTCTCTTTTGAGTTTGGATCGATTCTTCAGTAGCTTCTAGTGTCATTTTCGGTTGTGGTTTCTATTTTTCTTCTTCCCCATTTCAACACTACTTCTCTTGACCGAACACGCATACTTCTTTCACTTTTCTTTTCTTTTTCCCCTTGACTGAATTTACCATCTTCCTCTTCTTTGGGTTGGCCGAATATCATCTTTCTTTTTCTTTTCAATTCTTTTGGGTTGCACTACTAGCCGATTACTCTGTTCTTTAGGGGGCCGAATATTTCTTTACGCATAAGGTAACTGATTTTGTTGCGAGGGTTCTTGGCCATGCTTTGCCTTTATTTTCTCTTTGCCGACATAATCTCCTTCTCTAACGTTACCTTGTAATCACTGTTTCTGGCAGGGGTATAACTGTTCTTCGTGGGACTCAACCCTTGAGTGTGCCTGTTAGGCCGAATACTTGTAAGTTGTGGTAAGTGGTTATTCATTTGGTTTTAGTCATTTTCATTCATGATTTTGGGCTAACAAGGAAGTAGTGTTATAGATCTTGTCAAGTTTTGGAAGGCAGTTTCGATCAGTGATTAAAGAGAGTGATCGTTTACTATTAGAGGTTGGCGTTGTGGAAAGTTGCTCACGTATCGCCAAAAGGTGTGTGTACCATACCCCCTTTTTACTGTAATATGAAAGAAGCTGAAAAGCCGAAAGAATGGCAATAGTTGCTACACGAGTGCGCGAACGCATGTGTAGACATTCTAATGTGAAAGTAGAGGCCACCATGAGCGAACTCATGGGCTGTGGCCGTAATGGACCACGTTGGGCCGAAATGGGCCATGTGGGCCCAATGGGCTGTAATGGGCCACAGGGGTGTTATATACAGTAAGTGTCAAATTATTAATTTGGGCTATGGTAGTCACATAGCCGTGGCTGAATTTGGGCTAAACGGGCCACACGAGCATGTGGGCCTACTTGGGCTGAGTAATGGGCCTTGGGCCCATTTACATCGTTTTGACAATCTAGGTTACCTGAGTCGCGCGAGACAACTGTGAACCTATTGTTAGGTCAGTAAGAGCACCTAAACTTTAATTTGCAAAACGACTATTTTACCCCTATGAGGTACATGACTAAAATACCCCTATATGATGTATGATTGTATGACAATGCCATTTTTTTTATCGTATGTACATTTATATTATGTTTATTGCATGGGGTGGGATATATATATTATATTGGAGAAAGTATTCTGAAAGGCTATAAGCCTATTACTGGCAGCTTTGCTGCAATTACTGTTAGTGCCGAAATCGATACTTTATCCTAGAGTGTAGGGATGGGTGGGTCGATTTATTCCCCACATGGAGTGTAGGGCTGGACGGAGTGGATTGTAGAGGATGGTTGGGTAGGACATCTTTGTGCATTACTGATACTGTAATGTAATGGGCTAAAGCCCACATTGATATTGCCACTAATATGGGCTTAAGCCCAAACTATTCAGAAATTGTATGTCTGACTGCTCGTTAGCTAGGGATTACACTCTGAGTTTCATACTCACCCTTTTCTCGTTAACTGTGCATGTAATCTGTAGGCAGATCAGTGTCGCGAGGACCTCGGTGATGGCCACACCTCTATTTTTATTTTCCTTAATCTGCTATTGGATTTCATTTCGAGTTATGTAATAAGGCCTCTTTAATTTTCTTATTAAAATTTGGGTTTTGGTTGTCATGATTCATATCTGTTAAGTATGTAAAACGCAGTTTTCTAAAATGATAACTGTTTTAAAAACACTACGTCTTGAAATGCCTTCACAACAATAAGAGTTTTTAAAAGTAATATAATTTTAAATGAATAACGAATAAGCTAGATTAATGCAGGAACTAATAAAGAGGCTTCACATTTCCAAACGGGTTTTCCTCAAGAACAAGTTTTCAAAAAGCACTTCAATGTTACATCACAGATTCGGCCATAACGTCTAGGCCGGGTTTGGGGTGTTACATATAGAGTGAAAAAAGTGAATAAAATTCACTTTAAGAGCCTAGGGGCAAAAGTGTAATTTCGATAAAGTTTAGGTGAAAAAATATAATTTTTTCTAAATTATTATTTTTGGATCACATTAAACAATGTGACTAATAATTTGACTAAATGTGGTATTTTAGATCAAGGAAAACGAGGATTGGACTTAGATCGGGAGAAAAATGGAAAATTGACAGTTAGGTTCCTTTTTGCTATTTTGGTGCCGAGGTGAGTTCGTGTGATTTAATAAGCATGTTATTCATGTTATTATTGTTATACATGAAATATATCTTGCTATGATTGTATTGATTTGATGTTAACGGAAATTTGATGGAAAATGACATTTTAAATGAAATGAGTAAGTTTGTTTGTAAATAATATATCGTTTTTACTTATGTTATAATATTTTGTTATTATATGAGATGTGGTTGCATATTGAATAATCACTTGATGTAAGTTTATGAATTGAAATTGATTATGAATGAAATGAGTAAAATGCTGAAAAGTGAAGAATTTCCCGGTTGGACCTTCGGAATAGAAAAGATACGAATAATCCGTTGCGAGATCACGTGTGTAGTACTAAGTTCAGGCTACTACGTGTACCACATGGTTAGCTCGCATGTGTAGTAATAAGTGCAGGCTACTATGCGTACCCGATACCTTCGATCACATGTGTACTACTATGTGCAGGCTACTATGTGTTTAAAATAGTTTTAGGTCATTTGTGTAGTACTAAGTGCATGTAATAGCCCGATTTTGGGCCTAGTCAGAACAGTAGTTTCAAAATCACTATTTTGAGGCTGGAGAAAATTATTTTGATGTTATTTTATGTGATATAGCATGTTTATAAAGGTGCATGAAAATTTTGGTGAATTAATTTTAGCGTTTGAGGGCTTAATTTCGAAAAAGGACTAAATTACGTAAAAGGTAAAAGTTGTATTTTAGTGCCTAAATGTGTCTAATAGCTAGATAACTAAAATTTAAGGCCTTTAAATGGCAATTATACCCTTTTTAATAGAGGTGGCCGGTCAAAAATCCAAAATTTATGGGATATTAGGCGACTTTTTGCTAATAAAATAAAATAAAGAAAAAATTGTCATTTTGTTTAATTTTTTTCTTCTTCTCTTTCACCAAAAATGGCAGAAAAAAAGGATTTTGAAGCTAGAAAATTTAAGCAAAGAAAATTCCTTGATAGTAAGTGATATTAATGTTTTGTCTTGATAATTTTTGTGTCTTTGGAACCCCTAAAGCATGAGCTTTCAAAAGAGGGGACTATTTTGTAAAATAATTAAGAGTCTAGGGTTTTTCCATGAAAGCATATATATTGTTTGCTGAGTTTTTATGGAAGAATATGAGTCTTGGTAGTGTTATAAACAACTTTCATGAAAGAAATTTGCATGAAAGCACCTAAATGGACTATTTTGTAAAGTTTGTGAAATAAGTGATAAATGTGTGAAATAGTTGAAATTATGAGTTGCTATAGTTATAAAAATGGCTCATCTAGGCTTAAGGAGTAAAGAAATTGAATAAAAATCATTTTACGGGCCTAGGGGCAATTTGGTAATTATGGCAAAGTATAGGGGCAAAATTGAAAACTTTGCCAAAATGTGTCATTGGACTAATTTGATTACTATATTGTTTTAATAAGTTAAATGTGATGTTATAGATGATGAAAAACAAGATTCGGGCTTAGAACGAGGAAAAAAAACGAGAAATTGATGTTTAGGCTTCTTCTACCAATTTGGTGTCAAGGTAATTTCGTATGATAATAATAATGCAAAGTTATGTTTGAATTACATTCCTTATTAATATTGCATATATTATATGATTTAATATATTGGAAGATTGATGGAATATGATGTTTCTTTAAAACGAGTAAGTTGGTATGAAAGTAATTTATCAACTTCATTATCATGTGCTTAATACTAAATATTGTACGAAATATGGATATATGCCTTTATTGGAATCGACTTGTGATGATTCAATGGAAATGTGATGATAGATGTGCTAGTATAAAACCTTGTCCAGGACATGGCATTGGCATTGACATGAGACTTTGTATAATACCATATCAAGGATATGGCAATGATATGTGGATCCATGTAAGACCATGTATGGGACATGGCTTTGGTATTCTATTTGGTGTATGATAATTTCGAACATCCTTTAGTATCCCGAGTGTTCAACGGGTAATGTAATGGATGATATGATGAAAGCTCTAAGGAGATCATGTTAAAGAAGGTATGATTATATAATTTATTACAAGTTGTACAAGTATGTACTTGAGCATGTTACAAGTTGTACAAGTATGTACACTAAACTTATGAGTAATGCCTTAATATGTGATAATCTATGATGTATATAGTACTTGGTGAATACTATGAAAATGGCATGAATTGGAATAAGTTTTTGATACTTGATGACATTAAGATTATGGGTCTATGCTTATGGTGCATAGCTATGCGTTCTTACCATGATAGATGAAATAATGTTGAATTAATTTAGTGAACAATAATTGTGAATGAGTAAATTATCCTGGACAGTTTTGGGCTACTGCAGTGGTGTAACTTTGAAAATACACTAAAAATAGTGAGAAATGAGTTAGAGGCTGAATAAAATATGAAATTAAAGCTTATTGAGTCTAGTTTCTTATAAATGAAACTTGTAAGCAAAAGAATTTCCTATAATTAGATATTTGAAGTTGTGTGAGATAGAGTCAGAATGACTTTGAAATCCCCTGTTTTGATTTGAGAAAAACATTATAAATTGTAAAAAAATATTTATGAGTTATAATTTATATGTTTAGAATAGTCAATGAGTTTATTTTCAAGAGAAATAGATGGGAACATTATTCGAGTCCTATTCTATGAGATAATTAAACTTTAGTGTAGAAGGGTCGAAATTATAAGACAGTGAATCAGGGGTAACTTTGAGGAATAAACTGTACTAATTGGCTAAACCAAAAATTCTAGAAATTGTATTTTAAAAAGGTACATGAGTCTAGTTTCAAGGAAAATTAACGGAACTTAATTTGAAGTTTCTTAGCTCCAGATATAAATATTTTATTGACTTTTGTACAAGAAGACAGCTTATCATGAACTTGAGAATATGTTGGGAACATTGATAAAAACATGTTAATGAGTTGCTTATTGTTTTCATATGAACTTACTAAGCGTAAAGCTTACCCCCCTTACTTTCCCATATTCTCTAGTATTGCCAGGTTAGCTCGGGTTGGAGTTCGTCAGAGATATTATCACACTATCAAGCTATCGCTATTGGTGTAAGTGATTTCAAGTACTTTGAGTCTATGACATGTATAAGGGTTTAAATATTTGAGTATGTGACATTTGTTTTAGCCAAATGTATTGGCTTACATTAGCTATTGAGGATGTAAACCTATTTATATACATGAATGTGGTAAAGATGTGAGTAAAATCTATGGTATCTATCGCATGAGAAATTGACATGATCATAACATGTTTATGAATGTTTAAGTGCCTATGTATGTCTTGTTGTATGCTATTGTATAAGTATGTGTGCGTATGTTGTGAGGGTGATAAAATGGCTTGGAAAATAGCCTTGTATTTGTCCACACGGGTAGACGCACGGGCCTGTGTCTAGGCCGTTTGTGACACACGGTCTGCCCACATGGGCATGTGACCCGGCCGTGTCTCCCCTGCACCTTCGAAATTCAATTCAGTATGCATGGAAGTAAACACACGAGCAGAGACACGGCCGTGTGTCTCAACCGTGTGGTGGACACAGCCTAGCACACAGACGTGTGCCTTGGCCGTGTGCCTTCTTTTGTTCATGACCAAATGGACAGAGAGTTACACGGGTGAGGGACACGGGCATGTCCCGATGAACACTAGGCCGTGTGGTGCACATGGGCAACCAACACGGCGATGTCAAAATGATCACACGGGTGTGTAGAGCCTTAAAGCATGAATTTTCCAAGTTTTTCTTAAGTTCTCGGTTTGGTTCCAAACCATCCCAAATGTAAGTTTTGGGCCTCGTAAGCCCGTTTAAGGGACAGTATGCATGTGAAATGAAATGTTTTAAATTCAAACGAAATTTCATGGCCAGTTTAGTATGAAAGTGATGGCTTAAATCCGGTAACACCTTGAACCCTATTCCAGTGTCGGATACGAACGAAGGGTGTTACAGTGCAGGCTACTACGTGTATCAGATGGTTAGGTCGCATGTGTAGTACTAAGTGCAGGCTATTATGCGGACCTGATAGTTTCGATCACATGTGTGGTACTAAGTGCAGGACACTATGTGTAAGAGATGGTTTTGGTCATAGATGTAGTACTAAGTGCAGACTACTATGTGCACCAGATAGCTTCGATTACAAGGGTGGTAATATGTGCAGGCCACCGTGTATCTATTATTATTCCGATGAGTTCAACGGGGAAATTGACTAAGTGAAAATGCACGTGATCATGTAATGACTAGTGTAATTGAATATGACTATGTGATGAATAAGTGCAGGTATATGTGTGTAAAAATTTATGAGCAATGTGCTCGATAGTTGAGTGAACTTTCGGTAAGATGGGATGGAGTAAGTGAGATTATGTAAAAGTGAAATTGTAATAAAAACAGTTTTGGACAGCAACAGTTGTGTGACTTTGAAAAATCACCAAAAATAGTAGAAATGGAGTTAGAGGTTGGATAAGATATGAAATTAAAACTTAATGAGTCTAATTTCACATAAAAGAAACGGTGAAAGCAAAATAATTTCATATTTTGTGATATTTTAATTTTTGTAAGATAGGGTCAAAATGATTTTGGAATTCCCTATTTTGAATTAGGAAAATTATTAAAAATTGTATAAAAATAATTATGGGTTATAATTTATATTCTTAAAATCCCTAATGAGTCTATTTTTAAGATAAATAGACAGGAACATTATTTGAGTTCAGTACCATGAGATAATTAATTCTTAGTGAAGAGAGGTTGAAACTGTTAAACAGCGAAACAGGGGTGACTTTAATGAATAAACTATACTTATTGGCTGACTCTAGTTTCTATGAAATTTAACAGATCTTAATTTGGAACCCTGTAGCTTTGGATATAATTAATTTAATGACTGCGACTTGAGAAAATAGCTTGACTGGACTTTGAATAAATAGAAAGAATTTGTAAATAGTATGTTAATACATTGCTTATTATTTTTCATGCGAGCTTACTAAGCGTAAAGCTTACTCCCTCCTTTCCATTTCCCTAGTGTTCTCAGGTCGGCTCAGGGTTGGAGATCGTCGGAGGCAGCATCAGACTATCAAGCCAATACCTTTTGGAATATTGTTACATATGTTAGAATTATCAAATGAGTGGCATGTATAGGGACCTAGTTTTATAACATGTGTTATTATAATTTGGCCAAATGTATTGGCCTATATTGAGCTATTGATTATGGTTTGTAAATCTAGCTATTCATGTTATGTCTAATAATTATGATGTTAATATGTTTGTTTGCCATGCATGGTTGGTAATATGTCATGTGTGTTGAATGCATGTTTTATGACCAATCGAGGTGGTCATGACCTTGAATTGAATGTGTCTTAATAAAGGGCGTTTAATCACTAAAATGTTGCTACGAATTGTGATTATTACGTGTATAAAGTTGTAAGGGTTATGGGTAACATAAATGCTTGGAAAATAGCCTAAGAGTCAACTACACGGGGTAAGACATGACCGTGTGTCTTAACCATGTAAGGGACACGGTCTGGTGACACGAACGTGTGGCCTGGTCGTGTGGTTCAATTTATTTGCTGAAGTCATAAACAGAGAGTTACACGGCCTGAGGACACGGGTGTGTCCAGGGCACACGGGCGTGCGACCCTGTTTCATGAGAAAAATTTCTAAGTTTTCCCAAAACTTTCCAAAGTTCTCGGTTTAGTCCCAAACTCTTTCTAAAGTATGTTTTGGGCCTCGTAGACCCAAATAAGGGACTATGTGCATGTGATTGAATGTTTCAAAATATGAATGAAATTTTATGGCCCGATTTTACGAAATTGTGTACGTTTAAGTCCGATAACGCCTCAAATCCTATCTTGGCATCGGATACGGGTAAAGGGTGTTACATTCCTATTCATATACATAACCCGAGCTCATTCTTATAAGTTTCGTGTAGGTACCTGTACCATTTGCAACATAATCATAACTTTTCTCAATCATGATATAATCTTTAAATTACCCGTTGAACCAGTTGGAATAATAAATTAATACCCGATAAGCCTCATACAGAAGGATAACATGTCAATGCCATGTCCCAAACATGGTCTTACACTGGCTCTCATATATCGATGCCGATGCCATGTTCCAAACATAGTCTTACACTAACTCACATATCGAGGCCGATGCCATGTCCCAGACATGATCTTACACTATCTTTCATATAAATGCCGATGCCATGTTCCAAACATGATCTTACACTGGCTCACATATCGAGGCCAATGCCATGTCCCAGACGTGGTCTTACACTAGCTCTCATATAAATACAGATGCCATGTTCCAAACATGATCTTACACTAGCTCATATAACCCTAGTATCACAGCATAGATATCCGATCTATTCCTACGGTTCAACAGGGAGTTTTACCACATCCAATCTCGTCATGCATATTCATAAAAAAACGAACATGTCATGCAATATCAATTATTTAATGCATAATTACAATAGAATTATGATATTTACGTGCAACTTACCTCGGTATACAAAAAGTAAGCAACTAGATTGAATTAGTCTACTAGCTTGGTCTTCCCCCAATCTAGGTTCGGATTTCGTATTTCTTGATCTATAATGATAAAATTCACTAATTTAATCATCACATTAATCAAGACATTTCATAATTCATATTTTGGAAAAATGATCGTTTGCCCTTAGACTTTCACAAAATTACGATTTTTCCCCAAGGCTCGTAAATTGATTTTCATCAAATTTCCTCATTAACCAAGCCTAGCCGAATCTATTTTAAGCTTATTGCAACTCACAAATCCAATTATTTGACACCTTTACTACTTATTTTGTAACTTTTACAAAATGATCCCTTCTTAGGTGTTTTCATGAAAACCCCTTTCACTAAAGTTGTTTATTTAACAACCATGATTCATTTTCCTCTATAAAAATTCAGCAACCAACATGAGTACTCTCATGGCAAAACCCTAGACTCTCAACCATTTTTCAAAATAGTCCACCATTAGTTAGCTTAAGCTACAAGGGCCCCAAAAGTACAAAAATCATCAAGAAAGACCATCAAAATCACTTACTTGCAAGAGTCTAAAGTTGCTAAAAATTTCAAGCTTCCATGGTCTTCTTTGTTGGAGAAAATCGGTGGAGAAGAAATAGAGAATGAAAAAGATGAAAGCTTCTCCTTATTTTATTATATTTCTAGTCGAATTAGTCACCAAATTTCATCTAACTTTGACCTTACAATTTCTTTGTCTCCATGTTCAGCCACCAACAAATTTTTGGTCTATTTACTCAATAAAGACCTCTAATTTAATGTTCCATAGCTATTTTACACCTTTAGCTAGTAGAACAAGTATGCAATTTAGTCCTTTTTCAAAATTAAGCATGCAATCACTGAAATTAATTCACCAAAAATTTCAAACACTCATATAATCATGCTATAACACATAAAATAATATTAAAATAATTTCTCTGATCTCGGATTTGTGGTTTTGAAACTACTTTTCTGACTAGGCCCAAAATCGGGCTGTTACAATTCTCCCCCTTTAGGGATTTTTGCCCCCGAAAATCTTACCAGTGAAAAGGTTTGGGTATTGATCTCTCATAGTGTCCTTGGGCTCCAATGTGGCCTCTTCAACCCCATGTCTATACCATAGTACTTTCACAAGGGTTATACTCTTGTTCCTTAGTTGCTTAACCTCCCAAGCCAAAATCTTAACCGGCTCTTCACCATAAGTCATGTTTGATCAAATCTCAACCTCTGTAGGTGAAAGAATGTGTGAAGGGTCAGAACGGTATCAGCGTAACATCGACACACGGAAAACATTGTGGATCTTCTCTAACTCGAATGGCAAGGCTAGTCGATAAGCTACCGGTCCAATTCTCTTAGTCACCTCATAAGGTCCAATAAAACATGGACTTAATTTTCCTTTCTTACCGAATTTGAGAAATTTCTTCCACGGGGATACTTTCAAAAACACCTTATCACCAACTTGAAACTCAATTTCTTTTTGTTTCAAATCCGCGTAGGATTTCTGTCTAGCTGAAGTGATGTTCAAACAATCATGAATTACTTTTACTTTCTATTCAGACTCTTTGACTAAGTCAACCCCGTGAATCTGATTTTCTCTAAGTTTGGTCCAATACAAAGGCGTTCGGCACTTATGCCCGTATAAAGCCTCATAAGGCACCATTTTTAAACTCGACTGGTGGCTATTGTTGTAGGCAAACTCGACCAACGGTAAATACTTTTCCCAACTGCCTTGGATTTAAAGGACACAAGACCGCAACATGTCTTCAAAAACCTAAATTACTCTCTTCAACTGACCATCAGTTTGAGGATGGAAAGTCGTGCTAAAATTCAACTTTGTCCCCAAAGCTTCTTGTAACTTTTTCCAAAACTGCGAGGTAAACCTCGAATCTCTATCTGAAATGATCGACAAGGGCACTTCGTGGAGTCTCACAATTTCGAAAACATACAAATTAGCCAATTTTTCAAGCGGGTAGTCGGTACACACCGGTATAAAATGAGCTGACTTTGTTAGTCTATCAATCATAAGCCATACAGCATCTTTCTTCCTTGACGTCCAAGGCAACCCAGACACGAAATCCATAGTAATATGGTCCCATTTCCATTTGGGGACCATCATAGGCTGAAGTAAACCCGAAGGTACTTGGTGTTCGACTTTCACTTGCTAACAAATTAGGCACTTAGAGACAAACTCTGAAATGTCTCTCTGCATTCCCGACCACCAATACATTTTCTTCAAGTCATTGTACATTTTCATACTACCCGGATGAATAGACATACAACTATTATGTGCCTCATGCAAAATTTTTTGAATAAGCTCATCATCTTTAGGTACACAAATTCTGTCTCGAAACATTAAACAACCATCTAAACCAATTCAAAAATCTGATTCTATACTCGCCTCACACTGAGTTATCTTAGCTTGCAATTCTTTATCACCATTTTGAGCTTTGCAGATCTCTTGCTAAAACTGAATCGTTGTTGGTTACTAATAACTGAGTGTTCATAGCCCTCAAGGCAAACAATGACTTCCTACTCAAAGCATCAGTGACCACGTTCACCTTTCCCGGGTGATAGTCGATCACCAGTGTATAGTATTTTATGAGCTCTAGCCATCTTCGTTGGTGAAGGTTCAGTTCCTTTTAAGTCATCAAATACTTTAGACTTTTATGGTCTATGAGTCGGCATCTTTCACCATACAAATGGTGTCTCAAAATCTTCAGTGCGAACACTATGGCGGCTAACTCTAAGTCATGAGTCGGATAATGTTTCTCATGTGGCTTTAGTTGTCTCGAGGCATACGCTATTACCTTGCCTTCTTACATGAGCACGCATCCCAATCCATTCAAGGATACGACACTATATAGCACGAATTCTTTTTCTGATTCCGGTTGCACTAAAATTGGAGTTTTAGTCAACAACGCCTTTAGTTTCTCGAAACTCTGTTGGAATTTTTCCGTCCATTCGAACTTGACATCTTTCTGTAGCAACCTCGTCATTGGAGTAGCAAGTATGGAGAATTCTTTAACAAATCATCTGTAGTAACCCGCTAAGCCTAGAAAGCTTCTAATCTCCGATACATTCCTCGATGGTTTCCACTCAACAATAGCCGAGATCTTACTCAGGTCAACTTTAATTCCATCACCCGACACTATGTGTCCTAAGAATCCGACCTCTCAGAGCTAAAACTCACTTTTACTAAATTTGGCATACAATTGCTTATCTCTTAAAGTCTACAAAACATTTCTCAAATGCTCCACATGCTTACTCTCACCATGAGAATAAATTAATATATCATTGATAAAAACAACAACAAACTTATCCAAGTACGATCGAAAAATATGATTCATTAAATCCATAAACACGGTATGAGCATTTGTTAAACCAAAGGGCATGACAAGGAACTCATAGTGCCCGTACCTCATCTGAAACGCGGTTTTCGGTACATCATGCTCCTTAACTCTTAACTGGTAATAACTAGACCTTAAGTCTATCTTAAAAAACACTGTGGTTCCTTTCAATTGGTCAAACAGATCATCAATCCTTGGAAAAGGATACTTGTTCTTCATAGTCACCTTGTTGAGCTGTCTGTAGTCTATACATAACCTCATCGACCCGTCTTTCTTTTTCACAAAAAGTACCAGAGCACCCTACGGAGAATAGCTCTGTCTCACAAAACCCTTATCCGTTAATTCTTGTAGCTGAACCTTCAACTCTTATAACTCTAACGATGCTATCCTATACAGGACAATTGAAATAGGAGTCGTACCAAGGACCAACTCAATACCAAAGTCGACTTTCCTAGTTGGAGGCAGTCCGGGCAACTCTTCCCGAAACTCATCCAGAAACTCGCATACCACTAGCACTGGCTCAATCTTTACTTCCGACACTTGGGTATTCAACACATATGCGGGATAAGACTCATACCCTTTTCTCATATATTTTTCAGCAGTCACAGAAGAAATCACTACAGGTAAGCTATCTGGTTCACTTGATTCAACCCGAAGAATATCCCCATTTTCACATTTCAATTCAACGAATTTCTTTCTGCAATTCACTATAACATCATGGGTAGACAACCAATCCATACCAAGGATAACGTCAAATTTATCAAACAACAATAACATGAGGTTAGCTAGAAAACAATGACCTCTAATTGTCAAGGGAAAATTTTTACATACTTGGTTAACTAATACATGCTTGCCTAATGGGTTTGACACCTTTACCACAAATTCTGTAGACTCGATAGACATATTCATGCTAGACACCAGTTTCACACAAGCATACGAATAGGTAGACCCCTAATCAATCAAAGCAACAGCAGAAATATCATGAAGAGAAAAAGTACCCGTAATCACATCCGGTGACGATGCCTCTTCATGAGCGCGAATGGCATAAGTCCTTGCATGAGCTCAGCCCTCAAACCTCACGATTGAATCTCGATGCACACCTCTGTTGCTAGCCCCACTTTCCAGGTTCTTCTGTGGTCTACCCCTCGAAGGAGCATTACTCGCTCTCACATTTTTCTTTTTGTCTTTCTCATCCATTTTAGGACAATTTCAGATGAAATTGTAATACCCCTAACCCGAATCTGTTGCTGGAATGGGGTTACGAGATATTACTAAACGAAAACACAGTTCCGAATATTTTCATATTAATTCAAGATTTAAATCACATCAATGCTTATAATTCAATCTAATATCTAATCATAAATTTATTATCATTCACCACATAGCTTAAGTAGACTATAATTCAAAATATATAAATATTAAAACAATTCACTGCATATACAGAACATGTAATGTATCAATAATTTCCTTACGGAATATTTGTCCTATACTTATACTTATACAAATCATGCATATACACAAGTTAATTATCCATTGAACTAAATTTCATTACTGACCCCTTTCCTTCACATATATACGGCATTAATGTATTAAACTATGGGTAATTCATATGTTATAAATTAACAAGTTTTAATAACAAACATTCGATTATAAATAACCCATTTTAATTCCATGTCTACTTGGCTATCTCAATTCATTATTACATATTTAATATTTTATAAATACCTAATGAATTCACTTTGCCATGCACATGTACATATCAACCATATTACAAGCACATACATTTATACACGAATAACATTTAAAAATCTCAACTAACATAATGAGACCAATTACCGAATACACATTTATCCTTATATAAATCTAAACTCCAATATGCCTTACTTTTCAAATAACAATTTGAACGTCATCCACGTCTTTAATATGGACCATAAATGATCACTCAATTTAAACCATGCATAATAATCATATTAAACTTAGACCATGACACAACAAAACTGAATTTGAACCTAAGATTAAAGCCATTTTTGATGCATGATATGCATATCACAACATCAAGCATAACATTGATATATTTCACTAATGAACATCGAATCTACCTCATGCAATTATATGTATTTCAAATACTTTATACCATAACCGAACATGTTAATGATGTACATATATAATATGTATACCCCACATTTAACCGAATTTTATTCATGTAACATACACAATATTTATCAACACCCAAGCTCAATAAACATTTAACCAAAAACATATGATACCGAATCTAGCCATATCAAGAAAATCATTTCCAGCATGTGGTACCTAAAACAAACATTATACGTACATGGCACGTAGCTATAGAACCAAAGTGAACATAAACCGAACGCAACATAACCAAATTTTAAAGATTAAAGCTTAGCCATTTTCACATGGCTTATATACAAAACAAAAGTTCGACATTTCCAAAACGCATTCCAGCCTAAACATGCCATTATATGATTTTGATTATGTAAATACCGAAGCTGTAGATAGTGTGATAGACTTTGCTGACGATCCCCAAGCTTGTAACTCGATCCAAAATCTGTAAAACAGAGCAAACAAGAACACACCGATTAAGCTAACTTAGCTTAGTAAGTCATTAGCATATAAACAACTCATTAATATAGTCAACTCCTAGTAACTAAACAAATCACAATGACATTACCATGCTTGACCTCAAACCTACAAATTCTTTGAATAATACATTTTTCATAGACATTTATCCACCTAAGCCGAATACACACATAGTCATTTGACACATTATAAATCAACTCCCAAACCAAATAGTCATAATAAACTATACATCCATTTACTCTTATGTGCAAACTTAAGATTCATCAAATGACATCACATGTATATTTGTTATCTATATGGCCGATTATACCAACTCGTATATGCACATATTTAAGAAAAATTTCAATGATACACAAATTATTCATTCACAAGCCAAATACATATACCGAATACACATGAATTCTTCATTTGCATTACATATAATTTACAACAAATATCCATAGTACTTTCTTACCTTAGCTCAAGTAGATATAAAGTTAATTCATACTTGGCCATTTAACTCGTATTACACATCCGTACACGATTTACCTTTGCCCAATGAACCATTCAGAATTGGATAAGACACTATGATAATCACATAATTCGTACAATGCCAACGTCCCAGACGTGGTCTTACATGTAGCCATATATCGATGCCACTGTCCCAGACAGGGTCTTACTCGTAAGCACATATTGGAATCACATGTCGAAGCCATGGTCTTACTCGCACACATGTATCAGAATCCTATGTCATGAAATATGTATCCTAACTATTCCTAAGGTTCATACGGGGCTTCCGGACGTCGTAACTTGGTCGAAACGAATTCAGAAATGTAGTAGTAAAGCCTTTACATATTCGGCCATAACAAATATAAATTCTTACATTTCATAACAGCATATATATATATATATAGCATTTAACTACAATCAAACACGTCTATTTGCTTATAAACTTACCTCGGACGATACAAAACGGAACGGGATAACTAGTCGACAACTTTCGCTTTCCCCCGATCCAAATCCATTTTCTTTGGTTCTTGATCTAAACATATTCAAATTAAGCTCATTCAAACATATTTTCATTCAATTTAGTCAAAAAACACATAAATGGGCAAATTACCATTTTACCCCTAACATTTACAATTTTTACAATTTAGTCCCTATTGAACAAAACACAAAATACACAAAATACACAAAATTTCAAAGTACCCATGTTAGGCCGAATGGTACCCATATCTATACAAGCCCATTTATTTCATTTATTTCACATTTTAGTCCCTCAAATTATTATTTTTACAATTAAGTCCTAATTACTCAAAATCATCAAAAACTCCAATACAAAACATGTTAATCTAAAACATATCTTTCATATTTCATCATCAAACAACAAATATCACAAGCTATCAGCAATGGCACAACTCAAAATATTCATCAAAATCCAAAATTAAAGCATGGGTCTTGAAGATTATAAGCAGCGATCTCAAAAACGTAGAAATTATCAAAAACAAGCTAGTTTCATACTTTGATTGAGCTCTAACAATGGCTGAATGCCCTAGATGTCTTTTCTTTTCTTTTTATTTCTTATTTGGTTGATGAATAAAGGTAAATATTGAATACGATAACTTTGGTTTTTAATTAATGTAAGTTTATTAACTAATTTACAAATATAACCTTTATAATATAATATAAAACCATTATAAACTTGGCTATTACCGTCCACTATATATGTTAATGGTTTAATTGCAATATAAAACCTCCATATTAGAAGAACAATCACTATTCGACCCTTTTTAAAAATAACCACCAAATTTTCATTTTACGTGATTAAGTCCTTTTATTTAATCGGACACCTAAACGACGAAATTAAATCACGAAAATTTCACAGATATAAATTCACACAAAATAAACACAGAATTTAGTTTTTAAATATTTTTCTGACTCAGATTCGTGGTCCTGAAACCACCATTTCGATTAGGGTCTAAATCGGGCTGTTACAGAAATGGTCTAGTGAACTGCACTTGAAACAACCTCTATCATTTCCTCAGCACTCATCGAAATGACACCTACCACACTGTGAACATCCCGGCCTATTTGGCCGAGCACTATCAACATTCGCGATAGAATTGGTTTGAGCTTTAGAAGTCTTGTACTTCTTATTCTTATTTCTACTCAAGAATCCCACTGAAGCATTTGATCAAATAGGAAACTCTCTCGATCTCTTGGATGAGGTCTGATGTGATTTCCCCATTTGTCTTTTCTTTGAGTCACGAGACTCAATATTAGCTTTTCTCTTCTCTTTGGCCAATTCTTCTAACTTGCAAGCTCTCTCAACAAGCATCACAAACTCCTTTAACTCTAAGATTCCAACTAATAATCGGATGTCTTCATTCAATCCGTCCTCAAATCTCTTGCACAAGATAGCTTCGGTAGATACGCACTCCTTAGCAGATTTCCTGAGCCTCACGAACTCATGCTCATACTCTGTTACTATCATTCGACCTTGCTTTAATTCTAGAAATTCTTTCCTCTTCTGATCTATAAACCTCTAACTAATATACTTATTTCGAAATTCCTCTTGGAAAAACTCCTATGGAATCCTTTCCCTTGGCACAACTGATACAAGGGTGTTCCACCATTGGTAGGTCGAGTCTCGTAAGAGTGACACAACACACTTCATGCACTCCTCAAGTGTGCAAGACAATTTATCGAATACCCTAATGGTATTTTCTAGCCAAAACTCTACCCTCTCAGGGTCATCATCAATATTCGCTCTAAATTCCTCAGCCCCTTGTTTTCAAATTCTGTCAACTGGAGGTTTCTCCTTTCTAATCACCTCTACAACTTAGGGAGCTATGGGGTAGGCTGGGAGATTGAAGGGGTGGAGGAGGTGGACTGTTCGGGTTTGCACGAACAAAATCCAAATACCATGCGTTCATCATGTGGAGGTAGGCTTCTCTAACCCCACTACCCTGACTAAATGTCACGGGCCCACTCTCGACTAGCGCGGTCCCTTCAACAGGAGCTGGCGCATTACTCTCTACATGGTCCACCACTACTCTGTCGGGGTCCATTTACTATATGAAAGCATAATTTAAATTCGTTAGGAGTCATCACACTATCACAATATATTTATGGAATGTATAGCTAGACTTGTACACTCGCTATGTTAGTCCGAGAGTTGACTAAACTGCAACTCTGATACCACTAAATGTAACACCCTTTACCTGTATCCCACACAGGAACAAGGTAGGAGGTGTTACTAGACTTAAACACATACATATAAACAATTTCGGGTCATAGAATTTTGCTCAAATTTAAAACTGTCAAACTTCCTCTTAATGTCCCTAATATGAACCTACGAGGCCCAGAACACGCTTTAGAAATAGTTCAAGAATAAACTAAACACTTTTGAAAACTTTAAATAATTTCAATGCAAACAAGGGCACACACCTATGGGAGGGTGACACACTCGTGTGTCCTCTTAACATGGCCATGTTGAAGGCTTGTGTGGCTCACACGGCCTGAACATATCAGGACATGCCAGTGTCTTTAGCCTGTGTGGATTTATTTCTCAATTCAAACCTACGATGGTTTTCACACGGCCTGGCACATGCCCATGTTTATGGCCTGTGTCCCTCACACGGCTATGACACGCCTGTGTCTCTGTAACAGCCCAATTTTGGGGCTAGTCAGAATAGTGGTCTCAGGACCACAAATCCAAAGTCAGAGAGAATATTTTATTGTTAAAATAGAGTCATAGCATGTTTATAATGGTGCATGAAAATTTTGGTGAGCTAATTTTAACGTTTGTGAGCCCAATTGCGAAAAAAGACTAAATCGCATAAAGTACAAGTCTTAAATTGATAGCTAAGGGTGTCAAATTGCCATATATCATAAATTGGGGGATTTTAAAGGGCAATTAGACCATTTTAAAGGGTATAGCCGGCCATAGAGTCAATGAGGGGACAAAAATCTTAAAATTTGGTGAGTTAGGTGGATTATTTTTAACTAAAATAGAAATAAATAAAGGAAGGATGATATCATCCCCTTTTCATCTTCTTTCTCTATTGAAAATCATCCATTAAAGGGGGTTTAAAAGCTTAAAATTTTTAGCAACTTGAAGCACTCACAAGTAAGTGATTTTAATGGCTTTTCTTGAATATTTTTGCATTTTTGAGACCCTTGAAGCATGAGCTTTCAAATAAGGGGTCTATGTTGCAAAATGATTAAGAGTTTAGAGTTTTTCCATGAGAGTATTTAGGGTTTTTTCTAAAATTTTATGGAAGAAAATGAGTCTTGGGTGTCTTATAAACAACTTTTATCAAGGGTGTTAGCATGAAAATACCTAAAAGGTGTACTTTGCATAAATTGGAAATTTGTGGATAAATGTGTGAAATAGTAGAAATTTGGAGTCACTATAAGAGTAAAAAGGGTTCGTCCAGGCTTAGGATACGAAGATATTCAATAAGAATCGATTTTTGGGCTGAGGTGTAAAATGGTCATTTTGCAAGAGTCTAGGGGCAAAATGGTCATTTTGCTAATTATGAAGTGTTGAATGTCTAGGTTGATAAAGTGACTAAATAAGTGTGATTTGTTATTATAGATCAAGAATTACTGAGTCCAAACCTAGACCAGGGAAAAACCAAGTAAATCGACTAAATCAACCAGTCACCATATTTTGAAATTCAAGGTAAGTTGTATGTAAATAATGCAACTACATTGCTAATGTACGTGTTGAATTGTATTTGAATTAATATAGTTTGAATTACTTGAGTGTGGAATAGAGAAAGTATTATGATAATATAGATATTATAGTTCCCATTTGAACTTAGGAAATATATCAGATATTATTGCCATGACGTTTGGGTCACTTCTGTGAGCTAGTGCAAGACATGTCTGGGACATGCATCAGCCACATTGTGAGAGCCAATCTAAGATCATGTTTGGGATATGGCATCAGTATTGTGACAAATGCTAGTATAAGACATGTCTGGGACATGCATCGGCCTCGAGACGTAAGCCCGTGTAAGACATGTCTGGGACATGCATTGGCTACGAGATGTGTTAGTGTAAGACTATGTCTGGGACATGGCATTGGCACCTTATTCCATGTTTGAGGCTAAATGAATATCTGACAGTATTCCAAATGGTTCAACGGTGAAAATTGTGATTTTAAGATAACGAGGAAATTATAACCGTGTTATGAGTGATACAGGTACCTATTTGGTATGTGTGAAATATGAGCTCATTATATGCTATATGGTCTGTATTAAATATTGATGAGTAAGTTTTGCTTATGCCCACTTGTGTATTATGATGTTTGTTGAAAAATGGTAAATACATGTTTATTTATTTATTGCAACTTACTAAGCTTTATGCTTACTCCCTCTCCTTTTCTATTTTCTTATAGTGCAACCTAGCTAGTTCAAGGACCAAAAGAAGTCAGAGATATTGATCACACTATCAATCGAAGCATTCAGTATAGTTTGATTTATATTTTTGAATATGGCATGTATAGGGGATTAGACTTGTGTTTTGTGTATTTGTAATTTGGCCAAATGTGTTAGCTTGGGGATAAATCCCTCAATTTATATTAAGCCACGAATGATGGCTAATTATTCATTTTAATATATGAAAATGATGTTATGTTCATGGACGAGTAAAATGCACAAATGAAATGTTGTCTATTGTGGCCGATTTTATTGCATGAAATAGTCTTGTATTGGTTGTGGTTGTTATTGTATAGGTTGTGCAACTAAGGGTGACAGAGAGGCTTGGAAAATAGCCTTATTTTTGTCCACACGAGTAGACACACGGGCGTGTGTCTAGGCCGTGTGTGACACACAGCTAGCCCCATAGGCGTGTGGGCCAGTCGTGTGTCCCCTACACGTAAAATTTTCAAGTCAGTATGCATGATAGTAAACACACGGGCTGAGACAAGGCCATGTGTCTCAGCCGTGTGAGGGACACGGCCTAGCACATGGGCCTGTGCCTTGGCCGTGTGACATTCTGGAGTTGCTGACGTTAGAAATAGAATCTCTGTGTTTTTACACATGGGCTAGGACACGTGCATTTCATGGCCGTGTGTAGGACACAGGCTAGGGACACTGGTGTCTGCCAGGCCGTGTGAAAACTCCTGTAGGTGTGCATTTAGAATTAATTCCACATGAGGGGAGGACACGGGTGTGTTGCCCTTCCTACACGGGCGTGTTACCCTTCCCACACGGGCGTATGCCCCCATGTCAAGTGACATTTTTCTATAGTTGGAAAAAAGGACCCAGATTGGTCCGGAATGATTTACGATGTGTGTTTGGGGTGTCGCATGCCTATATTAAGAATATGTTGATAAGTTTAAGAAAGTTTTAAATTGTCCAAGTCATGAAGACTCAGATTTGGTTGTAAGTGTGAGTTCAAGCTAGGTAATGCCTCGTATTCTGCCTCAACGTAGGATACGAGTATGGAGTGTTACATTTGGTGGTATCAGAGCTATGGTTTAGTTAGTTCTAGGACTAACCCAGCGAGAGTACGAGTCTAACTATAAATGCCATAACTATATATTGATAGTGTGATGATTTCTAACAATTGTAAATTCTGTTTTTATGTAGTAAATGGATCCTAATCGAGCCATAGTGGATGACGTAGAAAGTAACGCTCCAGCTCCTGATGAAGGGACTGCGCTTGCAGAGAGTGAGCCCATAGCTATGGGCCAAGGCGGAGGGGCTAGAGAAGCCTACCTCTGAATGATGGATGCTTGGTATACGGAGTTTGTTTTCACAAATCCGAACACTCCACCTCCCTCAACTCCTCCGATCCCTCAGTATGCCTCGGTAGCTCCACAAGGCACGTACATGTATAGGAGGGAGAAGCCTCCAATGGATAAGATTTGAAAATGAGAGGCTGAGGAATTTTGGGCTAGTATAGATGATGACCCAGAAAGAGCAGAGTTTTGGTTGGAGAATACCATTACGGTATTCGATGAACTATCGTGCACACTTGAAGAGTGCGTGAAGTGTGTAGTGTCACTCTTATAGGACTTGGCTTATCAGTAGTGGAACACTCTCGTGTTCGTCGTACCAAGAGAGAGGATCACGTGGGAATTCTTCTAGGAGAAATTTCAGAAAAAGTATATTAGCCAAAGATTCATAGATCAAAAGAGGAAAGAATTCCAAAAGCTAAAGCAAGGCCGAATGTCGGTGACGGAATATGAGCGTGAATTTGTGAGGCTCAGTAAATATGTGCGGGAGTGCATGTCTACTCAAGCTGCTATGTGTATGAGGTTCGAAGATGGTATTAATAAAGATATCCGAGTATTTGTTGGCATCCTAGAGCTAAGAGAATTTTTAATGCTCATTGAGAGAGCTAAGAAAGGCAGAGGAACTGGTAAAAGAGAGGAGGAAAGCAGCTATTGAGTCGCGAGATTCAAGGAAGAGACGGATGGAGAAATCATAGCAGTCCTCGTCTAAAAGATCAAGGGAGTTTGCTACATGATCGAATGCTTCGGTGGGGTTTTCAAATAGAAATAAGAACCGGCAAAACGTAACTTCTAGAGCTGGGACCGCTTCTGTCGCGAGTGTCAATAGTGCTCGGCCAAATAGGCCAGAGTGCTCATAATGTGGCAGACACAATTTCGACGAGTGCCGAGGTAAAGAAAGAGGGTGTTTTAAATGTAGGCCATTGGACCACTTCATCCATGATTGTCCCAAATTGGATGAGAGAGAGAGGAAACAAGACGTGAAAGCAAGTAGTGCTCCTTTGAAGGGTAGGCCACAAAAGAGCCCCGGAAGTGGGGCTAGCAGTAAAGGTACACCAAGAGATGCTACAGCGAGGTCAAAGGGCAGAGCACCGGTGAGGACTTATGTTATACAAGCTTCGGAAGAGGCAGAGTCACCCGATGTGATCACGGGTACCTTTTCTATTTATGATACATCTGTTATTGCTTTAATTGACCTAGGATCTCTTCTCTCTTATATTTGTATAGAATTGATACTTTGTATGAGTATACTAGTAGAGTCCACTGAGTTTGTAATAAAAGTGTCCAATCCTTTAGGCAGACATGTGCTAGTGGACTAAGTATGTAGAAATTGCCCTTTGACAATTACATGTTATTGTTTTCCTGCTAACTTGATGTTATTGCCGTTTAATGAATTTGATGTAATCCTTGGGATGGACTGGTTGACTGCTCAGTGTTGTAGTGGACTATAGGAGAAAAGTTATTTTGTTGAAATGTGAAGACGGGAATGTCCTTCGGGTTGGACCAAATGAACCGAATAAATTGTCTGTGATGATATTGACTATGTTGGCTGAGAAATATTTAAGGAAAGGATATGAGGCATATCTTGCTTTTGTACTGAATACTCAAGTGTCTGAGTTGAAGATAGAATCGGTACCAGTGGTTTGTGAGTTTATAGATGTGTTTCCGGAAGAACTACCCGGATTACCTCCAAAGAGGGAAATTAAGTTTGGAATCAAGTTGGTGTCGGGCACGGCACCCATTTCTATTGCTCCGTGTAGAATGGTCCCAATAGAGTTGAACGAGTTGAAAGTATAGTTGCAAAAGTTAACAGATGTGGGGCGCACCAGTGTTATTTGTGAAAAAGAAAGACAGGTCGATGAGGTTATGTATAGACTATAGATAGCTGAATAAGGTAACAGTGAAGAACAAATATCCTTTGCCAAGGATCGACGATTTGTTCGATTAGTTGACGGGAGCCATCATGTTTTCCAAGATCAACTTAAGGTCGGGCTACTATCAGTTAAGGGTTAAGGAGCTAGATGTACCGAAAATTGCGTTTAGGATGAGGTATGGGCACTATGAATTTCTTATTATGCCTTTCGGTTTAACAAATGCTCTCGTGGTGTTTATAGATTTAACGAACCGCATTTTTTGGCCGTATTTAGATAAGTTCGTAGTGATCTTTATTGACGACATACTGATTTACTCACGTGATGAGGGTGAGCACGCAAGCATTTGAGAACGGTTCTACACACTTTGAGAGATAGGAAGCTTTACGCCAAGTTCAGTAAAAGTGAATTTTGGCTTAAAGAGGTCAGATTTCTAGGACACATTGTGTCGGTTGATGGAATTAGAGTTGACCCAAGTAAGATCTCGACTATTGTTGAGTGGAAACTACTGAAGAATGTGACTGAAGTTCGAAGCTTCTTGGGCCTGGCTGGGTACTATAGAAGGTTTGTGCAAGGGTTTTCTATGATCGCTACTCCAATGTCAAGGCTATTATAGAAAGATGTCAAGTTTGAATGGATAGAAAAGTGCGAACAAAGTTTTGAGAAATTAAAGGCTTTGTTGACTGAAGCTCCAGTGTTAGTGCAACCGGAGTCGGGTAAGGAGTTTGTGATGTATAGCAACGCCTCCTTGAATGGTTTAGGGTGTGTGCTTATACAAGAAGATAAGGTCATAGCTTACGCTTCAAGACAGTTAAAGTCACATGAGAAAAATTACCCAACGCATGATTCAGAGTTGGCTGCCATCATATGCGTTTTGAAAATTTAGAGACACCATCTATATTGCGAGAAGTATCGGGCGTTCACTGGTCATAAGAGTCTTAAGTACTTGATGACTCAAAAAGAGTTAAATTTGCGACAATATCGATGGTTAGAGTTAATAAAGGATTATGAGTTGGTTATCGACTACCATCCGGGAAAGGCGAATATAGTCGCTAACGCTTTAAGTAGAAAATCGCTATTTGCGTTGAGGGCCATGAATACTCAGTTGATCGTGTCTAATGATGGTTTAGTTTTAGCAGAGTTAAGAGCTAGACCGACATTTCTTCAAGAGATCTGCGAAACGCAAAAAGACGATAAGGAGTTGCAAGCTAAGATAGCTCAGTGCAAGACGGGGAAAGAATTCGGATTTTGTATTGGTACCAATGGCTGTATAATGTTCAAAGATAGATTTTGTGTACCCAAGAACAATGGGTTGATCCGGAAGATTTTAAATGAGGCATACAGTGGTTGTTTGTCCATCCACCCGGGTAGTGTGAAAATGTACAACGACCTGAAGAGAACGTACTAGTGGTCGGGAATGAAAAGAGACATTTTAGAGTTCATTTCCAAGTGTCTAGTGTGTCAGCAAGTGAAGGCTGAACATCAGGTACCTTTGGGTCTACTTCAGCCTATCACGGTTCCCGAGTGGAAGTGAGATCGAATTACGGTGGACTTCGTGATAGGTTTGTCATAACCCTGAAGAAAATGGATGTTGTTTGGGTTATTGTGGATAGGCTAACAAAGTCCACACATTTTATACCAATGCGTACCGACTACTCCCTTGAGAGATTGGCCGACTTTTATATTTCTGAGATTGAGAGGCTACACGGGGTGCCCTTGTCGATTATTTTGGATAGGGACCCGAGATTCACCTCGAGGTTTTGGAAAAAGTTACAAGAGGCTTTGGGGACTAAGTTGAGTTTTAGCACGGTATTTCACCCGCAAACCGATGGTCAGTCAGAAAGAGTGATTCAGATTTTAGAAGATATGGTACGGTGTTATGTTCTCGAATTTCAAGGTATTTGGGAAATGTACTTGCCATTGGTTGAATTTTCTTATAACAACAGTTATCAAGCAAGTTTGAAAATGGTGCCTTATGAGGCTTTGTATGGGTGAAAGTGTCGAATGCCCTTATATTGGACTGAGCTCAGAGAGAGTCAGACTTACGAGGTCTATTTAGTTAAAGAGACTGTAGAGAAAGTTAAAGTGATTTGTGACTGCTTGAAGGCCACCTCGGATAGGTAGAAATCCTATACAGATTTGAGACGAAAGGAAATTGAATTTCAAGTCGGTGATAAGGTATTTTTGAAAGTGTCCTCATAGAGGAAAGTCATCAAATTTGGTAGAAGACGTAAGTTGAGTCCTCGTTTCATAGGGCCTTATGAGGTTATCGAGAGAGTAGGACCGGTTGCCAAATGATTGGCTTTACCACCAGAGTTGGAAAATGTGACAGCGCTAATTTGACCTTAGTCAGAAAGTGGTTTCGGGACCACAAAATCGAGTCGTAAAAAAAATAAAAAAATAAAAAAAAGGGTGATAAAAACAAAGCTTCATTATTTTTGGTTCTTCTTGGCCGAATTGAAGAAAGAAATAAGGGAAGATTTCGGTCACTTTAAGCTCAAGGAAGGTTAGTTAATTGTGTTAGATTTTAAAATTTTTAAGCTTGTTTCTAGTTAATTAGCAAATTTCTTACATAGCCCATGTCAAAATTTGAAATTTTGGTGATGGTTTGAGCATCCGGTTTCGGTTATTAAAGGATAAGCTTGGGTTATGATCTTTATGTTGTATTAAAAAATTGTTGAAGAGAAGGGTTTAAGTTAGTCAAATTATAAATTTTAACACTCATGAGTATAATAGCCAAACATAGATTTGTTTAATGAATTGAACAAATACCGTGTGAGTGATTGAAATGAATGAGTTTGAGGTTGGATCATATTAAGATTCAGCTTTGTACATAAATAATAAGAGTTTGATATTTTTATTGATTATTGGATGGTAAATAAGGTTATGCATTAGATAAATATTAAGATTATGGTTGACTTGTGTTTAGTGAAGTTCGGCCAAGGACTTTATGTACATGTTTATTCAGTTTAAGTAGAGTAAATGTGACGTGTAGATATGATTAGGTTGTAGTTTATTATTGATTCGTTTGACTGTATGAATTAGCTTGTAAATTGGTTTGGATATAGTAAATAATAAGCATGCTTGGTAACGGTAAGGTTATTGATAATATGTCATGACTTTAACTTAACTAGTTGATTGGATAAGAAATAAATTGGATATATATAAATAAGTATTCGTAAATAGTAAAGTTGGACAAGTAATTGAATAAATTTATTTGTTTTATTAAGCTCAAGAGCATAGAGGGTCTAAAGAAAGCAGTCAAGTAGCCTATCCACAATCGTTCGAAAATATCGAGGTAAGTCGTTGATTAATGAAACTTAGTTTATGATTTGATAAGGTAATTATTTATCTATGAGCATAATAATTAACTTGTGACCTAAAGATTCTACTTGAATTACATGACAAAATAAATAAGTAAAGTATTTACTTGTAGCCGTCTGGTTATAGAAATCTTGAGGATTAACGAAACGGGATCACGTTATTTGTTTAGGACTAATGAATCAAACGATATATGGTTAGTAAACATACTGTAATCGCATTCGAGTATTAGGAATGATATCCAAATGTGATATGATATATATATATGCATATATGTGTGAATGCTAATCGGGGTGTAAATCCGAACTTAGTTTCGAAGGGCTTTTGAGCCAGTGCTAATAACCGAACTTAGTTAAAAGGGGCTTTTGAGCCAGTGCTAATAACTGGACTTAGTTCCGAAGGGCCTTCGAGCCAGTGGCCTAATCCGAGCTTGGTCTCGAAGGGCTTTGAGCCAGTGTTAAAAATCGTGCTTGATTCTGAAAGGGTGGTTGTGCCTGCATAATATTTGAGGTTGAAAATCCATAAGTGATCGCACGAGAAATCCTATAATACATGTGGAAACAATTTTAAACACCTGTGCTACTTACCATAAGATAACAAGGTAAGTAACTTACTCTTGTTGAGAGTACGATTGATTTTAAACTATGACTACGAAATTCAGTAGGTATGCTTAGACCGTTGTTAAATCATTCAAATGTTTATGATCTGATCATGATGCATGAGTTCAAATTTAGAGAGTTCAATTTCATAAGTATGAGATGTATGTGTATATACATGAGATTGATATGGAAATTTAAGATGAACAGGTTTCGACTATAGATTGAATTTAAATTGGATATATTGACTTTACCTTCGTGATATGAATGATAAAACTGATACCTTAGTTAGGTTTATATTCTGCCAAGGGATGGAACAAGTAAACTTTGATATTTTTATGCCACTCTTTTAAATGATTTCATCACTTAAAACTTACTAAGCATTGAAGTGCTTAATCTTTTGCTTTAATTCTCTGTTTTATAGATTTTGATCGTCAGCTATCAAACTGGGGAGTATCAAATTCGAAGTCGTCCACACTATCTAAACCCTTTTGGTATTTTTTTTTGTTTTTTTTGTTGAACTTTGATAATGGCATGTATAGGGTTGACTTTTGGATGTTAAATTTTCTTTTGTAATGTATATATGTATAGCCATGCGAAAATGGCTTGTTTAGTTATTATATGTGTTTCATGTGGTTAATGTGTATGTATGGTTGATATTCAATAAAGGCTTAAGTGTTTATGAGAATCGAACTTAGTATTTATATAATATTGTTAAATGAAATCTCATGCTTGTTTTGTAATACTCCTTAATCCTTCCGGCGACGGGTATGGGTTAGGGGTGTTACATTTTATTGGTATCAAAGCCACGGTTTAGTCGATTCTAGGACTAACGTAGCATATATGAGTCTAGCTATACATGCCATTATGTGTTTATTTGATAGTGTGATGATTTCTGACGGTTAAAAAATGTGTTTACTTATAGTAATGGATCCCGATCCCAACCAAACGATAGCTGATGATGTTGAGAGTGTAGCGCTTGCTCCCGCGCATGGGACAGCGCCGGTGGACTCTCAACCTATTGCTAGTAATCAGAACGATGAAGCTAGACAGGCTTTTTATAGCGTGATGAATGATTGGTTCAATCAGTATATTCGGACTAATACGGCTGTTCCACAACCCCCACTCCCGACTAATACACCCCCTGCACCCGCGATACCTCCGGTAACTGACCAGATGAGGTTAAACAAACCCCCAGTTGATAGAATCCGAAAGCATAGGGCTACTGAATTTAAAGCTACAGACAGCGATGATGCCGAACAAGCTGAATTTTGGTTGGACAACACTATCCGTGTACTTGATGAACTATCTTGCACACCCGATGAATGTCTGAAGTGTACAATCTCTTTGCTACGTGATTCCGCCTACTATTGGTGGAATACGTTGATTTATGTTGTGCCTAGAGAGCGAGTAACTTGGGAATTTTTCCAAACCGAGTTTCGGAAAAAGTATATCAGTCAGAGATTTATTGATCAAAAACGGAAAGAATTTCTTGAACTTAAACAAGGCTCCATGTCGGTTACTGATTATGAACGAAAGTTTGTAAGGCTTAGCCGGTACACTCGAGAATGCATTTCTTCAGAAGCTGTAATGTGTAAACGTTTCGAAGATGGACTGAACGAAGATATAAAACTGTTTGTTGGCATTTTAGAAATCAGAGAATTTGTAGTACTTGTCGAACGAGCTTGCAAAGCCGAAGAGCTCAGTAAGGAGAAAAGAAAGGCTGATTTGGGAGCAAAAGAGTTTCGTAAGAGATCTTTGGGAAAACCCTTTCAACAGTCATCGAAGAAATTTAGAGATGATTTAGGCCGATCTAAAGACACTTCGGGCTTTTCCAAACGAGATTGTGATCGACCCCCTGTGAGTACGCAAGTCACTTCGGTTGCCAGTGTTGGTATTGATCGTCGGGACAGGACAGAGTGCCAATATTGCGGTAAATGGCATTCGAGGAGTTGTAGATTCCATGACCGCTCCTGTTATAAGTGTGGATCAGCTGACCACTTTATCAAGGATTGTCCGAGACTGTCTGAGCAGAATGTAAATTAGAGTGGGAAACCGGGTGTTACTACTACGAGGAGGTAGACCATCTAAAAATACGGGAATACTAGTGGCGGTCGAGAGGATCTAGAGATCTTTGCGATCGGATCTCGAGGCTCGTGCTCCTGCTAGAGCTTATGCTATACGTGCTCGCGAGGATGCTTCTTCGCCTGATGTTATTACTGGTATTTTCACTCTCTTTGATACTGATGTGATTGCTTTGATTGACCCTGGTTCTACTCATTCATATGTACGTGAGACTTTAGCATCCAGTAAGACTTTACCTGTTGAGTCTACTGAGTTCGTAATTCGAGTGTCGAATCCCTTGGGTCATTATGTACTTGTGGACAAGGTGTGTAAGAAATGTCCCCTAGTAATTCGAGGTTCTTGTTTTCTGGCCGATTTGATGCTTTTACCATTTGATGAATTTGATGTTATCCTTGGTATGGATTGTTTGACCGTACATGATGCAGTGGTGAATTGCAAAAGAAAAACTATTGATTTGAGATGTGTAAATAATGAGATAATTCGAGTTGAGTCTACTAACTTGAATGCATTGCCAGCAATAATATCTTTGATGTTGGCTCAGAAATATGTGAGAAAGGGATGTGAAGCATATCTTGTGTACGTACTTGATAGCAAAGAGTCAGAAAAGAGACTTGAATCAGTGCCAGTGGTTGGTGAGTATTGAGATGTTTTCCCTGAGGAGTTACCAGGATTACCACCCGTTCGAGAGGTTGAATTCGGCATCGAACTAGTACCTGGTACCACTCCAGTTTCGATAGCTCCGTATCGTATGGCACCAACGGAATTGAAAGAATTGAAAACTCAGTTGCAAGAGTTGACGGATAGATGTTTTGCTCGACCGAGTTTTTCACCTTGGGGTGCACCAGTATTGTTTGTGAAAAAGAAGGACGGAACCATGAGATTTTGCATCGACTATCGTCAGTTGAATAAAGTAACAATAAAGAATAAATATCCGTTACCGCGTATTGATGATTTGTTCGATCAACTGAAAGGAGCCTCTGTATTTTCGAAGATAGATTTGAGATCGGGGTATTATCAATTGTGAGTTTGAGACTCAGATATACCCAAAACTGCTTTCAAAACGAGATACAGTCACTACGAGTTCTTAGTGATGCCGTTTGGGCTCACTAATGCCCCTGTGGTATTTATGGATTTGATGAATCAGATCTTCAGACCGTATTTGGATCGGTTTGTAGTTGTGTTTATCGATGACATTTTGGTCTATTCGAGAGATGAAACCGAACATGCTGAACACCTGAGATTAGTGTTACAGATTTTACGGGATAATCAGTTATATGCTAAGTTCAGTAAATATGAGTTCTGGTTGAGAGAAGTTAGCTTTTTGGGTCATGTGGTATCTGCATCGGGTATTCGGGTTGATCCGAGTAAAATTTCAGCCATACTTAACTGGAAGCCTCCAAGGAATATTACTGAAGTCCGGAGCTTTTTGGGACTTGTCGGGTATTACAGATGCTTTGTAAAGGGTTTCTCGATGATAGCCATACCAATGATAAAACTACTACAGAAAGATGCAAAATTTGAATGGTCAGAGAAATGTCAGAAAAGTTTCGATCAATTGAAAACTTATTTAACTGAAGCTCCAGTATTAGTGTAGCCCGAATCCGGTAAAGAGTTTGTCATCTATAGTGATGCCTCCTTGCATGGACTGGGTTGTGTGTTGATGCAAGAAGGCCGAGTTGTAGCTTATGCATCGAGGCAATTGAAGCCGCATGAGAAAAATTATCCGACTCATGATCTCGAATTAGCTGCCATTGTTTTCGCTTTAAAAATTTGGCGTCACTACTTGTTTGGTGAAAGGTGCCATGTATATTCGGATCATAAAAGTCTCAAATATTTGATGACTCAAAGAGATTTGAATCTGCGACAAAGACGTTGGCTTGAGTTGTTAAAGGATTATGAGCTTGTCATTGACTATCACCCGGGAAAGGCTAATGTGGTTGCTGATGCTTTAAGTCGTAAATCATTGTTTGCTTTACGAGCGTTGAATGTACACTTGTCCGTTTTATCCGATAATGTGTTAGTAGTAGAATTAAAGGCCGAACCATTATTGATTCATCAAATTTGTAAAGCTCAGAAAGTCGATGATGAATTGGTTGCAAAACGGACTAAATGTGTTTCGAATTTGGAGTCAGAGTTTCTGATAGATGATAACGATTGTTTGAGATTCAGAAGTCGATTATGTGTTCCAAGAAATTTGAAACTTATTTCGAAGATTCTGAACGAAGCTCATTGTGGCCGTACGTCAATTCACCCGGAGAGTACGAAGATGTATAACGACCTGAGACGTCAGTTTTGGTGGCATGGTATGAAACGAGACATTTCTGATTTTGTTTCGAAGTGTTTAATATGTCAACAAGTGAAAGCGGAACACCAAGTGCCTTCGGGATTACTTCAGTCGATCATGATACCTGAATGGAAGTGGGATCGAGTCACGATGGATTTTGTATCTAGGTTGCCATTGTCATCAAGCAAGAAGGATGCGATCTGGGTTATTGTTGATAGACTGACAAAGTCGGCTCATTTTATTCCTGTACGTACGGATTACTCCCTTGACAAGTTAGCTGAAATGTATGTATCTCAGATTGTAAGGTTACATGGAGTACCGATTTCTATTGTGTCAGATAGAGATCCAAGATTCACATCGCGATTTTGGAAGAAATTACAAGAAGCTTTGGGTACCAAGTTGCATTTTAGCACCGCTTCTCATCCCCAGACTGATGGTCAATCTGAACGGATAATTCAGATACTCGAAGATATGTTGAGATGTTGCATCCTCGAGTTTAGTGGTTCATGGGAACGGTATTTACCTTTGGTTGAGTTCGCTTACAATAATAGTTTTCAATCAAGCATTAAGATGGCACCTTACGAGGCTTTGTACGGTCGTAAATGCCGTACACCATTGTTTTGGACCGAGCTCAGTGAAAATAAAATTTTTGGAGTTGATTTGTTCAAAGATGCTGAGCAGAAAGTAAAAATAATTCGTGAAAGTTTAAAGGCAGCTTCAGATCGTCAGAAGTCGTACGCGGATTTGAAAAGAAAAGACATTGAGTATCAGGTGGGAGACAAAGTGTTTCTTAAAGTATCACCTTGGAAAAAGATACTCAGATTTGGCCGCAAGGGCAAATTGAGTCCGAGGTTCATTGGGCCGTATAAAATATCCGAACGAGTTGGTCCAGTTGCATATAGATTGATTTTACCCCCTGAACTCGAAAGGATTCACAATGTTTTTCATGTTTCGATGCTCAGACGTTATAGATCCGATCCATCGCATAAAATTAATCCATCAGAGGTTGAAATACAATCTGATTTGAGTTATGAAGAAGAACTGATTTGTATCCTAGCTCGCGAGGTGAAAGAGTTGCGAAACAAAACAGTTCCATTAGTAAAGGTGTTATGGCTCAAGCACGGAATTGAAGAAGCTACTTGGGAACCTGAGAACTCTATAAAAGAACGATACCCAAATCTATTTACTGGTAAGATTTTCGGGGACGAAAATGTCTTAAGTAGGGGAGAGTTGTGACAGCCCTAATTTGACCTTAGTCAGAAAATGGTTTCGGGATCACAAAATCGAGTCGTAAAAAAAATAAAAAAATTAAAAAAAAGGGTGATAAAAACAAAGCTTCATTCTTTTTGGTTCTTCTTGGCCGAATTGAAGAAAGAAAGAAGGGAATATTTCGGTCACTTTAAGCTCAAGGAAGGTTAGTTAATTGTGTTAGATTTTAAAATTTTTAAGCTTGTTTCTAGTTAATTAGCAAATTTCTTACATAGCCCATGTCAAAATTTGAAATTTTGGTGATGGTTTGAGCATCCGGTTTCGGTTATTAAAGGATGAGCTTGGGTTATGATCTTTATGTTGTATTAAAAAATTGTTGAAGAGAAGGGTTTAAGTTAGTCAAATTATAAATTTTAACACTCATGAGTATAATAGCCAAACATAGATTTGTTTAATGAATTGAACAAATACCGTGTGAGTGATTGAAATGAATGAGTTTGAGGTTGGATCATATTAAGATTCGGCTTTGTACATAAATAATAAGAGTTTGATATTTTTATTTATTATTGGATGGTAAATAAGGTTATGCATTAGATAAATATTAAGATTATGGTTGACTTGTGTTTAGTGAAGTTCGGCCAAGGACTTTATGTACATGTTTATTCGGTTTAAGTAGAGTAAATGTGACGTGTAGATATGATTAGGTTGTAGTTTATTATTGATTCGTTTGACTGTATGAATTAGCTTGTAAATTGGTTTGGATATAGTAAATAATAAGCATGCTTGGTAACGGTAAGGTTATTGATAATATGTCATGACTTTAACTTAACTAGTTGATTGGATAAGAAATAAATTGGATATATATAAATAAGTATTCGTAAATAGTAAAGTTGGACAAGTAATTGAATAAATTTATTTGTTTTATTAAGCTCAAGATCATAGAGGGTCTAAATCAGATAAAGGAAAAGAGAAAGCAGTCGAGTAGCCTATCCGCAACAGTTCGAAAATACCGAGGTAAGTCGTTGAGTAATGAAACTTAGTTTATGATTTGATAAGGTAATTATTTATCTATGAGCATAATAATTAACTTGTGACCTAAAGATTCTACTTGAATTACATGACAAAATAAATAAGTAAAGTATTTACTTGTAGCCGTCTGGTTATAGAAATCTTGCGGATTAACGAAACGGGATCACGTTATTTGTTTAGGACTAATGAATCGAACGATATATGGTTCGTAAACATACTGTAATTGCATTCGAGTATTAGGAATGATATCCAAATGTGATATGATATATATATATGCATATATGTGTGAATGCTAATCGGGGTGTAAATCCGAACTTAGTTTCGAAGGGCTTTTGAGCCAGTGCTAATAACCGAACTTAGTTGCCTTCGAGCCAGTGGCCTAATCCGAGCTTGCTCTCGAAGGGCTTTGAGCCAGTGTTAAAAATCGTGCTTGATTCCGAAAGGGTGGTTGTGCCTGCATAATATTTGAGGTTGAAAATCCATAAGTGATCGCACAAGAAATCCTATAATACATGTGGAAACAATTTTAAACACCTGTGCTACTTACCGTAAGATAACAAGGTAAGTAACTTACTCTCGTTGAGAGTACGGTTGATTTTAAACTATGACTACGAAATTCGGTAGGTATGCTTAGACCATTGTTAAATCATTCAAATGTTTATGATCTGATCATGATGCATGAGTTCAAATTTAGAGAGTTCAATTTCATAAGTATGAGATGTATGTGTATATACATGAGATTGATATGGAAATTTGATATGAACAGATTTCGACTATAGATTGAATTTAAATTGGATATATTGACTTTACCTTCGTGATATGAATGATAAAACTGATACCTTAGTTAGGTTTATATTACGCTTGGGATGGAACAAGTAAACTTTGATATTTTTATGCCACTCTTTTAAATGATTTCATCACTTAAAACTTACTAAGCATTGAAGTGCTTAATCTTTTGCTTTAATTCTCTGTTTTATAGATTTTGATCGTCAGGTATCGGACTCGGGAGTATCAAAGTCGAAGTCGTCCACACTATCTAAACCCTTTTGGTATTTTTTTTTGTTTTTTTTTTTGTTGAACTTTGATAATGGCATGTATAGGGTTGACTTTTGGATGTTAAATTTTCTTTTGTAATGTATATATGTATAGCCATGCGAAAATGGCTTGTTTAGTTATTATATGTGTTTCATGTGGTTAATGTGTATGTATGGTTGATATTCAATTAAGGCTTAAGTGTTTATGAGAATCGAACTTAGTATTTATATGATATTGTTAAATGAAATCTCATGCTTGTTTTGTAATACTCCTTAATCCTTCCGGCGACGGGTATGGGTTAGGGGTGTTACAGAAAAGATTCACGACATGTTTCATGTGTCCATGCTACGTCGATATAGATCAGACCCTTCGCATGTGATTACGCCGACAGAGGTTGAAATTCATCCGAACATGACTTTTGGTGAAAAGCCGGTCAAGATTTTAGCTAGGGAAGTCAAATAGTTGAGAAATAAGAGTATAGCACTTGTGAAAGTTTTGTGGCATAGACATAGAGTTGAGGAAGCCACATGGTAACCTGAGGAGACTATGAGAGATCAGAACCCGAACTCCTTCACCGGTAAGATTTTTGAGATCGAACATCCCTAAGGGGGAGAAATATAACAGTTCGATTTTGGGGCTAGTTAGAATTGTGGTCTCGAGACCACAAATTCAAAGTCAAAAAAATATTTTATTATTAAAATAGAGTCATAGCATGTTTATAATGGTGCATGAAAAATTTGGTGAGCTAATTTTAATGTTTGTGAGCCCAATTGCGAAAAAGGACTAAATCGCATAAAGTGCAAAAGTCTTAAATTGATAGCTAAGGGTGTCAAATTGCCATGTATCATAAATTTGGGGATTTTAAAGGGCAATTAGACCCTTTTAAAGGGTATAGCCAGCCATAGAGTCAAAGAGGGGACAAAAATCTTAAAATTTGGTGAGTTAGGTGGCTTATTTTTACTAAAATAGAAATAAATCAAGGAAGAATGATATCATCCCTTTTTCATCTTCTTTCTCTACTGAAAACCAGCCATTTAAGGGGGTTTGAAAGCTTAAAATTTTCAGCAACTTGAAGCACTCACAAGTGATTTTAATGGCTTTTCTTGAATATTTGTGCATTTTTTAGACCCTTATAGCATGAGCTTTCAAATAAGGGGTCTATGTTGCAAAATGATTAAGAGTTTAGGGTTTTTCCATGAGAGTATTTAGGGTATTTTTTGAAATTTCATGGAAGAAAATGAGTCTTGGGTGTCATATAAACAACTTCTGTGAAGGGTGTTAGCATGAAAACACCTAAAATGACTACTTTGCATAAATTGGATATTTGTGGATAAATGTGTGAAATAGTGGAAATTTGGAGTTGCTATAAGAGTAAAAAGGGTTCGGCTAGGCTTAGGATACGAAGAAATTTGATAAGAATTGATTTTTGGGCCGAGGGGTAAAATGGTCATTTTGTAAGAGTTTAGAGGCAAAATGGTCATTTAGCCTAATTATGAATTGTTGAATGTCTAGGTTGATAAAGTGACTAAATAAGTGCGTTTTGTTATTATAGATCAAGAATTACCGAGTCCGAACCTAGACCAGGGGAAAACCAATCAAATCGACTAAATCGACCAGTCACCACATTTTGAAATCCGAAGTAAGTTGTATGTAAATAATACAACTACATTGCTAATGTATGTGTTGAATTGTATTTGAATTAATTGAATATGGAATAGAGAAAGTATTATGATAATATAGATATTATTGTTCCTGTTTGAACTTAGGAAATAGATCGGATATTCATGCCATGACGTTTGGGTCACTTGTGTGAGCTAGTGCAAGACATGTCTGGGACATGCATCAGCCACATTATGAGAGCCAGTGTAAGACCATGTCTGGGATATGGGATTGGTATTGTGACGAGTGCTAGTACAAGACATGTCTGGGACATGCATTAGCCTCGAGACGTAAGCCAGTGTAAGATATGTCTAGGACATGCATCGGCTACGAGATGTGTCAGTGTAAGACCATGTTTGGGACATGGCATCGACACCAAAATGCTAGAGCTTGTGTAAGACCATGTTTGGGACATGGCATCGGCATTATTCCATGTTTGAGGCTAAATGAATATCTAATAGTATTCCAAATGGTTCAAGGTAAAAATTGTGATTTCAAGATAACGAGGAAATTATAACCGTGTTATGAGTGATACAGGTACCTATTTGGTATGTGTGAAATGTGAGCTAATTATATGTTATATGGTATGTATTAAATATTGATGAGTAAGTTTTGCTTATGCCTACTTGTGTATTATGATGCTTGTTGAAAAATGGTAAATACATGTTGTTTATTTATTTATGTGCAACTTACTAAGCTTTATGGTTACTCCCTCTCCTTTTCCATTTTCTTATAGTGTCGCCTAGCTAGCTCAAGGACCAAAGGGAGTCAGAGATATCGATCACACTATCAATCGAAGCATTCGGTATTTTTTATTTATATTTTTGAATATGGCATGTATAGGGGATTAGACTTGTGTTTTGTGTATTTGTAATTTGGCCAAATGTGTTGGCTTGAGGATAAATCCCTCATTTTGTATTAAGTCACAAATGATGGCTAATTATTCATTTTAATATATGCAAATGATGTTATGTTCATGGACAAGTAAAATTCACAAATGAAATGTTGTCTATTGTGGCCGATTTTATTGCATGAAATAGTCTTATATTGGTTGTGGTTGTTATTGTGTAGGTTGTGCAAGTATGGGTGACTGAGAGGCTTGGTAAATAGCCTTATTTTTGTCTACACGGGTAGACACACGGGCATGCCCCATGGGCGTGTGGTCCAGCCGTGTGTCCCCTGCATGTAAAATTTTCAAGTTAGTATGCATGATAGTAAACACACGGGTAGAGACACGACCATGTGTCTCAGCCGTGTGAGGGACACGGCATAGCACACGGGCCTGTGCCTTGGCCGTGTGACATTTTTGTGTTACTGACGTTAGAAACAGAATGTCCATGTTTTTGCACACGGGCTAGGACACGGGCATGTCACGACCGTGTGTAGGATAAGGGCTAGGGACATGGGCATGTGCCAAGCGATGTGAAAACACCTGTAGGTGTGCATTTAGAATTAATGCCACACGAGGGGAGGACATGAGCGAGTTGCCCGTTCCACACGGGCGTGTGCCCCTGTGTCAAGTGACATTTTTCTATAGTTGGGAAAAAGGACTGGGATTGGTCTCGAATGATTTTTGATGTGTGTTTTGGGCCTCGTATGCCTATATTAAGAATATGTTGATAAGTTTCAGAAAGTTTTAAATTGTCCAAGTCATGAAGAGTCAGATTCGGTTGTACGTATGAGTTCAAGTTAGGTAACACCTCGTATTCTGCCCCGCCATAGGATACAGGTATAGGGTGTTACAATCTTAGCCCGTGTACAAAAGCCTTGACATTCTATTTCTGACATCATCAACCATTTAGGGTTACACGGCCAAGGCACACACTCGTGTGCTAGGTCGTGTCCTCTACACGGTTGAGACACACGGCCTTGTCTCTGCCTTTGTGGTTACTACTAGGCATTATGTTTTGCCAAATTTAGGTCCAGGGGGCACACGGCCTGACTACATGCCCATGGGGCAAAACTTGTATCTACCCATGTAGACAAAAACAAGGCTATTTACCAAGCCTTTTTGTCACCCTTACTTACACCCACCCACAAAAACATCAAACAATACCAATACCACATAAACACATGACCATATCAGCCAATACCTAGGCACCCATACATCATTTCCAAGCTATTTTCTATCACATACAACATCTCCTACTTATCAACACAACCATGCAATAAACACATCCATGAGAATTCTCATCAAATGCATTTAATAATAATCAATATTAGCCAACATCAATAGCCTATACAAAATTAATATCACATCCATATGAGCCAATACTTATGGCTAAACCAACATGACACTAAACAAAAGACTAAGTCCCTATACATGCCACGCTCAAAACATTTAAACTAACTATACCAAAAACTTTAGGTGATAGTGTGATCAATGCCTCCGACATCCCTTGATTCCTGAGCTAGCTTGGCGACGCTATAAGAAAATGCAAAAGAAAGGAAGTAAGCATAAAGCTTAGTTAGTCACAAGTAAATAATTAACATCGCTTTACCAAGTAACATCATACTCATAACATATCATACACTTGCACAAGATTCCCGAATGACTATAGACATAACTTACTTATTTTCATCCTTACTATTCATATATATAGCCCGAGCTCATTCTTATGAGTTTCGTGTAGATACCTGTACCACTTGCATCATAATCATAAGTTTTCTCAATCATGACATAATCTTTAAATTACCCGTTGCATCAGTCAGAATAATAAATGGATACCCGATAAGCCTCATACAAAAGGGTAAGATGCCGATGCCATGTCCTAGACATGGTCTTACACTGGCTCTCATATATCAGTGTCGATGCTATGTTCCAAACATGGTCTTACAGTAGCTCACATATCGAGGCCGATGCCATGTCCCAGACATGGTCTTACACTAGCTCTCATATAAATGCTGATGCCATGTTCCAAACATGGTCTTACACTGGCTCACATATCGAGGTTGATGCCATGTCCTAGACGTGGTATTACGCTAGCTCTCATATAAATACCAGTGCCATGTTCCAAACATGGTCTTACACTGGCTCACATAACCCTAGTATCGCAGCATGGATATCCGATCTATTCCTACGGTTCAACCGGGAGTTTTACCACATCCAATCTCGTCATGCATATTCATAACAAAATCAAAAATTTCATGCAATATCAATTATTTAATGCATAATTATAATAGAATTGTAATATTTACGTGCAACTTACCTCAGTAGACAAAAAGTGGGCGACTAGATCGAATTAGTCTACTAGCTTGGTCTTCCCCCAATCTAGGTCTGAATTTTGTATTTCTTGATCTATAATGATAAAATTCACTAATTTAATCATCATATTAATCAAGACATTTCATAATTCATATTTTGGCAAAATGACCTTTTTGCCCTTAGACTTTCATAAAATTACGATTTTGCTCCAAGGCTCGTAAATTGATTTTCAGCAAATTTCCTCATTAACCAAGCCTAGATGAATCTATTTTAAGCTTATTTCAACTCACAAATCCAATTATTTGACACCTTTACTACTTATTTTGTAACTTTTACAAAATGGTCCATTTTTAGGTGTTTTCATGAAAATCCCTTTCACTAAAGTTGTTTATTTAACAGCCATGATTCATTTTCCTCTATAAAAATTCAGCAACCAACATGAGTACTCTCATGGAAAAACCCTAGACTCTCAACGATTTTGCAAAATAGTCACCCCATTAGTTAGCTTAAGCTACAAATGCCCTAAAAGTACAAAAATCATCAAGAAAGACCATCAAAATCACTTACTTGAAAGAGTCTAAAGTTGATGAAAATTTCAAGCTCCCATACCCTTTTTTCTTGGAGAAAATTGGTGGAGAAGAAAGAAAGAATGAAAAACATGAAAGCTTCTCCTTATTTTATTATATTTCTAGTCGAATTAGTCACCAAAAGTTACAAAATCTTTGTCTCCATGTTTAGCCACTAACAAATTTGTGGTCTATTTACTCAATAAAGACCTCTAATTTAATGTTTCATAGCTATTTGACACCTTTAGCTACTAGAACAAGTATGCGATTTAGTCCTTTTTCAAAATTAAGCATGCAATCACTGAAATTAATTCACCAAAAATTTCAAACACTCATATAATCATGCTATAACACAAAATAATATTAAAATAATTTTTTTGACCTTGGATTTGTGGTTTAGAAACCACTGTTCTAACTAGGCCCAAAATCGGGCTGTTACAAAAACAATCATCGCAAGCTCTAAATTGTGCGCCGGATAATTCTTCTCATGTGGTTTAAATTATCTACAAGCATAAGTTGTAACAGCCCGATTTTGGGCCTAGTTGGAACAGTGGTTTCGAAACTACTATTTCAAGGTCAGATAAATTATTTTTAATATTATTTTGGTGTTATAGCATGATTTTATAAGTGCATGAAAATTTTAGTGAATTAATTTTAGTGTTTGAGAGCTTAATTGAGAAAAAGGACTGAATCGCATAAATGGCAAAAGTTTTGTTTTGCTAGCTAAATGTGTTAAATAGCTAGAGAACCAAATTTTGGTGGTCTTTAAAGAGCAAATAGAGCCTTAAAAATAGGATGGATGGCCCTAGGGTACAAGAAAGGTTGAAAAGTCAAAATTTGGTGAAGTTAGGTGATAAAATTGAATAAAATAAAACAAAAAGGAAAAGTTGTCATTTTCTCATCTCTCTCTTTCTTCCTCCATCGATTTCTCTTCAAAAAAATAGCCATGGGAGCTCAAAATTTTCAGCAACCTTAATCTCTTGCAAGTAAGTCTTCTTGGTCGTATTTCTTGATAATTTTTGTGTTTTTGGAACCCCTAATGCTTAATCTAGTTATTGAGGGGATGATTTTGCAAAATGGTTGAGAGTCTAGGGTTTTTCCATGAAATAAAATGTGTTGTTAACTAAAATTTTATGGAAGAAAATGAATCTTGGTTGTGTAATAAACAATTTTTATGAAAGAAGTTTGCATGAAAACACTTAAAAAATGGCTATTTTGTAAAGTTGTAAAATGAGTTGTAAATGTGTGAAATAATTGAAATTGTGAGTTGCTATAGTTATAAAAAGAATTCAGCTAGGCTTGGTAAAGGAGGAAATTTGATAAAAATTGATTTACGAGCCTAAGGGCAAATCGTAATTTTTGTAAAGTCTAAGGGCAAAACAGTCATTTTGCCAAATTATGAATTATAGAATGTTTTAATTAATGTAATGATTAAATGAGTGAATTTCATCATGTTAGATCAAGAAATTCGAGAATTGGACTTAAATTAGAAAGTACGAGGTCATGGACTAAAATGGAGTAATTAGCCGAATTGCATTGTAGGTAAGTCTGTGTGACTAAATAAACATGTTATCCATGTTATTGTTAATATACTTGAAATATATTTTGCTATGATTGTATGTAATTATATGTTGATGGAATATGACATTGCATTGAAACAAGTTGTATGTTAATAATGCAACTATATTGTTATGATGTGTGATTGAATTAATATTGCATAAATTGTTTTGATTATGAGCATGAGTATGGATGTTAAGAAATTTATGTAATAAAGACTGCCGGTTGAACATGAGGAATAGACTTGGATATTCATTCCATGATATTGGGTGATATGTATGTAAGTGTAAGACATGTCTGGGACATGCATCGGCCACGTTACGAGAGCCAGTGTAAGACATGTCTGGGATATGCATCGGCCTTGAGATATACAAGCCAGTGTAAGACATGTCTGGGACATGCATTGGCAGTGAGACGAGAGCCAGTGTAAGACATGTCAGTGACATGCATCGACCTCGAGATATACAAGCTAGTGTAAGATCTATCTAGGACATGGCGTCAGCTTGAAGTGTGTCAGTGTAAGACCTGACTGGGACATGGAATCGACACCGATAGATGAGAGCCAGTGTAAGACCTGTCTGGGACACGGCATTAGCCTCGATATATGAAAGCCAGTGTAAGACCTATTTGGGACATGGCATTGACTTTAATGTGCTAGCCAATGTAAGACCATGTTTGGGGATATTGAATATCCTATAGTATTCCAAACGGTTCAATGGGAGATGTATGGTTTATATCGAAATGATAGAGCTTATGGCTATGTTGTGAGTGGTACAGGTACTTACATGAAATTGATGAGATGTGAATTCAATTCATGATGTATGATTAATAAAGAATGAATATGAGTAAGTATATGAACATGTTGAGTAACACAGGTATGTATGCCAAACTCATGAGAAATGATTTTGGTTTATGATGCATATTCGGTGAAGATGTAAATAGGTGATTCATGCCTATGAGAATGATTTTGTGATAACCTTGTGATTATAGGTTTATACTTATGATGTATAAACATGTATTTTTACCAATGTAGTGAAAATGAATTAATAAGGTGTGATAAATTTAGTATCATTAATTTACACTAAAATAGTTTTGGACAGCAGTAGCAGTCCAACTTTGAAAATCCACCAAAATTTATGGAAATTGAGTTAGAGGCTGAATACAAAATGAAATTAAATATTAATGAGTCTAGTTTCTCATAGAAGAAATTGTGTAAGCAAATGAGTTTCATACTATGAAATATTTAAATTGTTGTGAGACGGAGTTAGAATGATTTCGAAATCCCCTATTCTGATTTGATAAAATCATTAAAAATTGTACAAAAATAGTTATAGGTTATAATTTATATTCATAGAATTATTAATGAGTCTATTTTTGAGAAAAATAGATAAGAACATCATCTGAATCCCGTATTATGAGATAATTAATTTCTAATGAAGAGGGGTCAAAATTGTTGAACAGTGAAAAAGGGGTAAATTTAAAGAATAAAATATACTAATTGGTTGAATAAAAAATTCTGAAAATTTTATGACAAGAAGATATGTGAGTCATGTTTCACTGAAAATTAGCAAAACTTTATTTGGAGTTCCGTAGCTCTAGATATAAATAATTTAGTGATTGTGACTTGAGAAAACAGCTTGACCTAAACATAGGTAAAAAGGCAATTATTATAGTATTACCTTGAGGTCATGTTGTAAGAATTGGTGGAAGCATATTGATAAATTGCTTATTATTTTCATATGGACTTACTAAGCGCAGAGCTTACTCCCTCATTTCCATCTCTTTTAGCTTGTCAGGTTAGTTCGGGGTTGGAGATCGTCGGAGGCAGTATCATACTATCAAGTCACAACCTTTGGAATAATGAAGCATATATTAGAAATTTCAAGTGAGTGGCATGTATAGGGATCTAGTTTTATGACATGTGTTATTATGCTTTGGCCAAATGTATTGGCTTATATTGAGTTATATGTATATGGCCATAAGATGTGGCTCATATTGATTATGGGTTGTAAACCTAGCTACTCATGTCATGTCTAATGTTTATGATGTGATTATGTTTGTTTTCCATGCATGGTTGATAATATGACATGTGGGTTGGATGTATGCTCTATGACCAATTGTGGTGGTCATAGCTATGTGATAATTGCACGCTATAAATAACACGATGATGGTTGAATATGTGTACTCAAGGGATAAGTTGGTAACTTAGCATAATGGTAAAAGTGGTCATCGAAATGACAAGTCTTATGAATGTGAATTAAGGAATCTAGACTTGGCATTGCACGAGTAGATGCAATGCTAGTAAGAGGACATGTTAACGTAATGAATATGTCTCAATAAAGAGTGTTTAATCACTAAAATGATGCCATGATTTGTGGTTTTAATATGTATAAAGTTGTAAGGGTTTATGGGAATCATGAAGGCTTGGAAAATAGCCTAAGTGTTGACTACACGGGCTGAGATGCGGCCGTGTGTCTCAACCGTGTGAGTGACTTAGCCTGGGCACACGGGCATGTGGCTTGGCCATGTGGTTCAACTTGCATGCGTACGTCATAAACAGAGAGTTACACGGCCTAAGGACATGGGCGTGTCAAAGACACAGGGGCATGTCCCTATAACCACACGGGCGTGTGACCCTGTTTCATGGAAAGAAATTTTTTGAGTTTTCCCAAAACTTTTTAAAATTCTTGGTTTAATCTATAACTACATTCAATGCATGTTTAGGGCTTCGTAGGCTCGTGTATGGAACATTATGCATGTGTATGAAAAGTTTTGAAATAAAAGAAATTTTGTAGCCCAGTTTTTGCATGTTTATTAATGATTAAGTTCGGTAATGCCTCGTACCCTGTTCCGGCGTCGGACATGGGTAAGGGGTGTTACATAAGCTATCACCTTACCTTCTTGCATCAAAACACAACCTAAACCATTTAAAGATGCATCGCTAAAAATCATGAATTCTTTACCCGACTCAAGCTGAACTAACACTAATGCCTCAATTGACAATACTTTCAATAGATTGAAACATTGCTGGCATTTCTCGGACCACTCAAATTTCACATATTTTTGCAATAATATTGTAAACGTTGTAGCAATTATCAAGAATCCCTTGATGAACCTTCTATAATGTCCGGCTAATCCCAAAAAACTTTTACCTTCTGACACATTTCTAGGAGGTCTCTAATCAACAACAGTTGAAATTTTGCTTGGATCAATTCTGATGCCCTTGGTTGAAACAACATGTCCTAGAAATCCGACTTCCAGAAGCTAGAATTCACATTTTCTAAACTTAGCGAACAATTTCTTTTCATGCAATGTTTGTAAAACAATTCTCAAGTGCTCAACATGCCTTGACTCATCTCGTTAATAAATCAAAATATCATCGATGAATACTACAATGAATCTATCTAAATATGGTCTAAAAGTTCTATTCATCAAATCCATAAATACTGCAGGTGCATTAGTCAAGAAAAATGGCATCTTAAGAAATTCATAATGTCTGTAGCTGGTTCTGAATGCAGTTTTTGGCACATCTAAATCTTTAACTCACGACTGATAATAACCAGAACGAAGATCAATCTTTGAGAATACTGTTGCACCTTTCAATTGATCAAACAGATTATCAATATGCGGTAATGGATACTTATTCTTGATTGTATCTTTGTTGAGTTGTCGATAGTCAATACATAATCTCATAAATCCATCCTTTTTTGTAACGAATAGAACAGGTGCACCCTAAGGAGAAAAACTAGGTCGAGCAAAACCTCTATTTGTTAACTCTTGCAACTGTGCTTTCAACTTTTTCAACTCTGTAGGTGCCATTCTGTAAGCAACTGTTGATATCAGCAATGTTCCCGATACTAACTCAATAGCGAACTCAATCTCACAAGGGCGGCAACCCGGGTAACTCCTCTAGAAATACATCTAGATACTTACATACTGCTGGAATCGATTCTAGCTTCAACTCAAAAACTCTAGAATCAAATATGTACGCAAGATATGTATCACACCTTTTTTCTAGCATATCTTTGTGCTGACATAGCCAAAATAACATTAGGCATACTATCTGGTCTATCTGACTCAATCTGAAGCTTTTAACCATTCGGACACTTTAACACAATAAGCTCTCATCTAAATTCACAATAGCATCATGCAGAGTCTGTAACAGCCCGTTTTTAGTGAAATTGGAACTGTGGTTTCGGAACCACAAATCTAAGTCAGAAAGAAAATTTATTTTAATATTATTACATGGTCTGCATCATGATAGGAAAGACGTATGGAAATTTCAATAAGAAAATTTTATCGATTTTATGTTTAATTATTGAAAGGACCAAATTGCTTAAAATGCAAAAGTTGAATTCTAGTAGCTAAAAGGATCAAATAGCTATAGAATTCAAAATTTGAGGTCCTTATATGGCAATTAGACCAATTAGAAGAGGATGATTAGTTATCCATGGAAATTCAATTAAAAAAAAAAGGATGAAATTGGAAATTAAAAGATGAAAAGATGATAAATAAATAAAATAAGAAAATATCATCTTTCCTAAATAAAATCTATGGAAACCTTAGCCATGGATACTTAAAGAAAGAGAAAACTTATTTGGCCAACTTAGGTGAGTATTCAAGTACGAAAGTTAATTTGTAAAGTTATCAAAGTACGAGGGTTTTTCCATTGATGAATATGCATGAATTATGAAATTTATGGTAGAAAATCAAAGGTCGTTGATAGATAAACAACTTTTGTAAAGTGAATTTTGACGAAATTATGATTTAAGGGCTAAATTATAAAGACGTAAAATTGATGAAAAATTTTTGAATTTTATGAATTTTATGGGTTGTAAATGTTATATGAAAATTTTGGTTAGGCTTGGAATAAGGATTAAATTGCTTGAATTTCATTTTCTGAGCCTAGGGGCGAAATTGAAATTAATGAAAAGTATAGGGGCAAAATGGTACTTTTGCCTAAAATGTGAAATTGATTGAATTGAATATTAATTTCATTAAATTGAGTTAAATTTACTCGTATAGATCCGGATAGACCTAGTAAGGAATTGGACTGAGGAAAAGAAAGTGTCAGATTAGTAGATTCTCATACACGAATAGGTATTGAGGTAAGTTCGTGTAACTAAATTGTGTGTATTTATATGGTTGAATTAAATGTTGTATATGTGAATTTTGTAATTGTCATGTATATGAAACTAATTGAAAATCCGATAATGCCCGATAAGTGTTAAATTCTGTTTGAAGAAATGAAAACAGATGGATATAAGTTTCCCGTATTGGTTGTGGTCTTGCATATGTTGCAGACACACCATAGCTCAAAAGAGCATCCCGTATTAGCCCTCTCAAGCTTATTGTCGCATGTATAGGCTAAGTTAGATCAAATGATGAAATGTTATGGTTGTAACTAGCCATTTGAAATGGCTAGTGATATTATGGTTAATGTATATGTATAAGATTATACTATGTTTGATATGTAAGTGTGCATGATTGGTACTATAGGTGTTTAAACATGCTTAAGTAAGAATATGATTAATTGAGTAAGTTGAATATTTGAATTAATGTCATGATATATCATGCATAAGAATTTGCTTTTGACTTGATTTAAATGTCTTGAATTGGTTGGTGAATGTGCTTAAATGTGGTTGTAGGTGGAAGACCGAATGGGTGAGAAAAGTGGCCTTAAAAATGGCCTATTTTCGTCCACACATGTAACACCCCTAACCCGTATCCATTACCAGATTAGGGTTATGAGGCATTACTGAATAAAACACAATTCAACATAATCATTCCTCACCTTTCATACACCAAAGAATTAATAAACATTTAAAACTTATCAAATTCAAATATCCACAATTCACTTATTATAAATTCGAATACATGAGTCATAATTCCAATTCAGAAATAATCATACTTTATTGAACATGTATTCCAAATAAGCACATTACGAACATATATCAGTTGATCATATTCCATAATTACTAAATTCAAACCGAACTTGTATATATCAAAAACTTGTTCACATATTTAATACTTCCAATATTCAATTCCCTATATCCATCACATTAATGCCATTTTCATAATTAAATCATATTCCATTATATATCATTACACTTCATACTTTGAATATATGCCAATTTCTATCTCATTATTCGTATATCAAACATATCATTTGATAACTTCTGCACAAGCTTATAATAAAACCAATTGAATCATATTAAACAAATTATTATGCAATCACATATGAAACTTAAATACATTATAACATGGCCAAACATACTAATGATGCATATATTCAAGTGCACATTTCATCCTAGAAATAAAAGCCATACTTAACACTTGAACACAAATAACACTCCAGTGTGCATCTAATTCATATCTATATTAACATACCTAAACTTCATATTTTATCCTATTAAGTAATCTTTATTTTGATCTCACCATTATCAATATCATAAGCATATGAAATTGAATTAAATATCATATTCAGATTTACAACCACACATAAATGTATACCTATATTAATATTAGCAAAAACTTGAAATTTTTAACTATCCATTAAAACTAACCCAAACCATACTTAATCATTACCATCATTTACCATTTGAACCCATACCAAAACAACCAACCAAAACAATCATAAAACATATTCATTAATTACAACTTAGCAACCGAACCTGTTAAGTTAATATACCATCATTCATCACTCCAATTATAACACATTTCCTATTTCCAAAATGAGCTAACTATTAAAATGACTACCAAAACCAAACTCATTAAACATTTTAATTGAGAACATGTAAAACCAAACTTAAGCATAAAAAACAAGCCATTTTCGCATGGCTTTCAATACATACTCATACAAAATAATTAATTCCAAGACTAACTGATACATGCCACATAACCGAGTCTCAAAACATTATTTACTCAAATGATAATTGGATAGTGTGATGTCGTCTCCATCGACTTCCAACCCGAGCAAATCTTTGAAAATCTATAAACATAGGGAAAACACACAGAATAAGCTTTGAGAGCTTAGTAAGCTATAAGAAAATAAATAACCCAATGACAATAACAATTCAATTACCAAACCAATTTATACTATCATAATCACGTTTAACTTCAAACTTATAGTTTCTTATAATACATATACTTTCATTTTGCCAAATATCCATACAATTGAGATTAATATATCATTCAAATTCCCAAAGCCACAATATCAATAATTAACCGAATATACATAAACTCATATACATATATTCATGGATCATTTCATAACTATTCTTACTTTATATCATTAAGGCCATACGTAATCATTTATATAAGTTTGCACACAGGTCACAACATGATATCAGTATACTTAAGCTTTGGATGAATGTACTGTATCTATTATCAAGGTAACATTCAATTTCAAAACCATAGTCCCATTTTATGATCGAATATATAGACACCCATAAACATATATTCTTGAATCAAACTTTAATACCTCATACTTATACTTATCATGTAGCCGAATATACATATGTCTATACCAAAGTATCATACACTATTAAAATCATATTTTCAATGCATAAAGCCGAATCTTTAAACATTTGTTTACATATACTCATGTATTAAACCTTAATACCACATAATTACACTTAATTTATGGCCAAATATACTTCACAATTACTCACAAATTCAAACTAACATCATACATATGTCTATATCACATATTAAATAATCAGCTTACCTTATTTTCAAGGAAACAACAAGCTAACTAATACCTAATCATTTAGCTCGTTTAACGTATTCGATTACCACATCAGCATAAAGTATTTTAGGCATAAACTTATAATAATTCACCGGCCTAAAGCCTGCTAAGCCTAAACCTGAATCTCAAACCGGCACAAGGCCTGCTAGACTCAAAGTCTGATTTTATACACCAGCAATAAGCCTGCTAGGCATAAGTCTGATTTAATTAACCAGCACTAGGCTTGCTAGGCTCAAAGCCTGGATATCACTATTATAAAGTTGTCTCATAAGCAATTCATATATAAAAAATTCCAGATATTCCATATAGTTCATATGGACTTTCAAATGTTATAACTCAGTCGAAACGAATGCATGAACATAGTTACCATGCTTATACACATTCAACATTAGCATATATTAATTCATATATTTCATTTCAGCCTATATACTTTGCATTTAATTAAAATTAAGTACGTCTATTTGCTTATAAACTTACCTCGGACAATGGTAATCGGGACGGGATGACAAGTCGACAACTTTGGTTTTACCCCGGTCCAAATTCGATTTCTACATTTCTTGATCTAATTCAATACAAATTCAACTTATTTAATCATATATTCAATCAAATTCATCCAAAAACACATAAATAGGCTAATTACAATTTCGCCCCTGACATTTCACATTTTTCGCAATTTAGTCCCTATTTCGAAGCAACACAAAATACTCAAAATTTTACTATGCCCATGTTAGGCCGAATTTACCTTAGGCCCCTAGTAGCCCATTAATTTCATTTATTTCACATTTTGACCCCTCAATTTACAAATTTCTCAATTCAGTCCTTAATAAGCATTTTTATCAAAAATCACTTAATAAAACTTGACAATCTAACATTAAATATTTAGTTTTCATCATCAAACAACAAAAAAAACAGGATCTCATCAATGGAAAATCACAAAATACACAACCAATTCAAAAATTCAAGCATGGGATAGCTAGTACTCGTAGCAACGATCTCAAAAACGTAAAAATTATAAAAAAACCGAGCACAAAACATACCTAAATCACTTTATGCAAGTGCCGAAACTAAGGAAGCTTCAATGGCTTTCTTTTTCTCATCAATATTCGGCCAAAAGATCAATTTGCATGGCCATTTTATGTTTTGTTTTTATTAATTACATTTTAATATACCATTTACCTTTTTATGCTATATAATAATAAATAATTTCATATATGCCAAACCACCGATCTCCACTATCATAAAATAATGATTTAATTAATGAATAGGGACTTATACTTTAGTAGAACATAGCAAATAAACACTTGAACAATTAGAATGCAACTTTTGCATTTTACGCGATTTAGTCCTTTTACTAAAACGAGTACTCAAACGATAAATTTTTCATAAGAAAATTTCACACATATCAATTCACATATTTTAAACACAAAAAATAATAATAAATTATTTTTCTAACTCAGATTCATGGTCCCAAAACCACCGTTCTGATTAGGGTCTAAATCGGGTTGTTATAACACGGAGGTGTGTCTCAGCCGTGTATGACACACGGCTATGCGCACAGGCATGTGGTTTGGCCATGTGTCCCCTGCATCTTCAAAATTGAGATACAGAATGCTTTGAATTGTTCATATAGGCAGAGACACGGGCATGTGTCCAACTGCGTGTGACTCATGGCCTAGCACATGGGCGTGTGTCTTGGCTGTGTGAATCCTGTATCTAAATTTTAAAAAGCAAATTATCCACACGGGCGTGTGGCTGGTCGTGTGACCCAAGTCAGAGAGTTACACGGGTAAGGACATGAACTGGGACACGGCCGTGTGCCTCACATCGAATGCCCACACGGTTTGGGACACGGGCATGTCACTTGGCTATGTTAGCCACATGGCCTACCCACACGGGCATGTGTCCCATGTACCTTGGATAAATTTTAAAATTTCGTGAAAATTCTTTGAGTTGCTAATTTAGTCCTCACTTATTTCCAATGTATAAATTGGACCTCGAGGGTCCATTTAAGGGACAATATGATTGAATTTTGATTTGTTTCGGACATGAATAATAAATGACATGAATTAATTGTATTTGTTTTGTAAACTCTGGTAATACTCTATAACCCTATTCTGACGATGGATATGGGTTAGGGGTGTTATATAGTCAGCCAATCCATACCCAAAATCATGTCAAACTCATCAAATGGAAATAGCATCAAATCGGCTGAAAAGTTACAACCCTAAATCATCAAAGGACAGTTTTTACAGTTTATTAACTAACACATACTGACCTAAGGGGTCCGTTACTTTAACCACAAACTCAGTGGACTCAACAGGAAAATTCTTACTTTACACTAAATTCGTGCATACATTCGAATGTGTTGATCTCGGATCAATCGAAGTAGTAACATCAGTGTCAAAGATAGAAAATGTATCAGTAATAACATCTAGTGCTGAAGCTTCCTCTCATGCACGGATTGCATAAGCTTTATCCTGTTCTCGTACCTCAGACCTCACAGCAGATTCCTTGGTCCCACTACGACTATTAGCCACATTTCCAGGGTTCCTTGGCGGTCTCTCTCTCGCAGTTGTGTTACTTGGTCGTACAATCTGAGCCTTTTATTTTCCAGAACTCTTTGGGCAGTCTCAGATAAAATGCTCATATGAACCACATTTGAAACATACATCAATTTCCATCTTGAATTCACCAAAGTGTCAACATCCACATTGTTGACAATCAGGCTTATTGCCCTTGGCACTGCCTACACTCACAACGGATGTAGCTTGAGGTGTTGAACTCGCATGTTATTTACCTGAATCTCTATTGGAATATCTCGTTAAAGCTATCAAACAGTTGTAATATTCTCTTGACTTCTTCTATGATTACTGATATGACTTCCCCGATGATCTCTTTCACGAATCTCTAGCATCATAATTAGCTTTCCTCTTTTCTTTGCTAAGCTCTTCAGCTTTATGTGCTCGATCAACTAAAACAAAAAATTCTTTCAGTTCAAGTATCCCGAATAATAAGTTTATGTCTTTGTTTAACCTGTCTTCATACTATTTACACATGGCAATTTCAGTTGGAAGACATTCCCAGGCATACTTGCTCAGTCTAACAAATTCCCTCTCATGCTTAGATTGTAACAGCCTGATTTCGGGCCTAGTCAGAATAGTGGTTTTGGGACCACAAATCCAGAGTCAAAGAAATCATTTTATTATTATTTTGGTGTTATAGCATGATTATATGAGTGCATGAAAATTTTGGTGAATTAATTTTAGCAATTTTAAGCTTAATTATGAAAAAGGACTAAATCGCATAAAGGGCAAAAGTTTTGTTTTACTAGCTAGATGTGTTAAATAGCTAGGGAACCACAATTTGGGGTCTTTAAAGTGCAATTAGACCTGTTTAAAAGAGGTGGCCGGCCATAGGGGACAAAGAGAGTCATGTTGACAAGGTTAGGTGGACATTTGGTGACTTATTTGACTAAAATAAAAATAAAAAAAAGAGAGGCTATAGTGTCATCTTCTCCACCGATTTTTTTCAGCAACTGAGGGGGTTTAGAGAGCTAAAATTATCATCCATTTTTTCTCTTGCAAGTAAGTCATTTAGAAGGTTATTCTTGATGATTTTTGTATTTTTGGACGCCTTGTAGCATGAGCTTTCTAATAAATGGACTATTTTGCAAAATAGATAAAGGTTTAGGGTTTTGCCATGAAAGCATTTATGTTGTTAACTGAAATTTTATGGAAGAAAATGAACCTTGGTTGTTAAATAAACAACTTCTGTGAAAGGGGTTTCATGAAAACACCTAAATGGGCTATTTTGTAAAGTTTGTAAAATAGGTGGTAATTGTGTGAAATGTTTAAAACTGTGAGTTGCTATAGGTACAAAAAGGGTTTGGCTAGGCTTGGTTAATGAGGAAACTCGATGAAAATTGGTTTACGAGCCTAAGGCCAAAATCATAATTTTTGTAAAGTCTTAGGGTAAAAACAATCATTTTGTCGAATTGTGAATTGTAGAATGTTTTTATTAATGTGATTATTAAATAGTGAAATTTTATTATTATAGATCAAGAAATACGCAATCCGGACCTAGACTGGGGAAAGTCAAGCAAGCAGATTAAATACAATTAGTCGTCTACATTTTGTGTACTGAGGTAAGTTGTACGTAAATAATGTAACTTATTTGTATTTATGTATGGTATAATTAATATGGCATAAATTATGGACTATTGCTGTGAATGTGCATGATGAGAATCGATGTAGTAGAGACTCCCGATTGAACCTTAGGAATAATTTGGATATCCATGCCATGACATTTGGGAGAGGTGTGTGCTACTGTAAGACCTGTCTGGGACATGGCATCGGCACCAAAAGATGGGAGCCAGTCTAAAACCTATCTAGGACATGGCATCAGCCTCAAGACATGCAAGCTAGTGTAAGACCTGTCTGGGACATGGCATCGACACAGATGAGTGAGAGCCAGTGTAAGACCTGTCTGGGACATGGCATCGACTTAGATGTGAGAGCCAATGTAAGACTATGTTTGCAACAAGGCGTCAGGATCGTACCCTATGTTTGAGACTTAGTGATTATCCTGTAGTATTCCAAATGGTTTAACAAGAAATTTATGGTTTATGTCAAAATGATAGAGCTTATAACCATGTTGTGAGTGGTACAGGTACTTATATGAAGTTGATGGTATGTGAACTCTATTCTTATTGTATGAATAGTGAAGAATGAACATGAGTAAGTTGTGTTATGAACATTTACTCTTCTGTGCGAGTTATGATATATTGGGAGTATGATCACATGTGGTAACATGGTTGTTATTTTGATATTTACATGCAACTTATTAAGCTTTGTGCTTACCTTTTTCCTTTTAATTTTCTTGTAGAGCTGCCAAATTAGCCTGTAGATCAAAGAATGTCGGAGGCATCGCTCACACTATCACTCGAAGCTTTTGGTATAGTTAGTTTTATTATCTTGAGTATGGGATGTAAAGGGATTGAGTCTTTTTGTTACATGTCATATTGTTAAGTTAGCCAATTGTGTTGGCTTAGGATGAAAACCTTCTCTTTTTTGGGCCATGGTTAATGGCTAATATTCGTTATTGATAATTGTAAATGATGATGCTCCCATGGATGAAAAAAATGTATGAATGATCAAATGCATTTTTGGTTTATTAGAGTGTCATGAGGTTCGCATTTGAATGTCATGTTGCGATTGATTTATTCTTATATTGCTGTGTGAATTGGAGATGTTTGTTGTTGTGTAGGTTGGTGCAAGTAAGGGTGGCAAAAAGGCTTGGTAGATAGCCTTGTTTTTATCCACACGGGTAGACACACGAGCATGTGTCTAGATCGTGTGAGATACATGGTCAGCCCCATGTGCTTGTTTTTCGACCGTGTGTTCCCTGCATCTTAAAATTTTAAGTCAGTATGCATGGTCATAAACACACGGGCAGACAGACAGCCGTGTGTCTAAGCCGTGTGAAGTCTGTACCTTAAATGTGGAATCAAATTCACCACACGGCCTATGACACGAGCATCTGCCTTGGCCGTGTGCCCCTAAATGGTTGCTAACGTCAGAAACAAAATGTCAAGGTTTTTGGACACGGGCTAAGACACGGGTGTGCCATGGCCGTGTGAGGGACACTGGCCATGGACACGGGCATGTCCCAGGCCATGTAAAAATCTTTGTAGGTTCGAATTAGGAATTAATTCTACACGGGTTAGGGACATGAGCGTGTCTCAATGTGTTTAGGCCATGTGAACTACACGGGCCTTCAACACGGCCATGTCAAGAAGGCCACACGAGCGTGTTGCCCCTTCCACACGGGCATGTGCCCCTGTTTCAAGAGTCATTTTCTAGAGTTCCTTAAGGGCCCAATTTGGTTCTGAATCATCTTTAAAGCTTGTTTTGGGCCTCGTAGGCCCATAATAATGTATTCTAGACAAGGTTTGAAAAGTTTTAAATTTTGATCATGTTTTAATGCTTTGTAAATGTTGGAATGCATGTGTTCAAGTTTAGTAATGCCTCGTACTCAGTCCCAGCCTTGGACTCGGATAAGGGGTGTTACATTTAGTGGTATCAGAGCTGTGATTTAGTTGATTTTAAGACTAACCTAGTGTGAGTATAAGTCTAGCTATACATGTCATAGTTGTGTATTGATAGTGTAATGACTCCTGACAAATATAAATCATGTTTTATATATAGTAAATAGATCCCGACAGGGCTATGACGAAAGATGTGGAAAGTAATGCGCCGGCTTCCGTTAAAAGGACCGTGCCAATTGAAAGTGATCCCTTGGCGATGAGTCTGGGCGGAGGGGCTAAAGAAGCCTACCTCCATATGATGGATGCTTGGTACTCGAGGTTTGTTTGTGAGAATCTGAACACTCCACCTCCCCCACCTCTTTCAATCCCACAGCCTGCCCCTATAGCTTTTCATGGAGTAGAAATGGTTAGGAGAGAGAAACCTACAGTAGACAAAATCTGAAAGTATGGGGCTGAGGAATTTCAGGCTAGTGTTAATGATGAACAGGAGAGAGTAGGGTTTTGGTTAGAAAATACCATCAGAGTATTTGATGAGCTATCGTGTATGCCGAAGGAGTGCATGAAGTGCGTAGTGTCACTCCTACGAAACTCAGCCTACCAATGGTGGAATACTCTCGTGTCAGTGGTACCGAGAGAGAGTAACTTGGGAATTCTTCCAGGAAGAGTTCCGTAAAAAGTATATTGGCCAAAGGTTTATTGATCAAAAGAGGAAAGAATTCCTTGAACTGAAGCAAGGCCGCATGATAGTGAAGGAGTACGAGCGCGAGTTTGTGAGGCTCAACAAATATGCGCGGGAGTTCGTATCTACAGAAGCCACCATGTGCAAGAGGTTTGAAAATGGTCCAAACAAAGACATCCGTCTATTAGTTGGCATCTTATAGTTGAGGGAGTTTGTGGTACTTGTTGAGAGAGCTTGCAAGGCCAAAGAATTGGCCAAAGAGAAGAGAAGAGCTGACATTTAGTCTCGTGACTCAAAGAAAAGACAGATGGGGAAATCACACTAGACCTTATCTAAGAGATCGAGAGAGTTTCCTACTCGATCAGATGCGTCAGTAGGATTATTGAGTAGAAACAAGAACAAGCAGTATTTAGTGTCTAAAGCTCAAACCACTTCTATTGCGAGCGTTGGTAGTGCTGGGCCAAACAGACCAAAATGTTCACAGTACTGTAAATGTCATTTTGGTGAGTGCTGAGGTAATGAAAGAGGCTGTTTCAAATGTGGGTCGCTAGACCATTTTATTCATAGCTGTCCCGAAATGGTCGAGAAAGATAAGGATCAAGGTGTGAGATCAGGTAACGCTCTTTCGAGGGGTAGACCACATAAGAACCCGAAAAGCGGGGCTAGCAGTAGAGGTGCACCTAGAGATGCTGTTGTAAGGTCCGAGGGCAGAGCGCCTGCAAGGACTTACGCTATTCACGCTCGTGAAGAGGCTACGTCTCCCGATGTGATTACGGGTACCTTTTCTATCCATGATATACCTGTTGTTGCCTTGATTGATTTGGGGTCTACGCATTCCTATATTTGTATGAAAATGATACCCAGTATGAACATGCTAGTCGAGTCCACTGAAATTGTGGTAAAAATGTCTAACCCGTTAGGCAAACATGTGTTAGTAGACCAAGTATGTAGAAACTGTCCCTTGACAATTAGAGGTCATTGTTTTCCGGCTAACCTTATGTTATTGTCGTTTGATGAATTCGATGTAATCCTCGGTATGTACTGGTTAACTTCTCATGGTGTTGTAGTGGATTGTGGACGAAAAGTTATCGAGTCAAAATGTGAAAGTGAGGATGTTCTTCAGGTTGAATCAGGTGAAGCGGATAGCTTGCCTGTAGTAATATCGTCTTTGACTACGAAAAGATATTTGAGAAAAGGGTGCGAAGCTTATCTCACTTTTGTGTTGAATACTCAAGTATCTGAAGTGAAGATCGAGTCAGTACCAGTGGCATGTGAGTAACCAGATGTGTTTCTAGAAGAATTACCTGGATCGCCCCCAACTAAGGAAGTTGAGTTTGGTATCAAGTTAGTCCCTGGTGCGACACCTATCTCTATTACTCTGTATAGGATGACTCTAATGAAGTTTAAGGAGTTGAAAGTGCAGCTGCAAGAGTTAACGGATAAGGGTTTTGAGAGACCGAGCTATTCTATATGGGGTGCTCTAGTACTTTTTGTGAAAAAGAAAGACGAGTCAATGAGGTTGTATATAGACTACAGACAGCTCAACAAGGTGACTGTGAAGAACAAGTATCCTTTGCCAAGAATCGATGATCTATTTGACCAATTGAAAAGAGCCACTGTGTTTTCAAAGATTGACCTAAGGTCTGGTTATTACCAGTTTAGAGTAAAGAAGCAAGATGTGCTGAAAGCTACTTTTCGGACAAGGTATGGTCATTATGAGTTTCTTGTCATGCCCTTTGGTTTAACAAATGCCCTTGCGGTGTTCATGGACTTAATGAACCGCATTTTTCGATCGTATTTAGATAAGTTCATTGTTGTCTTTATCGATAATATATTAATTTACTCTTGTGATGAAAGAGAGCACGCGGAGCATTTGAGAACTATTTTGCAAACCTTAAGAGATAAGTAGGTGTATGTCAAGTTTAGTAAAAGTGAATTTTGGCTTTGAGAGGTCAGATTCCTAGGACACATCGTATCGAGTGATGGAATTAGAGTTGATCTTAGTAAGATCTCAGCTATTATTGAGTGGAAACTATCGAGGAATGTATCAGAGATTAGAAGCTTCCTAGGCTTAGCGGGGAACTACGCACGATTCGTTAAAGGATTCTTTATGATAGCTACTCTGATGATGAGCTTGCTACAGAAAGAGGTCAAGTTTGAATGGACAGATAAGTGCCGGCAGAGTTTTGAGACACTAAAGGCTTTATTGACCGAAGCCCCAGTTTTAGTGCAACCGAAATCAGGAAAGGAATTTGTGGTATAAAGTGACGCCTCCTTGAATGGATTTGGGTGCGTGCTCATGCAAGAAGGTAAGGTTGTAGCCTACACCTTGAGATAGGTTAAGCCACATGAGAAAAACTACTCGACGCACGATTTAGAGTTGGCCGCCATCGTGTTCGTATTGAAAATATGGAGACAACATTTGTATGGTGAAAAATGTCGAGTGTTCACTGACCAAAAAAGTCTCAAGTATTTGATGACTCAAAAGGAGTTCAACTTACGGCAACAATGATGGTTAGAGTTGATAATCGACTACCATCGGGGAAAGGCGAATGTAGTCACCGATGCTCTGAGTAGAAAGTCATTATTCGCCTTGAGGGCCATGAATACTTAGTTGTCTGTGGCTAATGATGGTTTAATTTCGGCAGAATTGAGAGCTAGACCGATGTTCCTACAAGAGATTTGTGAAGCTCAGAAGGGTGATAAGGATTTACAAGCTAAAATGACTCAAGGCAAGACGAATAATGAATTGGACTTTTGAATTGGTATCGACAGTTGTTTGATGTTCTGAGATAGGGTATGTGTACCTAAAAACAATGAGCTTATTCTAAGGATTTTGCACGAGGCACATAGTGGTTGCTTATCTATCCATCTGGGTAGTGTTAAAATGTATAATGACCTAAAAAAAAATGTATTAGTGGTCGGGAATAAAAAGAGACATTTCAGAGTTCGTTTCTAAGTGTCTAGTTTGTGAGTAAGTGAAAGCTGAACACCAAGTACCTTCAAGTTTGCTTCAACTTGTAATGGTTCTCGAGTGGAAATGGGAGCTGGTAACCATGGATTTTGTGTCGGGGTTGCCTTTGACACCAAAGAAAAAGGACATTTGGTGACTTATTTGACTAAAAAAAAAGAGAGGCTATAGTGTCATCTTCTCCACCGATTTTCTTTCAGCAACTAAGGGGGTTTAGAGAGCTAAAATTATCATCCATTTTTTTCTCTTGCAAGTAAGTCATTTAGAAGGTTATTCTTGATGATTTTTGTATTTTTGGACCCCTTGTAGCATGAGCTTTCTAATAAAGGGACTATTTTGCAAAATAGATAAAGGTTTAGGGTTTTGCCATGAAAGTATTTATGTTGTTAGCTGAAATTTTATGGAAGAAAATGAACCTTGGTTGTTAAATAAACAACTTCTGTGAAAGGGGTTTCATGAAAACACCTAAATGAGCTATTTTGTAAAGTTTGTAAAATAGGTGGTAATTGTGTGAAATGTTTAAAATTGTGAGTTGCTATAGGTAAAAAAAAGGTTTGGCTAGGCTTGTTTAATGAGGAAACTCGATGAAAATTGATTTACGAGCCTAAGGGCAAAATCATAATTTTTGTAAAGTCTTAGGGAAAAACAATCATTTTGCCGAATTGTGAATTGTAGAATGTTTTTATTAATGTGATTATTAAATAGTGAAATTTTATTATTATACATCAAGAAATACGCAATCCGGACCTAGACTGGGGAAAGTCAAGCAAGCAGATTAAATACAATTAGTCGTCTACATTTTGTGTACCGAGGTAAGTTGTACGCAAATAATGTAACTTATTTGTATTTATGTATGGTATAATTAATATAGCATAATTTATGGACTATTGCTGTGAATGTGCATGATGAGAATCGATGTGGTAGAGACTCCCGATTGAACCTTAGGAATAAATTGGATATCCATGCCATGACATTTGGGTGAGGTGTGTGCTAGTGTAAGACCTGTCTGGGACATGGCATCGGCACCAAAAGATGAGAGCCAGTATAAAACCTATCTAGGACATGGCATCGGCCTCAAGATATGCAAGCTAGTGTAAGACCTGTCTGGGACATGGCATCGACACAGATGAGTGAGAGCCAGTGTAAGACCTGTCTGGGACATGGCTCGACCTTGATGTATGGTAGTCAGTGTAAGACCTGTCTGGGACATGGCATCGACTTAGATGTGAGAGCTAGTGTAAGACCATGTTTGCAACAAGGCGTCAGGATCGTTCCCTATGTTTGAGACTTAGTGATTATCCTGTAGTATTCCAAATGGTTCAACAAGAAATTTATGGTTTATGTCAAAATGATAGAGCTTATGACCATGTTGTGAGTGGTACATGTACTTATATGAAGTTGATGATATGTGAACTCTATTCTTATTGTATGAATAGTGAAGAATGAACATGAGTAAGTTGTGTTATGAACATTTACTCTTCTGTGCGAGTTATGATATATTGGGAGTATGATCACATGTGGTAACATGGTTGTCATTTTGATATTTACATGCAACTTATTAAGCTTTGTGCTTACCTTTTTCCTTTCAATTTTCTTGTAGTGCTGCCAAATTAGCCCGTGGATCAAAGAACGTCGGAGGCATCGCTCACAGTATCACTCGAAGCTTTTGGTATAGTTAGTTTTATTATCTTGAGTATGGGATGTAAAGGGATTGAATATTTTTGTTACGTGTCATATTGTTAAGTTTGCCAATTGTGTTGGCTTGGGATGAAAATCTTCTTTGTTTTTAGGCCATGGTTAATGGCTAATATTCGTTATTAGTAATTGTAAATGATGATGCTCCCATGGATGAACAAAATATATGAATGATCAAATGTATGTTTGGTTTGTTAGAGTGTCATGAGGTTCACATTTGAATGTCATGTTATTGTTGATTTAGTTTTATATTGCTGTGTGAATTGGAGATATTTGTTGTTGTAGGTTGGTGAACGTAAGGGTGGCAAAAAGGCTTGGTAGATAGCCCACACAGGTAGACACACGGGCATGTATCTAGACCATGTGCGTCACACGGTCAGCCCCATGGGCATGTTGTCTGGCCGTGTGTCCCCTACACCTTAAAATTTGAAGTCAGTATGCATGGTAGTAAACACACAGGCAGAGACACGACTGTATGTCTAAGCCGTGTGAAGTCTACACCTTAAATGTGGAATTAAATTCACCACACGGCCTACCACACGGGCATGTGCCTTGGCCGTGTACCCCTAAATGGTTGCTGACGTCAAAAATAGAATGTCAAGGTTTTTGGACCCAGGCCTAAACATGGGCGTGTCATAGCCGTGTGAGGGACACGTGCCATGGACACAAGCATGTGCCAAGTCGTGTGAAAATTCCTGTAGGTTCGAATTAGGAATTAATTCCACACGAGGTAGGGACACGAGCGTGCCCCGATGTGTTTAGGCCGTGTGAACTGCACTGGCCTTCAACACGGCCATGTCAAGAAAGCCACACGGGCATTTCACCTCTTTCACACGAGCATGTCCCCCTGTTTCAAGAGTCATTTTCCAGAGTTCTTCAAAGGACCCGGTTTGGTTCCGAATCCTCCTTAAAGCTTATTTTGGGCCTCATATGCCCATAATAAGGAATTCTAGACAAGGTTTGAGAAGTTTTAAATTTTGATCAAGTTTTTTATGATTTATAAATGTTGGAATGCATGTGTTCAAGTTTAGTAATGCCTCGTACTCAGTTCCGGCCTCGGACTCAAGTAAGAGGTGTTACACGGATACTATCATTTGGCCTTGTTTAAGCTCGAGAAACTCTTTGTGTTTCTAATCAAGAAATCTCTGACTTATATACTTCTTTCGAAACTCAGTTTGAAAGAATTCTCAATCTAATCACTCTCTCGGCACCACTGAAACCCAAGTGTTCCACCACTGATAAGTTGAGTCTTTCAACAAGGATATGGCACATTTTACGCACTTAGCCGGTGTACAAGACAACTCATAAAAAACCCTAATATTATTTTTGGAACGAAAAAAATGTGCAAGTGCACAATCGCAACAAGTAATAAAGTGACAAGTAAATGTCGAGTTATCGCACCCACTGGGACTATGAAATTAATTATTTATGAATTCAATTTTAATACCAGTTTAGTGAAGAAAAATATTTTGATTTGAGGAGGTGATTAAAAACTAGAACTTTAACTAAGTAAAATAAATAAAAATAAAATAAAAGTTCCAATGCACGATTTCAAAAGATGATTTTAATCAAGATGACATAATTGTGTTAGATTAATTACATTTCTTAACTTAGAATTATTAAATTGATGTTTATGTTGTTACGAATGAATTCACGGCAACTTGGTAATTTGCTAACTTATGAACATGCATACTTACCAAAAATTCATTTATCTCTTGACTATATCTCTATGTCAATTCAACCGATTAAACAAATTTTAATAAGCAAATGTGTTAATACACATACATACTTATGAAATTAAAATAATCTCTTGTACATATCTCTATGCCAATTCAAACAATTAATTCAATCTCATAAGCACATAAAAGATTACGTAAGGTAATAATGTATTACTGTCTTGAAACAGTTTAATCACAATAATCTTGCAAGTTATGCAAAGCTAATGTATCGCTAGATACCGTTGCTAATTTAACGCTCAGCTACCTTAAATGATTAAACATGCACTGATTAAGTATCGTGTCAATTAATTAAAATTTTAATCCGTTTAAATAATTAATTCATTAGTTACCTTACAATGTAATGCAAGAATGACTTAGTCATGGTTTTACTTAATCAAACATCTTATTGAGGCCTATAACAACACAAACACAATTTTAATAAATTAAGTAGACGAAATGCAATCAACCTAACACAAATTAAATTTAAGCCATATTAGTTAAATTGAACTTATCAGCATCACAAATATTCATAGACATGTTCATTATAACAACAACAAAATTAAAAGGATAGAAAACAAGAATCAAATCCGGTGTTTTCTTCGTGGCTTGACTAGTTTGCTCCACTCCTCCTTCTCCGCTTGTTCTTGTTGAATCGAGGCTTCTACGAACACTTGAATGCTGCTGCAAATGGTGGTTGATTGACTCTTTTCCAAGAGGTAAAATCGAAAGGGGATAGGGGAAGAAAGTGAAGAACAATAGAAGGGAATGAAGAGAGAAAAATGAGAGAGAAGTGAATAGATGAGAAGGGTTGAGATGTGTTTTGTGACATCCTGAATTAGGGCCTAGTAAGAATAGTGTTTCGAGACCCCAAATTCGAGATAGAAATAATTAATTTTTTATTTTTATGAGGTCTGTAATATATATGCATGCTTATGTGAAAGTTTCAAGAAGAAATTCTATGCATAAAATGTCTAATTGAATTTTAGGGACCAAATTGAATAAAATGCAAAACTTGCATTCTAGAATATTTAAGAATGAAATTGCTTTAGATTATAAATTAGAGGGTCCTAATTAGCAATTTGACCAATTTCTATAATTTTTGACAAAAAAGGACATGCATATGAAAAATTTGAAAGAAAAACCCTAAGGGCATTTTGGTCATTTGGTAATTAAATGAAATAAAAAGGGGAAATAAAGTGAAAATGTTGTCCATCTTCCTCCTTAGTTGCCGAAATTTGTGGAGAACCATAGCTAGGGTTTTCAAAATTTTCAAGCTTGGAAGTAAGTCCGTTCTAGCCCTATTTTTAATGTTATTTACATTTTTGAAATCCTCGTAACATGATGTACCCGTTTCTAACCATATTTTAAGCTAGGGTTCATGTTTGAATTTTGACCCATGCATGAGAAGTTTGTGTTTTGATGTTTAATAGAAGAATATGATAGTTTGATATGTGTTCAACATCTTTTACTAGGTGATTTTGTATGAAAACACCTTAAAGGGACCATTTTGTAAAAGATGTAAAATAAGTGATAAAAATCTAATTTTTGATGAAAATATGGTCTGTTATAAGTACAAGGAAAATTTGGCTAGGCTTGGGTAATAAAGAGAATGCATGCATTTCATTTTACGAGCATAGGGACTAAATCGTAAATAAGTGAAAAGTTATTGATTGATTTGAATAATGTGATTTATAAACAAGTTAAATTTGGCATTATAAATCAAGAAAAACATGAACCGGGTCTTGATCGAGGAAAGAATAAAGTATATGATGATTAGGCTCGATAATCATCATTTTTGTATCGAGGTAAGTGCATACGCAAATAATGTGGTGTTGTAGCATATTTTTATTGTTTTGATATATTGTGACAAATGTTTTCTTGTTATTATGAGTTATATACTTATTGGTTGTTATGAAAGCATAAATGATAATTGGTCGTTACATTCGACATCACTAGCAAACATGACAAAGTATGCCTTGTACAAGTGAGGAAAATCCCGTTTCAACATTAGAAATAGTCTAGGATACAAGTGACATGTCACTAGGAATTAAGAATTTCGAACTCGTTTAGTGGTCTAGGTTCGTGATATATGTAGCATCTGAACTTGTTGAGTGGTCCGAGTTCATTATGAATGCGAGCATCTGAGCTCGTTGAGTGGTCCAAGTTCATAGTGGATGCAATACATGTGATTGAGTTTCGGGAAATGGTCTAGTGTGTCCTACTAGTGGCTAGGTAATCCTTGAGTGGTCGGATACCTAACAGCTTTTGTGAGCAGCCCGTGTAGTTACACCTTGATTGATAGCTAATATGAGCAAGCCCATGCGTAGCTCCATGGTGAGCATTGCATGATATGGGGTAGCTTCGGTTACGTATGTTTATGTGGCAGTTATGTGTAAGTTTCCATGTATCTAATAGTATTCCGAGTGTTCAATGGGTATTATAATAAATGATGCGATGAAAGTCCCAAGATGGCATGGTAATGAAGGTAAAGTTATTTGATATGCTACGGATATGTACAAGTACATACGTTATACTCATGAGTGATGCCTTGTGAAAGTATGGTATGTAACGAGAAAGTATATTCATATATATATATATGAACACCTAATAAATGAGCTAGAATGCTTGAATGATGAATAATCTTGGTGGTTATGCTATTATGTCTTGCGTGATTATGGTTTATTAAGATTGCATATTATTTACATGTGGACTTACTAAGCTTTAATGCTTACCCCCTTTTCTTTCCATCCTTTGTAGTTCTACCAAGCTAGCTCGAAGATCAGAAGTTGTCGGAGTATTCGATCACACTATCAAAAGATTATTGGGTATAGTGAAAATGTTATTTTGAGTATGACATGCATAGGGAACTTGGTTATTTTGTGATATGTGTCATGTTATTTGGCCAAATTGTGAAGGCCTATAATGATGATTCATTTTGTAATGGCCATGTGGTATGGCTTATATTTGATCATTGGGTTGTAATTTAATTACCCAAGCATGCATGTGTTAATGCCTTGGTGATGTGATAAGTTACTGCTTGGTGAATGTATGATAAAGTATGGATTAGATGTCTAAAGATGAGGGATGACATAATGGCTTAAAATGACTATAGTTATGAATGTATAATTTGAAATTATGGTAACAAGCTTAATAATGCATGAAATTGGTGTGGAATGTAACACCCTAAACCCGGCCTGGAAGTTTGGCTCAAATCTGGCGTATCATATTCAAGTGTTTTTCGAAAACCATGTTTCCATTAAAAACCCTTCTTAATAATTAAAAACTTATACCCTTTTTAAACCTTGTTAGAAAACCTTAGCTGAATAACATTCTTAACAACTTTGTAAAAATCTTGGCAATTGCGGAAGCTTAATTTAAAAACAATTACGGATACATGATGTTTTGAACAACAGTAGTTGCTTTGGAAAACTGTGTTCTAATACTAGCAATTATAAGAACAATAAATAAAGTTCCAAATTTAAAATTCAGAAAATTACAACCACTTTACTACAACCTACATAAAAAATTTAAAAGTAATAATCAAAACTGTAACATAAACAGTGTGTGTGGCTTCCTTCGAGCCCCTCGCAGCTCTGATCCGTCTAAGGCTGGAAATTACCTGAAAGGTTAATAAACGGGGTGAGTTTACGAAAACTCAGTGTGCAACAAGCCACTTTTAGAGCCCAAATTAATATCGCGACACCGGGTGAAAGCCTTTTGTTTAATCTGCCATCGGGCCAAGCCTTTTCATAAATCATATCACCGGGGCAAGCCTTTATCAGAACGGTATGGCCCAAAGGCCCATTTCAATATCACATGTAATACCAATGAATGTATGCAAGCCCATTTGGGAAGACTAATCAACCCACCATTCGCTACTCTCCACCCGTACCAACCAAGCTCTCCATGTGGGGAATAACTCAACCCACCAAACCAAACTCTCCACTGGCAGCATAGTTGCTTTATCATATAACTGGAGGCCTAGCCTCTTTCAATAACTGGGGCAAAGCCCTTTTTGATAAATTGGGGCAAAGCCCTTTTTCGGTAAACTGGGGCAAAACCCTTTAAGCACTTCCTCCATTTATATAACCCAGCCCATGCAACATGTCATGTTTGCAGAATGTCATGCCCATATTTGAATCAATCAATCACAGTCAAGTCATTCATATCACCAACATATATCACAATCAAATCCACACAGTCCAAGTCAGTCACTTGCCTACAAGGGCAAAACAGTCATTTAACACCCTAGGGGCAAAATGGTAATTTTACCCCACAAGGGTATCTCGATAATTCTACCCTATAGGGGTATTTCGGTATTTCTACCCTACAAGGGTATTTCGATAATTCTACCCTACAGGGGTATTTTAGTAATTCTACCCTACAGGGGTATTTCAATAATTCTACCCTACAGGGGTATTTCGGTATTTCTATCCTACAAGGGTATTTTAGTAATTCTACCCTACAGGGGTATTTCATTAATTCTACCCTACAAGGGTATTTCGGTATTTCTACCCTACAAGGGTAAAAATAGTAATTCTACCCTACAGGGGTATTTCAGTAATTCTACCCTACAAGGGTATTTCGGTAATTCTACCCTACAGGGGTATTTCAGTAAACTAAAGTATTCTAAACAGGGATAACAATACGAATGGGCCTAAAGCCCATTCTCGGCCCAAATGGCCCACACGCTCCTGTGGCCCTTTTAGCCCAAATCTAGCCACAGATATGAGATTCACCTAGCCTAGTCCAATATTTACTACACAATCAAACAACTTATCCAATTGGGCCCGTAGGCCCATTGGGCCAACATGGCCCATTTCGGTTCATCACGGCCCGAAGTAGCCATCCTACAGCTAGAGTAGTGAGAAATACACACCTAATAGGAGATTGGAATTAATCCGCGCTCCGAGAACTCTTAGCCGACGCCCAACCCAAACGAGCACGCCATAAAGCGAAAGGGATCAGCCAAGAAAGGTACCTTTACTCTCCTCATGGTTCTCTCTATTTAAAGCCAGCTTCGCATCCACTCTTATGTTAGCTTCTTGATGTGGGATCCCTCCATCATCAGAGTTTAAATTCAACACCAACTCTTGCCGCCCCCTGTTAGCAAAATAAATGCTCTTGATTACCATGAGTTTCGAACCCTGGACCTCCTTGCCAACTCTATGACGCCACTTTCCTGCCTCTTATGTGGCGCTACTTTGCCACTAGACAAAAAGGCTTTTTGTGGCACAATTTCTCCAACAATATTCTTATGGCCTACCTACTACACCTAGGGTTTGATTCACCTTAAACCAAAATTTCTGCTAGAGTCCAGGTTTGAACCCAGGACTTCTCTAACACTTCTCAGCACACTTAACCACTAAAACAAGCCTTCATTAACGAAATTTACAGGCACAACAAAATATTATAAGCAGCCTTCAACCGCTCCCATGCTCAAGGCCCAAAACTTTTAGGCCCAAATTCAGGGTGTTACAACTCTACCTCCCTTAAAGAAATTTCGTCCCCAAAATTTCCATCTAACCGGGTAGTCGTGTAACATCTACCCTACTATGCTACCACTGCGCACTCTAATCCTACCATCACTATCACACTTCAACTAGAACTTGAAACATCTCATACATACAACACTTATTCACTGAAGCAGACACATATTTATCACACATATATACAATTTCTATATCCAAACATCACATCCACATAAAATAAATACGAAATTTAAATTCAGACCAACGTCTAAGGAATCCACAGTATTTCAATTTCTAAATATACAAAAGTATTCAGAAGACTTACGGATTAGGCGCCGGAGACTTGGTGTGCCACACTTTTTAAGAGAAATGCTTCAAACAGACCACGTGGTTGAAAATAATTTTCTGAAATTCAAACTTTGAAAACCCAATCCACAGCCGAGTTGTTGCAACCGGGCTCTAATGCCACTAAATATAACACCCCAAACCCGGCCTGGAAGTTTGGCTTGAATCTAGCGTATCACATTGAAGTGTTTTTTGAAAACCATGTTTCCATTAAAAACCCTTCTTAATAATTAAAAACTTATACCCTTTTTAAACCTTGTTAGAAAACCTTAGCTGAATAACATTCTTAACAACTTTGTAAAAATCTTGGCAGTTGCGGAAGCTTAATTTAAAAACAATTACGGATACGTGATGTTTGAACAACAGTAGTTGCTTTGCAAAACTGTGTTCTAATACTAGCAATTATAAGAACAATAAATAAAATTCCAAATTTAAAATCCAGAAAATTACAATGGCTTTACTACAACCCACATAAAAACATTTAAAAGTAATAATCAAAACTGTAACATAAATAGTATGTGTGGCTTCCTTCGAGCCCTTCGCAGCTCCGATCCGTCTAAGGCTGGAAATTACCTGAAAGGTTAATAAACGGGGTGAGTTTACGAAAACTCAGTGTGCAACAAGCCCCTTTCAAATCCCAAATTAATATCGTGATATCTTTGGTAAAAGCCTTTTGTTTAATCTGTTCTTGGGCGAAGCCTTTTCATAAATCATATCACCGGGCCAAGCCTTTATCAGAAATCTGGTATGGCCCAAAGGCCCATTTCAATATCACATGTAATACCAATGAATGTATGCACGCCCATTTAGGAAGACTACTCAACCCACCATTCGCTACTCTCCACCCGTACCAACCAAGCTCTCCATGTGGGGAATAACTCAACCCACCCAACCAAACTCTCTCTCACTGGCGGCAAAGATAGTCGCTTATCATATAACTGGAGGCCTAGCCTCTTTCAATAACTGGGGCAAAGCCCTTTTTGATAAACTGGGGCAAAGCCCTTTTTCGGTAAACTAGGGAAAAGCCCTTTAAGCACTTCCTCCATTTATATAACCCAACCCATGCAACATGTCATGTATGCAGAATGTCATGCCCATATTTGACTCAAAGAATCACAGTCAAGTCATTCATATCACCAACATATATTCACAATCAAATCCACACAATCCAAGTTAGTCACTTGCCCAAAAGGGCAAAACAATTATTTAACACCCTTGGGGCAAAATATTAATTTTACCCCACAAGGGTATCTCGATAATTCTACCCTACAGGGGTATTTCGGTATTTCTACCCTAAAAGGGTATTTCAATAATTCTACCCTACAATGGTATTTCAGTAATTCTACCCTACAGGGGTATTTCAATAATTCTACCCTACAGAGGTATTTCGGTATTTCTACCCTATAAGGGTATTTTAGTAATTCTACCCTACAGGGGTATTTCGGTATTTCTACCCTACAAGGGTATTTCAGTAACTCTACCCTATAGGGGTATTTCGGTATTTCTACCCTACAAGGGTATTTTGGTATTTCGACCCTACAGGAGTATTTCAGTAATTCTGCCTTACAGGGGTATTTCAGTAATTCTACCCTACAGGGGTATTTTAGTAATTCTACCTTACAGGGGTATTTTAGTAATTCTATCCTACAGGGGTATTTCGGTAATTTTACCCTACAGGGGTATTTTAGTAAACTAAAGTATTCTAAAGAGGGATAACAATACGAATGGGCCTAAAGCCCATTCTCGGCCCAAATGGCCCACACGCTCCTGTGGCCCTTTTAGCCCAAATCTAGCCACAGATATGAGATTCACCTAGCCTAGTCCAATATTTACTACACAATCAAACAACTTATCCAATTGGGCCCGTAGGCCCATTGGGCCAACATGGCCCCTTTCGGCCCATCGCGGCCCGAAATAGCCATCCTACAGCTAGAGTAGTGAGAAATACACACCTAATAGGAGACTGGAATTAATCCGCGCTCCGAGAACTCTTAGCCGACGCCCAACCCAAACGAGCACGCCATAAAGCGAAAGGGATCAGCCAAGAAAGGTACCTTTACTCTCCTCATGGTTCCCTTTATTTAGAGCCAACTTCGCATCCACTCTTATGTTAGCTTCTTGATGTGGGATCCCTCCATCATCAGAGTTTAAATTCAACACCAACTCTTGCCGCCCCCTGTTAGCAAAATAAATGCTCTTGATTACCATGAGTTTTGAACCCTGGACCTCCTTGCCAACTCTATAACGCCACCTTCCTACCTCTTATGTGGCGCTACTTTGCCACTAGACAACAAGGCTTTTTGTGGCACAATTTCTCCAACAATATTCTTAAGGCCTACCTACTACACCCAGGGTTTGATTCACCTTCAACCAAAATTTCTGCTAGAGTCCAGGTTTGAACCCAGGACTTCTCCAACACTTCTCAGCACACTTAACCACTAAAACAAGCCTTCATTAACGAAATTTACAGGCACAACAAAATATTATAAGCAGCCTTCAACCACTCCCATGCTCAAGGCCCAAAACTTCTAGGCCCAAAATCAGGGTGTTACAACTCTACCTCCCTTAAAAAAATTTCGTCCCCAAAATTTTCATCTAACCGGGTAGTCGTGTAACATCTACCCTACTATACTACCGGTGCGCACTCTAATCCTACCATCACTATTACACTTCAACTAGAACTTGAAACATCTCATATATACAACACTTATTCACTGAAGTAGACACATATTTATCACACATATATACAATTTCTATATCCAAACATCACATCCACATAAAATAAATACGAAATTTAAATTCAGACCAATGTCTAAGGAATCCACAGTATTTCAATTTCTAAACAGACAAAAGTATTCAGAAGACTTATGGATTCGGCGCCGGAGACTTGGTGTGCCACACTTTTTAAAAGAAATACTTCAAACAGACCACGTGGTTGAAAATAATTTTCTAAAATTCAATCTTTGAAAACCCAATCCACAGCCGAGTTGTTGCGACCGGGCTCTGATGCCACTAAATATAACACCCCAAACCCAGCCTGGAAGTTTGGCTCGAATCTGGCGTATCACATTGAAGTTTTTTTCGAAAACCATGTTTCCATTAAAAACCCTTCTTAATAATTAAAAAATTATACCCTTTTTAAACCTTGTTAGAAAACCTTAGCTGAATAACATTCTTAACAACTTTGTAAAAATCTTGGCAGTTGCGGAAGCTTAACTTAAAAACAATTACGGATACGTGATGTTTTGAACAACAGTAGTTGCTTTGGAAAACTGTGTTCTAATACTAGCAATTATAAGAACAATAAATAAAATTCCAAATTTAAAATCTAGAAAATTACAACGGCTTTACTACAACCCACATAAAAACATTTAAAAGTAATAATCAAAACTGTAACATAAATACTGTGTGTGGCTTCCTTCGAGCCCTTCGCAGCTCCGATCCATCTAAGGCTGGAAATTACCTGAAAGGTTAATAAACGGGGTGAGTTTACGAAAACTCAGCGTGCAACAAGCCCCTTTCAAAGCCCAAATTGGGAAGACTACTCAACCCACCATTCGCTAGTCTCCACCCGTACCAACCAGGCTCTCCATGTAGGGAATAACTCAACCCACCCAACCAAACTCTCTACTGGCAGCATAGCTGCTTTATCATATAACTGGAGGCCTAGCCTTTTTCAATAACTGGGGCAAAGCCCTTTTTGAAAAATTGGGGCAAAGCCCTTTTTCGGTAAACTAGGGCAAAGCCCTTTAAGCACTTCCTCCATTTATATAACCCAACCCATGCAACATGTCTTGTATGCAGAATGTCATGCCCATATTTGACTCTAAGAATCACAGTCAAGTCATTCATATCACCAACATATATTCGCAATCAAATCCACACAGTCCAAGTCAGTCACTTGCCCACAAGGGCAAAGCAGTCATTTAACACCCTAGGGACAAAATGGTAATTTTACCCCACAAGGGTATCTCGATAATTCTACCCTACAGGGGTATTTCGATATTTCTACCCTAAAAGGGTATTTCAATAATTCTACCCTATAGGGATATTTCAATAATTCTACCTTACAGGGGTATTTCAATAATTCTACCCTACAAAGGTATTTCGGTATTTCTACCCTACAAGGGTATTTTAGTAATTCTACCCTACAAGGGTATTTCGGTATTTCTACCCTACAAGGGTATTTCAGTAATTCTACCCTATAGTGGTATTTCGGTATTTCTACCCTACAAGGGGATTTTGGTATTTCTACCCTACAGGGGTATTTCAGTAATTCTACCTTACAGGGGTATTTTAGTAATTCTACCCTACAGGGGTATTTTAGTAATTCTACCCTACAGGGGTATTTCAGTAATTCTACCCTACAGGGGTATTTCGCTAATTCTACCCTACAGGGGTATTTCAGTAAACTAAAGTATCCTAAACAGGGATAACAATACGAATGGGCCTAAAGCCCATTCTCGGCCCAAATGGCCCACACGCTCGTGTGGCACTTTTAGCCCAAATCTAGCCACAGATATGAGATTCACCTAGCCTAGTCCAATATTTACTACACAATCAAACAACTTATCCAATTGGGCCCGTAGGCCCATTGGGCCAACATGGCCCCTTTCTGCCCATCGCGGCCCGAAGTAGCCGTCCTACAACTAGAGTAGTGAGAAATACACACCTGATAGGAGGCTGGAATTAATCCGCGCTCCAAGAACTCTTAGCCGACGCCCAACCCAAACGAGCACGCCGTAAAGCGAAAGGGGTCAGCCAAGAAAGGTACCTTTACTCTCCTCATGGTTTTCTCTATTTAAAGCCAGCTTCGCATCCACTCTTATGTTAGCTTCTTGATGTGGGATCCCTCCATCATCAGAGTTTAAATTCAACACCAACTCTTGCCGCCCCCTGTTAGCAAAATAAATGCTCTTGATTGCCATGAGTTTCGAACCCTGGACCTCCTTGCCAACTCTATGACGCCACCTTCCTGCCTCTTATGTGGCGCTACTTTGCCACTAGACGACAAGGCTTTTTGTGGCACAATTTCTCCAACAATATTCTTAAGGCCTACCTACTACACCTAGGGTTTGATTCACCTTAAACCAAAATTTCTGCTAGAGTCCAGGTTTGAACCCATGACTTCTCCAGCACTTCTCAGCACACTTAACCACTAAAACAAGCCTTCATTAACGAAATTTACATGCACAACAAAATATTATAGGTTGCCTTCAACCGCTCCCATGCTCAAGGCCCAAAACTTCTAGGCCCAAATTTAGGGTGTTACATGGAATGCTTCTAAATGGTGTAACAAAATGAATGTGCAATAGGATGACATTATGAAGATGTGAGAGTGATGGTGTTGAATATTTGAGTGTCTAAATATGTCATGTTGCATGCTATGAAATAATTTTGAATGTGTGAATGATTGAGGGTGACAATTGGCCTGGAAAATAACCTTTAAATGGTCGACAAGGGTAGACACATGGGCATGTGTCTAGACCGTGTCTGACATACGATCTGCCCCATGGGAGTGTTTAATGGTCGTGTGTCCCCTGCACCCTATTTTTGCAAGTTAGTATGCTTAATAGTAAACACACGGGCTAAGACACGGGCGTGTGTCTTGGCCGTGTGAGGGACACGGCCTACCCACATGGACGTGTACTCTGGCCATGTGAAGTCTGCACCTTTTTATGAAAAATTCATTTAATTTTAATTGACCACACAGTTTGGCCACACGGACGTGTGATGCGATCGAGTGACCCTAAATTGGTGCTGACATCATAGTCAGAAAGCTACACGGCTAGAGGACACGGGCGTGTCCCCTGTCTCACATAGGCGTGTGGCTTTGTATTAGGAAAAAAATTCCAAACTTATCTAAAGTCTTCGATTTAGTCCCGAATCTCTTCCGATGGTTGTTTTGGGCCTTGTAAGCCCATACCAGGGACAAATTGTGTATGTGTGAATGAAATTGTTTTAAAGAAAAATTTTATAGCCCGATTTTTGCATGAATGACTGTGTATGTGTTTGGTAATGCCTCGTATCCCATTCTAGCCTCGAGTACCGGTAAGGAGTGCTACATTTAGTGGTATCAGAGCTATGATTTAGTTAATTTTCGGGCTAACCTAGCGTATTTGAGTCTAGCTGTACATGCCATACGTATATATATATTTATAGTGTGATGACTCCTGACAATATTAAAATATATTTTCATTTAGCAAATGGATCCCGACAGAGCAGTGGCGGATGATGTAGAAAGTAACGCACCTACTCCAACTGAAGGAGTGGTGCCATCTGAAAGTAGATCCAAAACTATCAGTAGAGAAGAAGTAGGCAAAGAGGCCTTTCTCCACATGATGAATGCATGGTATACGGAGTTCGTTCGAATGAACCCAAACGGTCAACCTCTCCCATCTCCCCTAAATCCTCAACCCGCACTCGTGATGCCTCAAGGTTAAATTTTATAAGATTCTCTAGAACACCAGTTGATAAAATTCGAAAGCAAGATGCTGAGGAATTTAGGGCAAATGCCAATGATGACCCTGAGAAAGCAGAGTTCTGGTTAGAGAACTCGATACGGGTATTTGATGAACTATCCTGTACACACGAGAAGTGCCTAAAATGTGCCATATCTTTGTTGAGAGATGTGGTGTATCAATGGTGGAGAACGCTGATATCTGTGGTACCACCGGAGAGGGTTACTTAGGAATTCTTTCTAAAGGAATTTTAAAGAAATACGTTAGTGAAAGGTTCATCGATCAGAATCGTAAGGAATTTTTGGATTTGAAATAGTGTCGTATGATAGTTAGTGAATATGAGAGAGAATTCGTCAGACTCAGCAAATATGCTCGAAAGTGTGTATCCTCCAAAGCTAAGATGTGCAGGAGATTTGAAGATAGACTTAATGAGGATATTTAGACATTAGTGGGTATTCTTGAGTTGAAAGAATTTGTGGTACTCGTTGAGCGGGCTTGCAAAGCCAAAGAATTGGTCAAAGAAAATAATAAAGCCGAGTTTGAGGCTAGAGACACAAGATAGAGATACCAAAGTAAGTCATTGCCATCTCAGTCTAAGAAACCTAGAGAGATGTACTCCCGTTCACATGTGTCGGCTGGACACTCATACGGGAATCGTAGAAAGCAAAATTTGGGTTTTAGATCTCAGGCTACGTCTGTGGAAAGTATGGGTAATGCTAAACCTTCCAAAGCTGAATGCCAGCAATGTGATAGACGTCATTCTGGCAACTGTGGGGTGAGTGAAGGATCTTGTTTTAGATGTGGTTCTCTAGAACACATTATTAAGGATTGTCCCGAGATGATGGAGAAAGAAAGATTTCAGAGTCCAAGACCGAGTGGCGCAGCTTCTAGGGGAAGACCCTCGAGAAATGCCAGGAATGGGTTCGATAGTAAGAATGTGACATGAGATACAACAATGAGATCTGAAGTTAGGGCTCCAGCTAGGGCCTACGCCATACGCACACGCGAAGACACAACTTCTCCTGATGTGATCACTGGTAATTTTTCTCTCTACAATACTAATGTTACTGCTTTGATAGACTCTGGCTCTACTCATTCGTATGTGTGCATGAAATTGGCATCTAGTATGAATATACCTATTGAGTCTACAGAATTTATGATTAAGGTGTCAAACCCATTAGGAAAGCATGTGATAGTTGATAAAGTATGTAAGAAATGCCCTTTGATGGTTAAAGGTCATTGTTTTCTGCCCGACTTGATGTTGTTGCCTTTTGATGAATTTGATGTTATACTGGGTATGGTGTGGTTAACACTCCACGATGCTATAATGAATTGTAGACAGAAAGTTATGGAATTAAAATGTGAAAATGGTGAGATTCTTCGAGTTGAATCAGATGATGCCGATAAGCCGGCAATGGTAATTTCTTCAATGACTACCCAGAGATGTATGAGGAAAGGGTATGAAGCTTATTTGGCATACATATTGAATACAAAGGAATCTAAGTTGAAAATCGAATCAGTCCCGGTTGTATGTGAATATGCAGATGTATTCCTGAAGGAATTGCCAGGTTTGCCTCCAAATAGAGAAGTTGAATTCGGTATTGAGCTAATGCAGGGACAACACCTATGGCCCCGATTAAGTTGAAAGAATTGAAGTTATAGTTGCAAGATTTGACTGACAAAGGTTTTGCGAGACCAAGCTTTTCGCCGTGGGGTGCTCCCATATTATTCATGAAAAAGAACGACAGTTCCATGAGATTATGCATTGACTATTGGCAACTCAATAAGGTGACAATTAAAAGTAAGTACCCTCTTCCAAGGATTGATGACTTGTTTGACCAGTTGAAAGGAGCGACATGGTTCTCTAAGAAAGATTTGAGGTCCAGATATTACCAGTTATGAGTTAAAGAGTCTGATGTGCCTAAGACTGCCTTTAGAATGAGGTACAGCCATTACGAGTTTCTTGTTATGCCATTTGGATTAACAAATGCTCCTGCCGTGTTTATGGATTTAATGAACCAAATTTTTCGGCCATATTTGGATAAGTTTGTTGTGGTGTTCATCGATGATATTCTGATTTATTCTAGAGATGAAGCAGAGAATGCCGAACACTTGAGAATTGTTTTACACACTTTGAGGGACCAACAGTTGTATGCTAAGTTTAGTAAAAATGATTTTTGGCTTCGAGAGGTCGGGTTCTTAGGCCCTATTGTTTCAGGAGATGGTATACGAGTTGATCCCAATAAGATTTCTACCATTGTCAAATGGAAGCCGCCAAGGAATGTAACTGAAGTTCAAATCTATTTGGGTTTAGCCAGTTATTTCAGATGATTTTTGAAAGGGTTCTATATGATAGCCACTCCTATGACGAGACTACTTCAAAAGGATGTCAATTTTGAATAGTCAGAAAAATGTCAGCAGAGCTTCGAGAAGTTAAAAGTGTTATTAACCAAGGCACTAGTGTTAGTACAACCGGAATCAGGGAAAGAATTTGTAATTTATAGTGATGCATCCTTGAGTGGACAAGGTTGTGTGCTTATGCAAGTAGGCAAGGTAGTAGCGTATGCTTCAAGGCAACTAAAGCCCCATAAGAAAAACTATCCTACGCATGATCTAGAATTAGCCCACCATTGTATTTACTTTAAAGATTTGGCGACATTAACAATTCGGGGAGAAATGCCATGTCTATACAGACCATAAAAGTTTTAAGTATCTGATGACCCAAAAGGACTTGAATTTGAGGCAATGAAGATGGCTTAATTTGTTAAAAGACTATGAGCTTATAATTGATTATCACCCCGATAAGGCAAATGTGGTCGCCGACGCTCTGAGTGGAAAGTCTTTATTTTCTTTGATAGCAATGAACCCACGACTAACCCTATCCCATAATGGTGCAATTCTAGCAGAGTTAAGAGCTAGACCGACTTTTCTTCAATAGATTTGTGATGCTCAGGAAGTTGATAAAGAGTTACAAGCTAAGAAAGCTTAGTGTGAGTCGAGCAATGAATCAGATTTTCAGAGAGATTTTGATGGTTGTTTAAGGTTCCATGGAAGGATTTGTGTCCTGAAGAATGCTAAGTTGATTCGGAATATTTTGCATGAGGCTCATAATGGAGGTATGTCAGTTCACCCGGGTAGCATGAAAATGTACAATGATTTAAAGAAAATGTATTGGTGGAATGTTATGAAAAGAGATATATTTGAGTTTGTATCGAGGTGCTTGATTTGTCAACAAGTAAAGGCTGAACACCAGGTACCTTCAGGTTTACTTCAGCCTATTTTAGTTCCCAAATGGAAATGGGACCGAATTACTATAGACTTTGTAACAGGCTTGCCGTTGACACCAAGAGAAAGATGCCGTATAGGTTGTGGTTGATAGATTGACTAAATCGGCTCATTTTATACCAGTACGCATTGATTATTCACTTGATAAGTTAGCCGAACTGTATATTTCTAAGATTGTGAGACTTCATGGAGTACCTTTATCGATTATTTTGGATAGAGATCCGAGGTTCACTTTACGGTTGTAGAAGAAGTTACAAGAAGCTTTGGGTACAAAGCTGAATTTTAGTATCGCTTTTCATCCACAAACTGATGGAAAATCCAAGAGAGTAATTCAAACACTTGAAGATATGCTCAAATGTTGTGTTCTTGAATTCCCAGGTAATTGGGAAAAGTACTTACCTTTGGTTGAATTTGCTTACAACAATAGTTATCAGTCGAGCTTGAATATGGCACCCTGTGAAGCATTGTATGGACCTAAATGTCGTACACCATTGTATTGGACTGAGCTTAGGGAGAATAATATTCATGGAATAGATTTGATTAGAGAAATCGAAGAAAAGGTGAAGGTAATTCGTGTAATATCCCGAATTAGGGCCTAATTGGAATAGTGGTTTCGTGACCACAAAATCCGAGATAGAAATAGTTATTTTATGATTATTTTGAGGTCTATGATATGATTGCATGATTGTGTGAAATTTTCGTGAAGAAATTTTATGCGTAAAGTGCTTAAATTGAAATTAGGGACTAAATCGAATAATTTGTAAAACTTGCATTCTAGAAGTTTCTAGTATGGAATTGTTTTGAAATATTAATTAGGAGGTCTTAAATAGAAATTTTACCAATTTCTAAGTCTATGGACAAAAATTGGACATGGATGGAATTTTTGGAAAGTTTAGTAGTAAGGGCATTTTGGTCATTTAGGGGTAAAATGAATTAAAATACAAAATTAAAAGCCAATTTTGCTCATCTTCAACCCCATGGCCGAATATAGCAAGGAGAAACAATGGCTAGGGTTTTCCAAGCTTCCAAGCTCGATTGTAAGTCCATTCTAGCCCCGTTTTTCAAGTTCTTTATGTTTTTGGAGTCCCGGTAGCTCGATTTAGCTTATGCTAGCAATAATTTAACCTAGGGTTTATATTTGGAAAAATAACCATAGGTGAAATTTGTGTATTTTGGTGTTTTGTGATAGAATATGAGGTTTTAAATTATGTTAGACAACTTGTGCTACTCGATTTTAAGTGAAAACGAGCAAAACGGCTTAATCGGTAAAAATACCTAATAGTCATAAGTACATGTTAGAGTGAGAATTTGATGTTGCCATAGAAGGTAAAAATGATCAGCATATCATAAAACATAAGAAAATAGGCTGAAGTTTAATTTACGAGCTTTGGGGCAAAAGTGTAAATATGCAAAAGTTTAGGGACAAAATTGTAATTTTTCCAAAATATGATTTTGGGTCAATTTGAATAATTTGAGTCCTAATTAGACTATATTTTAAATGATATAGCAAGGAAAACTGAAATTCAGGCTAAAATGGGGAAAATACCAAGTTGTGGACGAAATGGTAAAAGTAGCCATTTTCGCATACTAGGTAAGTTCATATGTAAATGTTGGTAACATAGTTATTATTTTAAATTTTTTATGTTATTTAAATGATATGATAATTATTATGAAATATTATACTCGTGATAATTGTTTGATAATATGTCAAATTATGTGATATACTTGGAAAATGTGAAATACTACCGAGTATCGGTATCGGTATTCCGTAGAAGATGGTTGAGACACATGATTAGGAAAAAGGTCCCGTTGAACCTTACGAATGGATTAGGATACAAGTGACATGTCACTGGGATATTTGGGCATCCGAACTCGTTGAGTTGAGTCCGAGTTCACTTATGGATGCAAATGTCCGAACTCGTTGAGTTAAGTTCGAGTTCGTGAGATGTAACTAGGCATCCGAGCTCGTTGAGTTGAGTCCGAGTTCACTTATGGATTCGAACGCCCGAGCTCATTGAGTTGAGTCTGAGTTCGCTTATGGGCGGGTTACATAGTAGCTTGGCTACATATGTGGCACTTATGTGCAAACTTTCCATGTATCCGAATTATATTCCGATATGTTCAACGGGTAAAGTTCTTCTCAAATGGAGAAATACTCAAGATGAAAGGGACGTATTGGTAAGTGTTGCGAAATGGATACTTTGAACAGGTATGTACTTAACCCTTAGGTTGAAAAATCGATATAACAACAATATGGTAAGATGATAAATGAAAATATGATATGAATGTCTTGGTGATGATTATGCAAATGATGTTTTATGTTTGCTTATATAGTTATGTTACTTTTTATTTGTATGTGAACTTACTAAGAATTTATGCTTACTCCATCCCTTTCATTCCTTGTAGTGTTGACAAGCTAGCTCGGAAATCGGGAACGGTCGGAGGCACGCTCACACTATCCGTATACTATCTTGGCATAATGGCTTGTATATTTTGAGTATGGCATGTATAGCATTATAATCATTTTGTATATATGGTCTTATGATATGGTTATTGAGTAGTATAAAAATGCTTGGTAATGATTAGCCATTGGAATGGCTAATTATGATCATATTTGGTGTTATGTATGTCAAATTGCTAGTTAATCTATGGAAACCATGAAATAGGTAAAATTTACCATAAAATAGATTCAGACACCAGTAGTGATGTGAATTTGAAAAATCATTAAAAATAGTAGAGATATAATTAAATGATGAATAAAATATGGAATTGAAGAATTATGAGTCTATTTTCATATGGAAGAAACGAAACAGGTATATGAGTTATATTTTATGAGATGTTTAAATATTTGTGAAACAGGGCCAGAGCGATTTCTGGATCCCCTGTTCTGACTTTGGAAATTCACCATAAATTGTATAAAAATAATTAGAAGTCATAATTTATATGTACAGATTTTTTTATTGAGTCTAGGTTTAAGAGAAGCAATCTTCATAGTCATTGAAATTCTGTACGGAGAGATATCTGATTCGTAATACACAGAGGTCAGAGCAGTCGAACCCTAAAATAGGGGAGACTTTAACTAATAAACTGTACTAATTGGCCAAGCCAAAAATTTTAGAAAAAAATTAGTAAATAGATATATGAGTCTAGTTTCAGGAAAAATTTACAGAATTGGATTTTGAGTTTCAGAACTCGAGATATGAATTTTTAAACGACTGTGACGCAGTTAGCCAACTTGTCTAGAATTTCTAAAATTAAATTGTTTGAGTTGTTTAAGTAATGAATTAAGTCTGTTAACACCTCGTGCTCGACTCCGGCGACGGTCTCGGGTACGGGGCGTTACATTTGGTGGTATCAGAGTAGGTTTAGTCAGTTCTCGGACTAACCTAGCATGTGTAAAAGTTTAGCCATACATGCCACTGATCTGTGATAGTGTGATGTCTTCCGACGCGTATGAGTACCGTCTTATTTAGACAGGGTACTCTCCAACCGAGCTGCACCGACCATGTTCAATGTTATGTGAAGGTATTTGAGTAAAATTATGATTATGATAAGTACCGGTTCAGAAAAGTATGAATAAAGGTTTATGATACATATGTGATAAATATTCATATTTCCTTAATGCTCATATGATGTAGTGTATATGGCTTACTTGATAAGATGAACGGAATAAATAAAAAGTAGTAGAGGTATGAATAAAAGTCATAATATTATGATACGAATGAAAATGTCCTTGTTTTGATTTGGACGTCGAATGTTGATGAATGCTAATGATATATAATTTTTATGAGATAAAGGATTATAATGAAATGAACTTATCTATGTTAAATTGTTGGACTGAATTATATGATTGTAATGATATGTACATGATGATGCACGAAATGGAAGTTATGATTGTGGTGCAAATATCTATGTTTGTTTGGCCTTATATGATGTCATGAGCATGACTTAATTTAATTAAATGAATGGATAAGTAAAGCTATCTAGAAAACATAGAATGTATGCAAAAGTATATTGTCTAAATGGGACAATAGGAAAATTGGTGTAAGCCAACATGAATGAATGACATGATTTTGATGATGTTGTTATGATGATGGAAGTTGTGTCATATGTGTATGTATAAGAAAGTTGAGTCAGAGGTCCTACAACCCCTCCCCCTTACCGAAATGGTACTTATAATGGAATTTCATGAGATTTGTATTGAATAAATTTCCGGTTGAGAACCCAAAGAGTTCAGTGATAGAATAATTATAAGTATGATCAGAGATTGAAAATGAGCTGATAAGTAAAGTCAAAGCCAGTAAAGTATCGGATTGACGTAAAGATTATTGGAATTATACACTGTTCCAGTTAGAAAAGGAATTCTCCTTGGTAAACCGAATTACTCAGGTGCAAGGTCGAGAAAAGTGTAAATCGAAATTTATTCGTAATCGGCCTTCTTTAGTGAATGGTTTAATATGAAATTTGTGATGGCAGAACTAGTTGGGGAAATGATATTTGAAATGTGAACTATCTGAGTGTGATAGTTATGACTGGACAGATTTAGCAGTCTCTTTTGTGATGTTCTATGTGTTTACCCGTTCTCAGAAATATTTCTATGGCTATTGATCTTCTGAAGAAATTCTTGTTATATGGGAATGTCTTTTAATCCTGGTGTTGGATGAAAGCATTGGTAGTCTGACTGGTTTATAATTTATATTGCTCTATTTCATCGGGTATTCTATTTCATTTCGTCTGATAAGAATTGATGAGAGAATACGTATGATATTATGATTCTGTTTCTTCTACTTGATGCTTCATCTAATATATATGTATGGGAAAATATATTGTTCTTGTTATATTTGATTCCAGTGGGATTAAATGATGTTTTTTTTTGGACTTTCTTTCTTTAAAGAATTATCAGGGTATTCTGTATTTTCTCTATGAGTTTGGTTTTCAATTCTCCGGCTTGGTTTTCGATTCTCCAGCATAGTATCGTATCTTGAGTTTCTTTATTCTGGATTTCTTTATTCTAGATTTCTCTATTTTTGATTTCTTTATTCGGTTTTCTTGTTATCTTTGTTCCATAATTTGTCAATTATGACTCGTGTTCGAAGTGTGTTCTTCAGCTCGTGATAATCATGTCAAATATGACTAAACTTCTAATTTGATCTTGGTAATGTGGTGATTTTAGTATTGGGGGTTTTTTTTCTAATTTCTGTGTAAGGATTTGACATCAGTAAAGGCATAAGTGATAAAAGCACGAGTTTCAGTCGGTATGGTGAATTATCTATTTGAAAGATTTCATGCGACAATTATTTCAGGATTATTTTTCCCAAGTCTGATAATAGAATTTCATTTTGTACGGATAAAAGAGTAAATAGTCTGAACGAGAAGTGTATATTTATTAGAAAAAGTTTGATATTAGTTAAAGTCACTACGAATGATAAGGTTTTCATTTTGTAAAAGTTGAAAAGTTTATTACATGTTGACAAAGTTCGGATAGATGAGAATATTGGTAACCGAAGCGTCTGAACTAGACTAGTCTACATTGAGTAAAGACTTCTTGACTTTCAGTAATATATTGTTGTATGAATTGTGATGTGTTTCAAGACGGTGAGGTAATGTGATAGTTTAGAGCATTCGATGTTACATAAAATCGGAGTTGTTAAAGGGGTTAAAGCCGAGCATTAGGATCTATCAAAATTATCCTTGTCAGTGTTGATATTGGGATGGAAATGAGAAGGATTATTCTTGAGGCCATATTAGAATTATTTCCATGGCAGAAAGAGGAAAATGTGATGTATCCTATTGTTAAATGTTTGGCGAGATCTATAAATCATATCTGCATTGAATGAATTCCTACTCATCAGATTCATGGAAATTCAGGTCTCTTTGATTGTTGGATTTCTTGGAATTCCGGTCTCTATTAATCAAGTTAATATCCGGGTTTAATTCATGATATCATGGGAAACTGAGAAGGGTTGAAAATTAAGAACAGTTGAGAGTTGAGATGTAAGCTTTCAGATCATATGAGAAATTAAAGAGATGTATTGGAGGTACAGCCTAAGTGAAAGTTCTTTGGCACCGAATATGAGATTAAAAGTGAAGACCACTTTTCTGGTAAGATTTTCGGGGATGAAAATCCCTAAAGGGGGGAGAGTTGTAATATCCCGAATTAGGGCCTAATCGGAATAGTGGTTTCATGACCACAAAATTTGAGATAGAAATAATTATTTTATGATTATTTTGAGGTCTATGATATGATTGCATGATTGTGTGAAATTTTCGTGAAGAAATTTTATGCCTAAAGTGCTTAAATTGAAATTAGGGACTAAATCGAATAATTTGCAAAACTTGCAGTCTAGAAGTTTCTAGTATGGAATTGTTTTGAAATATTAATTAGGAGGTCTTAAATAGCAATTTTACCAATTTCTAAGTCTATGGACAAAAATTGGACATGGATGGAATTTTTGGAAAGTTTAGTAGTAAGGGTATTTTGGTCATTTAGGGGTAAAATGAATTAAAATACAAAATTAAAAGCCAATTTTGCTCATCTTCAACCCCATGGCCGAATATAGCAAGGAGAAACCATGGCTAGGGTTTTTCAAGCTTCCAAGCTCGATTGTAAGTCCATTCTAGCCCTGTTTTTCAAGTTCTTTACGTTTTTGGAGTCCTTGTAGCTCGATTTAGCTTATGCTAGCAATAATTTAACCTAGGGTTTATATTTGGAAAAATACCCATAGGTGAAATTTGTGTATTTTGGTGTTTTATGATAGAATATGAGGTTTTAAATTATGTTAGACAACTTGTGCTACTCGGTTTTAAGTGAAAACGAGCAAAAGGGCTTAATCGGTAAAAATACCTAATAGTCATAAGTACATGTTAGAGTGAGAATTTGATGTTGCCATAGAAGGGAAAAATGATTAGAATGTCATAAAACATAAGAAAATAGGCTGAAGTTTAATTTACGAGCTTTGGGGAAAAAGTGTAAATATGCAAAAGTTTAGGGGCAAAATTGTAATTTTCCCAAAATATGATTTTGGGTCAATTTGAATAATGTGAGTCCTAATTAGACTATATTTTAAATGATAGAGCAAGGAAAACTAAAATTCGGGCTAAAATGGGGAAAATACCAAGTTGTGGACGAAATGGTAAAAGTAGCCATTTTCGCATACTAGGTAAGTTCATATGTAAATGTTGGTAACATAGTTATTATTTTAAATGTTTTTATGTTATTTAAATGATATGATAATTATTATGAAATATTATACTCGTGATAATTGTTTGATAATATGTCAAATTATGTGATATACTTGGAAAATGTGAAATACTACCGAGTATCGGTATCGGTATTCCGTAGAAGATGGTTGAGACACATGATTAGGAAAAAGGTCCCGTTGAACCTTAGGAATAGATTAGGATACAAGTGACATGTCACTGGGATATTTGGGCATCCGAACTCGTTGAGTTGAGTCCGAGTTCGTGAGATGTAACTAGGCATCCGAGCTCGTTGAGTTGAGTCTGAGTTCACTTATGGATGCAAACACCCGAGCTCGTTGAGTTGAGTCCGAGTTTGCTTATGGGCGGGTTACATAGTAGCTTGGCTACATATGTGGCACTTATGTGCAAACTTTCCATGTATCCGAATTATATTCCGATGTGTTCAACGGGTAAAGTTCTACTCAAATGGAGAAATACTCAAGATGAAAGGGACGTATTGGTAAGTGTTGTGAAATGGATACGTTGAACAGGTATGTACTTAACCCTCGGGTTGAAAAATCGATATAACAACAATATGGTAAGATGATAAATGAAAATATGATATGAATGTCTTGGTGATGATTATGCAAATGATGTTTTATGTTTGCTTATATAGTTATGTTACTTGCTATTTGAATGTGAACTTACTAAGCATTTATGCTTACTCCCTCCTTTTCATTCCTTGTAGTGTTGACAAGCCAGCTCGGAAATCGGGAACGGTCGGAGGCACGCTCACACTATCTGTATACCATCTTGGCATAATGGCTTGTATATTTTGAGTATGGCATGTATAACATTATAATCATTTTGTATATATGGTCTTATGATATGGTTATTGAGTAGTAGAAAAATTTTTGGTAATGATTAGCCATTGGAATGGCTAATTATGATCATATTTGGTGTTATGTATGTCAAATTGCTAGTTAATCTATGGAAACCATGAAATAGGTAAAATTTACCATAAAATAGATTCAGACAGCAGTAGTAACGTGAATTTGAAAAATAATTAAAAATAGTAGAGATATAATTAAATGATGAATAAAATATAGAATTGAAGAATTATGAGTCTATTTTCATATGGAAGAAACGAAACAGGTATATGAGTTATATTTTATGAGATGTTTAAATTTTTGTGAAACAGGGCTAGAGCGATTTCTGGATCCCCTGTTCTGACTTTGGAAATTCACCATAAATTGTATAAAAATAATTAGAAGTCATAATTTATATGTACAGATTGTTTTATTGAGTCTAGTTTTAAGAGAAACAAACTTCATAGTCATTGAAATTCTGTACAGAGAGATATCTGATTTGTAATACACAGAGGTGAGAGCAGTCGAACCCTGAAACAGTGGAGACTTTAACTAATAAACTGTACTAATTGGCCAAGCCAAAAATTCTAGAAACAAATTAGTAAATAGATATATGAGTCTAGTTGCAGGGAAAATTTACGAAATTGGATTTTGAGTTTCAGAACTCGAGATATAAATTTTCAAGCGACTGTGATGCAGTTAGCCAGCTTGTCTGGAATTTCTAAAATTAAATTGTTTGAGCTGTTTAAGTAATGAATTAAGTTTGTTAACACCTCGTGCTCGACTCCGGCGACGGTCTCGGGTACGGGGCGTTACAATTCGTGATTGTTTAAAAGCGGTATTGGATAGCCAAAAGTCGTACGCGGAATTGAAAAGAAAGGAAATCGAGTATCAGGTCGGTGATAAAGTATTCTTGAAATTGTCTCTAAGTAAAAAGGTTTTGAGGTTCTGCAGAAAAGGCAAGTTGAGTCCTCATTTTATAAGACCGTATGAGAATACCGAAAGGATAAGGCTTGTTGCTTATAAATTCGCCTTGCTGACTAAGTTAGAAAAGATTCATAATGTGTTTCATGTATCCATTTTGTGCCGATATAGATCCGATCCTTCTCATGTGATTGTACTGACAGAGGTTGAAATCAGATCGAATATGACTTATGGTGAGGAACCGGCTAAGATCTTGGCTCGAGAAGTCAAGCAATTGAGAAAAAAAGTGTTTCTCTTATGAAAGTTTTATGGCAAAGACATGGGGTTGAAGAGGCTACATGGGATCACGAGGAGGCTATGATGAAACAATACCCAGACCTTTCTACCGGTAAGATTTTCGGGGACGAAAATCCCTAAAGGTGGGAGAGTTGTGACATCCCGAATTAGGGCCTAGTTAGAACAGTGGTTTTGAGACGATAAATCCGAGATAGAAATAATTATTTTATGATTTCTTTGAGGTCTATAATATGAATGCATGCTTATGTGAAAGTTTCATGAAGAAATTCTATGCATAAAATGTCTAATTGAATTTTAGGGACCAAATTGAATAAAATGCAAAACTTGCATTCTAGAAGCTTGAAGCATGAAATTGCTTTAGATTATGAATTAAAGGGTCCTAATTATCAATTTGACCAATTTCTATAATTTTGGACAAAAATGGACATGCATAGGAAAAATTTGAAAGAAAAACCCTAAGGGCATTTTGGTCATTCGGTAATTAAATGAAATAAAAAGAGAAAATCAATTGAAAATTTTGTCCATCTTCCTCCTTAGCTATCGAAATTTATGGAGAACCATAGCTAGGGTTTTCAAACTTTTCAAGCTTGGAAGTTCGTTCTAGCCCCGTTTTTAATGTTCATTACATTTTTTAAATCCTCGTAACATGATGTACTCGTTTCTAACCATATTTTAAGCTAGGGTTCATGTTGGAATTTTGACCCATGCATGAGAAGTTTGTGTTTTGATGTTTAATGGAAGAATATGATAGTTTGATATGTGTTCAACATCTTTTACTAGGTAATTTTGTATGAAAACACCTTAAAGGGACCATTTTGTAAAAGATTTAAAATAAGTGATAAAAATATGATTTTTGATGAAAATATGGGTTGTTATGAGTACAAGGAAAATTCGGCTAGGCTTGGGTAATAAAGAAAAGGCATGCATTTCATTTTACGAGTCTAGGGACTACATCGTAAATAAGTGAAACGTTAGAGGTAAAAAGGGTATTTTACCAAAGCATGGGTTATGGATTGATTTGAATAATGTGATTGATAAACAAGTCAAATTTGGCATTATAGATCAAGAAAAACGTGAACTGGGTCTTGATTGAGAAAAGAATAAAGTATACGACGATTAGGCTCGATTATCATCATTTTTGTACCGAGGTAAGTACATATGTAAATAATGTGGTGTTGTAGCATATTTTTAATGTTTTGATATATTGTGATAAATGTTTTCTTGTTATTATGAGTTATATACTTATTGGTTGTTATGAAAGCATAAATGATAATTGGTCGTTACATACGACATCACGAGCAAGCATGACAAAGTGTGCCTTGTGCAAGTGAGGAAAATCTCATTTGAACCTTAGGAATGGTCTAGGATACAAGTGACATGTCACAAGGAATTAAGAAGTTCGAACTCGTTGAGTGGTCCAAGTTGGGGATATATGTGGCATCCGAGCTCGTTGAGTGGTCCGAATTCAAAATGGATGCGATACATGTGATTGAGTTTCGGGCAATGGACTTGTGTGTCCTACCGGTGGCTAGGTAATCCTTTTATTGTCGGATACCTGACAACTTTTGTGAGCAGCTCATGTAGTTACACCATTATTGATAGCTCATATGAGCAAGCCCGTGAATAGCTCCATGGTGAGCATTACATGACATGGGGTAGCTTCGGCTACCTATGTTTATGTGGCACTTATGTGCAAGTTTCTGTGTATCCAATAGTATTCCGAGTGTTCAACAAGTATTATAATAAATGATGCGATGAAAGTCCCAAGATGGCATGGTAATAAAGGTAAAGTTATTTGATATGCTACGGATATGTACAGGTACGTACGTTATACTCATAAGTGATGCCTTGTGAAAGGATGGTATGTGACGAGACAATATATTCATATATATATATATATGAACACCTGATAAATGAGCTAGAATGCTTGAATGATGAATAATCTTGGTGGTTATGCTATTATGTCTTGCATGATTATGGTTTATTAATATTGCATACTATTTGCATGTGGACTTACTAAGCTTTAATGCTTACCCCCTTTTCTTTCCATCCTTTGTAGTTCTGCCAAGCTAGCTCAGGGATCGAAAGTTGTCAAAGTATTCGATCACACTATAAAAGGATTATTAGGTACAGTGAAATTGTTATTTTGAGTACGGCATGTATAGGGAACTTGGTTATTTTGTGATATGTGTCATGCTATTTAGCCAAATTGTGAAGGCCTATGATGTTGATGATTCATTTTGTAATGGCCATGTGATATGGCTTATATTTGATCATTGGGTTGTAATTTAATTACCCAAGCATGCATGAGTTAGTGCCTTGATAATGTGATATGTTATTGCTTGGTGAATGTATGATAAAGTATGGATTAGATGCTTAAAGATAAGGGATGACTTAATGGCTTAAAATGACTATAGTCATGAATGCATAATTTGAAATTATGGTAACAAGCTTAATAATGCATGAAATTGGTGTGGAATGCTTCTAAATGGTGTAACAAAATGAAAGTGCAATAAGATGACATTATAAAGATGTGAGAGTGCTATGGTGTTGAATATTTGAGTGTCTAAATATGTCATGTTGCATGCTATGAAATATGTTTGAATGTATGAATGATTGTAGGTGACAATTGGCTTGGAAAATAGCCTTTAAATGGTCCACATGGGTAGACACACGGGCATGTGTCTAAACCGTGTCTGACACACAGTCTGCCCCATGGACATGTTGAATGGCCATGTGACCCCTGCACCCTATTTTTGCAAGTCAGTATGCTCTGTAGTAAACACACGAGCTAAGACACGGGCGTGTGTCTTGGTCGTGTGAGGGACACAGCCTACCCACATGGGCATGTACTTTGGCAGTGTGAAGTCTGCACCTTTTTATGAAAAAATTATTTAATTTTAATTGACCACATGGTTTGGCCATACGGGCGTGTGATGTGGCCGTGTGACGCTAAATTGGTGCTGACATCATAGTCAGAGAGCTACACGGCTTGAGGACACGGGCATGTAGAGAGCACACGGGCATGTCCCCTGTCTCACATAGACGTGTGGCTTTGTATCAAAAAAAATTTCTAAACTTTTTTAAAGTCTTCGATTTAGTCCCGAATCCCTTTCGATGGTTGTTTTGGGCCTCGTAAGCCCATACCAGGGACAAATTGTGTATGTATGAATGAAATTGTTTTAAAGAAAAATTTTATAGCCCAGTTTTTGCATGAATGACCGTGCATGTGTTCAGTAATGCCTCGTATCTCGTTCTGGCCTCGGGAACGGGTAAGGGGTGTTACATGTTTCAAGTGAGCAGCAAAGGGATGTATTTATAGGTTGAGATGGCTGCTAAAATTAGCAAAAATCAGCAGCCATAGAGTCCCCCCATGGCCGGCCACACATGTGGCAAGTTTGAAGAATTCAAACTTGCTATTTTAAGGTAGGGGCAAATCTAGAAAGGCGCAAATAGTGGAGGGGTTTGAATGCAATTTGAAGGAGTCTTCAAGGGCCATTTTGCAAGTTAAATAATCAGCCAAGCAAGCTGATTGGGTCAGCATGTGGGATGGTTTTGGGCCGCCCAGTGCTCAGTTGGATCGGTTTTCTCGATTCAGCTCAACTAGGCCACTTTTCATAATTAATTAATAATAATAATTTATTTAACCCAAATTAAATTGGATTGAACTTAAAATTAATTATATTATGAATTAATACACATAATTTGGACTGTCTTAGGCTGAAAAATTAATTCGTCTTGATGCTTCAAAATTGCTTCTCGATTTTGTGCTTCTAGTAGTGTCTGCCGAGCCATTTTTTGCCATTTGTGCGAGTCTATTGAAAACAATCAAAATTAATCAAAATTTATTATAAAATTATGTAAAATTAAACATGTTAATAATTTAAGTACAATTTAATTATTTTATAATAATTAAATATTTTTTGACAAGAATTTTACCGAAACTGCATGAATTTGAATTTAAAAGGGCATGAAAAAGTATGTATATTTTCGTGTTTGCACACCCCCAAACTTAATTCATTACTCGTCCCAAGTAATGCACAAATTTGGAAAGAATTTCTTGAAAACACCTTTGAAAACTTTCTTCAGAACAACATTCTTCCCAAAAATCATAATTGAAGTTTACTTATGCTTAAAAATAAGAAATTTGATACTTATGCTACTTATGTATACATATCATTCAAATTAATCTCAATTATTATGATAGCAAAAATAGACTAAGTGCTTTCTCAATAAAGACATGTTAAATTCCTACCAATTTGATTTTATTCCCTTATTCAAGAAAGTTGCAATCATTAAGTTTAACTTATGCCTTCATATGTTGACATAGCAATTTCTCTCTACTAATGTATGTAGCATAGAAACATGAATCAATAGGTCTTTAAAAAGGTTGTAACGTGGCTAGGCTAGGGGTGGGTAAAAGATAAGTAAATTTAGGCTAAAAACCCTAGACTCAGCTTCAATCGGACCTTCGATATAATTATCATCAATACACCAACTTACTTTGCTTTCACATGCTCTTTTATACATCTATTTTCTTTCAAGTACATAAGCTCTTTCTCTTTTTTTTTTACACGAGCATTTTACTGTATATACTACAATTTTTTGAGCATTTGATACTTCTTTTCAACTCTCCCAAACTTATTTTCAAGGAACATTCTAAATAGTACTGAGTCTAGTGTTTGGGACAATTTAAAGATAATTACGAGAAAAGTGATGTCTAAATATTGTAAGAGTTCAAATAAAATTAGGCCATATAGTTTCAAAGTTGGGTTTCAAGGGATAAAAGTTCAACATGGTTTGCTTGAAAGGATCAAACAATCCAAACAAAAGTTGTCTAAATCATTTTCAACTTCCCATGCTTTCTAGGATTTCGCCTCAAGGAACTACTAAGTCAATTCTAGAGATTTAAACTTTCATGCATGCCTAACTTTCCTAAGAAACTAAAAATTTTATGGTACGATTTGCATCCTTTATTAAAAATACATTTATGTCATATTTCAGTTAACATAACAATTATTGAAATAATCGAACTTTATTCATACTGAAGTTTAGCATACTTAACAAAATTTCAAAATTTTGAACAAAATATAACCTAATAATAACTGAAAGAAAATTTTATTCTAAGTGGAAATAATTTCAATTTTTTGGTCCCTCTACTTAAGATGAGCAATGTCCTAATTGTTTAAAAGTGAATAATTACTATAACCCAGGTAGGATTCTACAAAAGAGGAGGTGAGTCAATTTGACTGCTTAAGTACCAGGCTCTCTCTAGATCCAATGCTAAACATATATATCTATTGCTACACTTTGCACTTTGCGACTTGTTCATTTTTTATTTATGAACTCCACGTTTTGTCTTATTATGCGAAAATAAAAATTCCTAGTAAAACCTAATCCTAAAATATTAAATAACCTAAGAACAGAAATAAAATAAAGTCAAGATCCCCCCTTTTTTATTTATTTGCAAATCCCTCTGAATTCGACTCATCCTTTGCTCCATTGTCTTTCTTTTTGCATGAATCACTTAGCTCCCTCTTCAATTGTGGACTTCATGGTTCAAATATGAAATCTGGAAACTCAGGCACAAAAATAAATGGGTCATTGTATATTTTTGTAAGAGCACTTCTCATTAAGTCATCCTGTATTTTTTAATATCTCTAATAAGCTTGTTGCAGCCATTGCATATGTTACATTATGTCCATCAACATTGAAAGCTCATCTCTAAGATCTAGGCGAGGCGATTGAGTCCGAAACATTGAAGTTGCAACGTCAAGTTCGGTTACTGGTTCTATTGGTTCTGCCTTATTAGGAATTTCAGCTAATTGTATCAGTTTGATTTCTGTAGGATCTTCTTCTTCTTCTTTGGGATCCTCGCTTTATTCAATTCGTTGCTATAGAAGAGAGTCTCTGGCTATCTAGTAAAGGACCCAATCTATGATTGTACCCTGGCTATACCCTATCTTCTTTATGTTTGCAAGAATTTTAGTTTCCAAGCACAAAATGGTTACTATAAAGGGGAAGTAAGTTGGGCTAGAACGTGTAGTGGCACAATTTCGCATTTCTCTCAAGATGAATTTTCCCACATCAATGGTCTTTCCAGTTAAAATCGAGTATAATAAGACCATTCGCTCTAATGAAATTATTGTCCCATGTGAAATAGGCATAAGGCTAACTTGAATGAAATAGAACCATACCTTCGCTAGTGGTGTCAAATATTCTTTGCGACAAGTGTGAATTCCTTGCTTTGACATAGTCCACTTAGAACTTGGAACTGTAAGTTCCTCGAGAATTTCTTGTAGATTTCATACTTAATATTGCTCATCAAGGAAGAATATTCGTTGTTTTCGAAATCAAGTAATTCAAATAATTTATTAATAGCATTTGAGGTTATTGGTATCTTGATTACGTGAACAGAAACTTCTATCAATTCGCTTGAGATCAAATTTGCATAAAATTCACAAACTAACTCCTCATCTACACTAGGTCTTTTCTCACAAAACAACTCCATATTGAGAGCTTTAGCAACTTGTCGAATGCGCGCCATGAAATCAATATAGTTGATTTCTTTCAGTGTAAAGCCCTTCTCTGGATGCATCTATTGATTTTTGAAAATACTTTTGTAACTCCCTTTCTCCATATGCAACGCCAGAACAGGATACGAGGCATTACCGGTCTTACATCGCAAGCAAACATACAAATCGAGTCATAAACTTTACATCCAAATTAAAACCATTTGTATTCAATCATAAAGTCCCTAATATGAGCCTACAAGGCCCAAAATATGCTTTGGAAGTGGTCCAGGACTAAACCAATAACTCAGGAAAATTTTTACAAAACTTTGAAAATTTTTGCTATGAATAGGGGTCACACGCCTGTGTCGTTTAGGACACGCCCGTATGGGCAGCCCATGTGGTCACACATGCCCGTGTCCCTAACCCGTGTAACTCTCAATTTTGTAAAGCATGAACAAATTGAAGTCACACAGCCAAGCCACACGCCCATGTGCTAGGCCGTGTGGTTAATTAATTTTCATAAAATAGGTGCAGACTTCACATAGTCAGGACACACGCCCGTGCTTGAGGCCGTGTCCCTCACACGGCTAAGACACACGCCCGTGTGCTCAATTCCGAGATTCTATTTCTCAAAATTAAGGTGCAGGGGACATGCGGCCAAAACACATGTCCATGGGGCAGACCGTGTGTCACACATGGTCTAGACACACGCCTATGTGTCTACTCGTATGGACAAAATAAAGGCTATTTGCTAAGCCATTTGTCACCCTCAATTGCACATACACATCCACGATCTTAATGGCATAAATTATGGCATATTTAGGCAACCTAAAACATCTATAATCAAGGTTAGAACATATCAGTTCATCATCTGCACTCAACATATTTACAACATCATACTTTGCCAAACCAAATCATACCAAACTCGTATTCTACAAGTTCCAATATGGCTACCAATAACATGCATAATTTTACTTAGTTTTCCTAGCATACCAATGAGACAATCTTAACCATTTAACAACAAAACCATTAAGCCACATTCAACCATTTACCAAGCATTTATAAACCACATCACACAAGAGATAATTGCACATGCATGCATATATATATAAGCTTGCAACCAATTTAACCAAAATGAGCCAAGTTACATGGCCAAATACCACATCAAGCCTTTGACAATTACAAGCCAATACATTTGGCCAAATTCATGATGACACATATAACAAAATGACCAAGTCCCTATACATGCCATATTCTCCAAGTGATTAAAATCATTAGTACCCAAAATAACAGTATGATAGTGTGATGCGAACTCCGATAATCTCAAACTCGAGCTAGCTTGCTGACACTATAAAACATGGAAAATAAAACGTAGTAAGCTATATAGCTTAGTAAGCTCATATAAAAGAAATAAGCAAAACTTACCATACATTAACAAGCAAGTAATATAACATAAGATAATGTAATTTACCAAAATCTCATGATCATATTTAACTTCCATCACAACTTACCTTGAAATCGTCATTTCACGAATTAATAATCAGAAGCTTTAAGTACATACCTATACCATTTCGTAATAAGTTCATACTTAGTCCCATCCTTGTTATACCCAATGAACCATTCAGATTGATAAAATTAGATACTCGGGAAAACCTTGCACACAAGGTGTCACATATGTAGCCATAACTACCTCTATCTCATAACACATATATGCTCGCTCTCGAGCCATTAACGGGCCTGCTTACACAAGCTTTCAGTCAAGACATAGCTACTCGGTGCTGCTCACACAAGCTGTCAAGTAACTGTAACATATGCCGATATACTCAGCCACCGGTAGCACATACAGGACCAGCACCCCGATCACATAACATAAAACCCTAGTGACATGTCACTTGTATCCTAATCAATTCCTAAGGTTCGATTGGGATTTCTCGCTTGCCAAAACATCATCGAACGTGTCCATAAAGTCATTTATACAATTCATACAATATTAAAGCATTAAAAATACGATTATAATAAAGCTTATTTAACATACGAACTTACCTCGGTTCCAAAAACGGCCAAAGGGATCTATTTGTCAATTAATTTGTTTTTCCCTCAATCTATACTCGAACTTTGTTTTTCTAAATCTATAATAGCATACTTAGCCTATTCAATCATCACATTATTCAATTCAGCCCAAAAGCATATTTTAGAAAAATTTACATTTTTGCCCCTAACTTTTCAACATTTTACAATTTAGTCCCTAGGCTCGTGAAACGAATTTCTTTCAATTTCATCACAACCCAAGACTAGTCAAATATTATTTGAACTCATAACAGCCCACATTTTTCATTTATTCACACTTTTCTACACATTTTATAAACTTTTACAAATAAGTCCCTATTTAACATTTTTTTTATCGAAAATCACTTTACAAACGTTGTTTAACTAAAAATGAACATGCATTTTCTACCATCAAACATCAAAATACAAACATATTCAACATGGTTAAAATTTTATACTTTAAATTTCTTTCAAAATTAGTCCTTGAAATAGCTAAATCAAGTTACAACGATTTCAAAAATATAAAAATCATTAAAAATGGGACAAGAACGGACTTACAATTGAGCTTGAAAGCTTGGCCAAACCCTAGCTATGTCTTCCCTTGCAATTTACTTCTATGGGGGACTAAATTGAAGAAGATGGACACTTTTATTTGTTAATTTTGTCTTTATTTACCAAATTACTAAAATACCCTTGATGCATAACTTTGAAATTTCACCTAACCATGCCCATTTTTGTTCATCCTAAGGTATAAAGTTCAAATTTTCATTTAGGGACCTCTAATTAAAAGTTAATAACAATTAGACACATTTAACTTATAGAATTCAAGTTTTGCACCTATTGCAATTTAGTCTTTCTAGTCAAATTGGGCACTCAATCGATAAAATTTCTTAACGAAATTTTCATAAAATTATTCTATCATGCTGTATACCTTAAAATTGAAATCAAATAAATATTTATACTTCAGATTTGTGGTTCTGAAACCACTGTTCTGATTTGACCCAAAAACGGGTTGTTACAACTCTCCCCCTTTATGGATTTTCATCCCCGAAAATCTTACCGGAAAAGAGGTTAGGGTACTATTTTCTCATAGCTTCCTCAGTTTCCCACGTAGTCTCTTCGACCTCGTGTCGTTGCCATAAAACTTTCACTAGAGATGTGTTTTTATTTCCCAACTATTTAACCTATTGAGCTAACATTTTGATCGATTCTTCACTGTATGTCATATCGGGTTCAATCTCAATATCTCTTAGGGAAATTACATGCGAAGGATCTGGTCGGTATCGTCACAACGTCGATACATGAAACACGTTGTGAATCCTGTCTAATTTTGACGGCAAAGCTAATCGATATGCCACTGGCCCTATTCTTTTAATAACCTCATATGGCCCAATGAAATGCGGACTCAACTTGCCTTTGTGACCAAACCTAAGAATTTTCTTTCACGGAGACAGTTTCCGAAACACTTTATCACCAACCTGAAATTCGATATCCTTCTGTTTCAAATCTGCGTACGATTTCTGTCAATTCGAAGCTACTTTCAAACAATCATAAATTACTTTCACTTTCTCCTCAGTTTCTCTAAACAAATCAACCCCGTGAATCTGTTTCTCATTAAGTTCGATCCAGTATAGTGGAGTTCGGCACTTGCGACCATACAATGCTTCATATGGTGCCATCTTTATACTCGATTGAAAACTATTGTTTTAAGCAAATTCGACCAATGGTAGATATCTCTCTCAACTACCTTCGAACTCCAAAACGTAACAACAAAGCATATCTTTGAGAATTTGAATCACTCTCTAAGATTGACTGTCAGTTTGTGGATGAAATGCAGCAGTAAAATTCAACTTTCTACCCAACGCTTCTTGCAGTTTCTTCTGAAATTACGACGTAAACCCCGGATCTCTATCCAAGATAATAGAAGTAGGCATTCCGTGCAACCTAACAATTTCAACAATGTACAATTCAACTAGTTTATCAAGTGAATAATCAGTACGTACCGGAATGAAATGAGCCAATTTCGTCAATCTATCAACAACGACCCAAACGACATCTTTCTTCTTTGGAGTCAGAGGTAACCCTGATACAAAATCCATCATAACTCTATCCCATTTCCACTCAGGTATAGTCATAGGCTGAAGTAAACTCGAAGGTACTTGATGTTCGGCTTTCACTTGTTGACAAATCAAACATCTCATTACAAACTCTGAAATGTCTCGTTTCATGCCTAACCACCAATACAATTCCTTAAAATCATTATACATCTTTGTACTTCCAAGATGAATAGATAAACAACCATTATGTGCCTCGTGAAGAATTTTCTAAATGAGTTCAGTATCTCTCAGTACACAAATCCTACCTCGGAACCTTAAACAATCATCAGATCCAATCTGATATTTTGAATCACTATTCGATTTGCATTGAACTCGTTTAGCTTGCAACTCATTATCACCTTTCTGAGCTTCGCAAATTTGCTAAAGAAATACCAGTCTAGCTTTCAAATCAGCCAAAATTGATCCATCATCAGATAAAGTTAACCGCATATTCATCGCCCGCAAAGAAAACAAAGTCTTTCTACTTAAAGCATCTGGGACTACTTTCGTTTTCCCCGGGTGATAGTCGATCACTAATTCATAATCTTTCACTAGCTCGAGCCATCTCCGTTGTCACAAATTCAAATCTTTTCTGATTCATCAAATACTTTAAACTCTTGTGATCAGTAAAGATGTGACACTTCTCACCGAATAAATGATGTCTCTAAAATTTTAAAGCAAACACAATAGCGGCTAACTCCAAGTCGTGCGTCGGATAATTCTTTTTATGCGGTTTTAACTATCTTGAGGCATAAGTTATTACTTTACCCTCTTGCATCAACACACAACCAAGACCATTCAATGACACATCATTGAAAATCACAAACTCTTTCCCCGATTCAGGTTACACTAATACCAGTGTCTCAGTCAACAACACTTTCAATTGTTCAAAACTTTGTTGACATTTCTCAGACCACTCGAAATTCACATCTTTTTGTAACAATCTGGTCATAAGTGTAGCAATCATCAAAAATCCTTTAACAAAGCATTGATAATAACTAGCCAAACCCAAAAAGCTTCTAACTTTGGATACATTCCTTGGTGGTTTCCAATCAACAACTACCGAAATCTTACTCAGACCAACCCGTTTGCCTTCCGCTGAAATAATGTGTCCCAAGAATCTGACTTCTCAGAGCCAAAACTCACTTTTGCTGAATTTAGCAAATAATTTCTTATTTCTAAAAGTCTGTAATATAATTCTTAAATGTCTGGCATGCTCAAACTCATCTCGAGAATAAATCAAAATGTCATCAATAAAAACAACCACAAATTTATCCAAATACAATTGAAAGATTCGATTCATTAATTCCATAAAAATTGCAAGAGCACTTGTTAATCTAAAAGGCATAACAAGAAATTCATAATGCCTGTACCTCATTCTAAACGCGGTCTTCGGCACATCTGACTCTTTAACTCCTAACTGGTAATAGCCTAATCTTTATTCTATCTTCGAGAACACTGTTGCCCTTTTTAACTGATCGAACAAATCATCAATCCTTGGTAAAAAATACTTGTTCTTTATCGTAACCTTGTTAAGCTAACCATAATCTATACAAAGTCTCATGGATTCGTCTTTCTTGTTGATGAATAACACTGGTGCACCCCAGGGTGAAAAACTCGATCTCGCAAAACCCTTATCTGTCAACTCTTGCAATTGAGACTTCAATTCTTTCAATTCAGTTGGAGTCATTCTATACAGAGCTATCAATATCGATGAAGTTCCTAGTATTAGATCAATGGTAAGTTCAACCTCTTTGATCAGTGGTAATCTAGGCAACTCTTTTGGAAACACATTCGGGTATTCACAAACTACCGGCACAGATTCAATCTTCAATTCAGACACTTTCATATTTAGCACATACGCAAGATAAGCTTCACAACCTTTTCTTACATACCTCCGGGCCGACATCGACGAAATCACAATAGGCAACTCACCCGACTCATCCGGTTCAATCCGAAGAATTTCATTATTTTGACATTTCAATTTAATAATCTTTCATCTGCAATTCTCTATGACATTATATAGAATCAACCAATCCATTTAAAGAATTACATTGAACTCATCAAACGGTAAAAACATTAAGTCAACCGAAAATAGTGACCCCGAATCACTAAAGGACAATTCTTACAAACTTTATCAACTAAAACATATTTTCCTAAAGGGTTCAACATTTTAATCACATACTCAGTAGACTTAACAAGCAGATTCTTACTAGATACCAAATTCATACAAATATAAGAATGAGCCGATCCAAGATCAATCAATGCAACTACATTAGTATCATAGAGAGAAAATGTACTAGTGATAACATTAGGGGATGACACATCTTCGTGAGTGCGAATAGCATCGGTTCTAGCAGGTACCCTAACTTCTAATGTAACAGCCTATTTTTGGGTCAAATCGAAACAGTGGTTTCGGGACCACAAATCTAAAGTTAAAATATTTATTTTATTATTTTATTAAGGTTTATAGCATGATAGAATTATTATGTGAAAGTTTTGTTAAGAAATTTTACTGTTTAAATGCTTAATTTGATAAAAATGACTAAATCAAATAAAGCAAAAAATATGAGTTCTATAAGTTAAAAGTATTAAATAGCTATGGTTTATTAATACGGAAGTCCTTATAATGTTATTTGACCATGATTAAGGTTGGTGGACATTTATGTCCATGAATTGCATGATATATTAAGTTTAATTGTAAGGTTATAATGGTAATTTATGTATTAAGTTAATAATAATAAAACAAAAATCAAAATCATATTATTCCATCCATCTTCTTGCCAAAAATTGAGAAAGAAATAAGGGTTTTGAAGCTTCCATGGTTTTGGCAACTTCAATTTTTGATTAAGGTACGGTTTTAGCTAGACTTTTAATGATTTCTACATTTTTGAGCTCGTTGCAGCTCAATCTAGCTAGCCTGAACCTTTGATTTTGAAATGTCTAAAGATTTTGAGATATGCCATTGTTGAATACTTATGTATTTTGAAGTTTCTTTTTAGATTATTGATAGTTGTTATTAGATATACAAGTTTTATAAAGTGATTTCTTACAAAAATGAGAATTAGAGATTAAATTGTGAAAAATAGAAATGTTGTGGTTGAAAATGTGAATAAAATGAAAATATGGGTTGTTATAAGGTTATGTGAAATTCGGTTATATATGGGTTAAGGGTAAATTGCATAAATTTTCCATTTTGTGTAAAAAGGACTAAATTGCAAAGTAGTCAAAAGTCTAGGGGTAAATTTGTAATTTAGCCAAAATGAATGTTTTAGGCTAAATTGAATTGAATGAAAGTTTGAATGAGTTAATTTGATATCATATAGATCAAGATAAGCAAATACCAAAACTAGATCGGGGAAAAAGAAAGGCTAGCGAATAGACGATAGTTTTCATCCGAGCATTTCAAGGTAAGTTCGTATAATTAGAATCGAACTTTTCTATACTTGTATTTGTTGAAATGAATATATATAATTGAAATTCTTCAAATATGAATGCCTTGATAATATACTCTATTCGTTACCGAGCCCTGTTTGAACTATATGAATTCATTGGATACGAGTGACATGTTACTGGGATTACCGTATTGATCGAGCTCCTGCATTTGTTGCGGACTCACCACAGCTCGTATGAGCTTACTGATTCAGCTCGTAAGAGCTTACTGTTTCAGCTCATCGGAGCTTACCAATTTAGCTCGAAAGAGCTTCCTGTTCAGCATAATAGAGCTTACCATTTTCAGCTCAATAGAGCTTACTATTTATCAGCTCAGGAGGAGCTTACCGACCATGACTCGAATGAGCATGTATGATGATAAATTGATGGATTACTGACATTGTTCACTCGACTATCCTTTGAAGTTCTAATAGGTTCAATGAGCTTAAATACTATTTATACGGACAAGTTACGAGTAACAAGTGATATTAATGTTATCTATGATATGTGAATTTTGGAATAATACAGAGTATTGTACTAACAGATGGTTTATGTTTATGTTAAATGACTAACATGTGATGACTATGTGTGAATAGGTGATGGTTAAATTGAATTGTTGACATTTTTATTTATTGCTTGATTTTGTGTAAATGGTAAGTTTAATTCTGAATTATACAGGCTTACTAAGCTATAAAGCTTACTCGATTTCTTTTTCTATACTTTATAGAGGCTCGTTGCTCTCTCGTTTCAGACAAGTTGGAGTTGCATGTCACACTATCAATTTTCGATTGGTATTTTGAACTTGTGAATTTATGTAAATATGGCATGTATAGGCTAGTTTTAAAGAAGTAGTTATGTTTTGGTATCATGATTTGAGAATGATTTTGTATATAAGTTAAGGCATGTAATTTGACTTATTTTGGTATCATGTTTTGATTGCATATATGTGCTTCAAGATAGTATGTTTTGGTATGATAATGTTTGGATGAAAATATGCAAGTGAGGTATTGATATGAATATGATAGATAAATGGATTATGCATGTTGATAAATAAGTATTTGGGTATGAATTTGCTATGTTTTTATATGGCAAATATTGTGTAATGAAATGGTTATTTTGGTTGTCAATTGGGTTGCATATATTGCCACCCTAAATACACAAACCATTACAAGCATAATTGACTACATATATGCAACCCAATTGACAACCAAAATAACCATTTCATTACACAATATTTGCCATATCAAAACATAGAAAATTCATACCCAAATACTTATTTATCAACATGCATAATCCATTTATCGATCATGTTCATATCAATACCTCACTTGCATATTTCCATCCAAATATTATCATACCAAAAAATACTATCTTTAAGCACATATATGCAATCAAAACATGATACCAAAATAAGTAAAATCACATGCCTTAACTTATATACAAAATCATTCTCAAATCATGATACCAAAACATAACTACTTCTTTAAAACTAGCCTATACAAGCCATATTTACATAAATTCACAAGTTCAAAATACCAATCGGAAATTGGATAGTGTGACGTGCAACTCTGACTTGTCTGAAATGAGTGAGCATCAAGCCCCTATAAAGCATAGAAAAAGAAATCGAGTAAGCTTTATAGCTTAGTAAGCCTATATAATTCAGAATTAAACTTACCAGTTACACAAAATCAAGCAATAAATAAAAATGTCAACAGTTCAATTTAACCATCACCTATTCACACATAGTCATCACATGTTAGTCATTTAACATAAACATAAACCACCTATTAGTACAATACTCTATATTATTCCAAAATTCACATATCATAGATAACATTAATATCACTTATAACTCGTAACTTATCCGTATAAACAGTATTTAAGCCCGTTAAACCTATTAGAACTTTAAAGGATAGTCGAGTGAACAATGTGAGTAATCTGTCAATTTATCATCATACATGCCCATTCGAGTTATGGTCGGTAAGCTCCTCCTAAACTAATAAACAGTAAACTCTATTGAGCTGAAAATGGTAAGCTATATTGATCTGAACAATAAGCTCTTTCGAGCTAAATCGGTAAGCTCCAATGAGTTGAAACAATAAGCTCTTACGAGCTGAATAAGTAAGCTCATACGAGCTGTGGTGAGTCTGCAACAAATGCAAGAGCTCGACCAATATGGTAATCCCAATAACATGTCACTCGTATCCAATGAATTCATATAGTTCAAACAAGGCTCGGTAACAAATACAATATATCATCAAGGCATTCATATTTCAAGTATTTCAATTATATATATTCATTTCAACAAATACAAGTATAGAAAAGTTCGATTCTAATTATACAAACTTACCTTGAATTACTCGGATGAAAACTATCGTCTATGCGCTAGCTTTTCTTTTTCCCCAATCTAGTTTCAGTATTTGCTTATCTTGATCTATATGATATCAAATTAACTCATTCAAACATTCATTCAATTCAATTTAGCCTAAAACATTCATTTTGACTAAATCATTAAAAACTGAGCTAAAACAGTATCTTAATCAAAAATTGAAGTTGTCAAAACCATGGAAGCTTCAAAACCCTTATTTCTTTCTCAATTTTCGGCAAGAAGATGGATAGAATAATATGATTTTGATTTTTGTTTTATTGTTATTAACTTAATACATAAATTACCATTATAACCTTACAATTAAACTTAATATATCATGTAATTCATGGACATAAATGTCCACTAATCTTAATCATGGTCAAATAACATTATAAGGACTTCCATATTAGTAAACCATAGCTATTTAATACATTTAACTTATAGAACTCATATTTTTTGCTTTATGCGATTTAGTCATTTTTATCGAATTAAGCAGTTAAACAATAACATAACGAAACTTTCACATAATAATTCTATCATGCTATAAACCTTAATAAAATAATAAAATAAATATTTTAACTTCGGATTTGTGGTCCCAAAATCACTGTTCTGATTTGACCAAAAAATAGGCTATTACATCTTATCTCACAGTTAAATCCTTCGTTGCACCTCTACTACTATTCGCATTTCTAGTATTTCTCGGTGGTCTCCTTCTGGTGGTAGTGTTGCTCAGTCTTGCATTCTGAAAACAACCTTTCTCAGCCATTTCAGGGCAATCTCGAATGAAGTGGTCTAGAGAGCCACATTCAAAGCAAGCCCAGCTACATTCACTGGGATGTTGTCTACCACAGTGTTGACATTCAGGTCTATTAGACCTAGCATTACCAACACTCGCTATTGACGTAGTTTGGGCCTTAGAACCCGAATATTGCTTCCCACGATCCCTGTTGGGATATCCAGCTGAAACATTTGAATGAGTATACAAATCCCTTGATTTCTTTGACGAAGACTGAAATGACTTATTCAGTGGTCATTTTCTCAAATCTCTAGTCTCAAGCTTAGCTTTTCTCTTTTCTTTGCTCAACTCTCGATTTTGCAAGCTCGATCGACTAGCATAACAAATTCTTTCAACTCTAAAATCCTAACTAGCAATCTGATATCTTCATTCAACCCGTCTTTGAATCTCTTACACATGATAGCCTCGGTGGAAACATATTCCCGAGCATACTTACTGAGCCTAACAAACTCTCGCTCATATTTAGTCACAGACATACAGCCCTGTTTCAGCTCTAAAAACTCTTTGCGCTGCTGATCAATGAACCATTGACTGATATATTTCTTTCTGAACTCATCTTGAAAGAATTCCTAAGTAACCTTTTCTCTTGGTACCACTGATATTAAAGTATTCCACCACTGATATGCCGAGTCTTTCAGAAGTGATATGGCACATTTCAAACACTCATCCGGTATGCAAGAAAGCTCATCAAATACCCTGATAGAGTTCTCAAGCCAAAACTCTACTCTCTCAGGATCATCGTCAACATTGGCTTTAAATTCTTTAGCCCCTTGTTTTCGAATCTTATCAACTAGAGGCTTGTTTAGTCTTAATAATTCCACACCTTGAGAAGCTACAGGAACCAATTGGGGGTTAGGTAGGGATGGGGGATGTTAGGCAGCCGGATTTGTTCGAACAAACTCGGCAAAACACTAGTTCATCCTTTGGAAGAAGGCTTCCCGAGCCTCTCCTACTTGACTAACCATTACTAGTCTACTTTTAGATGGCGTTGTCCCTTGGGCAGGAGCCGGCGCATTACTTTCAACATCATCAACTACCTCTCAGTTGGGATCCATTTACTAGATGAAAACACAATTTAAATTGTCAGGATTCATCACACTATCACAAATTATATATGGCATGTATAGCTAGACTCTCACACACGCTACATTAGTTCGAGAATCGACTAAATTGTAGCTCTGATACCACTAAATGTAACATCGCTTACCCATATTCAACGCTAGTTTAGGACACGAGGCATTAAAGGGCTTACATTGAGCAAACATACAAATCGAGTCATAAACTTTGTATCCAAATTCAAACCATTTGTAATCAATCATAAAGTCCCTAATACGAGCCTACAAAGCTCAAAACAAGCTTTGGAAGTGGTCCGGGGCTAAATCGATAACTCAGGAAAATTTTTACAAAACTTAGAAAATTTTTGCTATGAACAAGGGTCAAACGCCCGTCTAGGTTGGGACACACCCGTGCGGGCAGCCCGTGTGGTCACATACGCCCGTGTCCTTAACCCGCATAACTCTTTGTTTTGTAAAGCATAAACAAATTGAAGTCACACAGCCAAGCCACACGTCTGTGTGCTAGGCTGTGTGGTTTATTAATTTTCATAAAATAGGTGCAAACTTCACACAGTCAGGAAACACACCCGTGCTTGAGGTCGTGTCCCTCATACGACTAAGACACACGCCCGTGTCTCTTCCCGTGTGCTCAATTCTGAGCATTCTGTTTCTTAAAATTAAGGTGCAGGGGACAAACGGCCAAAATGCATGCCAATAGGGCAGACAATGTGTCATACACGGTCTAGACACACGCCCGTGTGTCTACCTGTGTGAACAAAATAAAGGTTATTTTCTAAGCCATTTGTACCTTCAATTGCACATACACACTACAATCTTAATGGCATAAATAATGGCATATTTAGGCAACCCAAAACATCCATAATCAAGGTTAGAACATATCATTTCATCATTCACACTCAACATATTTACAACATCTTATTTTGCCAAACCAAATCATACCAAACTCGCATTCTACAAGTTCCAATATGGCTACCAATAACATGCATAATTTTACTTAGTTTTCCTAGCATACCAATGAGCCAATCTTAACCATTTAACAACAAAACCATTAAGCCACATTCAACCATTTCCCAAGCATTTATAAGCTACATCACACAAGAGATAATTGCACATGCATGCATATATATATAAGCTTACGACCAATTCAACCAAAATAAGCCAAGTTACATGGCCAAATACCACATCAAGCCTTTGACAATTCCAAGCCAATACATTTGGCCAAATTTATGATGACACATACAACAAAATGACCAAGTCCCTATACATGCCATATTCTCAAAATGTTTAAAATCATCTATACCCAAAATAACAATTTGATAGTGTGATGCGAACTCTAATAATCTCCAATTCGAGCTAGCTTGGTAACACTATAAAACGTGGAAAATAAAACACAGTAAGCTATATAGCAAAATAAAACAGACTAAGCTATATAGCTTAGTAAGCTCGTATGAAAGAAATAACTAAACCTTACCATACATTAACATACAATTAATATAACATAAGATAATATAATTTACCAAAATCTCATGATCATATTTCACTTCTATCACAACTTACCTTGAAATCGTCATTTCACGAATTAATAATCATAAGCTTTAAGTACAGACCTGTACCATCTCGTAATAAGTTCATACTTAGTCTCATCCTTGTTATACCCAATGACCTACTCGAAATAATAAAATCAGATACTCGAGAAAATGTTGCACACAAGGTGCCACATATGTAGTCGTAGCTACCTCTATCTCATAACACATATGCTCACTCTCGAGCCATTAAAGGTCCTGCTCACACAAGCTGTCAGTCAAGACGTAGCTGCACGGTGCTGCTCACACAAGCTGTCAAGTAATCGCAACATATGCCAGTTTACTCAGCCACCAGTAGGACATACAGTACCAGCACCCAGATCACATAACATAAAACCCTAGTGACATGTCACTTATTTCCTAATCTATTCCTAAGGTTTGATTGGGATTTCTCGCTTGCCAAAACATCTTTGGACGTGTCCATTGAGTCATTTATACAATTCATACATTATTAAAGCATTAAAAATATGATTATAATAAAGCTTATTTAACATACGAATTTACCTCGGTTCCAAAAATGGTCAAATGGATCTATTTGCCAATTAATTTGTTTTTCCCCCGATCTACCCTCGAACTTTGGTTTTCTTAATCTATAATACCATATTTAACTTATTTAATCATCACATTATTCAATTCAGCCGAAAAACATATTTTGTCAAAATTTACATTTTTGTCCCTAACTTTTCAATATTTTACAATTTAGTCCCTAGGCTCGTAAAATGAATTTCTTTCAATTTCATCACAACCCAAGCCTAGCCGAATATTATTTGTACTCATAACAGCCTACATTTTTCATTTATTTACACTTTTCTACACATTTTATAGACTTTTACAAATAAGTCCATATTTAATGTTTTTATTGAAAATCACTTTACAAACGTTGTTTAACTTACAACGAACATCTATTTTCTACCATCAAACATCAAAATACAAACATATTCAACCTGGGTCAAATTTTAGACTTTAACTTTCTTTCAAATTAGTCTTTGAAATAGCTAAATCAAGTTACAACGATTTTAAAAATATAAAAATCATTAAAAACGGAACAAGAACGGACTTACAATCGAGCTTGAAAGCTTTTCCAAACCCTAGCTATGTCTTCCCTTGCAATTTTCAGCTATGGGGGACTAAATTGAAGAAGATTGACACTTTTATTTGTCAATTTTGTCTTTATTTACCAAATTACTAAAATACCCTTAATGCATAACTTTGAAATTTCACCTACCATGTCCATTTTTTTCCATCCTAAGGTATAATTTGTCTTACCACCTTTTTATAAAAGTTAAGAATAGAAAGAAAATAAATCTAAAGCAAAAGAGGTCGGTTTAGGGATGTTTGTAGGGTGTCTTGATGGTGTGGTGCGAGTAGCAAGGCGGCAGTGGCACACTAGGGAGTAGCAAGATACGCGTGTAACACACGAATGGGCAGCAAGTAGGCAGTAGGTGGCCCAATCGAGCAAACAGTAGGGCTGTGCATTGGTGCATACGAGTAGGTGCGTGAGAGTCGGTCTGGCACGAGTGGGAGTAGTAGCGTGAGCTGCTGGTGCGCACGTGAGCTGCTGGTCGAATGGGGCTGCCGGGCGGTGTTTTGGCTAGGGAGTTGGGAGCTGCAGCACTAGGTGATTTGGTGGGTTTTGGATGCTAGGTTTGATTGAGGGATGAGTGAAAAAAATGGAAAAGGTGGGTGAAATTTATAGTGAGAAGTGTAGTAGTTTAATTAGAATTCTTAGAACAATTTAATACTTAAAATATTCTAAGTTCTAATTCTACATAGAGTTAACAACAATTAATAATTAATATAATGCATATTAAATTATTATTTGGTATTAATTTATTAAATATAAATACTTATTAAATAAAATATGATAAAGTTTAAACTAATCCTAATTCTATGCAAAGTTGATAATAATTAATATATATTATAATGGATATAATTATATATTAATGATTATCATCTTATTTATTAAATTAAAAACATTTATTCTAGATGGCTTTTGAAAATATTTACAAAAAGAGACATCTAATTTTTAATATTTACAGAAAGAGCAACCAAATTTTAAAAATAATTCAATTAAGTACCTATACTTAAAGAAAATTTGAAATTAAGTTGCAATTTAAAACTTGGATCAAAATTGACCCTTTTATTTGAAAAACTAAAAGTTTATTTTTCCATTTAGGGAATAATTTCTCGAAAAATTATGTTAAAATCAATTCCCAGGAAAGATTGGAGGGGTCACAAGCGGTCCCGCTTAAGTTCCAATCTCCTAGACAGAATTATTTAAACATACTAATCCCGAAAATATACCCTAAATCATTTATTTTATAAAGGAAAACAAGAAAAATTATTCATCTGATAAAATGAATCAGATTTGATCCTGTTTAATTTTATCTCCCCATTAATGTTTTAAGCACTGAGCATTAACTCAAAAAGTACCTCCCTTACTTTAAAGTTTGAAAACTCTGTATAGATAAACTCAGTGAAACATAAATGGACCGGGCCAATGTGATTTTAACTTACCTGGAAAGAACTTTAATCTAAAATTGAATAACAAGACTTCCAGACCTACTTAAAATTCTCGAACTCGAATGTGCTTGTCATGCCATTTCTTAAGTCTTTCCTTGAGTAATTTAGCATTTTCATATGAGAACATTCAGAATTCTTCTAACTCGTTGAGTTGGAGCATCTATTTCTCCTTAGCAAGCTTAAGATCCAAGTTGTGTTGTTAAAAATCCCAGTAAGCTTTGTGCTCTAACTCCAAGGGCAGATGACAGGCTTTCCCAAATACCAACCTATAGGGTGACATCCCTAAAGGTGTCTTGTATGTTTTTCTGTAGGCCCATAAAGCATCATCCAGTCTTTTGGACTAATCTTGTCGGTTCGAGCAAACTATCTTCTCGAGTATGCCTTTGATCTCTTTGTTTGCCAGTTCAGCTTGCCCATTCATTTGCGGGTGGTAAGCTGTGGCAACATTGTGCTTCACTCCATGTTTGTCGAGTAACCATTTCAACCACTTGTTCACAAAATGGGACCCTTCATCACTGATGGTGGATCTTGGGTTCCAAACCTTGTGAACACATGCTTCTGCAAAAACTTCATCACAACCTTAGCATCTCTTTTTGGATATGCCTCAGCCTCAACCTATTTAGACACGTAGTCTACTGCTACCAATATGTACTTGTGACCAAAAGACGGACGAAAAGGACTGATATTGTCAATACCCTAAACATCGAATAATTCTACCTCAATGATGTTTGTTCGAGGCATTTCATTTTTGTTGGTGACGTTTCCAACCCTTTGGCATCGATCACAACTCCTTACGTAAACAAACGCGTCTTTAAATATTGTTGGCAAAAAAAATCCAGCTTGCAATACTTTGGCCACAGTACGCGTAACTCTAAAGTGTCCCCTACTCGGAGCTAAATGGCAATGATATAGAATCTTATGTACTTTATCTTCTGCCACGCATCTCCTCATCATTTGATCTGCACACTTTTTAAACCAGTATGGCTCTTCCCAAAAATAATACTTCACATCGTGAAGGAAATTTTCTTTTGATGATACGTCTTATCAATTGGCATCAAAACACAAGCTAAATAGTTAGCAATATTAGCAAACCAAGGGGTATTATGGACATGGTTTACCTTCAGTATATGCTCATCTGGAAATGTCTCCTGGTTGGGTATAAGTGTAACACCCCTAACCCATACCTGTCGTCAGAACAGGGTTTCGAAGCATTATCAAAACTTTCAGAACATTTTTCAAGCAAATTATGTAAATTACCATTCATTTACCAAAATCATTCATAATGTCCCCTGATTGAGCCCTCGAGGCCCAATACGAGTATTAGAATCGAGTCAGGACTTAATCGGGAACTTTAAGAATTTTTCGCAACTTTTCAAAATTTTTCCAAGGTGCAGGGCTCACACGCCCGTATGGTCCATGAGACATGCCCATATCGTATAACAGGATTACCTATTAGGGCACTTAACCAAGAAACACTCTCTCGAGCCACATATTGTATAACAGGATTACCAGTCTAGGCTAAATCCTTTATATAACATAAGCTTAGAAGAGCTCAATTAGGATTACCAGTCCAGGTTAAATCCTTTATATAACGTAAGCTTAGAAGAGCTCGATTAGGATTACCAGTCTAGGCTAAACCCTAATCATAAGGTATGCTCGAGAGGTATTATATCGAGATTACCAGTCTGAGCTAAATCCTTTCTATAACAAGGTCATTGGGATTACTCGTCCGAGCTAAATTCCATCTGCAACAAATGTAGGACCCTATTAGTTTCAAGAAAGCGCATATAATCATCGGAATTCAACATTCAATCGGAACTTAACCCTTTATCACCATTTCAAGCATGTATCAAATTATAAATCATAGAATATAAGTAGAGTACATCAATATAACTCACATTACAAACAAACACAACATTCAATTAACATAATTACATGCTCGATTAACTTAGACGAACTTACCTCGACACTTATTTGCGTAAAAAGTCTACTAATCCGAAACCTTTTCTTTTCCTTGATCTAACCTCAAATTATTGTTGTTCAGATATATATAAATGAATTTAACCATCAATTTCATATATTTCATATTTAAATGGATTCAATTTACGTTCTAGGCAAAATTATCATTTTGCCCCTAACTTTTCCATAAATTTTAATTTTGTCCTTAGGCCCGAAAAATGAAACTTGTGCAAACTACTTCCTATTCCAAGCCTAACCAAAGCCCTATTACAAATTTTATAGCACATGTATTCATAAAATTTTAGAATTTTTCATCAAATTTTACAACTTTTCATTTTAGTCCCTAAATCATGTTTTCATCAAAAATCACTTTGTAAAAGTTGTTTATCTATCAATAATCTTTCATTTTCTACCACAAATTTCTAATTTCCAGCATATAAATCCATGACCCATTTTTCATACATTGATAACTTTTCAAATTAATCCCTCAAATAGAGAGATTAAGCTATTCTGGTTTAAAAAAATACCAAAATTACTAAAAACGGGACAAGAAAACTTACCCAATTAGGCCTTAAAAGTTTTTTTATCTCACCTAGGGTTTCCATGTGTTTTTAGGTTAAAGACGATGAAAATAAGATGATATATTTTCTTTTCATTTTTAACTAATTAAGTATTTTGCTTTTTCTAATTTAGTCCTTGCCCTTTTTCTATATTTCCATGGATGAGTCACCAGGAAAAATCTACATACTTTTCTTAATGGTCTAATTACCATATAAGGACCTCTATATTTGAATTCCATAGCTATTTATTCTTTATAGCTACTAGAATTCAACTTTCGCATTTTATGCAATTTAATCCTTCTCGTAATTAAGCACTTGCTCGATGAAATTTTCGTATCAAAATTTTCACACGACATATCTACCATATTACGGGCCATACAAAAAAATAAAAATAAATTATATTTTTAGGTCAGATTTGTGGTCCCAAAATCACTGTTCCGATTTCACTAAAAAATGGGCTGTTACAACTCTCCCCCCTTTAGGGATTTTTGTCCTTGAAAATCTTACCAGTAAAAAGGTTCAAGTATTGCTTCCTCATAGCATGCTCTTGCTCCCATGTAGCTTCTTCAATACCATGTCGTTTCGAAAGAACTTTTACTAAAGATACCTTTTTATTTCTTAACTCTTTTGTTTCTAGGGCTAAGATTTTGATTTGTTCTTCTCCATATGTCATATCAGGCTGAATCTCTACCTCTTTTAGAAAGATAACACGTGAAGGATCGGATCGATACCGCTGTAGCATAGACACATGAAAAACATTATGAATCCGATCAAGCTCTAGTGGTAGAGCTAACTGATATGCAATTGGTCCAGTTCTTTCTATAATCTCATATGGTCCAATGAACCTTGGACTTAGTTTTCCCTTGTGCCCAAAACTGGAGAACTTTCTTCCAAGGTGACTCTTTCAAGAATACTTTGTCACCGACTTGAAATTCTATTTCTCTTCATTTCAAATCAGCGTAGGACTTTTGAAGATCAATGTTTGGTTTCAAACTACCCCGATTTACTTTCACTTTTTTTCAGCCTCTCGGACCAAGTCAATTCCATGTAACTTTTTCTCACTGAGTTTTGTCCAATACAATGGAGTTCTATATTTGCGTCCATACAAGGCTTCATACGTTTCCATTTTAATACTAGACTGATAACTGTTATTATAAGCATATTCAACCAAGGGCAAATACCTTTCTGAGTTAACTTCAAACTCAAGCATACAACACCAAAGCATATCTTCCAAGATCTGTATTACCCACTCCGATTGACCATCTGTCTAGGGATGAAATGTAGTGCTAAAATGTGAGTGAGTACCTAAAGCTTCTTACGATTTGCTCCAGAATCGAGATGTGAACCGAGGGTCTCTATCTGAAATAATGGAGATAGGAACTCCATGTAATCTAACAATCTCAGAAACATATAATTCAGCCAATCTATCCAAGGAATAATCCATACGTACCGAAATAAAGTGTGCAGACTTTGTGAACCGATCAACGATTATCCAAATGGCATCCTTCTTCTTTGGAGACAACGGTAATCCTGTTACAAAGTCCATGGTAATTCTTTCCCATTTCCATTTTGGTATCATAACTGGCTGTAATAGTCCAGAAGGCAACTGATGTTTAGATTTTACTTGCTGACATATCAAACACTTAGATACAAACTCAGAAATATCTCATTTCATTCCCGGCCACCAGTATATCTTTTTCAGATCATTATACATTTCATTACTACTAGGATGTATAGACATGTTACCATTGTCAGCTTCATTTAAAATCTTCTGTACTAGTTCTGAATCTTTTGATACACATACTATGCCTCTAAATAACAAACAACCATCAGTCCCGATCAAAAATTCTGAGTTAGAAGTCAATTCACTTTGTATCCGTTTTGCTTGCAATTCGCTATCATTTTTCTAAGCTTCAGATCTTTGTTGCAAAAACATTGGTCTATCTTTTAACTCAGCTAAACATTGGTATAGTTTTTAACTCAGCTATGACTGAACCATCATCAGACAACGATAATCGAGTATTCATAGCCCGCAAGGAAAACAGAGATTTTCTGCTCAAAGCATCAGCAACCACATTGGCTTTTCTCAGATGATAGTCAATAACAAGATCATAATCTTTTAGCAATTCAAGCTATCTATAATGTCTCAAATTCAAATCTTTCTGTGACATCAGTATTTCAGACTTTTATGATTGGTGAATATGTGACATTTTTCTCCAAACAAGTAATGCCGCCAAATTTTCAATGCAAACACTATGGCTGCAAATTCAAGATCGTGTGTCCGGTTGTTCTTTTCATGTGGCTTTAGCTTTCGTAAAGCATATGCTACTTCTTTACCATCTTGCATCAAAACACAGCCTAAACCATTCAATGATGTATCACTATAAACTATAAATTCCTTACCCGATTCGGGCTGGACTAATACAGGTGCTTCTGTCAATAAAGCTTTTAATCTATCAAAACTCTGCTAGTATTTATCGGTCTACTCAAGCTTTACATAGTTTTGTAGCAAATGAGTCATCGGAGAAGCTATCATTGAAAAACCTTTTACAAACCTCCAATAATAACCAGCTAGTCCCAGAAAACTTTGGACTTCAGACACATTCTTCGGTGATTTCCAATTAACAATGGCTAAAATTTTATTCGGGTCTACTCTGACACCTTCAACAGATGCTATATGCCTAAGAAAACTAACTTCTTGTAACCAAAATTCACATTTATTGAATTTGGTGTATAGTTGTTTCTCTCACAAAGTTTGCAACACTATTCTCAAATGCTCAACATGCTCATTTTCATCTCGAGAGTAAACCAAAATATCATCTATAAATACCACCACAAACCTATCCAAATATGAGCTAAAAATTATGTTCATCAAATCCATAAACACTGTAGGTGCATTTGTCAAGCCGAATGGTATCTCAAGAAAGTCATAGTGCCCATACCTGATCTTGAAAGCTGTGTAACAGTCCGATTTAGACCCTAATCAGAATGGTGGTTTTGGGACCATGAATCCAAGTCAAAAATGTATTTTTAAAATTATTTTCTATGTTTATTATGTGTGAATTTATATCTGTGAAATTTTCGTGATTTAATTTTGTCGTTTGAGTGTTCGATTAAATAAAAGGACTTAATCGCGTAAAATACAAACTTGATAGTTTAATGTGTGAGGATCAAATTGTTGAATGTCTTTATAATAAGAAGCCTTTATGAGGTAATTAAACCATTATTAATATAGTTGGACGACAAAGGACATATATATGTGATAATATAATATTTTTAACTAACGTTAATATGGTAAATTAATAAAATAAGCTAATATAATATAAACATAACATAAACAAAGCCATTATATGTGTTATTTTCATGTTCTTTCCAAAAAAAAAAAAGAAAAGAGTCCTTAGGGTTCGGCACTTTCAAGCTTGATTCAAGGTAAGTTCTAGCTCGATTTTTGATAATTTTTATGTTTTTGAGATCGTTGCTAAGTTAACTTCAAGACCCATGCTTGAATTTTTTATTTTGATGAATATTTTGAGTTATGCCATTATTGAAAGCTTGTGATTTTTGTTGTTTGATGATGAAAGATGAAAGATATGTTTTGGATTAACATGTTTTGTATTGGAGTTTTTGATGATTTTGAGTAATCAGGACTAAATTGCAAAAATAATAGTTTGAGGGACTAAAACGTGAAATAATTGAAATATATGGACTTGTATGAATATGGGTAACATTCGGCCTAACATGGGTGTAGTGAAATTTGGCATATTTTGTGTTTTATGTAATAGGGACTAAATTGTAAAAAGTGTAAAATATTAGGGGTAAAATGGTAATTTTCCCATTTACATGTTTTTGAACTAAATTGAATGAAAATATGTTTGAATGATTTTAATTTGAATATGTTTAGATCAAGAACCAGAGAAATCGGATTTGGATCGGGGGAAAACAAAAGTTGTCGACTAGTCGTCCTGTTCCGTTTAACATTGTCGAGGTAAGTTTATAAGCAAATAGACGTACTTGTTTTTAATTAAATGAAACTTATATATGCTGAAATGAAATATGTGTATTTATAGCTACAATAGCCGAATGTATACAAGCTTGGCTACTATATTTCTGAATTCGTTTCTACCGAATTACGACGTTCGAAAGCCCTGTATGAACCTTAGGGATAGTTAGGGTACATATGTCATGGCATAGGATTCCGATATGTGTTGTGCGAGTAAGACCATGGCATCGATATGTGACTCCGATATATGTGTAAAAGTAAGACCCTGTCTGAAACAATGGCATCGATATGTGATTACATGTAAGACCACGTCTGGGACGTTGGCATTGTACAATATATATGTGATTATTTTAGTGTCTTTGAATGGTTCATCGAGCAAAGATAAGTTGTAATCGAATATGTAAAACGTGCTAAATGGCCAGGTATAGATTAGCTTGTTGTCTATTGGAAATAAGGTAATCTTGATATTTGTAACAAATTATGTGTGATGCGAATGAAGAATATATATGAATTTGGTAAATGTATTTGGCCTCATGAATATTATTGAAATGAATCTTAACTATGTGCATATATGTTCACGTGTATTCGGCCACATAACTAGTGTATGTATATGTAGTTATATTTTGATACATGAGCTTATGTATTTGAGTGTATGTGGACTAGGTTTTATTATGACTGTTTGGCTTTGGAAGTTGAATAATAATACGTCAAATTGACTATGTGAGCATTCGGCCAAGGTAGAAATTGTCCATGAAAATGTGTTATTTATGAAATTTGTAAGTTTGAGACTAAGCATGGTATTAATAATGTAATTCGGTCTAGTTAAAATGAGTTAATTATATCATTGGGTTTTTTACTTGCTTATGACTTACTGAGCTATAAAAGCTTACTCTGTGTATATGTGTGTCTCTGTTTTATAGATTTTTGGATTCAAGTTACGAGCTCGGGGATCATCAGCAAAGTCAATCACACTATCGACTATCTTCAGTACCTTTATAAGTGAACTATCAACCTATGGCATGTATAGGCTGGATTTCATTTTGAAATGTTGGAAATTGGTTGTGTGTAATCTAATCCATGCAAAAATGGCTAAACTTTTATGTTTGAATTCGGTTATGTTAAGTATGGTTTATGTTCATCTTGGTTATATAATTACGTGCTATGAATGTATAAAATTTGTGGTAGGTACTATATGCTTGTAAATGTCTTGCTTATTATGTTTAAATTTGGTCTTATATGTTCTTAGTTAAAATATTTAATGAGCTTAATTATTGGTAAATTGATGATGGAAGTATTGGTAAATTGATGATGGAAGTTTTAGATGTGTATATGGTATTAGGTAACAAGATTCAGCTATGAAAGATAAATAGCATAATATATATTTGGTACATTAGTTAGTTCATGATGGAAATATGAAATGTGATATAATTAAAGTGATGGATGATTGTATACTAGCTTGATTGGTTCGGTTGCTAAGTGGTAAGTATTGCATGTGTTTCAAGATTATTTTGGTCGATTGTTTTGGTATATATATAATGTTAAGTGTGATCCTTATTTTTAGGGAAAATTGCGCATTATGTATATATATGCATTATTAGCATGTTCGGGCATGGTATAATGTATTAAATTTACATATGTGATTGCTTATTAAATTATGTAATATGATTTCAATAAATTCTATTATCAGTTTGTGTAGAAGTTGTTAATTGATATGTGTTGGTTGTTTAGTAATCCGTAAATGTGGCTTGTTATAAAGCTTATTCGAATGTGTCTAGGTGTATTTATATATATATATATTGAATGAATTATAGCTGCTATGCTACCTTTAGTTAAGATGATTAATTATGTTTTATATATGTTAGTAAAGATTTAAAATGAGTTAATAAGTATATTTGAATAAAAGTTGATATGAGGTATCAAACATATTTGATTATTAGTTCGGTATTATATTCATATTTATGAGAACTATGGTTGATTATAATGCCAATGATTATATATATCTATATTTGGTCTTAATATGAGCTTATATTGAAAGTGTATCTTAAACATATGATGTTTGTGAGATTTGCTATGTATTTCGGTCATATGGTATATGATGTTAGGTTAATTGTACTCTTATATGTTTTACACATAAATATATGTATGCACTTATATTATGATTGTTATGCATATGTGTAAAGCTACATAAATTCGTTAGTTATTTGTGAATTTACGAATATGTACAAATGATCTATGTTAGCCGAATAGGTAAGGAAATGATATGGATTTTATATATAACCTTTGATAATGTTGACTTTGCTTATGAGTTTGGGTTATTAATTTGTACCGAACTGACATGAATCATTTGAGTGTAAAAAATATATATTTGTTCTGAATCATGTTATAATCGGTAATGCCTCGTAATCCCATTCCGGCGACAGATATGGGTTAAGGGTGTTACAAGCTGTCTTTGGTACATCCGATTCTTTTACCCTTAGTTGATAGTAACCAGAATAGAGATCAATCTTTGAAAATACAGTGGCACATTTTAACTGGTCAAACAAGTCATCAATTCAAGGTAATGGATACTTGTTTTTTATTGTAACTTTGTTGAGTTGTCTGTAATCAATGCACAGCCTCAACGATCCATCTTTCTTCTTTACAAATAGAACCAGCGCACCCGAAGGTGAGAAACTAGGTCGAGCAAAACCTTTGTCAATCAATTCTTGCAACTACACTTTCAGCTCTTTCAATTTATTAGGAGTCATTCTGTAAGGTGCTATGGATATCGGTGACGTTCCCGAAACAAGATCTATAGAGAACTCCACTTCTCTATCCGGTGTTTAACTAGGTAATTTCTTCTAGGAATACATCAGGAAATTCACATACAACCGGCACTGACTGACTCTTTGACTCAGATACTTTAGTATCCAACACATATGCAAGGTAAGCATCATAACCCTTTCGGACATATTTCTGTGCTGATATTGCTGAAATCACATTAGGTAATCCATCGAGTTTACCAGATTCAACATGAAGTAATTCACTATTCTCACATTTCAATACAATATATTTCTATTTACAGTTTACCACTGTATCATATCGGGTTAACCAATCCATTCTCATTATCACATCAAATTCATCAAACGATAATATCATCAAGTCAGCCGAAAAACAATAACCTTTTACCATCAACAAACAACACACTGGCCTAGGGCGTTTGAAACTTTAACCATAAATTCAGTGAATTCAACAGGTAAATTTTTAACAGACACTAGGTTCGTGCATATATATGAATGTGTGGACCAGTATCAATCAATGCAGTAATATCAGTGTCAAGTAGAGAAAATGTACCAGTAATGGCGTCTGGTGCAGTGGCATCTTCTCTAGCACAAATATCATATGTCCTTGCTGGTGCTCGTACCTTAGATTTAATTGTTGTATCTTTGGTAGTACCTCAACTACCACTAACATTACTGGGATGACGGGGTGGTCTGCCCCTCGAGATAAGATTACTAGGCTTTGGAGCTGGCTCTATCTCCTTTTCAACTCTTTCTGGACAATCTCTGAGAAAATGCTCAAGTGAGCCACATCCAAAACAAGCTCCATTTCTAGACCGACATTTCCCATGATGATATTTGTTACAATGTTTACATTTCGATTTGGGTTTACCAACACTACCCTCACTGGCCACAGATGGAGATGAAGACCTTGGGTTAGAATGTTGAGAGCCCTGCTCTCTTCCAGAATATCCCATAGAAGTGGTAACACAATCATAATACTTATTTAATTTTTTAGAAGCAAATGATTGTGAATTACTCATAGTTCTTTTTTCAGAAACCCGAGCCTCTCTTTCGGCTTGTTTCTTTTCTTTGCTCAGTTTCTCAGCTTTGTGTGCTCGATTAGCTAACACTACAAATTCCCTTATTTCGAGAATTCTAATAAATAACTTGATATCCTCATTTGAACCCTCTTCAAAGCGTTTACACATCTCAACCTCTGTTAGAACCCATTCTCTAGAATACTTACTCAATTGAACAAATTCTTGTTCATATTCAGATACAGTCATATTTCCTTGTTTGAGCTCTAGAAATTCCTTCTTTTTCTGATCTATGAATCTCTGACTAACATATTTCTTCCTGAATTTAGCTTGGAAGAATTACCATGTAACATTCTCTCTCGGTACAACTAAAGTTATGGTATTCCACTAATGATAAGTTGTACCATTCAGTAGGGGTATTGCACATTTCAGACATTCGGCAAGTGTGTAAGATAGTTCAACAAAAACCCGGATAGTATTTTTTAGCCAAAACTCAGCCCTTTCTGGATCATCATCTGTGGTAGCTCTAAATTCTTCCGCCCCATGCTTGTGGATTTTATCTATCGGAGGCTTACCTATTCTAACAAGTTCGGCACCCTATGGTACCTCAATAATCAGTTGGGGAGCAAGTGGGGGAGGTCGTTATACAGTAGGGTTTGTTCTCAAGTACTAGGTAAACCATTCATTCATCATTTGAAAGAAGGCTTGTTTTGCCTCCTCACTTCGGCCCTCAGACATGGGCCTTTCACTACCAGATGCAGATACAACTCTTTGAACTAAAGCTGAAGTATTGCTCTCATTTTCCTCAGATTTAGCTCTAGCTCGGTTGGATGACATTAGTATATGAAAAACACATTTAAAATGATCAGGAGTCATCACACTATCACAATTTATATAATGGTATGTATAGCTAAACTCATGTTTGCTACGTCAAATCTGAGAATTAGCTAAACTGTAGCTCTGATACCACTTAATGTAACACCCCTAACCCGTACCCATCATCGAAATAGGGTTTTAGAGCATTACTAAAACTTTCAAAATATTTTTCAAATAAATTATGTAAATTACTATTTATTTACCGAGATCATTCATAACGTCCCTTGATTGAACCCTTGAGGCCCAATATGAGCATTAGAATCGAGTCGAAACTTAATTGGGAACTTTAAGAATTTTTTACAACTTTTCAAAATTTTTCCAAGGTGCAAGGCTCACACGCCCGTGTGGTCCAAGGGACACACCCGTGTGACCCTAGGACACATCCATGCTAAAGGCCATGTTCGACCCTATGTAACTCCCTGACTTGCACACACGGCCATGCCACACGCCCGTGTACTAGGTTGTGTGGTTAATTAATTCACTTTGAAATTAGGTGCAGGTTTCACATGGCTAAGACACATGCCCGTGTTTTAGGCCATGTGGCACGGCTAAAACACATGCCCGTGTGCTCAATTCTGAGCATTTTGTTTCTCAAAATTAAGGTGCAGGGGACACACAGCCTAACCACATGCCCATGTTATAGTCTAGACACACGTCCGTGTGTCTGCCTATGTGGATAAAATGAAGTCATTTCTAGCTTCATTTCTCATCCAAAATTTCACCCAAGACCTGCACTTGAAACACACAAACAATACCAACCATTCCAAGCATTTAAAATAAGTAATTTCATTATTTAACATGGTATATCATTGCAAGCACAAGTATTTATAAACTTACCTTGGTTTAACTTAGGTATTCACAACATTTGATCACATTTTCTTAACATAACACATGTGTATATATATCATAATCATCTACTTAGTCAAACCAAAATGAACCATTACTAGCCATTTCAATGGCTAGGTTACAAAATAACATTTCAAGCCACTATTGGCCAAGTTGTCCTGTACGTGCCATTATACCAAAATGATTTTTACTAATTATACCCCAAAATGACTAGTTGACAGTGTGACGATGCTCCAATGATCTCCAACCTTCACGAGCTTCCGAGCACTATAAAATAGGGGAAAAATAAATGGAATAAGCATTACATGCTTAGTAAGTTTGTATAACAAAAACTAAACTTACCAAATCCTATTTATTAAATCTAAACATACAATGTCAAGTTTTCCATCCATTTGGCTAAATTGCCTAAACACATGTATCCAATTAAAAATGTTAGTCAAAAAGTTTACATATACATCAAGTAAGAATAGATGAGCTCATCATACAATACACTTTCAAGACCTTATCATTTCATCTCATAATTCTCATGCCATGTCTAGAGTTATATGTCCTTTGAATCATTGAAATTCCGATGGATGTTCAAGTAGCACACTCAGGGTGTACAATTCAATAATCGTCAATTCTTATTCAAGAGTACTCATTAGGGCACTTAACCAAGAAACACTCTCTCGAGCCACATATCGTATAACAAGATTACCAGTCTAGGCTAAATCTTTTATATAACGTTAGCTCAGAATAGCTCGATTAGGAATACCAATCCAGGCTAAACCCTAATCATAACGTATGCTCGAGAGGTATTATATCGGGATTACCCATCCGGGCTAAATCTATTCTACAGCAAGGTCATTGGGATTACTCGTCTGAGCTAAATCCCGTCCGCAACAAATGCAGGACCCTATTAATTTTAGAAAAGCGCATATAATCATTGGAATTCAACATTCAATCGAGACTTAACCCTTTATCACCAATTCAAGCATGTATCAAATTTTCCATCATAGCATACAAGTAAAGCACATCAATATAAATCACACTACATACAAACACAACATTCAATTAACATAATTACATGCTCGATTAAGTTACACGAACTTACCTCGACACTTGTTCGCGTAAAAAGTCTACTAATTCGAAACCTTTTCTTTTCCTCGCTCTAACCTTGAATTAGTGTTGTCCAGATCTTTATAAATTAATTTAACCATCACTTTAACACATTTCATATTTAAATGGATTCAATTTACGTTCTAGGCAAAATTACCATTGTGCCCCTAACTTTTCCATAAATTCTGATTGTCCCTAGGCCCGGAAAATGAAACTTGTGCAAACTACTCCCTATTCCAAGACTAACCAAAGCCCCATTGCAAATTTTACAGCACATGTATTCAGAAAATTTCAGAATTTTTCATCAATTTTTACAACTTTTCATTTTAGTCCCTGAATCATGTTTTCATCAAAAATCACTTTGTAAAAGTTGTTTATCTATAAATAATCTTTCATTTTCTACCACAAATTTCTAACTTCCAGCAAATACATCCATGACCCATTTTTCATACCCTGATAACTTTTCAAATTAGTTCCTAAAATAGAGAGATTAAGCTATCTTGATTTCAAAAATACCAAAATTACTAAAAACGGGACAAGGAAACTTAGCCAATTAGGCCTTGAAAGTTTCTTTACTCTCACCTAGGGTTTCCATATGTTTTTAGGTTGAAGATGATGAAAATAAGATGATATATTTTCTTTTCATCTTTTAATTAATTAAGTATTTTGCTATTTCCAATTTAGTTCTTATCCTTTTTTTATATTTCCATGGATGAGTCATCAAGAAAAATCTACATACTTTTTTTAATGGTCTAATTACCATATAAGGACCTCTAGATTTGAATTCCACAGCTATTTAACTCGTATAACTACTAGAATTCAACTTCGCATTTTATGCGATTTAGTCTTTCTCGTAATTAAACACTTAATCCATAAAATTTTCGTATCAAAATTTTCGCACAACATATCTACCATATTGCAGACCATATAATAAAATAAAAATAAATTATACTTTTGGGTCAAATTTGTAGTCCCGAAACCACTGTTTCAATTTCACTAAATAATGAGCTGTTACAATAAGTGGAGAATTCCCTTTTTGCGACTCTAATCTGGACAAGTGGTCTGCTACTTGGTTTTCTACTCCCTTTTGATCTTCGATTTCTAGATAACTCTTGAAGTAGAAATACCCATCGGATCAGCCTCGGCTTAGTGTCTTTCTTGGCAAGTAAGTACTTAATTATCGAGTGGTATATATGGACAGTTACCTTGGTACCTACAAGATAAGATCAAAACTTGCCAAAAGCAAACACAATAGCAAGTAACTCTTTCTCTATTACCGTATAATTCAGTTGAGCTCCTGTCAGAGTTTGACTTGCGCTGTAGATGGGATGAAAAACTTTGTTCCTTCACTGGCCCATGACAGCTCCTCTGGTGAAGTCACTTGCATCACACAATAATTCAAATGGCAAATCCCAGTCTGCTGTGATGATTATGGGTGCCGAAACTATTTGACTCTTCAAATCTTTGAAAGCTCTTAAGCACTCCTCATCAAATTTTAACATCGTGTCATTCTCCAATAATTTGCATAAAGGTTTAGCAATTTTGGAGAAGTCCTTGATAAATCTTTGATAGAAACCGACGTGACCCAAATAGCTCCTAACACTCTTTATAGATGTTGGAGGCAGGATATTCTCACTAATGTCTACCTTTTCTTTATCTACCTCGATTTCATGTCTAGTTATCCGATGCCCTAGAATAATACCTTCTCGTACCATGAAATGTGTAACAGCCCGTTTTTAGAGTTAATAGGAACAGTGGTTTCGGGACCACAATCTGACATTAAAAAATTTATTTTATTATCATTTTAATATTTACAGTATGATATTAGAGTTTTGTGAAATTTTCGTAAAGAAATTTTATTGTTTAATATGTTAATTCGGCAAAAAGGACTAAATCGCGTAAAGTGAAAAATATGAGTTCTATAGTTCAAATGCATTAAATGGCTAAGAGATAAAGTAGTTGAGGGATTTATGTTGTAATTATCCCTTTTATATTGAAAGTGGACGGTTAGGTGCATAATTTGGTGAAATATTAATGTTTATAACAAAGGGTAAAATGGTAATTAGTGTAATTAGTTATATTAAATAAAATGAAAACAATTTCATGCTTATTTCTCATCATCATCCATTGAATTAAGAAAGAAAAGAATGCCATGGATGAGCTTCAAGTTTCAGTTACCTATTGTCCAAGCATGTGAGTCCGTTTTTACTCAGTTTTTGATGACTTTTACGTTTTTGAGATCGTTGCTTCGTAATCTAGCTAACCCGTACCTCCTATTTCCAAACTGTTAAAGTATTTGGATGATGCCATTGTTGAATGTTTGAGTATCTTGATGTTTAATGATAGAAAATAAGTCTTTGATGTTAGATTAATGAGTTTTGTTAAGTGAATTTTAGTAAAAATGTCAGTTTTGGACTAAATTGTGAAATTATGAAATTATGTGGTTAAAAGTATGAATAAAATGAAAACATGGGCTGTTATGAGGCTATAAAAAATTTTGCTAGCATAGGCTTGTTCTTAATTGCATGAATTTGTAATTTTATGTGATAAGGACTAATTGTAAAAATTGTGAAATAATAGGGGCAAAAGTGTAATTTTGCTAAAAAGTGTAAATTGTGTTAAATTGAATGAATTAATGATTAAATATGTAAATTATGTTATTATATAGATTGAGAAAAAAATGAGATCCAGATCTAGAACGGGGGAAAATAAAGTATCGAATTAGTTGACCGAATTCGTCGTTACAGCGAACGAGGTAAGTTCGTATGCTAATAAACATTCTTAAATTGTGTTATAAATGCTTATTTATTATTTAATTGAATTGAATGCTGAATAGTCATGATTGCGAGTCAAGAACAACAGAGTTACGACATCCGAAAGTCCCGTACAAACCTTAAGAAAAGTATAGGATACAAATTTCATGACATTAGGATCACCGAGATGAGATTACATGTAAGACCATGTCTGGGACATTGGCATTGTATTGTGATTTTGTGTAAGACCATGTATGGGACATTGGTATCATTATACGATTACGTGTAAGACCATGTTTGGGAAATTGGCTTCGTTTATCGATTTCGTGTAAGACACTGTCTGGGACAGTGGCATTGATATGTGATAACATGTAAGACCATATCTGAGATATGGCATTGTACGAGCTATATGTGATTGTCGAGTATCCTTAAGAATTCTGAATGGTTCAACGGGCAAAGTCAAGACAAGAATGGAAGTACAATCGAATTAAGTGACACAGATACGTACAGAACCTATATAAGAATCAAATGAAGGTAACTTGGCAAGCTGTTAATGTATCATGTATATGAAATGAGAAAGATTTATGTATAAGTATGTTTCATGCCAAAATGTGTTTATTTGGCTATAATGAGGTACAAATTGAATGATATGTGAGATATGAGTTATAGTTGTCTAAACTAAATATTCATATGGCACATAGTGTGCAAAATACCGTTATTTGATGATATTTCACATAATTCACTTGACTAAAGATAAGGTGATGGAAATTGAATTGTATAAAGTATATATATCATTGCTTATGCATTTGAAGGTGTGAATGAATTAATAAGAAGTATTCAAACCATATGTGTTTTGAATGAATAAACTCATGAAAATCTTGATTAACTGTGTGTATAAATTGAAGATAGAATGGTGCAATCATATGAATTATATCATGTTTTGAACAATGGTCTTAAATGTAGTTATTTAAAAATTTGAGTTTATTACCATACGAGCTTACTAAGCTTTATAGCTTACTTGTGATATTTTTCTATGTTTTATAATGATTCGGATGTTCGCTCAGGTTGGAAGTTAGTGGGGATCACATCACACTATCTGATTTTGATTTCGGTATTTATATACTTGTGACTTAGTTATACGGCATGTATAGGCTTGAGTCTTTTTTATAAAGGTTTTGGTGATGTATTTGGCCATTTTATATGGCTTATTAATGACTTATGTTTGATGTGTAATTGTTTTGTGTAATGGCATAATTTGGTAAGGTTGGTGATGGTTCAAGATGATCATTTGGTCAATTGGTATATGATAAGTATTTACTTATGAAAAGCATGACTTTGGACTTAATAAATGAATGGCTAACAGATGATTTATAACTCAAGCTTTGTTTGTGATTGATGGTAGTAAAAATACATATTGAAATAGGTTGTATTGATATGTAAGATATGTACTTTGGTATATGATTGAATAGGTGAATAATGATGAAAGAATCATGCTAGTTGGATGTGCTTGAATGTACAAATGGTATTGATTTGAGTATATGAATGCTTGATTTTGAAATGGCTTATAATGTGTATTGAAATGGATATTTTGGCTACCTATATATGTATTTGAAATGGTACCATTTTGATTGCTAGGTGTGCAAGAGAAAAGGGTGGCAAGTTGGCTTTACAATTAGCCTATTTTTGTCCACATGGGTAGAGACACGGGCGTATGTCTCAACCGTGTGCGATACACGGTCCTGTTACATGGCCGTGTATCCCCTGGGGTAGCCCTTCGAATTAATTCAGTACACCCTACAGGTTTGGCACGACCTAGACACACGGACGTGTCTACTGGCCGTGTATGGCACACGGGCTAGTACATGGGCGTGTGGCTAGCCATGTGACCCAAGTTAGTAACCCCTCTAGATTTCCCATGGCCAAGGCACACGAGCGTCTCTCCGACCGTGTGGTACAAGTCAGAATGTATGCCCTACTTTCACACGGCCTGCGACACAGGCGTGTCTGGTGGCTGTGTGAGGTACACGGCCTGTTCACACGGGTGTGTGACCCTGAATCAAAAAAACATTTCTAAGTCTCTCAAAGTTTGCATATGTTACCGGTTAGTCCCAAACCTCGTTTAAGCATGTTTTAAGGTATCGTAGACCTATATAAGGGACAGTGTGATTATGAATGAATGAAATATGATGATATATGTGATCAACGTATGAAGTATGAATGTGAACGATGTATATTGATCTGTAATGCCTCGTAACCCTATTCTGGTGACGGATACGGGTTAGGGGTGTTACATTTTTTTGGTATCAGAGCTACGGTTTAGTCGATTCTAGGACTAACGTAGCAAGTGAGAGTTTAGCTATACAGTCCATATTTAACCTGTGATAGTGTCATATCTCCCGATTCTGACGAGAATTATTTTAATTAGACAGAAGTGCTTTCCCACCGAGCTAACTCCAATAGTGCAGAATGTTATACTCAAACATTTGAGTGAAACTGTGTTGGTGATGAGATGAAACTCATAAAGGTACGAATCAGAATACATGATATTCTGCTATTGATAAATGTTATAATTATATAAGTATATGAGTATATGAGTTGAGATGTTTGGTCTATGATTATTATGTGAATATTTTTTACTGTGAATTAATGATTTGATTTAGCGTATGTGTAACACCCCAAACCCGGTCCATACGTTATGGCTGAATCCGGCATGTTACATTGAAGTGTTTTAGCGAAAACCGTGTTTTTATTGAAAACCCTTCTTAAAATAAAAGAAACCTTAATTAACTTAAAAAAAATCCTTTCAATCACTTGTTTAAAACATATGATTTTATGAAAATATGTCATTTTAAAATTTAGTTGTGGAAACATAGAAAACATACTATAATTTAGGAAACCCATGTTCAACTTTTCGTATTTACAACGAAAATAATAATAATTCAAGTAATAATAACATAAAAAAACTAGTTACAATCTGGTCTGAAACATACTTAATAAAATAAAAACTTATACGCTTAAAAAAAACCAAGTCCAAATTATCTTACTAGCTGGCCACCCAAAGTCCCTCCAAACATCGAACCTTCTACTGAGCATCACCTGAAAATAAAATAAAAGAGGGGGTGAGTTTTTGTAAACTCAGTGTTTACAACCCTCAACAAAAAAAAAACAAGCATTCCAAAAACCATATACATCAAACATGCAATGCAATCCCATCCAAATTATCCATCCGCTACACACCAGCTCCGTCCCCCGTCACACCATGTGGGGATATAAATATCGACCCACCCAACCGACACACCAAGGGTAGCCCGGTTGCGAAACTACCTTCATTTACATATTGGGCTTTAAAAACCGCCGTTGGATCCACGATTGTCAAGCAACCATGCGATCCTCATATACTTCCTCCGTTCCATAATTCCCAACCCATATGTAACCTAAGCAGAATATCATATGTATGCATGTCACTTACATTCAAAACCTAGGGGTATTTTGCTCATTTTCGCCCTTAGGGGCATTTCAATAATTTTCCCTTAATTACGATTTTCACTTACCTTGGCCCGTTAACAAGTCTCGTGAGCTAAGATGAACAAATACTATGCACCAAGTAGGATTTCAGAGAAGAGGAGGTGGGTCATTAAGACCGCTTAAGTACCAAGCTCTCCCTAGATCCAATCCTAGACATGCATATACCTGTTGCCACACCTTAACCCTTTGACTTGTCCACGGTCGCAAATAATTATTAAGTTTTATGTAGTCATCATATTCTAGGCCCAAAACCCCTCACAAGCCCAATCAAATTCACATACCTGTATCTGGCCTATTAGGCCTAAATCACCTGTATATGGCCCATTAGGCCTAAATCATATTTATATGGCCCGTTAGGCCCAGTCACTTTCATATTAATGCTCACATACAAATTCTTATCACATAGCGTCAATATTCAATTTTTGTCTATTATGGGCCCAACAGCCCATCGGGCTTATTTAGCCCATTCTGACCCATATGGAAAAATCACAACCCAAGTCTACGGAACCGCCTGTGGGCCTCAGGCAACCTATCGGTTTCCTCCTCATGAGTGTTCGCGCACTCGCAAGACTACCGCAACCAAACTTTCGGCTTTTCGGTATTTCAACATTTCAGCTTTTCAGCTTTTGTCGATCTACTTGTGTGTACAGTGTATGTACACACTTGGTAAGCAAAAATGTTGCGATTCCCTTAGTCACCAACCTACAAATGATATCACCCTTCAATTAATCACATGCTTAATGCATATCTTTACTAAAACCGAAACCTCACCTTAACCTTACCTTGTGCGATCAGCCCCTTCTTAAATCACTAACCACAATCAACTCCTAGATCTGCACCAATCTTAACTATTAAAACCAGAATAATAGATGACTTGTATCCAACACAAGTCCCCTTACCTTAACTATGAACATTCAGCCACCTTAGCCAATGGGAGAGGAATACTTACCAAAATCGCAAGCACCTAAAGGCAATTTCGGTAAAAGCTAAGATCCGAGATCTGATACTAATTCCCTACCACAATTGATTAGAAAGAGTGAGGGACAATAATCGATACTTAGCAAGGAAAATCGATTGGAAAATCGGTCAAAGAGTATTCGGCCCTTAGGGGATTTGGCTTTTCTAGCTTTCAACTTAGTATGGTGAATAAGGTTTATTTGGCACGAATAAAAGAAGAAGAGTAGTAGAAGAAATCAGCAAAGAAGATTGTGTAGAGAAGAATATAAATTGGCAGAAAGAAAAGAAAGAAAAGAGTTTTCGGCTTTCAGAGAAGAGTGTTTCTGGAAACAATGTGAGAAAAAGATTTCGGCATTAGCCTCATACCCTTGCATTTGGTACCTATTTATAACCCCTATGGCTGAATTCCTCAAGCCCAAGTTCCCATTTCGGCTCCACGTGCTCCTCACTTCTCATCTCTTCGTTTTTCTCTCTAATAACCCCTTGATCCTTTCCTTAATTTTCTCTCCTGAACACTTCCCTTAGAGTCCATTTTCATGCCACTTCCAACCTTCTAGAAGGCCAAAATTAAACTCTAAAAATTACTAAGCTAGGATTCAAACCTTGGATCTCCTTGCTAGCCACTAACGCCACCTCCCTACTCCCTAAGTGGTGTCACTGAGTCACTCCTCCACAAGGCTTTTTGATGCTATTTTCCCTATCTTTATTTAAAAGCCCAACTGCTTGCCAACCCAGATTCTTTTAATAACTAAACGATAATTTCTTCTACCCCTAGATTCGAACTCAAACCTTAATTAAGACCTACTATAATTATCGCTTGGCTGGGAATATAAAACACAATTTTTATCAAAACTGAAAATAAAGAAAGTTTGGGATTTCAGGATTTTTGGGTTTCGAGATTTTTGGGGAGTTACAGTATGAGCTATGTGTTAAGTACAAAAGTGATCATAAATAAATGATTGTTAAGTATTTTTAGAACGTGGAATTAGTAATGAATTGGCCATTCATACTAGTATGTGTGATGTGCATGTTGTGTGAGAGCTAAATTTTAAGCTTTACTACCCTCACCCCCTCATCAGTAAAGTATTATAATAAAATTCATATTATATGGATTAAATAAACTTACAACTGTGGAATTACAGGGTTTCGTGATTGAAGGATTACTACTGTGACCAAATAAGAGAATGAGTCCGTAAGTAAAGATAGTAACAGAAAAGATATTGGATAGTGTTGAAGACCATTCGTAATATGCAAAGTCACTGTTAAAGAAGAAGTTGAATTTGATGAAATCAAAGTATTCATGTATGATATCTAAAGAATGTATTAGCTGGATGTTTTTCTAAATTGATTTCTATTAGTGATGGGATAATGTGAAATCAGTGATGACAGAATTAGACAGTGGAATAATTTTTGAATTAAAATGATAGCAGAGTGCAGTGGTTATAGTCTGTCAGTTACTATAGTTTCTTTTGGGCATTCTATGTGTACATTTATTCTCAGAAGTATATGTGACTATTTAATTTCATAAGGAATCCTTATCATATGAGAACGTTAGTTAAACATACTGTTAGATGAAAGCATTGTGGTCTATATGGTTTATGATTGGCATTGCTCTATTTTTCTCCGATATTTTATTCCATTGTGTTAATAGAAAACTCAACGGTAAAATCTGTATGATTGTTAGTATTCTATTTCTACTGGATATTATTTTGTTGAATATACATGAAGATTATATTGTTTCTGTCACCATTGATTTCAGTATTTCTGATTGTTGTTCTTCCTTCTAGAAATTTTCTGGGATATCATCAGGATCTTTATCATTCTATATGGGTGGTAATTTCCATAAATTCTGTATAGCTTAACATTTTGAGATTTCGCTACCTTGGTTTTGTTATAATTCTATGTGATTATCTGCAAGAGATATTCTTTTGACGAAGATGACCATATCTAATATGATTTAAAATTTCTAGTTTGATCTTGGGAGTATAGTGGTATATTTATCAAATTCATAGAGGTTTTGTTTCTACAATGTTTTCTATTGAAATCATATTTGAATTTCTCTTGTATTTAAAATGCATTATTAATCGCTGGGACATTACCTATCTACACGGTTGAGATGTAAACCTTATTATATCACTATGATTTTAATCTATCTGATGGTTGTGGCTTCAATAAAGTTCAAAGCTTTGTTGATTAATAATTGAAAAGTTATTGCTTGATAGTCGAAATCGATTCAGTTGTCTAGTTTGATTGGATTAATTACATGAAGGATTAATTGAGTTATTTGTATTTGAATCTATCCACAGGGTGGAAATAAACTTTAAACATTCACGGGTAAATAGATGATTATTCTGAATGTAGAATTCATATTCTAGAAGACATGATACAGAATTATATCCATCAGAATGGTTTAATTGTGAAATGTTTTTGTAGATCGCGCTTGTGAAGTCTGCATGATATGATATTTATTAATAAAGTGGTAAACAGTTGAAGACATTGTTAACTGAAGCATCAGCTTTGGCTTAACCTGCATAGGGTAAAGAGTTATTTGACACGAGAATTAGAGGTGGTTGACATGGTATTTGTGTTGAATGGTAAGGGACATTAATTGTTTAGTGAGTAATGTAACCTTTTGAAGACTGCAAGATTTTTAAATAATTTATGTTTCTAAAAGATCTGAATTTGAGATAGTAAAAATGGCTTGAACTGTTGAAAAATTGTGAGTCAGTGATTGTTTATCACCCTGGAAAATGATTATAATCTCAGATGTTCTGAACCAAAAATCATTGTGTGTTTTATGACCAATAAACATGCGATTGATTTTATCGGATGGTAAGTAGTAATTGGCTGAGCTAGAAACTAAATTGATGTTTAAGCAGCGAATTTGTGATGCTAAGAAATGTGTTAGTGAATTACAAGTTAAAAAAGGTATAACGAAAAATTGATTTCTAATTTAGAATTCTAGATTGGAACCGACAATGGTTCATTGTGTTGAGATAGAGTTCGTGTACCGGGAAAGCCAGAGATTTTACTATAATTGTGACATCTAGCACAGTGGTAGCCATCTGTCCATTCGGGGAGTCCTAAGATGTACAATAATCTGAGACAGTTGTACTGGTAAATGAGTATGAAACGAAATATTTCTTACTTTATATTCAAATGTCTGATTTATCAGCAAGCTAATGCTAGTCATCAAGTGTTTTCAAGACTGTTACAGCATGAGTTACTATCTGAGTAGAAAACTGTTATCTAAATTGTTGTTGATTGTTTGAAGAAGTCTGTATATTCTATCTCCGTGCGTATGAATTTCTTTTTGATAGACTTGTTGAGTTGTACATTTCAAAAATTTTCAGATTATACAACGAATCGGTCTCCATTATTTTGGGAACCTGAGGTTTATATTGTGATTCGGTACAAAACTACAGTAAGCTTGAAATAGTAGTTTCAACTTAGAATCACATTATATTCTTCAAAAGATGGCTAATATGAGGAAGAGATTCAGATTCACAAGGTAATGTTTCATTATTGTGTTTTAAAATTTGAAAGCAACTGAGAAAGACATTTACTGTTGGATAAGTTTATGTATAATATTATTTATAAGATGAGTATTAAGATAGCATTATATGAGCATGGAATGGTTGCAATTACTGAACTTCGTTGTACTAGATCTAATTATGATTAAAGGAATTTTGGGGTCGATGTGACTAGAAAAATTGAAGAGAAAGTGAAAGTAATTCGCGATAGTCTAAAAGCAGTTTTAGATTTACAGAAAACATATGTGAATTTGATATGTAAAGGCATTGAATTTTAGTTCGAAAACTAAAAATTGTGAAAGTATTGCAGTGGAAATAGAATTTCTCGATTTAGCTGTAAAGTGAAGTTGAGTTAGTAATTCATTGGGCTGTATGAGATTATCATCAGAACTTGAGAAGATCTGTAATGTGTTTCTTATATATATGTATATATAATGTGATGATACAGATAAGATCCTGTGTTTATAATATCTCTTTCAAAAGTAGAAACTCAACTTGATATGACGTATAGTAAAGAACAGATAAAAAATCTTCGCTTGTGAGATTAAAGAGTTGAGAAGTCTGTAGCTATGTGAGAAATTGATAAGGCTATGTGAAAGCAAATCACTAATCTATTATCTTAAAAGATTTTCGGGGACGAAAATCCCTGAGGGGGAAGAGTTGTAACAACTCATTTTTAGGGTTAATTGGAATAGTGGTTTAGGGACCACAATCCAACATTGAAAATTTTATTTTATTATTATTTTAATATTTACAGTATGATATTAGAGTTGTGTGAATTTTTTTGTAAAGAAATTTTATTGTTTAAGTGGTTAATTCAGTAGTGGTTAATTCAGTAAAAAGGACTAAATCACGTAAAGTGAAAAATATTAGTTCTATAGTTCAAATGCATTAAATGGCTAAGAGAAAAAGTAGTTGAGGGATTTATGTTGTAATTAGCCCTTTTATATTGAATGTGGACGGTTAGGTGCATAATTTGGTGAAATATTAATGTTTATAACATATGGTAAAATGGTAATTAGTGTAATTAGTTATATTAAATCAAATGAAAACAATTTCATGATTATTTCTCATTATCTTCCACTAAATGAAGAAAGAAAAGAATGCCATGGATGAGCTTCAAGGTTTGGCTACCTATTGTCCAAGCATGTGAGTCCGTTTTTTCTCGGTTTTTAATGATTTTTACGTTTTTGAGATCGTTGCTTCGTAATCTAGCTAACCTGTACTTCTGATTTGAAAACTGTTAAAGTATTTGGATGATGCCATTTTTGAATGTTTGATTATCTTGATGTTTAATGATAGAAAATAAATCTTTGATCTTAGATTAATGAGTTTTGTTAAGTGAATTTTAGTAAAAATGTCAGTTTTGGACTAAATTGTGAAATTATGAAATTATGTGGTTAAAAATATGAATAAAATGAAAATATGGGCTATTATGAGGCTATACAAAATTTGGCTAGCATGGGCTTGTCCTTAATTGCATGAATTTGTGATTTTATGTGATAAGGACTAAATTGTAAAATTATGAAATAATAGGGGCAAAAGTGTGATTTTGCTAAAAAGTGTAAATTGTGTTAAATTGAATGAATTAGTGATTAAATAAGTAAATTTTTTAATTATATATATTGATAAAAAATGAGATTCGGATCTAGAACGGGGGAAAACAAAGTATCGAATTAGTCGACCTAATTCGTCGTTACAGCGAACAAGGTAAGTTCGAATGCTAAGAAACGTACTTAAATTGTTTTATAAATGCTTATTTATTATTGAATTGAATTGAATGCTAAATGGTCATGATTGCGAGTCAAGAACGATAGAGTTAGAACATTTGAAAGTCCCGTACGAACCTTAGGAATAGTATAGGATACAACTGTCATGATATTAGGATCACCGAGATGAGATTACATGTAAGACCATGTCTAGGACATTAGCATTGTATTGTGATTTTGTGTAAGACCATGTCTGGGACATTGGCATCATTATACAATTACGTGTCAGACCATGTCTTGGACATTGGCATCGTTTATCGATTTCGTGTAAGACCCTATCTGGGACAGTGGCAGCGATATGTGATAACATGTAAGACCATATTTGGGATATGGCATTGTATGAGCTATATGTGATTGCCGATTATCCTTAATGATTCCAGATGGTTCAATGGGAAAAGTCAAGACAAGAATGAAAGTACAATCGAATTAAGCGACACAGGTACGTACAAAACCTATATGAGAATCAAATGAACATAATTTGGCAAGTTGCTAATGTATCATGTATATGAAATGAGAAAGATTTATGTATAAGTATGTTTCATGCCAAAATGTGTTTATTTGGCTATAATGAGGTATGAATTGAATGGTATGTGAGATATGAGTTATAGTTGTTTAAACTAAATATTCATATAGCACATAGTGTGCGAAATACTGTTATTTGATGATATTTCAAATAATTCACTTGACTAAAGAGAAGGTGATGGAAATTGAATTGTATAAAGTATATATATAAATGATTGCTTATGCATTTGAAGATGTGAATGAATTGATAAGAAGTATTCAAACCATATGTGTTTTGAATGAATAAACTTATGAAAATCTTGATTAACTATGTGTATAAATTTGAGATAGAATGGTGCAATCATACGAATTATATCATGTTTTTAATAATGGTCTTAAATATAGTTATTTAAAAATCTAAGTTTATTACCATACGAGCTTACTAAGCTTTATAGCTTACTTGTGTTATTTTTCTATGTTTTATAATGGTTCAGACGTTCACTCGGGTTGGAAGTCGGTGGGGATCACATCACACTATCCGATTTTGATTTCGGTATTTATGTACTTGTGACTTGGTTATATGGCATGTACAGGCTTGAGTCTTTTTTATAAAGTTTTTGGTGATGTATTTGGCCATTTTATATGGCTTATTAATGACTTATGTTTGATGTGTAATTGTTTTGTGTAATGGCATAATTTGGTATGTTTGGTGATGGTTCAAGATGATCATTTGGTCAATTTGTATATGATAAGTACTTACATATGAAAAGCATGAATTTGGACATAATAAACGAATGGCTAATAGATGATTTATGAGTCAAGCTTTGTTTGTGATTGATGGTAGTAAAAATACATATTGAAATAGGTTGTATTGATATGTATGATATGTACTTTGGTATATGATTGAATAGGTGAATAATGATGAAAGAATCATGCTAGTTTGTATGTGCTTGAATGTAAAAATGGTATTGATTTGAGTATATGAATGCTTGATTTTGAAATGGCTTATAATGTGTATTGAAATGGATATTTTGGCTGTCAATATATGTATTTGAAATGGTACCATTTTTATTGCTAGATGTATATGAGAAAAGGGTGGCAAGTTGGCTTTGCAATTAGCCTTGTATCCCCTAGGGTAGCCTTCGAATTAAGTCAGTACACCCCATAGGATTGGCACGACCTTGACACATGGGCGTGTCTACTGGCTGTGTGTGGCACAGGGGCTGGTACATGGGCGTGTGGCTGGCCGTGTGACCAAATTTAGTAACACCTCCAGATTTCCCACGGCCAAGGTACATGAGCATTGTAACACCCCGTACTCGAGACCATTTCCGGAGTCGAACACGAGGTGTTAACAGACTTAATTCATTGCTTAAACAGCTCAAACAATTTAATTTTAGAAATTCCAGAGAAGCTGGCTAACTTCGTCACAGTCGCTTAAAAATTCATATCTCGAGTTCTAAAACTCAAAATCAAATTCCATAAATTTTCCCTGAAACTAGACTCATATATCTATTTACTAATTTTTTCTAGAATTTTTGGCTAGGCCAATTAGTACAGTTTATTAGATAAAGTCTCCTCTGTTTCAGGGTTCAACTACTCTGACCTCTGTGTATTACGAATGAGATATCTCTCTGTACAGAATTTCAATGACTATGAAGTTTGTTTTTACATATAAATTATGACTTCTAATTATTTTTATACAATTTATGGTGAATTTCCAAAGTCAGAATAGGGGATCCAGAAATCGCTTTGGCCCTATTTCACAAAAATTTAAACATCTCATAAAATATAACTCATATACCTGTTTCGTTTCTTCCATATGAAAATAGACTTATAATTCTTCAATTCCATGTTTTATTCATCATCTAATTATATCTCTACTATTTTTAATGATTTTTCAAATTCACGCTACTATCATTGTCTCAATCTATTTTATGGTAAATTTTACCTATTTCATTGTTTCCATGGATTAACTATCAATTTGACATACATAACACCAAATATGATCATAATTAGCCATTCCAATGGTTAATCATTACCAAGCATTTTTATACTACTCAATAACCATATCATAAGACCATATATACAAAATGATATTAATGCTATACATTCCATACTCAAAATATACAAGCCATTATGCCAAGATGGTATACGGATAGTGTGAGCGTGCCTCCGACCGTTCCCGATTTCCGAGCTGGCTTGTCAACACTACAAGGAATGAAAATGAGGGAGTAAGCATAAATGCTTAGTAAGTTCACATGCAAATAGCAAGTAACATAACCATATAAGCAAACATAAAACATCATTTGCATAATCATCACCAAGACATTCATATCATATTTTCATTTATCATCTTACCATATTGTTGTTATATCGATTTTTCAACCCGAGGGTTAAGTACATACCTGTTTAAAGTATCCATTTCACAACACTTACCAATACGTCCCTTTCATCTTGATTATTCCTCCATTTGAGTAGAACTTTACCCGTTGAACACATCGGAATATAATTCGGATACATGGAAAGTTTGCACATAAGTGCCACATATGTAGCCAAGCTACTATGTAACCCGCCCATAAGCGAACTCGGACTCAAATCAACGAGCTCGGGCGTTCACATCCATAAGTGAACTCGGACTCAACTCAACGAGCTCGGATGCCTAGTTACATCTCACGAACTCGGACTCAACTCAATGAGTTCGGACATTCGCATCCATAAGTGAACTCGGACTCAACTCAACGAGTTCGGATGCCCAAATATCCCAGTGACATGTCACTTGTATCCTAATCCATTCCTAAGGTTCAACAGGACCTTTTTCCCAATCATGTGTCTCAACCATCTTCTACGGAATACCGATACCGATACTCGGTAGTATTTCACATTTTCCAAGTATATCACATAATTTGACATATTATCAAACAATTATCACGAGTATAATATTTCATAATAATTATCATATCATTTAAATAACATAAAAAATATTTAAAATAATAACTATGTTACCAACATTTACATATGAACTTACCTAGTATGCGAAAATGACTACTTTTACCATTTCGTCCACAACTTGGTATTTTCCCCATTTTAGCCCGAATTTCAGTTTTCCTTGCTCTATCATTTAAAATATAGTCTAATTAGGACTCACATTATTCAAATTGACCCAAAATCATATTTTGGAAAAATTACAATTTTGCCCCTAAACTTTTGCATATTTACACTTTTGCCCCAAAGCTCGTAAATTAAACTTCAACCTATTTTCTTATGTTTTATGACATGCTGATCATTTTTCCCTTCTATGGAAACATCAAATTCTCACTCTAATATGTACTTATGACTATTAGGTATTTTTACCGATTAAGCCCTTTTGCTCGTTTTCACTTAAAACCGAGTAGCACAAGTTGTCTAACATAATTTAAAACCTCATATTCTATCATAAAACACCAAAATACACAAATTTCACCTATGGGTATTTTTCCAAATATAAACCCTAGGTTAAATTATTGCTAGCATAAGCTAAATCAAGCTACCGGGACTCCAAAAACGTAAAGAACTTGAAAAACGGGGCTAGAATGGACTTACAATCGAGATTGGAAGCTTGAAAAACCCTAGCCATGGTTTCTCCTTGCTATATTCGCCCATGGTGTAGAAGATGAGCAAAATTGGCTTTTAATTTTGTATTTTAATTCATTTTACCTCTAAATGACCAAAATGCCCTTACTACTAAACTTTCCAAAAATTCCATCCATGTCCAATTTTTGTCCATAAACTTAGAAATTGGTAAAATTTCTATTCAAGACCTCCTAATTAATATTTCAAAACAATTTCATACTAGAAACTTCTAGAATGCAAGTTTTGTAAATTATTCGATTTAGTCCCTAATTTCAATTTAAGCACTTTATGCATAAAATTTCTTCACGAAAATTTCACACAATCATGAAGTCACAAAACCACTATTCGGGCTAGGCCCAAAATCAGGATATTACAACTCTCCCCCCTTTAGGGATTTTCGTCCCCGAAAATCTTATCAGAAAAGTGGTCTTCACTTTTAATCTCATATTTGGTGCCGAAGAACTTTCACTTAGACTGTACCTCCAATACATCTCTTTAATTTCTCATATGATCTGAAAGCTTACAGTCTCAACTCTCAACTGTTCTTAAATTTTCAGCCCTTCTCAGTTTCCCATGATATCATGACATAAAACCCAGATCTTAACTTGATTAATGGAGACCGGAATTCCAAGAAATCCAACAATCAAAGAGACCTGAATTTCCATGAATCTGATGAGTAGGAATTCATTCAATACAGATTTGATTTATAGATCTCGCCAAACATTTAACTATAGGATACATCACATTTTCCTCTTTCTGCCATGGAAATAATTCTGATATGGCCTCAAGAATAATCCTTCTCATTTCCATCCCAATATCAACACTGACAAGGATAATTTTGATAGATCCCAATGCTCGGCTTTAACCCCTTTAACAACTCCGATTTTATGTAACATCGAATGCTCTAAACTATCACATTACCTTATCGTCTTGAAACACATCACAATTCATACAACAGTATATTACTGAAAGTTAGGAAGTCTTTACTCAATGTAGACTAGTCTAGTTCAGACGCTTCGGTTACCAATATTCTCATCTATCCGAACTTTGTCAACATGTAATAAACTTTTCAGCTTTCACAAAATAAAAATCTTATCATTCGTAGTGACTTTAACTAATATCAAACTTTTTCTAATAAATATACACTTCTCGTTCAGAATATTTACTCTTTTATCCGTACAAAATGAAATTCTATTATCAGACTTCGGAAAAATAATCCTGAAATAATTGTCACATGAAATCTTTCAAATAGATAATTCACCATACCGACTGAAACTCGCGCTTTTATCACTTATGCCTTTACTGATGTCAAATCCTTACACAGAAATTAGAAAAAAAAAACCCAATACTAAAATCACCACATTATCAAGATCAAATTAGAAGCATAGTCATATTTGACATGATTATCACGAGCTGAAGAACGCACTTCGAACACGAGTCATAATTAACAAATTATGGAATAAACATAACAAGAAAACCGAATAAAGAAATCCAAAATAGAGAAATCCAGAATAAAGAAATCCAGAATAAAGAAATCCAAGATACGATACTATGCTGGAGAATCGAAAACCAAGCTGGAGAATCGAAAACCAAACTCATAGAGAAAATACAGAATACCCCGATAATTCTTCAAAGAAAGAAAGTCGAAAAGAAAACATCATTTAATCCCACTAGAATCAAATATAACAAGAACAATATATCTTCCCATACATATATATCAGATGAAGCATCAAGTAGAAGAAACAGAATCATAATATCATACGTATTCTCTCATCAATTCTTATCAGACGAAATGAAATAGAATACCCGATGAAATAGAGCAATATAATTTATAAACCAATCAGACTACCAATGCTTTCATCCAACACCAAAAATTAGAAGACATTCCCATATAACTAGAATTTCTTCAGAAGATCAATAGCCATAGAAATATTTCGAGAACGGGTGAACACATAGAACATCTCAAAAGAGATCACTAAATCTGTCCAATCATAATCACACACTCGGATAGTTCACATTTCAAATATCATTTCCCCAACTAGTTCTGCCGTCACAAATTTCATATTAAACCATTCACTAAAGAAGGCCATTACGAATAAATTTCGATTTACACTTTTCTCGACCTTGCACTGAGTAATTCGGTTTACCAAGAAGAATTCCTTTTCTAACTGGAACAGTGCATAATTCCAATAATCTTTACGTCAATCCGATACTTTACTGGCTCTGACTTTACTTATCGGTTCATTTTCAATCTCTGATCATACTTATAATTATTCTATCACTGAACTCTTTTGGTTCTCAACCAGAAACTTATTCAATACAAATCTCATGAAATTCCATTATAAGTACCATTTCGGTAAGGGGGAGGGGTTGTAGGACCTCTGACTCGACTTTCTTATACATACACATATGACACAACTTCCATCATCATAGCAACATCATCAAGATCATGTCATTCATTCATGTTGGCTTACACTAATTTTCCTATTGTCCCATTTAGACAATATACTTATGCATACATTCTATGTTTTCTAGATAGCTTTACTTATCTATTCATTTAATTAAATTAAGTCATGCTCATGACATCATATAAGGCCAAACAAACATAGATATTTGCACCGCAATCATAACTTTCATTTCGTGCATCATCATGTACATATCATTACAATCATATAATTCAATCTAACAATTTAACATAGATAAGTTCATTTCATTATAATCCTTTATCTCATAAAAATTATATATCATTAGCATTCATCAACATCCGACGTCCAAATCAAAACAAGGACATTTTCATTCGTATCATAATATTATGACTTTTATTCATACCTCTACTACTTTCTATTTATTCCGTTCATCTTATCAAGTAAGCCATATACACTACATCATATGAGCATTAAGCAAATATGAATATTTATCACATATGTATCATAAACCTTTATTCATACTTTTCTGAACCGATACTTATCATAATCATAATTTTACTCAAATACCTTCACATAACGTTGAACATGGTCAGCGCAGCTCGGTTGGAGAGTACCCTGTCTAAATAAGACGGTACTCATACGCGTCGGAAGACATCACACTATCACATATCAGTGGCATGTATAGCTAAACTTTTACACATGCTAGGTTAGTCTGAGAACCGACTAAACCTGCTCTGATACCACCAAATGTAATGCCCCGTACCCGAGACCATTGCCGGAGTCGAACACGAGGTGTTAACAGACTTAATTCATTGCTTAAACAGCTCAAACAATTTAATTTTAGAAATTCCAGACAAGCTGGCTAACTGCGTCACAGTCGCTTAAAAATTCATATCTCGAGTTCTGAAACTCAAAATCCAATTCTGTAAATTTTCCCTGAAACTAGACTCATATATCTATTTACTAAATTTTTTCTAGAATTTTTGGCTAGGCCAATTAGTACAGTTTATTAGTTAAATTCTTCCCTGTTTCAGGGTTCGACTGCTCTGACCTCTGTGTATTACGAATCAGATATCTCTTTGTACAGAATTTCAATGACTATGAAGTTTATTTCTCTTAAAACTAGACTCAACAAGAAATCTTTACATATAAATTATGACTTCTAATTATTTTTATACAATTTATGGTGAATTTTCAAAATCAGAATAGGGGATCCAGAAATCGCTTTGGCCCTGTTTCACAAAAATTTAAACATCTAATAAAATATAACTCATATACCTGTTTCGTTTCTTCCATATGAAAATAGACTTATAATTCTTCAATTTCATGTTTTATTCATCATCTAATTATATCTCTACTATTTTCAATGATTTTTCAAATTCATGTCACTACTGCTGTCTGAATCTATTTTATGGTAAATTTTACCTATTTCATGATTTCCATGGATTAACTAGCAATTTGACATACAAAACACCAAATATGATCATAATTAGCCATTCCAATGGCTAATCATTACCAAGCATTTTTATACTACTCAATAACCATATCATAAGACCATATATACAAAATGATATTAATACTATACATGCCATACTCAAAATATACAAGCCATTATGCCAAGATGGTATACGGATAGTGTGAGCGTGTCTCCGACCGTTCCCGATTTCTGAGCTAGCTTGTAAATACTACAAGGAATGAAAATGAGGGAGTAAGCATAAATGCTTAGTAAGTTCACATGCAAATAGCAAGTAATATAACCATATAAGCAAACATAAAACATCATTTGCATAATCATCACCAAGACATTCATATCATATTTTCATTTATCATCTTACCATATTGTTGTTATATCGATTTTTCAACCCGAGGGTTAAGTACATACCTGTTCAAAGTATCCATTTCACAACACTTACCAATACATCCCTTTCATCTTGAGTATTCCTCCATTTGAGTAGAACTTTACCCGTTGAACACATCGGAATATAATTCGGATACATGGAAAGTTTGCACGTATGCCACATATGTAGCCAAGCTACTATGTAACCCGCCCATAAGCAAACTCGGACTCAACTCAACGAGCTCGGGCGTTCGCATCCATAAGTGAACTCGGACTCAACTCAACGAGCTCGGATGCCTAATTACATCTCACAAACTCGGACTCAACTCAACGAGTTCGGACATTTGCATCCATAAGTGAACTCGGACTCAACTCAACGAGTTCGGATGCCCAAATATCCCAGTGACATGTCACTTGTATCCTAATCCATTCCTAAGGTTCAACGGGACCTTTTTCCCAATCATGTGTCTCAACCATCTTCTACGGAATACCGATACCGATACTCGGTAGTATTTCACATTTTCCAAGTATATCACATAATTTGACATATTATCAAACAATTATCACGAGTATAATATTTCATAATAATTATCATATCATTTAAATAACATAAAAAATATTTAAAATAATAACTATGTTACCAACATTTACATATGAACTTACCTAGTATGCGAAAATGACTACTTTTACCATTTCATCCACAACTTGGTATTTTCCCTATTTTAGCCCGAATTTCAGTTTTCCTTGCTCTATCATTTAAAATATAGTCTAATTAGGACTCACATTATTCAAATTGACCCAAAATCATATTTTGGAAAAATTACAATTTTGCCCCTAAACTTTTGCATATTTACACTTTTACCCCAAAGCTCGTAAATTAAACTTCAGCCTATTTTCTTATGTTTTATGACATGCTGATAATTTTTCCCTTCTATGGAAACATCAAATTCTCACTCTAACATGTACTTATGACTATTAGGTATTTTTACCGATTAAGCCCTTTCGCTCATTTTCACTTAAAACCGAGTAGCACAAGTTGTCTAACATAATTTATAACCTCATATTCTATCATAAAACACAAAAATACACAAATTTCACCTATGGGTATTTTTCCAAATATAAACCCTAGGTTAAATTATTGCTAGCATAAGCTAAATCGAGCTACCGGGACTCCAAAAACGTAAAGAACTTGAAAAACGGGGCTAGAATGGACTTACAATCGAGCTTGGAAGCTTGAAAAACCCTGGCCATGGTTTCTCCTTGCTATATTCGGCCATGGTGAAGAAGATGAGCAAAATTGGCTTTTAATTTTGTATTTTAATTCATTTTACCCCTAAATGACCAAAATGCCCTTACTACTAAACTTTCCAAAAATTCCATCCATGTCCAATTTTTGTCCATAAACTTAGAAATTGGTAAAATTTCTATTTAAGACCTCCTAATTAATATTTCAAAACAATTTCATACTAGAAACTTCTAGAATGCAAGTTTTGCAAATTATTCGATTTAGTCCCTAATTTCAATTTAAGCACTTTATGCATAAAATTTCTTCACGAAAATTTCACACAATCATGAAATCATATCATAGACCTCAAAATAATTATAAAATAATTATTTCTATCTCGGATTTTTTGGTCACAAAACCACTATTCGGACTAGGCCCAAAATTAGGATATTACAAGCATCTCTCCGATCGTGTGGTACAGGTCAGAATGTATGCCCTCTTTTCACAAGGCCTACGACACGGGCATGTTTGGTGGCCGTGTGAGGCACACGGCCTATTCACACGGGCGTGTGACCCTAAATTAAAGAAAATTTTCTAAGTCTCCCAAAGTTTGCATACGTTATCGGTTTAGTCTCGAACCTCTTTTAAGCATGTTTTAAGGTCCCGTAGACCTATATAAGGGACAGTGTGAGTATGAATGAATGAAATATGATGATATATGTGATCAACGTATGAAGTATGAATGTGAACGATGTGTATTGATCGATAATGCCTTGTAACCCTATTCTGGCGACGGATATGGGTTAGGGGTGTTACATTTTATTAGTATCCGAGCTACGATTTAGTCAATTCTAGGACTAACATAGCAAGTGAGAGTTTAGCTATACAGTCCATATTTAACCTGTGATAGTGTGATATCTCTCGATCCTGACGAGAATTATTTTAATTAGACAGATGTGCTTTCCAATCGAGCTAACTTCGATAGCGCAGAATGTTATACTCAAACGTTTGAGTGAAAATGTCTTGGTGATGAGATGAAACTCATAGAGGTATAAATCAAAGTGCATGATATTATGCTATTGATAAATGTTATAATTATATGAGTATATGAGTTGAGATGTTTGGTCTATGATTATTTTGTGAATATTTTTTTATTGTGAATTAATGATTTGATTTAGGGTATGAGCTATGTGTTAAGTAAAAAAGTGATCATAAATAAATGATTGTTAAGTATTTTGAGAATGTGGAATTAGTAATGAACTGGCCATTCATACCAGTATGTGTGATATGCATGTTGTGTGAGAATTAAATTTTAGGCTTTACAACCCTCACCCCCTCTTCGGTAAAGTATTACAATAAAATATGTATTATATGGATTAAATAAGCTTACAAGTGTGGAATTATAGAGTTTTGTGATTGAAGGATTAGGACTATGATCAGATAAGAGAATGAGTTCGTAAGTGAAGATAGTAACAGAAAAGATATTGGTTCGTGTTAAAGACCATTCGTAATATGCAAAGTCACTGTTAAAGAAGAAGTTCAATTTGATGAAATGGAAGAATTCAGGTATGATATCTAAAGAATGTATTAACTGAAAGTTCTTCTAAATTGATTTCTGTTAGTGATAGGATAATGTGAAATCAGTGATGACAGAATCAGACAGTGGAATAATGTTTGAATTGAAATGATAGCTGAGTGCAGTGGTTATAGTCGGGCAGTTACTATAGTTTCTTCTGGGCATTCTATGTGTACATTTATTCTCAGAAGTATATGTGAATGTTTAATTTCATAAGGAATCTTTATCGTATGAGAACGTTAGTTAAACATACTGTTAGACGAAAGAATTGTGGTGTGGTCTATATGGTTAATGATTGGCATTGCTCTATTTTTCTCTTGTATTTTATTCCATTGTGTTGATAGAAAAGTCAACAGTAAAATCTGTATGATAGCTAGTATTCTGTTTCTACTGGTTATTGTTCTGTTGAATATACATGAAGATTATATTGTTTTTGTCGTCGTTGATTTCAGTGTTTCTGAGTGTTGTTCTTCCTTCTAGAAATTTTTTGGGATATCATCAGGATCTTTATCATTCTATATGGGTGGTAATTTCCATAATTTCTGTATAGCTTAACATTTTGAGATTTCGCTACCTTGGTTTTGTTATAATTCTATGTGATTGTCTGTAAGAGATATTCTTTTGACAAAGATGACCATATCTAATATGATTTAAATTTTTTGGTTTGATCTTAGGAGTACAGTGGTATATTTATCAAATTCATAGAGGTTGTGTTTCTACACTGTTTGCTATTGAAATCATATTTGAATTTCTCTCATGTTTAAAATGCATTATTAATCAATGGGACATTACCTATCTGTACGGTTGAGATGTCAGCCTTATTATAGCACTATGATTTTAATCTATCTGATGGTTGTGGCTTTAGTATAGTTCAGAGCTTCGTTGATTAATAATTGAAAAGTTATTACTTGACAGTCGAGATTGATTCAGTTGTCTAGTTTGATTGGATTAATTACTTGAAGGATTAATCGAGTTATTTGTATCTGAATCTATCCACAGGGTGGAAATAAACTTTGAACGTTCACGGGTAAATTGATGAATATTTTGAATGTAGAATTCATATTCTAGAAGACATGATATAGAATTATATCCATCAGAATGGTTTTATTGTGAAATGTTTTTGTAGATCGCGCTTGTGAAGTCTGCATGATATGATATTTATTAATAAAGTGGTAAACAGTTGAAGACATTGTTAACTGAAGCATCAGCTTTAGCTTAACCTGCATAGGGTAAAGAGTTATTTGACACGAGAATTAGAGGTGGTTGACATGGTATTTGTGTTGAATGGTTAGGGACATTAATTGTTTAGTGAGTAATGTAACCTTTTGAAGACTGCAAGAGTTTTAAATAATTGATGTTTCTGAAATATTTGAATTTGAGACAGTAAAGATAGCTTGAACTGTTGAAAGATTTTGAGTCAGTGATTGATTATCACCCTGGACAAACGACTATTGTCTCGAATGTTCTGAACCAGAAATCATTGTGTGTTTTACAACCAATAAACATGCGATTGATTTTATCGGATGGTGAGTAGTTATTGGCTGAGCTAGTGTAAGGTCGCAAAATGTAGGTGCTCATTTTTTGTTTCAGGTGTAACAAAAATACATGCTTGTTTCGATGGTTAAGTGTCCTGGGAAGTGCCTAAGAAGTCTAGGGTTCAAGCTTGGGTGACTGCAAAAACTTTTTTTTTTAAGAATGACCCTTGCCTGTAGTTAGTAGTCTTTTAAATTGTTGTGGGTAAAATTTGTCACAAGGAGGTTGCTAGTCTAGTGGTAAATGGCGTGTGGGTGTTCCTTAGGGGTTTAAGGTTCAAGAATTGGCAATGTAAAAGGAGCTTATTATTTTTGCTACAGGTGTTAGGGAGGTGTCCTAGGTTGACCGAAATTGAGAAGGGTTGTGGGAGCTTGAATAGGCGGTTGAGTAGAATAGGGGGAGAGATTTTAGGAGAGGGATAAAGGGAGGAAAAAGTGGAGTTTGAGGTGAAGTGGAGATGAGCCGAAAGTTGATTGTAAGCATAGGAATTTCGGTTGAACTGGCTTTTCACACAGTTTCGATTTTTGTGTGTTTTCGGGATTCTTTTGCTGAGTGGCCGAAAGTGTGATTGTACTTGAGGGTAGCATGCGGTTTGCTTACTTTGTTTTCGGGTAACTATTTTGCTACTGATTCTTTTTCCCTTAGGTCAAACTCACTCTCTTTTCCCTCTTTGTCAATGGTGTCTTTTGGAACCGATTACTTCTTGTGTTTTGTCCCCTCTCTTCACTTTAATTGTGGTAGCCGAAATACTTTGTTCCCTTCTATTCTTCGATTGTTAGCTCTTGCCTTAAGCTGATTCTCTTTTTCTTTTCTCCCCCAATCGGATATTGTTCCCTAGACCGTATATCTTGCCTTCTTTCTCCCTCATGATTTCTTCTTCTTTGTACCTTGTGGCTAAGCCAATTACTTCTTCTTCTTTGGCAGTTCTGGGCTATTGTTTCGATCAGTGTGGGTAAGTGTTTATCCTTCTCCTCTTTCAGTCAGATTAATAGTTTCATCTGACATCTTCCTGTATTGCCATTCCTGATAAAGGGGCAACCTTTTCGTTTTGCCTTAGTTATTCTGTGTGTTCAGCTTATGTGTGGATAGACCGATTACTCCTCTCAACTGTTCTTAGTTTTATGTGGTGGTAAGCGCTTAAAAGTTCTAGATATGTCTATGTTGGGTTTAGATTCTTATGAATCGGTTAACTATTTTGTGTGAAGGATAAAGCATTGGGGAGATTGCATTGGTTCTGATTCAAGAGGGGGATTCTGCGACTATTCGATTGCTAAGTACTGATGAATAGGGTTAAGTATCTCCAATGCTATGGTATTGGATTAACCACGAATTTGAACTAATGATCAGGTTGTTTTTATCATAGGTGTTTGATCTTGGAAAGCGTTTCAACTACAAATCCATAACAAGTGTGTAAGCACACTACTTCAATAGTGAAACGGAAAAATACATAAAACTGGTACCATCAATGCCACACGGGTGTGCGCTCACTCGTGTGGTCATCTAAACGCATAAGCGTGAGCATGTGATTGTAGAAACCACCACGAGCGATTTCATGGGCTTAGGTCAATTTGGGCCATGTTAGGCTGAAGTGGACCGTGTGGGCCCCACGAGCTTAAGGACCCCACACGGTTAAACCAAACGGATGTGTGGAGTTTAGTGGGCCAAGCTGTATAATTCACACGGCAAAATTCATTTTTGGGGTAATAGGTCACACGGGCGTGTGGGCCCACATGGGCCGTGTTATGAAATTTGGGTCGATTTTCACTACTTATCTGTTAAGGTTGCAGGGTCGCCCAAGAAGACTGTGGGCCTATTGATGGGTCGGTAAGTACACTTAGATCCCACACTAATGAAATGACTATTATACCCCTTGAGGTAAAATGACTGGTATACCCTTATGATATATTGGACTGTATTTGAGCATGACATTTTGCATACACGTATATATTATGACATGGCATATTGCATGGAGTGGGTTTGATATATATGTTGGAGGAAGTGTACTATACTGGCAGCTCTGCTGCAATTACTGAATAGTGCCGCAAACGGTGTTAGTTTTGGAGTGTAGGGATGGGTAGGTCAATTTTATTCCCACATAGAGTGTAGGGCTGGACGAAGTGGAGTGTAGAGGATGGATGGGTAGGATCTTTGTTGCATTTCTGATAATGTTACCGTAATGGGCTAAGGCCCAGACTGGTACTGTTATTATAATGGGCTAAGGCCCACACTGATACTGGACTGTCACTGAAATGGGCTTATGCCCAAACTGTCTTGTCGACTGATTGTTTGTTTATTAAAAAGAGATTACACACTGAGTTTTCATAAACTCACCCCTCTGCTTTCCTATGCAGGTAATCCTTAGATGGGTTGGTGCTGCGAGGGACTCGATGGGGGCCACACGACTGATTTTAATTATTGTCTCAGTTTTATACTTAAGTTAATTAATTTGGGTTTCTGGGTTTGTAATAAGGCCTCTTAAAGTTTTATTTTTAAATTTTGGGATTTCCCATTTGTTTGATTATATCTGCTAGCTTTAGGACGCAATTTTTCAAAAGGATACATGTTTTCAAAACACCACGAATACGCAAACATGTTTCTCTTACTTCCGCAAGAAAGAACGTTTTCAAAAACTAAGAACAATTTAAAATGCTTAACATTTTTCTAAACAAATTAAGTTTTTATCAACAAACATGATACTTAGAATTTTGTAATAAATAACTTAGAATTTTGTAATAAATAACCACAAGGGTTTTAATATTGTACGAAATTTATTATAGAACGATGCTTTCCAAAACACACTTCAATGTGACATCGCAGATTCGGCCATAACGTCTAGGCTGGATTTGGGGTGTTACAGCTTGAAACTAAATTGATGTTTAAGCAGCGAATTTGTGATGATAAGAAATCTGTTAGTGAATTACAAGTTAGAAAGGGTATAACATAAATTGATTTATAATTCAGAATTTCAGATTGGAACCAACAATGGTTCATTGTGTTGAGATAGCATTCATGTACCGAAAAATCCAGAGATTTTACAATAATTGTGACATCTAGCACAGTGGTAATCATTTGTCCATTCGGGGAGTCCTAAGATGTACAATAATCTGAGACAGTTGTACTGGTAAATGAGTATGAAACGAAATATTTCTTACTTTATATTCAAATGTTTGATTTATCAGCAAGCTAATGCTAGTCATCAAGTGTTTTCAAGACTGTTACAACATGAGTTGCTATTTGAGTAGAAAACTGTTATCTAAATTGTTGTTGACTGTTTGAAGAAGTTTGCGTATTCTATCTCTGTATGTACGAATTTCTTTTTGATAGACTTGTTGAGTTGTAAATTTCAGAAATTTTTAGATTATACAACGAATCAGTCCCCATTATTTTGGGAACCTGAGGTTTATATTGTGATTCGGTACAAAACTACAGTAAGATTGAAATAGTAGTTTCAACTTAGAATCACATTATATTCTTCAACAGATAGCTAATCTGAGGAAGAGATTCAGATTCACAAGGTAATGTTTCATTATTGTGTTTTAAAATTTGAAAGCAACTGAGAAAGAAATTTACTGTTGGATAAGTTTACGTATAATAGTAGTTATAAGATGAGTATTAAGATAGCATTATATGAGCATGGAATGGTTGCAATTACTGAACTTTGTTGTACTAGATCAAATTATGACTAAAGGAATTTTGGGGTCGATGTGATTAGAAAGATTGAAGAGAAAGTGAAAGTAATTCGTGATAGTCTAAAAGCTATTTTAGATTTACAGAAAATATATGTGGATTTGATACGTAAAAGCATTGAATTTTAGTTAGAAAACTAAAAATTGTGAAAGTATTGAAGTGGAAATAGAATTTCTCGATTTAGATATAAAGAGAAGTTGAGTTCGTAATTCATCGGGCTGTATGAGATTATCATTAGAATTTGAGAAGATCCGTAATGTGTTTCTTATATATATATAATGTGATGATACAGATAAGATCCTTTGTTTCTAATATCTCTTTCAAAAGTAGAAACTCAACTTGATATGACGTATAGCAAAGAACAGATCAAAAATCTTGGCATTTGATATTAAAGAGTTGAGAAGTTTGTAGTTATGTGAGAAATTGATAAGGCTATGTGAAAGAAAATCTCTAATCTATTATCTTATAAGATTTTGGAGACGAAAATCCCTGAGGGGGGAAGAGTTGTAACAGCTCGTTTTTAGGGTTAATCGAAACAGTGGTTTCAGGACACAATCCGACATTGAATGTAACATCCGAAAATAGGGCTTAGTCAGAATAGTGGTTTTGGGACCATAGATCCGACATCAAAATATTTATTTTATGATTATTATGAGGTCTAAAATATGAGAATATGCATGTGTTAAGAATTCATGAAGAAATTCTTTGAGTAAGGTGTCCAACTGGAAGTTAGGGACTAAAGTGAATAAATTGTAAAACTTGGATTCTAGAACCAATTTGTATGAAATTGCTTTAGATTATAAATTAGAAGGTCTCAAAGAGAAATTTTCCCAATTTCTAAGTTTTTGGACAAAAATGGGCTTGCATTGATGAAATTTTAAAGAAAGGGCTTAAGGGTATTTTGGTCATTTGGATTTTTAATAAAATAAAATGGGAAAATGAAGGCAAAAATCAGCCATTCATCTCTCTCATTCAGCCGAAAATTGAGGAGTCTCCATAGCTAGGGTTTCCAAGCTTTTCAAGCTCAATAGTAAATGCACCCAAGACCCGTTTTTAATGTTCTTTGTATTTTTGAAATCTCGGTAGCCTACTCTCTCCATTTCTACCCATATTTCATGCTAGGTGTAACGCCTCATACCTGAGACCGTCGCCGGAATCGAGCACGAGGTGTTACTAAACTTAATTTCATCAATTAAACAGCTTAAACAATTTATTTTTAAAATTTCCAGACAAGTTGGCTAACTGCATCACAGTCGCTTAAAAATTCATATATCGAGTTCCGAAACTTGAACTCTAATTCTGTAAATTTTCCCTGAAACTATACTCATATATCTATTTACTAATTTTTTTCTAGAATTTTTTGTCAAGCCAATTAGTACAGTTTACTACTTAAATTCTCCCCTATTTCAGGGTACGACTGCTCTGACCTCTGTGCATTACGAAGCATATATCTCCCTATACAGAGTTTCAATGACTATTCTGTTTGTTTCTATTAAAACTAGACTCTATAAGGAACTTGTACATATAAAGCATGACTTCTAATTATATTTATACAATTTATGGTGAATTTCCAAAGTCAGAACAAGGGATCCAGAAATTGCTCTGGCCCTGTTTTAGAAAAATTTAAACTTCTCATAGAATTTCATTCATATACCTATTTTGTTCCATCCATATGAAAATAGGCTCATTAAGCTTCAATTATATAACTTATTCATCATTTAAGTCCATTTCTACTATTTTTAATGATTTTTCAAATTCACGTCACTGTTGCAGCAATATTCCATTTTATAGCAAATTTTTCTTTACTATAAATTTTCATGGACTAAATAGCATTTTAAACATACATGGTATCAAATATGACTTAGATTGGCCATTCCAATGGCTAATCATTAACAAACTCTTTTCTTGCCAAAGCATAATCATATCATAAGATCATTTACACAAAGTGAGTATTTTGCCATACATGCCACATTCAAGATACACAAGCCATTTTACCAATTTAGGCCTTCGGATAGTGTGAGCGAGGCTTCGACCTATCCCGATTCTCAAGCCAGCTTGTCAAAACTCGATACAAAATATTAGCAATCAAGCCTATTCCTTGTAAACTTTGTTTTTCCTTCGATCACGACTTGAATCTCGTTTCTCTTGATCTATAATGCCAAATTAATCTTATTTAATACATACATTCATCAAAACAGCCCCAAATACGAACTTTGGCAAAATTACCATTTTGCCCTTAAACTTTTGCAAAATTACACTTTTGCCCCTAGGCTCGGGAATTAAACTTCATCCCATTTTCTTATGTTTATGACATGCTGATCATTTTTTCCTTCTATGGCAACATCAAATTCTCATTCTAACATGTACTTATAACTATTAGGTATTTTTACCGATTAAGCCCTTTTTCTCGTTTTCACTTAAAACCGAGTAGCACAAGTTGTCTAGCATAATTTAAAACCTCATATTCTATCATAAAACACCAAAATACACAAATTTCACCTATGGGTATTTTTCCAAATATGAACCCTAGGTTAAATTATTGCTAGCATAAGCTAAATCAAGTTACCGGGACTCCAAAAATGTAAAGAACATTAAAAACGGGGCGTGGAATCACTTACTATGGAGCTTGGAAGCTTGAAACAAACCCTAGCTATGGAGAACCCTTTAATTTTCATCCTAATGAAGAAGATGGACATATTTTGCCATCGTTTTCCTTTTTTTAATCTTTTAATTACCAAATGACCAAAATACCCTTAATACATTTCTTTGAAAATTTTCATGTACAAGCCCATTTTTGTCCAAAATTTTAGAAATTGGTCAAATTTCTATTTAAGACCTCCTCATTAATATTCCAAAGTAATTTCATACTAAAAACTTCTAGAATGCAAGTTTTGCAAATTATTCAATTTACTCCCTAATTTCAACTTAAGCACTTTATGCATAGAAATTCGTCACGAAATTTTCACACAATCATGAAATCATATCATAAAACTCAAAATAATTATAAAATAAATATTTCTATTTCGAATTTGTGGTCATGAAACCACTATTTCGATTAGGCCCTAATTCGGGATATTACAACTCTCCCCCCTTTAAGGATTTTCGTCCTCGAAAATCTTATCGGTAAACAGGTGTGGGTATTGATTTCTCATAGTTTCCTCAGGTTCCCATGTAGTCTCTTCTACCCCGTGCTTTTGCCACAATACTTTCACAAGAGCGACACTTTTATTTCTTAGTTGCTTGACCTCTCGAGCTAAAATCTTAATCGGTTCTTCTTCATAAGTCATATCCTGTCGTAGCTCAATTTTTGTCGGTGAAATTATATGTAAGGGATCCGAACGATACAGACGTAGCATAGATACGTGGAACACATCATGCATCTTCTGTAATTCAGATGGCAATGCTAACCGATAAGCTACTGGTCTAACTCTTTCAATTATTTCATACGGCCCAATAAAATGCGGACTCAACTTGCCCTTCCGTCCAAATCTAAGAACTTTCTTCCATGGAGACACTTTTAAAAATACCTTATCACCAACTTGAAACTCGATTTCCTTTCGTTTCAAATTCGCATAAGATTTCTGTCTATCCGAAGTAGCTTTCAAATAATCTCGAATCACTTTCACTTTTTCTTCGGTTTCTTTTATTAGATCAACTCCATAAATCTGATTTTCCTTGAGTTCAGTCCAATACAATGGTGTCCGACATTTACGACCATACAATGCTTCATAAGGTGCCATCTTCAAACTCATATGATAACTATTATTATAAGAAAATTCTACCAACGGTAAGTATCTTTCCCAACTACCTTGAAATTCCAATACGCAACATTTTAGCATGTCTTCAAGAATCTGAATCACTCTCTCTGACTGTCCATCAGTTTGTGGATGAAAGGCAGTGCTAAAATTTAACTTCGTCCCTAATGCCTCTTGCAATTTTTGCCAAAACCGCGAAGTAAATCTTGGATCTCTATCCGAAATAATTGACAAAGGTATCCCATGAAGTCTAACAATCTCACTGATATACAATTCAGCCAACTTATTAAGAGAATAATCCGTACGTACCGGAATAAAATGAGCCGATTTAGTCAATCTGTCAACTATTACCCAGATGGCATCTTTCTTCCCCAGAGTTAATGGCAATCCTGATACAAAATCCATAGTAATCCGATCCCATTTCCATTCAGGAACCATGATAGGCTGGAGTAGTCCCGAAGGTACTTGGTGTTTAGCTTTCACTTGTTGACAAATTAAGCACTTTGATACAAACTCGGAGATATCTCTTTTCATTCCGTTCCACCAATACATTTTCTTCAAGTCATTATACATTTTTGTACTGCCCGGGTGAACCGCCAAACAACCATTATGTGCTTCATGCAAAATCTTTTGAATCAACTCATCATTTTTTGGTACACAAATCTGGTTTTTAAACATCAAGCAACCATCAGAATCGATTCTGAAATCTGACCTTGTATCAACCTCACATTGTTTTCTCTTGGCTTGCAAATCTTCATCGCTTTTCTGAGCTTCACAAATCTCTTGTAAAAACATCGGTCTTACTCTTAACTCTGCTAAAATCGAACCATCATCTGATACCTTTAACTGAGTATTCATAGCTCTCAAAGCAAATAGCAACTTTCTGCTCAAAGCATCGGCAACCACATTCGCTTTTCCCAGATGGTAGTCAATAACAAGCTCGTAATCTTTTAATAACTCCAACCATCTTCGCTGTCTCAAATTCAAGTCTTTTTGTGACATCAAGTACTTAATACTTTTTTGGTCGGTATATACTCGGCATTTTTCACCATACAGATAATGTCACCAAATCTTCAAAGCAAACACTATAGCAACCAATTCCAAATCATGAGTCGGATAATTTCTTTCGTGAGATTTTAACTGCCTTGAAGCATAAGCCACCACTTTTCCTTCTTGCATAAGTATACATCCTAAGCCATTTTGAGAAGCATCACTATACACCACAAATTCTTTATCTGATTTGGGTTGTACTAACATTGGTGCTTCAGTTAATAACTTTTTCAATTCATCAAAACTCTGTTGACATTCTTCCGTCCACTCAAACTTAACATCCTTTTGGAGTAATCTAGTCATAGGAGCAGCAATTATAGAAAATCCATTTACAAACCGTCGATAATACCCAGCTAGCCCCAAGAAACTTCTAACCTCAGTCACATTTTTCGGTGGTTTCCAATCAACAATGGCCGAAATTTTACTAGGATCAACCCGTATACCATCACCTGAAACAATGTAACCCAAAAATCCAACTTCCCGAAGCCAAAATTCACTTCTACTAAACTTGGCATATAACTGCTTATCTCTCAAAGTTTGCAAAACTATCCTCAAATGCTCAGCATGCTCTATCTTATCTTTTGAATAAATTAAGATGTCATATATAAATACCACAACAAATTTGTCCAAGTATGGCCGAAATATGCGATTCATCAAATCCATAAACACAGTAGGAGCATTTGTTAATCTGAATGGCATGACCAAAAATTCATAATGACCGTACCTTGTTCTAAAAGCAGTTTTAGGCACATCCGACTCTTTTACTCGCAGCTGGTAGTACCCAGATCTCAAGTCAATCTTTGAAAACCATGTTGCTCATTTTAGCTGATCAAACAAATCATCAATTCTCGGCAATGGATACTTGTTCTTGATTGTCACCTTGTTTAATTACCGATAGTCAATACACAATCTCATAGAACCATCCTTCTTTTTCACAAATAACATGGGAGCACCCCAAGGTGAAAAACTCGGTCTCACAAAGCCTTTGTCAGTCAACTCTTGCAACTGCGACTTTAATTCTTTCAACTCTGTTGGTGCCATTCTATACGGAGCAATCAAGATCGGAGCTATTCCCGGTATCAACTCAATACCAAATTCTACTTCTCTAACTGAAGGCAAACCCGGCAACTCTTCTGGAAATACATCCGCAAACTCACACACAATCGGCACTGATTCAACTTTCTTTTTGATTTCTTTTGTATTAATTACATACGCCAACTAAGCTTCATAACCCTTCCTCAAATATCTCTGAGCCGACATCGAAGAAATCACACTAGATAGTGCCTCTGATTTGCCTGGTTCAACCCGTAGAATTTCACCACTTTCACATTTTAATTCTATAACCTTTTTTTGCAATTTACTATAGCATCATGCAATGTCAACCAATCCATACCCAAAATAACATCAAATTCATCAAAAGGCAACAACATCAAGTCGGCCGGAAAGTAATAACCCCGAATCATTAAAGGGCATTTCTTGCATACTTTATTAAGTATCACACATTTGCCTAATGGATTCGACACTCTAATCATAAATTCTGTGTACTCAACAGGTATATTCATACTAGACACCAGTTTCATGCACACATATGAATGAGTAGAACCGGGATCAATCAAAGCATTAACATTAAAATCATAAAAAGAAAATATACCAGTAATTATGTCGGGTGATGAAGCATCTTCACGTGCCTTTATGGCATAAGTTTTAGCTGGAGCCTTTGCTTCAGGTTTAGCTGCTGAATCTCTGACTACATTCTTGCTGCTTGCTTCATTTCCAGCTTTTCTCGAATATCTTCCCCTCAAGTCTGGACCACTAGCTTTTACACTCTGAAATTTTTCTTTCTCAACTCTCACTGGGCAGTCTCTAATAAAATGATCCGGAAAACCACACCAAAAACATTCATTCGCTCTACATGGGCCAAAATGATTCCTACCACACCGCTGGCACTCGGGCTTAACAAATCTCGTATTTCCCACACTAGCCGCAGAAGTAGTTTGAGATTTAAGACCCACATTTTGCTTCTTAGAATTTCCATATGATTGTCCGGCCGAAACCTGAGAACGAGAATTCATATTTCTAGATTTTCTATATTGCTGTGAGAATGAACTGCTCGTCGATCTTTTCTTCCAACTTCTAGTCTCAGCCTCTACTTTTTTCTTCTCTTTAAGTAGTTCTTCAGCCTTGCAAGCTCGATCAACAAGTACTACCATTTTTTTTAATTCAAGAATCCCAACAAATAATTTGATATCTTCATTGAGTCCGTCTTCAAATCGTCTGCACATTTTAGCCTCTATAGGAATATATTCTCTAGCATACTTACTCAACTCCGATTTAACTCCCTTTCGTATTCGATGAATCATCATGTTGCCCTGCTTCAACTCAAGAAACTCTTTACGCTTTTGATCAACAAATCTTTCACTGATGTATTTCTTCCGAAATTCTTCTTGAAACTGAAATCAATGTCTTCCACCAATGACAGGCTGAATCCCTCAACAATGATATAGCACATTTCAAGCATTCATCAGGTGTACAAGACAATTCATCAAATACCCGAATAGAATTCTCAAGCCAAAACTCTGCTTTCTCGGCATCATCATCAACATTTGCCCTGAATTCTTCGGCCCCTTGCTTACGGATTCTGTCAACTGGAGTTCTATGAAATTTCATCAGATCCACACCTTAAGGCATCGGGGGTATAGGTTGAGGAATTGGGGGAGGTTGTACATTCGGGTTCGTACGAATGAACTCAGCATACCAGGCACTCATCATTTGGAGAAAGGCTTCTCGAGCCCTTCTCCTCCTCCTTGACCAACAGTAGGAGGTGGATTTTCGGTTGGGACCGCCCCTTCAGCTGAAGCCGGTGCATTACTTTCTACATCATTAGCCACAGCTGGATCGGGATCCATTTACTATAAAAAAATCATTTAAAAGGTTAGAAGTCGTCACACTATCACAATATATATATATGCCATGTACAGCAAAATCCGTACATACAACACGTTAGTCCGAGAACCGACTAAACCTACTCTGATATCACCAAATGTAACGCCCCGTACCCGAGACCGTTGCCGGAGTCAAGCACGAGGTGTTACTCAACTTAATTTCATCAATTAAACAGCTTAAACAATTTATTTTTAAAATTTCCAGACAAGTTGGCTAACTGCGTCACAGTCGCTTAAAACTTCATATCTCGAGTTTCGAAACTCGAAATCTAATTCCATAATTTTTCCCTGAAACTAGACTCATATATCTATTTACTATTTTTTTTTCTAGAATTTTTGGTCAGGCCAATTAGTACAGTTTATTAGTTAAAGTCTCCCCTGTTTCAGGGTACGACTACTCTGACCTCTGTGTATTACGAAGCATATATCTCCCAATACAGATTATCAATGACTATGCTGTTTGTTTCTATTAAAACTAGACCCTATAAGGAACCTGTACATATAAAGTATGACTTCTAATTATATTTATACAATTTATGGTGAATTTCCAAACTCAGAATAGGGGATCAAGAAATCGCTCTGGCCCTGTTTCACAAAAATTTAAACATCTCATAGAATATCATCCATACATCTATTTTGTTCCATCCATATGAAAATAGACTCATTAATCTTCAATTCTATAACTTATTCATCATTTAAGTCAATTTCTACTATTTTTAGTGATTTTTCAAATTCATGTCATTGCTGCAGTAATATTCCGTTTTATAGCAAATTTTTCTTTACTATAAATTTTCATGGACTAAATAGCATTTTAAACATACATGGTATCAAATATGATTTAGATTGGTCATTCCAATGGCTAATCATTAACAAACTCTTTTCTTACCAAAGCATAATCATATCATAAGATCATTTACACAAAGTGAGTATTTTTCCATACATGCCACATTCAAGATACACAAGCCATTTTACCAATTTAGGCCTCCGGATAGTGTGAGCGAGCCTTCGACCTATCCCGATTCTCAAGCCAGCTTGCCAAAACTCGATACAAAATATTAGGAATCGAGCCTATTCCTTGTAAACTTTGTTTTTCCCTCGATCACGACTTGAATCTCGTTTATCTTGATCTATAATGCCAAATTAATCTTATTTAATACATACATTCATCAAAACAGCCCCAAATACGAACTTTGGCAAAATTACCATTTTGCCCCTAAACTTTTGCAAAATTACACTGTTGCCCCTAGGCTCGGGAATTAAACTTCATCCCATTTTCTTATTTTTATGACATGCTGATCATTTTTCCCTTCTATGGCAACATCAAATTCTCATTCTAACATGTACTTATAACTATTAGGTATTTTTACTGTTTTGACCCTTTTTCGCTTTCACTTAAAACCGAGTAGCACAAGTTGTCTAGCATAATTTAAAACCTCATATTCTATCATAAAACACCAAAATACACAAATTTCACCTATGGGTATTTTTCCAAATATGAACCCTAGGTTAAATTATTGCTAGCATATGCTAAATCAAGTTATCGGGACTCCAAAAACGTAAAGAACATTAAAAACGGGGCTTGGAATCACTTACTATGGAGCTTGGAAGCTTGAAACAAACCCTAGCTATGGAGAACCCTTTAATTTTCGTCCTAATGAAGAAGATGGACATATTTTGCCATTGTTTTCCTTTTTTTAATCTTTTAATTACCAAATGACCAAAATACCCTTAATAACTTTCTTTGAAAATTTTCATGTACAAGCCCATTTTTGTCCAAAATTTTAGAAATTGGTCAAATTGCTATTTAAGACCTCCTCATTAATATTCCAAAGTAATTTCATACTATAAACTTCTAGAGTGCAAGTTTTGCAAATTATTCGATTTAGTTCCTAATTTCAACTTAAGCACTTTATGCATAGAATTTTATCACGAAATTTTCACACAATCATGCAATCATATCATAAACCTCAAAATAATTATAAAATAATTATTTCTATCTCAGATTTGTGGTCACGAAACCACTATTTCGATTAGGCCCTAATTCGGGATATTACACTAGGGTTCATGTTTAAAAATTTACCCATGCATGAGTTACTTGTATCTTGATGGTTTATGGAGGAATATGAAAGTTGAAGGTTTGTTAAACATATTTTCCTAGGTGATTTTCATGAAAAATCCCTAAAGGGACCTTTTTGCAAAAGTTGATAAATAGGTGGTAGAAAATGTAAAAATAATAAAAATGTGGGCTGCCACAAGAGGGAAAACTATTCGGCTAGGCTTGGGTAAGGTAGAACTTGCATGTGTTTCATTATACGAGCCTAGGGACTAAATCGTAAAAATGTGAAAGGTTAGGGGCGAAATGGTCATTTGGACCGGGGGTGAAATTTAAGCTCATATAGTACAATGTGATGTGTTAATGGTTTAATTTTATTATTATAGACCCCAAGGAACAAATTCCGGAGGTCGACCGAGGAAAATGAAAGGTTTCGGAATAACCGAAACATAACACCGAAACGAGTACCAGGTAAGTTTGGATAACTTAAAGTAAACGCATAATATGCATAATTGTATGATTTATGAGTGCATGATGATTGCATTGTTTATGGCATGAAAATGCATAGAATGCATCTTTGATAATGATTTGTTGGAAAAATGTCTCGGTTGAAGTTAAAAAGGGAATTCGATGGATAAACCATGAATTAATGTAACTTGAGATCCTGCATGTGTTGCAGAAAGGATTTAGCCCGGACGGGTAATCCGATGATCTCAAGTATGAAAAGGATCTAGCCCGGATGAGTGTTCCTTGAGTTATCGAGCCTCCTGAAGAATATGTGTACATTATGGATTTAGCTCAGACAGGTAATCCGATTAGGGTCTGAATTTACCCTGGACTAGTAATTTAGATCCGAGCTCACTAAGGGTGTTTGTCGTTATAAGGGATTTAGCCTAGACTGGTAATCTCGACATCACTTTATAAGTTTATGATACGGGGGATTTAGCCTGGACTGATAATCTCGTCGTAAGATGTGAGGTTCATGGGAGTGCGTACATGAAATGATCATTCGTATGAGTTGACGGTGATCGTATAATCCGTCGAGAGTTCCTAAAAACTCAACGGAACTAACACGAGATATATGTTCAAACGATATGTTGAATAATGAGCTCATCTAATATATGTATTACATGATGTTTTGTTATATGACTAACTCATTGATTGAGTGCATGTGATAGGGAAACCACTTTCATATTTGTTGGTTTCATTATCTAATAAGGATGTATGCTAAATAGTCGGTAAGTTTACTTTCCAGTTATTTGAGCTTACTAAGCATGTAAATGCTTACCCTTCTCTTTTCCCTGTCTTACAGAGCTCGAGGACTCGTAAAGATTAGAAGACGGTTGGAGAGTTTACACACTATCAACTAGACCAGCTTTTGGTATATAGACTCTTATGTTTTGTCCAATGGCATGTATAAAGCTTTTCAATATTTTGTTATATGTGTCATTTGGTTTGCCAAAAATGAAGGCATGTAAGATTATACTTATCTTTTTGTATATGGCCATGGAAATTGGCTTATTTTGAAGTAGGCTATGACCTACAAATCTATACACGTTTATGTTCACATATGATGGCTTGGTTATAATTGGCAATGAGTTATAAAAACGAGCCAATCTTAAATATGTCGAGTAGACATAGAAATCCTTAAATGTAAGATGAGAATTAACTTAGCATGTTTGAAACAAATGACATGAGGTTCACATGCAATGAGGTTTATCAAAGTTTCATATTTATAAATGTATAATTTGGCTTAAACATGCACTATAGTAATCTATAAGTATAATTGGTTGATAGAGGGTGACTTAAAGCTTGGAAAATAGCTTAATAAGGTCCACATGGGTAGACACATGGGCATGTGTCTAGGCCGTGTGTGACACACGGCTCACCCCCATAAGTTTGTGGTATGGTCGTGTGTCCCCTGCACCTAAATTTTTAAGTCAGTATAGAACACGGGCTAAGTATACGGGCGTGTGTCTTGGCCGTGTGCTTTTAACAGAATGTTGAGGTTGAAGTCCGTGTTGCACACGAGCGGAGGACACGAGCGTGTCCCAAGCCACACGGGCGTGTGTGACCACATGGCCCCATCACACGGGCGTGTCACATTTCAAAGTAAGGAAAAATTTTCTAAAGTGCGCAAAGTTTATCGAAGATTTTCGGTTGTGTCTCGTACTGCCACTAGGTGTGTTTTAGGCCTCGAAGGCCTGTGTAAGGGACAAAGTGTATATGTTTGAAAGGTTTTAAATTTTGGGCGAAATTTGGTGACCCGATTTAGTAAGTTTGTAAGGGTGAATTACCGGTAACACCTCGAACCCTGTCTCGGAATCGGGCATGGGTGAGAGGTGTTACATTGAAAATTTTATTTTATTATTTTTTTAATATTTATAGTATGATACTAAAGTTGTGTGAAATCTTCGTAAAGAAATTTTATTGTTTAAGTGGTTAATTCGGCAAAAAAGACTAAATCGCGTTAAGTGAAAAATATGAGTTCTATAGTTCAAATGCATTAAATGGCTAAGAGAAAAAGTAGTTGAGGGATTTATGTTGTAATTAGCCCTTTTTATATTGAAAGTGGACGGTTAGGTGTATAATTTGGTGAAATATTAATGTTTATAATAAAGGGTAAAATGGTAATTAGTGTAATTAGTTATATTAAATAAAATGAAAACAATTTCATGCTTATTTCTCATCATCTTCCACTAAATGAAGAAAGAAAAGAATGCCATGGATGAGCTTCAAGGTTCGGCTACCTATTGTCCAAGCATGTGAGTCCATTTTTACTCGATTTTTGGTGATTTTTACGTTTTTGAGATCGTTGTTTCGTAATTTAGCTAATCTGTAGCTCCAATTTCAAAATTGTTAAAGTATTTGGATGATGCCATTGCTGAATGTTTGAGTACATTGATGTTTAATGATAGAAAATAAATCTTTGATGTTAGAGTAATGAGTTTTGTTAAGTGAATTTTAGTAAAATGTCAATTTTGGACTAAATTGTGAAATTATGAAATTATGTGGTTAAAAGTATGAATAAAATGAAAATATGGGCTGTTAAGATTCTATACAAAATTTGGCTAGCATGGACTGGTCCTTAATTGCATGAATTTGTGATTTTAAGTGATAAGGACTAAATTGTAAAAATGTGAAACAATAGGGGCAAAAGTGTAATTTTGCTAAAAAGTGTAAATTGTGTTAAATTGAATGAATAAATGATTAAATAAGTAAGTTTTTTTATTATATAGATTGAGAAAAAATGAGATTCAGATCTAGAACAGGGGAAAATAAAGTATCGGATTAGTCAACCTAATTCGTCGTTACAGTGAACAGGGTAAGTTCGTATGCTAATAAACATACTTAAATTGTGTTATAAATGCTTATTTAATATTGAATTGAATTGAATGCTAAATGGTCATGATTGCGATTCGAGAACGATAGAGTTACGACATCCGAAAGTCCCGTACGAACCTTAGAAATAGTATAGGATACAAATGTCATGACATTAGGATCACTGAGATGAGATTACACGTAAGACCATGTCTGGGACATTGGCATTGTATTGTGATTTTGTGTAAGACCATATCTGGGACATTGGCATCATTATACGATTACGTGTAAGACCATATCTGCGACATTGGCATCGTTTATCAATTTCGTGTAAGACCCTGTCTGGGACAGTGGCACCGATATGTGATAACATGTAAAACCATATTAGGGATATGACATTGTCAAGACAAGAATGAAAGTACAATCGAATTAAGTGACACAAGTATGTACAGAACCTATATGAGAATCAAATGAAGGTAATTTGGCAAGTTCTTAATGTATCGTGTATATGAAATGAGAAAGATTTATGTATAAGTATGTTTCATGCCAAAATGTGTTTATTTGGCTATAATGAGGTATGAATTGAATGATATGCGAGAATGAGTTATAGTTGTTTAAACTTAATATTCATATGGCACATAGTGTGCGAAATACCGTTATTGAATGATATTTCACATAATTCACTTAACTAAAGATAAGGTGATGGAAATTGAATTGTATAAAGTATATATATATGATTGCTTATGCATTTGAACATGTGAATCAATTGATAAGAAGTATTCAAACCATTTGTGTTTTGAATGAATAAACTCATGAAAATATTGATTAACTATGTGTATAAATTCGAGATAGAATGGTGCAATCATATGAATTATATCATGTTTTGAATAATTGTCTTAAATGTAATTATTTAAAAATCTGAGTTTATTACCATACGAGCTTACTAAGCTTTATAGCTTACATGTGTTATTTTTCTATGTTTTATAGTTATTTGGACGTTCGCTCGGGTTGGAAGTCGGTGGGGATCGTATCACACTATCCGGTTTTGATTTTGGTATTTATATACTTGTGACTTGGTTATATGGCATGTATAGGCTTGAGTCTTTTTTATAAAGGTTTTGGTGATGTATTTGGCCATTTTATATGGCCTATTAATGACTTATGTTTGATGTGTAATTGTTTTGTGTAATGGAATAATTTGGTATGGTTGGTGATGGTTCAAGATGATCATTTGGTCAATTGGTATATGATAAGTATTTACTTATGAAAATCATGAATTTGGACTTAAACGAATGGCTAATAGATGATTTATGAGTCAAGCTTTGTTTGTGATTGATAGTAATAAAAATACATATTGAAATAGGTTGTATTGACATGTATGATATGTACTTTGGTATAAGATTGAATAGGTGAATAATGATGAAAGAATCATGCTAGTTGGTATGTGTTTGAATGTACAAATGGTTTTGATTTAAGTATATAAATGCTTGATTTTGAAATGGCTTATTTTGTGTATTGAAATAGATATTTTGGCTGCCTATATATGTATTTGAAATGGTACCAATTTGATTGCTAGGTGTGCATGAGAAAATGGTGGCAAGTTGGCTTTGCAATTAGCCTATTTTTGTCCACACGGGGAGAGACACGGGTGTGTGTCTCAGCCATGTGCGATACACTATCATATTACACGACTGTGTATCCCCTAGGGTAGCCCTTCGAATTAAGTCAGTATACCCTATAGGTTTGGCACGACCTAGACACACAGGCATGTCTACTGTCCTTGTGTGGCACACGGGCTGGTAGATGGGCGTGCGGCTGGCCGTGTGACCCTAGTCAGTAACCCCTCCAGATTTCCCACGGCCAAGGCATACAGGTGTCTCTCCGGCCATGTGGTACAAGTCAGAATGTATGCCTTGTTTTCACATGGCCTGCGACACGGACGTGTCTGGTGGCCGTGTGAGGCACATGGCCTATACACACGGGAGTGTGACCCTGAATTAAAGAAAATTTTCTAAGTCTCCCAAAGTTTGCATATGTTATTGGTTTAGTTTCGAACCTCGTTTAAGCATGTTTTAAGGTCTCGTAGACCTATATAAGGGACAGTGTGATTATGAATGAATGAAATATGATTATATATGTGATCAACGTATGAAGTATGAATGTGAACGATGTGTATTGATCAGTAATCCCTCGTAACCCTATTCTTGCGACGGATATAGGTTAGGGGTGTTACAAAATGACACTTTTCCCAGTTGTGTACGAGGTTTGTTTCTTTGCATCACCTTAGTACCTTGGCTAGATTGGCTAGACAATCATCATATGTATCTATGAATACTTAAAAATCATTCATAAATACTTCCAAGTATTTCTCAACCATATCAGTAAAAATAGACATCATACATCTTTGAAATGAAGTAGGTGCATTACATAAACCAAATGGCATGGGTCTAAATGCAAATGTACCATACAGGCAGGTGAATGTTGTCTTGTGTTAATCTTTCAGTGCTACTATAATCTGATTATACCCCAAGTATCCATCAAGAAAACTGTAATAGTCTCGCCTCGCAAGTCTATCCAGTATCTGGTCCAAAAACAGCAAAGGAAAGTGATCTTTCCTAGTTCCTTTATTGAGCTTCCGGTAATCGATGTAAATTATCCATCCCGTAACTTTTCTAGTCAGTATCAAGTCGTTATTCTCGTTCAAATTATAGAAATACCTCTAAGTTATGCTCAGCGTATGATTTTGTTTTCTCGAATGCAAGTTAAGTACTTAACTATATGTATATATATGTTATGGTGATAGTTATGTTGTTGGTGTCTTGATAGGTTGCTTGGGTTATATGCCTAATGTACTAATGGTTAAGAAAATACCATACTATGTGATGTGTTTGGTTGGTCCTTGGATATGAGATGATGGATGATATGTTTAGGTCATGCCTTGGAGTTGTTTTCTTATGCTTGATATTTTAAACATGAGATTGTTTGAATGGTTATATTAGATTTGAGTAGGTGATAATGAATGTGTCATTAAAGATTTAATGAATTGGTATATGTGTACTCTTTTAGTTATTCCTAAAATAGTTAAACTTTTTATGGTGCCTTGAAGGCATATTGGTATGCTTAAATTTGGTCGTTTGGCTAGGTTTGAATTATTGCTTGAGGTGTCAATGGCATATTGGTTAGGCACTTAGGCTGATTGTTTTAAATGTTGTTTTTGACATGAATTTGTTGTTTTTGAATTGGTTGAAGCATGGTATGTTTAGTTTCTTGTGACACAAATAAAGTAGGGTTTTTAAGCTTGCATTGATAGGTATTTCTAGGTACACACGTCTTGAGACACGGCTTAGCACATGGTCATTTTTCATACATTGGCATATGGCACGGCCATGTTATTTGTAAGTTTTTCGGCAATTTTGGTGCACACGACCACAGTCCGGATGACCTATCTCACATAGGCTTATCTCTTGCACACAATTAGGGGACACGATCGTGTGATCCCTATTTTAGTTTTTCCCAAATTTTTGTTTAAGTTCCAAATTGATCCCTATTTGTTACTGAATTGATTTTAAGTTTCCGTAAGCTCAATATGAATCCAAAAACAATTGAAACACATGTTAATTTGATTTTTTATGAATTGTATGATAATTAATTGAGATTTTGAGTTATAATTTGTATGTAAAAGGTTTGTAATTTTTTGTAACATTCTATTACTCGGGCTCGACGATCGAACCAAGTAAAAGATGTTACATTTATAAGCATTTTAAGGGAGTGAAAGTTCCCATGTCCTAATCTAGTATGCCACATATCGAGAGACTCAACATTATAAGCAAAAGTAGAAGCATTAGACATAGTCTCGATAACAAACAACCCTCCAGTCAGGTAACCTTTTTCCCAGATAGTTTCCATTACGGGAAAGTACAAGTCTGTCAGATTCAGAGACTAGTTTAATGCCCACCTTGTTCAGAAGTCCACCACTAATCAAGTTTAAACGTATAGCAAGAACATACAAAACATTATTTAAAGCTAGTATTTTTTTCCAGAAGTAAGCTTAAGTAAAAAAATTTCCTTTACCGAATACTTCTGAATTGCTCGAATTACCCATGTAGACTTGTTCACCTTCGGCTACATTCTCAAATTCAATAAATGTAACACTCTTCACCCGTATCCAACGTCGGGATAGGGTTCGAGGCGTTACCGGTAATTCACCTTTACAAACTTACACAATCGGGTTACTGAATTTCGCTCGTAATTTAAAACTTTTCAAACGTGTGCACTTTGTCTCTTATACAGACCTCCAAGCCTAAAAATACTCCTAGGGGTAGTATGGAACAAAACTGAAATTGTCCGATTGACTTGGGGCACCTTAGGAAATTTTCCTTTAGTTGAAGTGTAACATGCCCGTGGGGTATAGAACACGCCCGTGTCCTTTTTCCAATATGCAACACGGCCAAGGCATACGCCCGTGGGCTTAGCCCGTGTGCTACACTGATTTCAACCTCACCATTCTGTTAAATAAACACGGCCAAGGCACACGCCCATGTGCTTAGCCCGTGCTCTATGCTGACTTAAAATTTCAGGTGCAGGGGACACATAGTCATAGCACACACCCATGGGAGTAGCCCGTGTGTCAACACGGCCTAGACACACCCCCGTGTGTCTACCCATGTGGACCTTGTTAGGCTATTTTCCAAGCCTTAAGTCACCCTCTACTAGCCAATTTCACTTATAGATTACTATAGTGCATATTTGGGCCAAATTATCCATTTGTAAGTATGAAACTTTGATTAACTTCATTGCATGTGAACCTCATGTCATTGGTTTCATACATGCTAAGTTAATTCTTATCTTGCATTTAATAATTTATATGATTTATATGTCTGCTTGACATATTAAAATTGGGTCGTTATTATAACTCATTGCCAATTATAACTATGTCATCATATATGAATATAAACATGCATAGATTTGTAGGACATAACCTACTTCAAAATGAGCCAATTCTCATGGCCATATACAAAAAGGATAAACATAATTTTACATGCCTTCATTAGGCAAATCAAATAACATATATATAACAAAATACTCAAAAATCCTATACATGCCATTGGACAAAATAGAAATGTCTTTATACCAAAGCTTGTCTAGTTGATAGTGTGTTGACTCTCCAATTGTCTTCCAATCCTTATGAGTCCTCGAGCTTTGAAAAGCAAGGAAAAGAGAGGGGTAAGCATTTACATGCTTAGTAAGTTCGTATAATTGGAAAGTAAACTTACCGATTGTTTAGCATACATCCATAATAGATAATGAAACCAATGAACATGAAAATGGTTTCCCTATCACATGCACTCAATCAATGACTTAGTCACATAACAAATACCATAAACATTTTTATCTTAGATGAACTCAATACATATTCCTTGTGATAGTCTCGTTGAGTTTCTAGGAAATCTCGATGGATTATCCATTTACCATCAATTTGTACGAATGATCATTTCAGTATGCACTCCCGTGAACCTCACATCTTACGGCGGGATTACCAGTTCATGCTAAATTCCCCGTAATATAAACTCATAAGGTGATGTCGAGATTACCAGTCCAGGCTAAATCCCTTACGCGACAAACACCCTTAATGAGCTCAGATCTGAATTACCAGTCCAGGCTAAATTTAGACCCTAATCGGATTACCCGTCTGGGCTAAATCCACAATGCACACATATTCTTTGGGAGGCACGATCACTCAAGGAACACCAGTCCAGGTTAGATCCCTTTTATACTTGAGATCTTCGGATTACCAGTCCAGGCTAAATCCTTTTCTACAACACCTGCAGGATCTCAAGTCTCATGTAAATCATGGTTTATCCATCGAATTCCCTTTTCAACCTCAACCGAGACATTATCCAGCAATGCAATTATCATGCATTCAAAAAACATACAATTATGCATGTTATAGGTTTACTTCGAGTTATCCGAACTTACCTGGTATTCGTTTCGGAGCTGTGTTTCGGTTATTCCGAAACCTTGCGTTTACCTTGATCGACCTCCGAAATTTGTTCCTCGGGGTCTATAACAACAAAATTATATCGTTAATTCAGTACATTACACTTTTCAAGTTTAATTTCTACCCCCGGTCCAAATGATCGTTTTGCCCCTAACCTTTGACATTTTTTTACGATATAGTCCTTAAGCTCGTATAATGAAACACACAGAATTTCTATCTTACCCAAGCCTATCTAAACACTTTTCCCTCACATGGCAGCACACATTTTTCGTTATTTTCACATTTCTACCACACATTTAACAACTTTTGCAAAAAAGTCCCTTTAGGGGTTTTTTATGAAAATCACCTAAGAAAAGATGTTTAACACACCTTCAACTTTCATACCCCTCCATTATCCACCAAAATACAAGCAACTCATGCATGGGTAAATTTTTAAACATGAACCCTAGCATGAAATGTGGGTAGAAATGGAAAGATCAAGCTAATGGGATTTCAAAAATACAAAGAACATTAAAAATGGGGCTTGGGAGCACTAACTATTGAGCTTGGAAAGCTTGAAAACCCTAGCTATGGAGACATGGGAATTTTGGCTGGACAAGTAGAAGAATGGTTGATTTTTGCCCTCTTTTTCCCATTTTATTTCATTAAAAAGCCAAATGACCAAAATGCCCTTAAGTCCTTTCTTTAAGATTTCATCCATGCAAGCCTATTTTTGTCCAAAAACTTAAAAATTGGGCAAATTGCTCTTTAAGACCTTCTAATTTATAATCTAAAGCAATTTCATACAAATTGCTTCTAGAATCCAAGTGTTGCAATTTATTCAGTTTAGTCCCTAATTTCCAATTGGACACCTTACTCAAGGAATTTCTTCATGAAACTTTAACACATGCATAATCTCATATTCTAGGTCTTAAAATAATCATAAAATAAATATTTTGATGTCGGATTTGTGGTCTCAAAACTACTATTTTAACTAGGCCCTATTTCGGGATGTTACAATAAACATCACTCTTTTGGTGCAAGAATATTTAGAAGCACCTATGCCTACTATCCATTCAATGTCATTTTCGACCAGGTTGATCTCGACGACCACAGCGGTGATCACCTTGCCTAGATCTTGAATTAAGTTCACTAGCGGTTTGTGTCTGGATAGACCAAGGGTGTATTTGTTAACAGTGAGAGACATTGTTTCTACAATAGTAAGAATCGTTTCTAAATTGTTGAAAATTTACTACTCAAAATAAAGACATTAGCATTAACAAGTAAAAATAATAAAGGAAAATAAATAAATATTGTGCCGTGGAGAACCACTGCCATGGAAGCAATTTCACCCTGATCGGTGTAATTGAAAATGGATGTAACACCCCTTACTCGTATCCGACACCGAAACAGGGTCCGAGGTATTACCGGGCTCAAACATAAACATTCATAAAAAATCAGGCCATAAAATTTTTGCCCAAGTTAAAACCATTCTTATACAAGCATATTTCCCCTTATAAGGGCCCACGAGGCCCAAAACATACATTAAGTGTGGTTCGGGACTAAACCGAGAACTTTCGAAACTTTTGCGACACTTAGAAAATTTTCTTGTTTTGGAGGGTCACACGCCCGTATGGGTAGGTCGTGTGATCGCACACGCCCGTGTGGCTTGAGACACGCCTTTGTCCTCAGCCCGTGTAACTCTCTGTTTATGACGCCATCAACACAATTAGGGTCACACGGCCAAGTTACATGCCCGTGTGCTTAGGCTGTGTGGTGAATTAAATTCCAAAACTCAGGTGCAGACTTCACACGGCCTGGGCAACGCCAATGTCCTGAGGTCGTGTCCTTCAAACGGTTAAGACACATGGCCGTGTCTCTGCCCATGTGTTTACTACAGGACATTCTGTTTTACCTAATTAAGGTGCAGGGGACAAGAGGCCGGATCATACGCCTATGGGGCAGATCGTGTGTCACACACGGTTTAGACACATGCCCGTGTGCCTACCCATGTGGACAACTTTGAGGCTATTTACCCGAGCCTTTTGTCACCCTTAATAACACATGCACACTTAAACATCTCAATAACATCCTACATGGACTAAATGAGCACTTGCATGTTCATAAACATGGCTCATGCATATTAACTCCTTATCAATTTATGTTAGCTTAGGACTTCATATTTTATTTAGACCAAGCTTACCAAATCACATGTAATATGTAACATTAATTTACTTCCATTTTATACATTCATGCCTTAGTTGTTATTATGTCATTTACTCACAATTCCATCATCAAACATCCATGATCATATTCACAATTCATCCATGCCAAATACATTTAACCACATCATGAGTGATCATAACACATGCATGCATATATGAATAGGATTACATCTCCACAATTAATATGGGTCATATCTCATGGCCATATACAAAATGAATCATCAAATCATTATAAGCCAACACATTTGGCTAAACCAATATGACATACAACAAAAAGACCACGTCCCTATACATGCCATACTCAAAATATTTGAATTCACTATACCCAAAATATTAGTTTGATAGTGTGAATCGAGTTCTAACATCCTTCAATCCCCATGCTAGCTTGGCCATACTATAAGAAAATGGAAAAGAGAGGGAAGTAAGCATGAAGCTTAGTAAGTTCACATACAAATAGATAGCATCATAAGCACAAATATTATACAATTAACATAACATAATTTACATATATGTCATCATAGTTACATAAGCATAACTTACTCATTCTCAATCATAACGAAATTTCTTCACATACCAAGCTCATTCATATGAGTTTTTTGTACATACCTGTACAAACTTGCAACACATTCTCATATTTCCTCATCATTGACTTGTTGCATATCTCAGTGATTTACCCATTAAACACTTGGATTACTATTGGATACACAAAAAATTTGCACATAAGTACCACATACGTAGCCAATGCTACCTCATATCTCATATCACATATTGCTCGCTCTCGAGCTAATCACGGGCCTGCTCACACAAGCTGACAGTCAAGACGTAACTACCTGAGCTGCTCAAACAAATTGACAGGTACTCGCAACACATGCCGGGCTACCCAGCCATCGGTAGGACGTACATGACTAGCACCCTGATTCACATAGTCACATATACACATAATCTCATGAACTCATAATCACATAGTTCTTAGCGACATGTCACTCGAATCCTAATCTATTGCTAAGGTTCAAACGGGATATTCTCGATGTCACATATTCTTCGAACTCGTTCACAATGTCATGCTCATAGACTATAACGTTGTTCATACACTCATCATAACAATTAAACATAGAGACTCATACATTAGTAAAACATTAAAACATGATTTGACATTGCATTATTTACACATTAACTTACCTCGGTACCAAAATATGGCTAATTATTCGATTTAGTATACAACCTTGTTCTTTCCTCGGTTTAGGTCCAGACTCCATTTTTCTTGATCTATAATAGAAAATTTCACTTATTTAATTATCATATTGTTCAAAATAGTCAATGAATCATACTTTGGAAAAATTATAATTTTGCCCCTAAATTTTTACATATTTAGAAATTAGTCCCTAGGTTCGTAAAATGAAATGTACTCATTTCCTTTGTTACCCAAGTCTAGCCGAACTTATAACATGCTCATAACTGCCCACATTTCTCATCAAATCATACATTTCACTACTCTTTTATAAACTTTACAAATAAGTCCTTTTTAGATGTTTTCATGAAAAACCACTTAGTAAAAGATGTTTATCAAAAATCAAAATTTAATATTCCTCCGTTAAACATCAAAATATATGCATGTCATACATGGGTCAATTTTTAAACATGAGCCTTAACTCAAAATAAGGCTAGAAATAGGTAGATCATGCTTTAAAGATCTCAAAAACATAACGAACATTAAAAACGAGGCTAGGGTATACTTACAATCGAGCTTGAAAGTTGAAGAAAAACCCTAGCTATGGCTCCTCTAATTTTCAGCACCACACTTGAAGAAGATGAGCAAATTTTGCTTCATTTTTCCCTTTTTATTCTTTTATTAACCAAATGACCAAAATGCCCTTTAATGCCATTCTTTCAAATTTTCCTAACTATGTCCATTTTTGTCCATAAAAATAGAAATTGGGAAAATTGCTATTTAAGGACCTCTAATTGATAATCCATGGAAATTTCATGTTTAAAGCTTCTAAAACTCAAATTTTGCAACTTTTGCAATTTAGTCCTAAAAGTTAATTTGGACACTTATTCACAAATTTTCTTCATGAAATTTTCACAAAAGCATGCAATAATATCATAGACCTCATAATAATCATAAAATAATTATTTGTACTTCGGATTTGTCGTCTCGAAACCACTATTCTGGCTTGGCCCTAATTTAGGATGTTACAACTCTCCCCCCTCAGAGATTTTCGTCCCCGAAAACCTTACTGGTGGAAAGGTTTGGGTATTGATTTCTCATGTTTTCCTCGGTCTCCCATGTAGCCTCTCCAACCCCATGTATTTGCCATAATACTTTCACAAGGGCAATACTTTTATTTCTCAATTGTTTGACTTTCCGAGCCAAAATCTTAACTGGCTCTTAGCCATAAGTCATATCCGATCGAATCTCAACCTTTGTCGATGAAATCACATGCGTAGGATCAGATCGGTATCAATGCAACATAGATACATGGAACACATCATGAATTCCTTCCAATTCAGACGGCAAAGCCAACCGATAAGTTACCAGCCCTATCTTTTCAGTAATCTCATACGGTCCAATAAAGCGTGGATTTAATTTTCCTTTCCGTCCAAACCTCAAAACTTTCTTCCACGGAGATACTTTCAGGAGTACCTTATCACCGACTTGAAACTCAATCTCTTTTCGTTTCAAGTCTGCATAGGATTTCTATCTATCCGAAGTAGCTTTCAAACAATCACGAATTACCTTCACTTTTTCTTTGGTTTCTCTGACTAAATCAACTCTGAATCTGATTCTCTCTAAGTTCGGTCCAATACAAGGGTGTTCAAAACTTACGCCCATACAATGCCTCATAAGGCACCATTTTTAAACTCAACTAAAAACTATTGTTGTAGGCAAATTCCACCAACGGTAAATACTTTTCCCAACTACGTTGGAACTTAAGAACACAACACCGTAACATATCTTCAAGAATTTGAATTACCCTTTCGGATTGACTGTCAGTTTGCAGATGGAAAGTGATACTAAAATTCAATTTCATACCTAACGCTTCTTGTAACTTTTTCCAAAACTGCGAAGTGAACCTCGGGTCCCTATCTGATATAATCGACAAAGGCACTCCATGTAATCTCACAATTTCAGAAATATACAATTTGACTAACTTAACAAGTGAATAGTCGGTACATACAGGTATAAAATGAGCCAACTATGTTAATCGATCTAAAACAACCCATACAACATCATTCTTTCTCGGTGTCAAAGGTAGACCCGTCACAAAGTCCATAGTAATACGGTTCCATTTCCACTCGGGAACCATTACAGGCTGAATTAAACCTGAAGGTACCTGGTGTTCGGCTTTCACTTGTTGAAAAACCAAACATTTAGAAAAAAAACTCTGAAATGTCTCTTTTCATTCCCGACCACCAATACATTTTCTTCAAGTCATTATACATCTTCGTACTACCTGGAAGAACAGATAAACTACTACTATGTGCCTTACACAAAATCTTCTGAATCAATTCGGTATCTTTAGGAACACAGATCCTATCTCTGAACATTAAACACCCATCCGAACTAATCCAAAAATTCGATTCCATACTCGATTCACATTGGACTCTTTTGGCTTGCAAATCACCGTCACTTTTCTAAGCTTCATAAATCTCTTGGAGAAACATCGGTCTAGTTCTTAACTTAGCTAGAATGGAACCATCATCTGATAAGGCCAATTGAGTGTTCATAGCCCTCAAAGCGAATAATGACTTCCTACTCAAAGCATCAACGACCACGTTCGCCTTTCCTTGGCGGTAGTCAATCACTAACTCGTAATCTTTTAACAACTCTAACCATCTCCTTTACCATAGGTTCAAATCTTTTTAAGTCATCAAGTACTTTAGACTTTTATGGTCAATATACATACAACATTTCTCACCATACAAATGATGTCTCCAAATCTTCAACGCAACACAATGACACCCAATTCCAAATCGTGTGTCAGATAATTCCTCTCATGCGGTTTCAGCTGCCTCGAGGCATAAGCTATTACCCCACCTTCTTACCTAAGTACAAACCCTAATCCATTCAAGGATACATCACTATAAACCACAAATTCTTTTCCCGGTTCAGGTTGTACTAAAACTGGAGCCTCAGTCAACAATACCTTTAGTTTCTCAAAACTCTGTTGGTATTTTTTTGTCCATTCGAACTTGACATCTTTCTGTAACAACCTCTTAATCGGAGTAGTAATCATGGAAAATCCTTTAACAAATCGTCTATAATAGCCGGCTAAGCCTAGAAAGCTTCTAACCTCTGACACATTCCTCGACGGTTTCCATTCAACAATAGTCAAAATCTTACTCAGGTCAACTCTAATACCATCACTTGAAACAATGTGCCCCAAAAATTTGACTTCTCGAAGCCAAAATTTGTTTTTACTAAACTTAGCATACAACTGCTTGTCTCTAAAAGTTTGCAAAACCATTCTCAAGTGCTTGGCATGCTCAGTCTCATCACGAGAATAAATCAATATATCATCAATAAAAGCAACAACAAATTTATCCAAGTACGGTCTGAAAATTTGGCTCATTAAATCCATAAATACAGTGGGAACATTCGTTAAACCAAATGGCATAACCAAATATTCATAGTGACCATACCTCGTCCGAAAAGTAATTTTTGTCACATCCGAGTCTTTAACTCTCAACTGGTAGTAACCGGACCTCAAGTCAATCTTGGAAAATACTATGGCTCCCTTCAATTAGTCGAACAAGTCATCGATTCTTGGCAAGGGATACTTGTTCTTTATGGTTACCTTATTGAGCTACCGGTAGTCTATACACTGTAACACCCTAAACTCGGCCTAGAAGTTTAAACCGAATCCTGGATGTCACATTGACCGCTGGAGTGATCGTAGGTATTTTTTTTTTACAATGCAAGTTGTCACGTCGAATCGAAACATTTAATCATTTAAAATCCAGACAGTAAAATTTCAATAAAGCTTAATATGTATATAATCGAAATAAAAACGAATAAAACTTAAAATGTGTAACACCCCCTACCCATATCCGTCACAAAAATAAGGTATGAGGCATTACCAGAGTTTACAGAACCATTTTTCATTAAACCGAGTCATTTTACTATTCATATTTCGAACGTATTTATAATGTCTCTCTATTGGGCCCAATTCTCATTAAATTTCTTATATATAGACAATTTCACATTATGTAATTATATAACATATATCAACCATATCTCTGTATTTTAAATACATTTTCATAATAACTCATCTTGATTTTTTATTATTTTATATTTGAACTTTACTCATCAAAGTATTTGAAATATTATCTTTATGCAAACAGTACACATGAGGTACAGAATTCCATAATTATGAATGAACATATTTATCAAACATATTCCATATTCATATATCATAGTCTCATGTCTCCATATATCAATAACCATCATTTTCATGAATTTCAAGTTCAATTTCATAATTATCTGTCTCGTGTTCATATTATTCCATGACAGAACTTTATTCATTAAATCATTTGAGATACCAATTCATAAAGACAGTACACTCAAGATGTACAAATATATAATCACAAATGAATTCATTCATTATCCAAGTTCTATACTCATGTCTCGTCAACTCGTACTTCCTTATATCACATAGTTCCATGTAACACTTACCAAACTTTTTCATATTAGTGAATGTCTTATGGAATTCAGTACTTTGTTTCCTCGATGCCATAGTCCAACTATGGTCTTACACATCTTCACATAATGATGTCATAGCCCAGCTATGGTCTTACACATAATTACATATCACAAACCGATGCCATATCCCAGCTATGGTCTTACATAGAATCACATAATCACATACCGATGCCATAGCCTAGCTATGGTCTTACACAAAAGCACATAATCACATCACACTGATGCTATAGCCCAGCTATGGTCTTATACAGAAATCACATATCACATGTTGCCATGGTCCAACCAAGGTCTTTTCCATCAATTCATCTTAGCCACTGAACGAAAGTACTCAACCCTGTGTTCTACTCAATTTGAACATTTAATTTAATTTTCATACTTTTACAATATTTACAATTTATTAACAAACATATGAAATAAAACATTGTATCATTTCTAATTCAATGTTTATCAATTATAATCGGGCATGTGATCAATTTATACACAAGTCATTCATATACTTTTCTCCTCCTCCTCTCCATTCCACATCCTTAATATATATATCACGCTTATAAGTAACATTATCTATAATTTCACTATTTTCTTATATGTATATTCAAAGTTGTCCATCCGTGTCATAGTCACTAAATTATTTTTATCTTGAGCTACAGAACTCCAAATTAAGATCCTCTTGATGTTTTTGAAACTAGATTCATATATCATTCTACCATAAAAATTTCCAAAATTTATAGTTTAGCTAATTAGTATAGTAACATCTTCAAATTTATCCCTATTCTGCTGTTTGATAGCTTTGACCTTTGCTTATTAAAAATTAATTATCTCTTAACACAGAATTTTGATGATATTTGTGTTCTCTTCTCTTGAAAATAGACTCATTAAGGATTTAAAAATATAAATTTAACCCCCTAATTATTTTTCTCCAATTTTTGATGATTTTCCAAATTCAAAACAGGGGAATCCGAAATCATTCTGACCTTGTCTCACAAAATTTATTATATCTCATGATTTACAATTCCATTACTTACACCGTTTCTTCTATGAAAAACGAGACTCAATAAGCTTTAATTCTATATTTTATTCATCCTCTAATTTGATTCGCATAATTTTTGGTGATTTTTCAAATTTAGATGACTGCTACTGTCCAAAACTATTTTAGTGCAAAATGTTGATTACCATTTTTCCCCTAAACTTTTAATACATGACAATTTCGTCCCTAGGCTCGGAAAATGAAATTCTTGCAATTTAATCCTTATTCCAAGCCTAATTATTCTCATGCATACCAATCATAGCCCATGAATTCCATGAAATTTCAAATTTTACCATAGATACAACACTTTTCAATTTAACACCTAAAACATGTTTTCATCCAAAATTCTTTAATAAAACACCTTTAAACATCGATTAGCATCTCAATTTCATCATCAAATAACAAAAATCATAAACTTCCAAAATTTTCAACAAAATAAAAAAATAATAGAATACTAAGTTGGACCTAATTGTAAAAGTGAAAAAAATATAAAAATTTCAAGGAAAAATCAAGAATTAAACTTACTTGAAGCTAAAATATGAAAGATCAACTCAAAACCCTCTTCCATGGCTGTTTTTTGAAAGAAAGCTGAAGAAGAAATGGCCTAGAAATCCTTAAAATCAACTTTGGCCATGTAATTTTTGTTAAAATTCCAATTTTGTCCTTTTTCATATAAAAATCTTTGATTTTTTTCATGCTATGTCGCCTCAGCCATTTTAAAATGGTCCATTTTCCCTTTTAGTCCTTCCTTATTTAATGGTTAAGCTATTTAATCACTTTAGCAAGTTTTGCACCTTTTTAATTTAGTCTTTTTTATCTAATTGACTACCAAAACGTTAAAATTTTTTGACGAAATTTTAATACTACCTTATTGACACTCCGTAAATATTCATAAAAATATTTATAGCTTGGTTTAGAACACTGAGATCTCAATATCTCTTTTTCTCAATTTCTTAACCAAATAAATCGTTATAAAACACAGTTTACTATTTCAAAAATCTTTTAAAAGCTACATTTGGCTCGTAAATATTGAATAATATAATTTACGAGTTCATTTGCCGAATTTGGTGGTCTCGAACCACTATTTCCTACATCGCTGAAATTTGGGCTATTACAATACACAGTCTCATTGAACCATCCTTCTTCTTCACAAATAGCACCGGTGCACCCCATGGAGAATAACTAGGTCTCGCAAAACCTTTATCCGTTAATTCTTGCAACCGAACTTTCAACTCCTTTAACTTCGTCGGAGCCATCTTATACAGAGAAATCGAAATATGTGCAGTACCAGGAATTAACTCAATACCAAACTCAACTTCCCTAATTGGAGGCAATCTGGGCAACTCTTCTGGAAACACATCTGGATACTCACAAACTACCGACACTGACTCAATTTTCAATTCAGACTCTTTTGTATTCAACACAAAGGAAGGATAAGCTTCACAACCCTTTCTCATACATTTTTGAGCAGTCATAGAAGTAATCACTATAGACAAGCTATCCGATTCATCTGATTCAACCCGAAGAATATCCCTATTTTCACATTTTAGTTCAATAAATTTTCTTCCACAATTTACTATCACATCATGAGCAGTTATCCAATCCATACCAAGTATTATATCAAATTCATCAAACGGAAAAAAACATAAGATTAGCCAGAAAACAATGACCACTAATCAGTTAAAAGACAATTCTTACATACTTTGTCAACTAACACATACTTGCCTAGAGGATTTGACACTTTTATAAAAAAAATTGCATACTCAACAGGCATATTAATGCTAGACACCAATTTCACAATGAATGGGTAGATCTCAGATCAATCAAAGCAACAACAGAAGTATCATAAAGACAGAAAGTACTCGTAATCACGTTAGGAGATAAAGCCTCTTCGCGAGTGTGAATGGCATAAGTCCTCGCAGGTGCTTTACGCTCAGTCCTCATAGCCAAATCTCTAGGTGAACTCTTGCTACTCGTTCCATTTCCCGAATTTCTTTGTTGCCTACCTCTAGAAGCTATATTACCAGATCTTGCACTCTGAAATTTCTCTTTCTCAACCATCTCAGGACAATCCTTGACAAATTGATCATGTAATTCGTACTTAAAACATGCTCGATTATTCATCCAGCACTCACCGGGGTGACATCTGCCACAATGTTGACACTCGAATCTATTAGGTCGAGCATTACCCACACTCACTATCGAAGTAGTCTGAGCCTTATGACCTGAATACTATTTCTTATGGTTTCTATTCGAAAACCCAACTAAAGCACTTGATCGAGTATTAAACTCTCTTGGTTTCTTAGATGAGGACTGAAATGACTTACCCATTTGTCTCTTCTTCAAATCTCAAGACTCTAACTCAACTTTCCTTTTCTCTTTAGCCAATTTCTTAGCCTTACAAGCTCTCTCTATGAGCACAACAAATTCTTTCAGTTCAAGGACACCCACTGTAACAACCCTAAACCATATCCGTCCCCAGAATGGGGTTACGAGGCATTATCGAAAAAGATACAACTTTTATACATTCACATAATCACTAAGATCATATTCGAAGGCATACATTTGTAACTTCAGTTTAACAATTCTTGAATCATGACTTATAAGCTTTTAACATAAACTGCATTAACATATCTTCCAAAGAAATCAATATTAGTTCTATTACTATAGCTTTATGTGCATAGTACATAAAAACATGAACCATTTTGCATGCCTAATATCTAAGTCATTATATTAAATTATTAAGCCAAAAGACAAGTTAAATCTTTACAAAAACATAACCAAACACACCCAATTCATACGACCATAAAATAAATTACGTACTCATTCTTTTATAATATACTTAATCATTAATACACAAAGCACAAAACAATTTTATTAAATTCACATATAACCATTTTGTTATTTTATAGCATGAATTACTATTCATATGGTCAATTTCCAATGCAATAGCCGAATATTAAAACATGCTAAATACATATGCTTTATTCAATGTCTACTTTCATTTTACTCTATTACTTTACACATATGTAACATTTCATATAACCAAACCAATATGTCAATCATAATTTGCATTTCACATCAAACACATCACAAATATGCATATATACATATAACATAGCACACACTTGTCTAATGCTATAAAGTATAAAAGCCGAATCTAAACATGTTAATATCACCTTTATTGCAATGTATCAAAGGTCATACATAAGACCAATTCATTGAATACAAATTCGTTTATGCACATATATATTGATAGATAGCCAAAAATTTATATTCAATTCATAATGTACCATTTATTCAACTTAAATACTTGCATTTCCAACCTAAATGACCATTCCGTAATCAATAACTCATTTTGCATTCTACCTACTCAATTAACCACTTATCTATGACAAATCAATAAACAATTTCCACATTTCACATAATAATCCATTTTCAATCTCAATTGCCGAATACATCCATCCATGATATCAAGCATATCTCACGCATATCATATATCATTAAAATACACATTACCTTTGAACATGATCAAGCCACAACCATTCATTAAGCATATTACTCAACCATATATCCAACCATAAGTTCACCTATATGCCATAACCGAATATACTTTAATACCAAATCACATAATAACACCTTAACAAAGCATATCAACAAAGTTCACATATATTTATCTATGCATAAACCATAGCTAAATCACCAAAACCACAACCAAACATAACCATAAATTGATCAAACCTTGAAGCCGAACTTAACAAAATAAACAAGCCATTTTCGCATGGCTCATATATATATACACATACCAAAATCAACATATCCGAATATAATCTAGCTTATACATGCCATAGGTTCGAAATTCAACTTATAAAAATACCGAAAGCAATTGATAGTGTGTTAGACTTTGCTGACGATCCCCGAGCTCGTAACTAGTCTCCAAAATCTATAAAATAGATACAAACATACACACACAGTAAGCTATCATAGCTTAGTAAATCATAAGCAAATAAATTACTAAATTATACATGTCTTATACATAATTTTTCATTTCATTAAAATATCATTTGCATTTAATTATCACATAATCGAATGCACAATTAACCTTTAGTATAAAAATGTATTTCACACTTTTACTATTTCATACATATATCCTGAGGCCGAAACAACCTATACTCAATCAAATATACATAATCAAGAATGTATCTCATGAATCATCTCATGTATATTTATAATTTGTAGTCATAAGGCCGAATATAACCATTCATATATGTTTGAACATAAATCACAAATATGATATCACTTATACATAACATTTGGCCAAATATACTTTTGATATGCACATGTATTTTCATTTGCATCATATATAATTTGTATCACATATCAAATAGTGAACTTACCTTTTTTTCAAACAGGCAATTTAGCTACACATATCTGATCACTTTAGCTCGATTACAAATTCGATCATAACTTATCATTGCCCGTTGAACCATTCGGAATTGAATAGGATACTTAGATAATCACACATATCGTACAATGCCAACGTTCAAGACGTGGTCTTACATGTAATCACATATCGATGCCATTGTCTCAGACAGGGTCTTACACGAATCAAATACGATGTCGATATCCCAGACATGGTCTTACACGTAATCACATATCGATGCCACTATCTCATACGTGGTCTTAAAGGTAATCACATATTGATGCCACTATCCCAGACAGGGTCTTACAGATAATTACATATCGATGCCAACGTCCTAGACGTGGTCTTACTCGTAATCACATATCGATGCCACTGTCCCAAACAGGGTCTTACACGTAATCACATATTGATGCCACCATCCCAGACTTGGTCTTACACGTAATCAAATATCGATGCCACTGTCCCAGACTGGGTCTTACATGTAATCACATATCGAAAATCCTATGTCATGATATATGTATCCTAGCTATTCCTAAGGTTCGTACGGGGCTTTCAGATGTCGTATCTCGGTCGAATCGAGTTCGTAAACATAGCTCCCAAGCATATACACATTCGGCTACCACATATATACTTTCACATAATTCATTTTAGCATATATAACTCGTATTTATTTAAAATTTACATCATCTATTTGCTTATAAACTTACCTCGGACAATGATAATTGGAACGAGACGATTATTCAACAACTTTGGTTTTCCCCCGATCCAAATCCGATTTCTTTAGTTCTTGATCTAAAAATATTAAATTAAACTCATTCAAACATAATTCGATTCAATTTAGTCCAAAAACACATAAATGGGCAAACTACCATTTTTCCCCTAACATTTTACACTTTTTACAATTTAGTCCAAATTGCACAAAACACAAAACATGCAAAAGTTGCACACACCATGCTTAGGCCGAATGTTACCCATGCTCATACAAGTCCATATATTTCATTTATTTCACATTTTAGTCCCTCAATTTATTATTTTTTCAATTTAGCCCTAATTACTCAAATTCATCAAAAATTCCAATACAAAATATATTAATCCAAAACATATCTTTCATAATTCATCATGTAACATCACAAAACTCAATTATTCATCAATGGCATAACTCAAAATATTCATCAAAAGAAAAAATTAAAGCATGGGCTTTGTACATTACACTGCAACGATATCAAAAACGTAAAAATTATCAAAAATCGAGCTAGTTTCATACCTTAATCAAGCTAGACTTTGGCCGAAGCATTAAAAGCTTTATTTCTTTTCTTTCTTTGATGTTTCGGTCATGGGAAGAAAGATGAACAAAATGGCTTTTAAACTTTATGTTTTATTTAATACATATTATTACATATTTTTCTAATTTAACCTTTGATATTTAATAACTAAAACTTATACATTAAGGCCACAACCGTCCATCACTAATTCATATGCTAATATTGCAACTTAAATACCTCATGCAATAAAGACAACAACAATTCGACCCCTACAAATTAAACCATAAATTTTCCATTTTACGCGATTAAGCCCTTTTATTAAATCAGCACTCAAACGACAAAATTAAAACACAAAAATTTTACGGATATAAATTCACACATAATAAACACAGAAAATAATTTTTTAAAAATTTTCTGGCTCAGATTCATGGTCCCAAAATCACCTTTTCGAATAAGGTCTAAATCAGGCTGTTACACCCACCAATAATCGGATGTCTTTGTTTAAGCCATCTTCAAATCTTTTACACATAATGGCCTCAGTCGATACACATTCTCGAGCATATTTGCTCAGTCTCACAAACTCACCCTCATATTCTATTACCGTCATTCGACCCTATTTTAACTCGAGGAATTCCTTTCTTTTTTGATCAATAAATCTTTGGCTAATGTACTTCTTACGAAATTCTTCTTGGAAAAATTCCCAATTAATTCTCTCCCTTGGTACCACCGACACAAGGGTGTTCCACCACTGATAAGCAGAGTCTCTCAGGTGGGACACAACACACTTCATGCATTCTTCAAGTGTGCATGATAACTAATCAAATACTCTAATGGTATTCTCGGGCCAAAACTCTGCCCTTTCAGGGTCATCATCTATACTAGCTTGGAACTCTTTGACCCCTTGCTTTCGAATTTTATCCACTGGAGGTCTATTCAATCTCATAAAATCCATACCTTGGGGTGCTATAGGAACAAGTTGAGGAATAGGTAGGGGTGGAGGAGGTTGAACGTTCGGGGTCGTTCAAACGAACTCCGTATACCAGGCATTCATCATATGGAGGAAGGCTTCCCTAGCCTCTTCTCCTCCCCCCTGACTCACGGTCATGGGTCTACTCTCAACTAGCGCTGCGCCTTGAGCGAAAGCTGGTGTATTACTTTCTACATCATCAGCATCAGCTCGATTGGGATCCATTACTATATGAAAACATAATTTAAAAAGGTCAGGAGTTGTCACACTATCATAATTCATTTATGGCATGTATAGCTAGACTCGTACACATGCTACGTTAGTCTGATAATCGACTAAACAGTAGCTCTAATACCATTAAATGTAACACCCCTTACCCATATCCGACACCGGAATAGGGTCTCAGGCGTTACTGAACTCAAACATAAACATTCATACAAAACTAGGCCATAAATTTTTTGCCCAAGTTAAAACCATTCTTACACAAGCATATTGTTCCTTATAAGGGCCCATGAGGCCTAAAACATACATCGAGTGTGGTTCGGGAATAAAACAAAAAATTTTAGAACTTTTGCGACACTTAGAAAATTTTGTTGTTTTGGAGGGTCACACGCCCGTGTGGGTAGGCCATGTGATCGCACACGTCCGTGTGGCTTGAGACACGCCCGTGTCCTCAGCTCATGTAACTCTCTATTTATGACATCATCAATACAATTAGGGTCACACGGCCAAGTCACACACCCGTGTGCTTAAGCTGTGTGGCGAATTAAATTCCAAAATTCAGGTGCAGACTTCACACTGCCTGGCCACACGCCCATGTCCTGAGGTCGTGTCTTTCACACGGCTGAGACACACAACCGTGTCTCTACCTGTGCGTTTACTACTGGACATTTTGTTTTATCTAATTAGGGTGAAGGGGACACACGGCCGGATCACACGCCGATGGGGCAGACCGTGTGTCACACATAGTTTAGACACATGCCCGTGTGCCCACCTGTGTGGACAACTTTGAGGGTATTTTCTCGAGCCTTTTGACATGGCCTAAATGAGCATTTACACATTCCTAAACATGGCTCATGCATATTAACTCCTTATCAGTTTATGTTAGCTTAAGACTTCATATTTTATTTAGACCAAGCTTACCAAATCACATGCAATATGCAACATCAATTTACTTCCATTTTATACATTCATGTCTTAGTTATTATTATGCCATTTAATCACAATTCCATCATCAAACATCCATGATCATATTCACAATTCATCCATGCCAAATGCATTTAACCACATCATGAGTGACCATAGCACATGCATGCATATATGAATAGGATTACATCTTCACGATTAATATGGGCCATATCTCATGACCATATACAAAATGAATCATCAAATCATTATAAGCCAACACATTTGGCTAAACCAATATGACATACAACAAAAAGACCAAGTCCTTATACATGCCATACTCAAAATACTTGAATTCTCTATACCCAAAAGATTAGTTTGATAGTGTGAATCGAGTTTCGACGTCCTTCGATCCCCGAGCTAGCTTGGAAATACTATAAGAAAAATGGAAAAGAGAGGGAAGTAAGCATAAAGCTTAGTAAGTTCACATGCAAATAAATTGCATCATAAGAATGAATATTATACAATTAACATAACATAATTTACATATATGTCATCATAGTTACATAAGAATAACTTACTCATTCTCAATCTTAACAAAAGTTCATCACATAAAGAGCTCATTCATATAATTTTTTCATACATACCTGTACAACTCGTAACACATTCGCATAGTTCTTCATCATTGACTTACTTGTTGCATATCTCACTGATTTACTCGTTGAACACTTGGATTACTATTGGATACACGAAAAGTTTGCACATAAGTACCACATACGTAGCCAATGCTACCTCATATCTCATATCACACATTGCTCGCTAGAACAACAGAAATGTGCACAATCACAACAAGTAATAAAGTGACAAGTAAATGTCGAGTTATTGTACCCATAGGGACTGTGAAAAGAATTATTTATGAATGCAATTTAAAACACTTTGGTAAAAAAATATTTTGTTTTGAAAAGGGTGATTAAAAAAATAAGATTTTAAACTAAATAAAAATAAAATTTCTAATACACGATTTCAAAATATGATTTAATCAAGATGACATAATTGTGTTGGATTAATTACATTTCTTATCTTGGAATTATTAAACTCATGTTTATATTGTTATAACTAAATTCACAACAACTCGGTAATTTGCTAACTTATGAACATACTCACCTACACAAATCCATTCATCTTTTAACATATCCCTATGTCAATTCAAATGATTAATTAAATCTAATAAGCACATAAAAGATTATGTGACGTAACAAAGTATCCCTACCTTGAAATAGTTAAATCACAATAATCTTGCAAGTTATGCAAGGCAAATGTATCGTCAGATACCGTTGCTAATTTAACCCTTAGCTACCTTAGTTGGTTAAACATGCACTGATTAAGTATTGTGTCCATTAATTATAATTTCAATCCGTTTAAATAATTAATTCATTAGCTACCTCACAATTGTAATTCCAGAAAAACTTAGTCATGATTTTACTCAATCAAGCATCTTACCGAGGCCTATAACAACATAAACACAATTTTAACAATTTTAGCAAATGAAATGCAATCAACCTAATATGAATTAGATTCAAGCTAAATTGATTAAATTAACCATTCCAACAACATAAATATTCATAGGTATGTTCATCATAACAACAAAAAAAATTAAATAGATAAGGAACAAGAATCAAATCTGGTGTTTTTCCGTGGCTTGACTAGTTTGCTCCGTTCTTCCTTCTCCTTTGTCCTCGTCAACCAAGGCTGCTATGAATACTTAATTGCTACTCCAAATGGCTGATGAATTCTCCTTTTCCAAGAGGAGAAATCGGAAAGAGAGCAAGGGAATTTGGAATGGAAAAGAAGAGAGAAAGTAGAGAGAAGAGAGAAAAGATGTGAATGCTTGAGATGTGTTTAATGATCAGCCAATTGGGGTTTTTATAGCTGAATGTGGCAGCTGAAATTTGCTAAAAATAGCAGCCAAAGAGCCACCCATTGGCCGGCCTCCTATGTGGCAAAGTTGATTGCTTCAACTTTGCTAAAAATGGCTTGGGGCAAATCTGCAAAGCAACCAATTGTGGAGGGGTTTAATTGCAATTTGAACAAGTCTTCAAGGGCTTCTTTGCAGCTTAAATAATCAGCTAATGAGCTGAATTGGGCCAGCATTTGGACAGTTTTGAGTTTTCCTTTTCTTGGCCGGTTCGGTTCAATCGGACCACTTTTTCATAATTAATTAATCATAATTTATTAACCCAAATTAAATTGGATATAAATTAAAACTAATTATATTATGAATAAATATATATATAATTTTGGACCGTCTTAGGCTAAAATTTAGTTAGCCTCGATACTTCAAATTGCTTCTTGATTTTGTGCTTCTAGCAATGTCTGCCGAGCCATTTTTCGCCCTTTGTGCAAATTTGTCGAAAATAACCAAAATCCATCAAAAATAATTATGAAATTACCTAAAATTTAACATGTTCATATTTTAAGTGCACTTTAATTATTTTATAAAAATTAATTATTTTTCGACAAGAACTTAATCGAATTCGCATGAATTTAATTTAAAAAGGGTAAGAAAAAGTGTGTAAATTTTTTTGTTTCCACTCGCTTTCGAGCTAATCACGGGCCTGCTCACACAAGCTGACAGTCAAGACGTAACTACCCGGGCTGCTCACACAAGTTGACAGGTACCCGTAACACATGCCGTGTAACACCCCAAACCAATATCTGTTGCCAGACTAGGGTTAAAGGCATTACCGAACAAAACGAAACATTAACATTCAATTCATAATTATCATAACATCAGAGATCAAACATCAATATAAAGTCCCTTATATAGGTCATCGAGACCTAAAACATGCATTAGAAAGGGGTCGGGACTAAACCGAGCTCATACAAAAATTTTAAGAACTTAAACAATTTTCAAAGTTGAGCAAGTCACACACCCGTGTGAACAGACTGTGTGCCTTACACAGCATTAGACATGACTGTGTGTCTAGAACGTGCCAAAACAGGGCATACATACTGACTTGCTCACACGGCCACAAGACACGCCCGTGTGCCTTGGCCGTGCTCGAGCATGACTTAAAATCGTAAGGTACCCCAGAGGACACACGGCCGTACAACATGACCGTGTGTCCCACACGGCTGAGACACACACCCGTTTCTTTGCCCGTGTGGACAAAAATAAGCAATTTGAAAAGCCAATTTGCCACCCAAATTTGGGTCAAACCTACAAGCACCAAAACCACAACATATATGCACAATAATTTTAGCCAATTCATAGCCAAATACAATATCAATCATACCATTTCATTATTAATCAATTTTATCTTCAAATCATCAAACAAATCATACCAAATTCATGCCATAGACATACTAAAACATAAGCTCCAACAATTCTAATATCATCATTCAATCTCATGGTATAAACTTACCAAATACCTGCCAAATTGACCATTTATTTTGGCCAATCAAGAACATGTAGTAAACATAATTTCATCACATAACTTAAACCACAGCTCATTCATAACATATCCATAATCAAGCCAAATCACTTAGCTAGATATATACACATTTCAAAACATATTCAAAGTACTTCTAGCCTATACATGCTATACTCCAATGTTTACACTTCCAAAATGTACCAAAATGAAGTTCGATAGTGTGGTGATGATCCACAATGATCCCCGAGCTTCCAGTAGCTACGATATCTGTAAAACAGTTAAAAGACACATAGAGTAAGCTTATAAAAGCTTAGTAAGCCATATACAAACAAACTTAACACATTAAGCATTAAGTCATCAACAAATCACATATAATTCAAGTCATAAACTATCACACTTCCATATTCATATACATTTCATAACTTCCAATTTTCCATGTCACATATAGCATAATTTCTCATGCTTTTACCACATATCATCTTTTGTTCATTAAAGAACATATATTTACCTTTCAATATCAAATATGATACTCATGTTGAACGTACCTGAATCGAATTTGTGTTCACATACTGATTCATTTTCTCAGAATGCCCGTTTGAACCGTTCGAAAACATAAGGATACGCGGATAGCTCGAAGAACATATACAATGCCAACGTCCCAGATGTGGTCTTACATGTAACCAAATATCGATGCCATTGTCCCAGACAGGGTCTTACACGAAAATAAATACGATGCCAACGTCCCAGACGTGGTCTTACACGAAAAGCATATATCGGATCCTATGTCATGACATATGTATCCTAACTATTCCTACGGTTCGTACGGGGCTTTTCGGATGTCAGAAATTCATTGATACTTTCTCAGATGTCTCAAAATCAAGGCATAAATCCATTCATTATAGTTCAATAACATATAAGCATAAATAAATCAATTCAAGTGCATTTATTTGTATATAGACTTACCTCGTTTAGATTCGGATATATGGAATCGGCTACTCAATGACTTTCGACTTTCCCTGATCTAATTCCGTTTTCTTTAACTCTTGATCTATATAAATTCAAATTTGACCCATTTAATCACACATTCATTCTAAACAATCCATAAATACAAATTTAGGGTATTTTACAAATTAGCCCTTACATTTTCACATTTTGACAATTCACAACATCACAAAATACACATAATTTGCATATACTCATGCTTGACTGAATCTTCATAACTCTCATACAAGTACACACATTTCATTTATTTCACATTTTAGTCCTTCAATTTACAATTTTCGCAATTTAGCCCATTTTACTCAAAATCACCAAATATCCAAAAACAAAACATATAAACTGTAACGCCCCGTACCCGAGACCATTGCCGGAGTCGAACACAAGGTGTTAACAGATTTAATTCATTGCTTAAACAGCTCAAACAATTTAATTTTAGAAATTCCAGACAAGCTGGCTAACTGCGTCATAGTCGCTTAAAAATTCATATCTCGAGTTCTGAAACTCAAAATCCAATTCCGTAAATTTTCCCTGAAACTATTCTCATATATCTAATTACTAATTTTTTTCTAGAATTTTTGGCTAGGCCAATTAGTACAGTTTATTAGTTAAAGTCTCCCCTGTTTCAGGGTTCGACTGCTCTGACCTCTGTGTATTACGAATCAGATATCTCTCTGTACAGAATTTCAATGACTATGAAGTTTGTTTCTCTTAAAACTAGACTCAATAAGAAATCTGTACATATAAATTATGACTTATAATTTTTTTTATAAAATTTATGGTGAATTTCCAAAGTCAGAACAAGGGATCCAGAAATGGCTCTGGCCCTGTTTGACAAAAATTTAAACATCTCATAAAATATAACTCATATACCTATTTCGTTTCTTCCATATGAAAATAGACTCATAATTATTCAATTCCATATTTTATTCATCATCTAATTATATCTCTACTATTTTTAATGATTTTTCAAATTCATGTCACTACTGCTGTCTGAATCTATTTTATGGTAAATTTTACCTATTTCATGGTTTCCATGGATTAACTAGCAATTTGACATACATAACACCAAATATGATCATAATTAGCCATTCTAATGGCTAATCATTACCAAGCATTTTTATACTACTCAATAACCATATCATAAGACCATATATACAAAATGATTATAATGCTATACATGCCATACTTAAAATATACAAGCCATTATGCCAAGATGGTATACGGATAGTGTGAGCGTGCCTCCGACCGTTCCCGATTTTCGAGCTGGCTTGTCAACACTACAAGGAATGAAAAGGAGGGAGTAAGCATAAATGCTTAGTAAGTTCACATGCAAATAGCAAGTAACATAACCATATAAGCAAACATAAAACATCATTTGCATAATCATCACCAAGACATTCATATCATATTTTCATTTATCATCTTACCATATTGTTGTTATATCGATTTTCCAACCCGAGGGTTAAGTACATACCTGTTCAAAGTATCCATTTCACAACACTTACCAATACGTCCCTTTCATCTTGAGTATTCCTCCATTTGAGTAGAACTTTACCCGTTGAACACATCGGAATATAATTCGGATACATGGAAAGTTTGCACATAAGTGCCACATATGTAGCCAAGCTACTATGTAACCCGCCCATAAGCGAATTCGGACTCAACTCAACGAGCTCGGACGTTCGCATCCATAAGTGAACTCGGACTCAACTCAACGAGCTCGAATGCCTAGTTACATTTCACGAACTCGGACTCAACTCAACGAGTTCGGACATTCGCATCCATAAGTGAACTCGGACTCAACTCAACGAGTTTGGATGCCCAAATATCCCAGTGACATGTCACTTGTATCCTAATCCATTTCTAAGGTTCAACGGGACCTTTTTCCCAATCATGTGTCTCAACCATCTTCTAAGGAATGTCAATACCGATACTCGGTAGTATTTCACATTTTCCAAGTATATCACATAATTTGACATATTATCAAATAATTGTCACAAGTATAATATTTCATAATAATTATCATATCATTTAAATAACATAAAAACATTTAAAATAATAACTATGTTACCAACATTTACATATGAACTTACCTAGTATGCGATAATGGCTACTTTTACCATTTCGTCCACAACTTGGTATTTTCCCCATTTTAGCCCGAATTTCAGTTTTCCTTGCTCTATCATTTAAAATATAGTCTAATTAGGACTCATATTATTCAAATTGACCCAAAATCATATTTTAGAAAAATTACAATTTTGCCCCTAAACTTTCGCATATTTACACTTTTGCCCCAAAGCTCGTAAATTAAACTTCAGCCTATTTTCTTATGTTTTATGACATGCTGATCATTTTTCCCTTCTATGGCAACATCAAATTCTCACTCTAACATGTACTTATGACTATTAGGTATTTTTACCGATTAAGCCCTTTTGCTCGTTTTCACTTAAAGCCGAGTAGCACAAGTTGTCTAACATAATTTAAAACCTCATATTCTATCATAAAACACCAAAATACACAAATTTTACCTATGGGTATTTTTCCAAATATAAACCCTAGGTTAAATTATTGCTAGCATAAGCTAAATCGAGCTACTAGACTCCAAAACGTAAAGAACTTGAAAACGGGACTAGAATGGACTTACAATCGAGCTTGGAAGCTTGAAAACCCTATCCATGGTTTCTCCTTGCTATATTCGGCCATGGGGTTGAAGATGAGCAAAATTGGCTTTTAATTTTGTATTTTAATTCATTTTACCCTAAATGACCAAAATGCCCTTACTACTAAACTTTCCAAAAATTCCATCCATGTCCAATTTTTGTCCATAAACTTAGAAATTGGTAAAATTTCTATTTAAGACCTCCTAATTAATATTTCAAAACAATTTCATACTAGAAACTTCTAGAATGCAAGTTTTGCAAATTATTCGATTTAGTCCCTAATTTCAATTTAAGCACTTTAGGCATAGGATTTCATCACGAAATTTTCACACAATCATGCAATCATATCATAAACATCAAAATAATTATAAAATAATTATTTCTATCTCGGATTTTGTGGTCACAAAACCACCATTCTCGACTAGGCCCAAAATCGTGATATTACAACTCTCCCCCTTTAGGGATTTTCGTCCCCCGAAAATCTTACTGAAAAAGTGGTCTTCACTTTTAATCTCATATTCGGTGCCAAAGAACTTTCACTTAGACTGCACTCTCCAATACATCTCTTTAATTTCTCATATGATCTAAAAGCTTTCAGTCTCAACTCTCAACTGTTCTTAAATTTTCAACCCTTCTCGCTTCCCATGATATCATGACATAAAACCCGGATCTTAACTTGATTAATGGAGACCAGAATTCCAAGAAATCCAACAATCAAAGAGACTCGAATTTCCATGAATCGATGAGTAGGAATTCATTCAATACAGATATGATTTATAGATCTCGCCAAACATTTAACAATAGGATACATCACATTTTCCTCTTTCTGCCATGGAAATAATTCTGATATGGCCTCAAGAATAATTCTTCTCATTTCCATCCCAATATCAACACTGACAAGGATAATTTTGATAGATCCCAATGCTCGGCTTTAACCCCTTTAACAACTCCGATTTTATGTAACATCGAATGCTCTAAAACATCACATTACCTCACCGTCTTGAAACACATCACAATTCATACAACAGTACATTACTGAAAGTCAGGAAGTCTTTACTCAATGTAGACTAGTCTAGTTCAGACGCTTCGGTTACCAATATTCTCATCTATTTGAACTTTGTCAACATGTAATAAACTTTTCAGCTTTCACAAAATGAAAACCTTATCATTCGTAGTGACTTTAACTAATATCAAACTTTTTCTAATAAATATTCACTTCTCGTTCAGACTATTTACTCTTTTATCCGTACAAAATGAAATTCTATTATCAGACTTGGGAAAAATAATCCTGAAATAATTGTCGCATGAAATCTTTCAAATAGATAATTCACCATACCGACTGAAACTCTTGCTTTTATCACTTATGCCTTTACTGATGTCAAATCCTTACACAGAAATTAGAAAAAAAAAACCCCCAAAACTAAAATCACCACATTACCAAGATCAAATTAGAAGTATAGTCATATTTGACATGATTATCACGAGCTAAAGAACGCACTTCGAACACGAGTCATAATTGACAAATTACGGAACAAAGATAACAAGAAAACCGAATAAAGAAGTCCAAAATAGAGAAATCCAGAATAAAGAAATTCAGAATAAAGAAACCCAAGATACGATACTATGCTGGAGAATCGAAAACCAAGCCGGAGAATCAAAAACCAAACTCATAGAGAAAATCCAGAATACCCTGATAATTCTTCAAAGAAAGAAAGTCCAAAAGAAAACATCATTTAATCCCACTGGAATCAAATATAACAAGAACAATATATCTTCCTATACATATATATCAGATGAAGCATCAAGTAGAAGAAACAGAATCATAATACCATATGTATTCTCTCATCAATTCTTATCGATTTAAATGAAATAGAATACCCGATGAAATAGAGCAATATAAATTATAAACCAGTCCAGACTACCAATGCTTTCATCCAACACCGTGATTAAAAGACATTCCCAAATAACAAGAATTTCTTCGGAAGATCAATAGCCATAGAAATATTTCGAGAATGGGTAAACACATAGAACATCTCAAAAGAGATCGCTAAATCTGTCCAAATCATAACTATCACACTCGGATAGTTCACATTTCAAATATCATTTCCCCAACTAGTTCTGCACACACAAATTTCATATTAAACCATTCACTAAAGAAGGCCGATTCAATAAATTTTGATTTACACTTTTCTCGACCTTGCACCTGAGTAATTCGGTTTACCAAGGAGAATTCCTTTTCTAACTGGAACAATGCATAATTCCAATAATCTTTACGTCAATCCGATACTTTACTGGCTCTGACTTTACTTATCAGCTCATTTTCAATCTCTGATCATACTTATAATTATTCTATCACTGAACTCTTTGGGTTCTCAAACCAAAAATTTATTCAATACAAATCTCATGAAATTCCATTATAAGTACCATTTCGATAAGGGGGAGGGGTTGTAGGACCTCTGACTCGACTTTCTTATACATACACATATGACACAACTTCCATCATCATACCAACATCATCAAAATCATGTCATTCATTCATGTTGGCTTACACCAATTTTCCTATTGTCCTATTTAGACAATATACTTATGCATACATTCTATGTTTTCTAGATAGCTTTACTTATCCATTCATTTAATTAAATTAAGTCATGCTCATGACATCATATAAGGCCAAACAAACATAGATATTTGCACCACAATCATAACTTTCATTTCGTGCATCATCATGTACATATCATTACAATCATATAATTCAGTCCAACAATTTAACACAGATAAGTTCATTTCATTATAATCCTTTATCTCATAAAAATTATATATCATTAGCATTCATCAACATTCGACGTCCAAATCAAAACAAGGACATTTTCATTCGTATCATAATATTATGACTTTTATTCATACCTCTACTACTTTCTATTTATTCCGTTCATCTTATCAAGTAAGCCATATACACTACATCATATGAGCATTAAGCAAATATGAATATTTATCACATATGTATCATAAACCTTTATTCATACTTTTCTAAACCGATATTTATCATAATCATAATTTTACTCAAATACCTTCACATAACAATGAACATGGTCGGCGCAGCTCGGTTGGAGAGTACCCTGTCTAAATAAGACGGTACTCATACGCGTTGGAAGACATCACACTATCACAGATCAGTGGCATGTATAGCTAAAATTTTACACATGCTAGGTTAGTCCGAGAACCGACTAAACCTACTCTGATACCACCAAATGTAACGCCCCGTACCCGAGACCATTGCAGGAGTCGAACACGAGGTGTTAACAGACTTAATTCATTGCTTAAACAGCTCAAACAATTTAATTTTAGAAATTCCAGACAAGATGGCTAACTGCATCACAGTCGCTTAAAAATTCATATCTCGAGTTCTAAAACTCAAAATCCAATTCCGTAAATTTTCCTGAAACTATACTCATATATATAATTACTAATTTTTTTCTAGAATTTTTGGCTAGGCCAATTAGTACAGTTTATTAGTTAAAGTCTCCCCTATTTCAGGGTTCGACTGCTCTGACCTCTGTGTATTACGAATCAGATATCTCTCTGTACAGAATTTCAATGACTATGAAGTTTGTTTCTCTTAAAACTAGACTCAATAAGAAATCTGTACATATAAATTATGACTTATAATTATTTTTATACAATTTATGGTGAATTTCCAAAGTCAGAATAGGGGATCCAGAAATCGCTCTGACCCTATTTAACAAAAATTTAAACATCTCATAAAATATAACTCATATACCTGTTTCGTTTCTTCCATATGAAAATAGACTCATAATTATTCAATTCCATATTTTGTTCATCATCTAATTATATCTCTACTATTTTTAATGATTTTTTAAATTCACGTCACTACTGCTGTCTGAATCTATTTTATGGTAAATTTTACCTATTTCATGGTTTCCATGGATTAACTAGCAATTTGACATACATAACACCAAATATGATCATAATTAGCCATTCTAATGGCTAATCATTACCAAGAATTTTTATACTACTCAATAACCATATCATAAGACCATATATACAAAATGATTATAATGCTATACATGCCATACTCAAAATATACAAGCCATTATGCCAAGATGGTATAAGGATAGTGTGAGCGTGCCTCCGACCGTTCCCGATTCCCGAGCTGGCTTGTCAACACTACAAGGAATGAAAAGGAGGGAGTAATCATAAATGCTTAGTAAGTTCACATGCAAATAGCAAGTAACATAACCATATAAGCAAACATAAAACATCATTTGCATAATCATCACCAAGACATTCATATCATATTTTCATTTATCATCTTACCATATTGTTGTTATATCGATTTTTCAACCCGAAGGTTAAGTACATACCTGTTCAAAGTATCCATTTCACAACGCTTACCAATACGTCCCTTTCAACTTGAGTATTCCTCCATTTGAGTAGAACTTTACCCGTTGAACACATCGGAATATAATTCAGATACGTGGAAAGTTTGCACATAAGTGCCACATATGTAGCCAAGCTACTATGTAACCCGCCCATAAGCGAACTCGGACTCAACTCAATGAGCTCAGGCGTTCGCATCCATAAGTGAACTCGGACTCAACTCAACGAGCTCGGATGCCTAGTTACATTTCACGAACTCGGACTCAACTCAACGAGTTCAAATATTCGCATCCATAAGTGAACTCGGACTCAACTCAACGAGTTCGGATGCCCAAATATCCCAGTGACATGTCACTTGTATCCTAATCCATTTCTAAGGTTCAACGGGACCTTTTTCCCAATCATGTGTCTCAACCATCATCTACGGAATGTCGATACCGATACTCAGTAGTATTTCACATTTTCCAAGTATATCACATAATTTGACATATTATCAAATAATTGTCACAAGTATAATATTTCATAATAATTATCATATCATTTAAATAACATAAAAACATTTAAAATAATAACTATGTTACCAACATTTACATATAAACTTACCTAGTATGCGATAATGGCTACTTTTACCATTTCGTCCACAACTTGGTATTTTCCCCATTTTAGCCCGAATTACAATTTTCCTTACTCTATCATTTAAAATATAGTATAATTAGGACTCACATTATTAAAATTGACCCAAAATCATATTTTATAAAAATTACAATTTTGCCCCTAAACTTTTGCATATTTACACTTTTGCCCCGAAGCTCGTAAATTAAACTTCAGCCTATTTTCTTATGTTTTATGACATGCTGATCATTTTTCCCTTCTATGGTAACATCAAATTCTCACTCTAACATGTACTTATGACTATTAGGTATTTTTACCGATTAAGCCCTTTTGCTCGTTTTCACTTAAAGCCGAGTAGCACAAGTTGTCTAACATAATTTAAAACCTCATATTCTATCATAAAACACCAAAATACACAAATTTTACCTATGGTTATTTTTCCAAATATAAACCCTAGGTTAAATTATTGCTAGCATAAGCTAAATCGAGCTATCGGGACTCCAAAAACGTAAAGAACTTGAAAAACGGGACTAGAATGGACTTACAATCGTGCTTGGAAGATTGAAAAACCCTAGCCATGGTTTCTCCTTGCTATATTCGGCCATGGGGTTGAAGATGAGCAAAATTGGCTTTTAATTTTGTATTTTAATTCATTTTACCCCTAAATGACCAAAATGCCCTTACTACTAAACTTTCCAAAAATTCCATCCATGTCCAATTTTTGTCCATAAACTTAGAAATTGGTAAATTTGCTATTTAAGACCTCTTAATTAATATTTCAAAACAATTTCATACTAGAAACTTCTAGAATGCAAGTTTTGCAAATTATTCGATTTAGTCCCTAATTTCAATTTAAGCACTTTAGGCATAGGATTTCATCACGAAATTTTCACACAATCATACAATCATATCATAAACATCAAAATAATTATAAAATAATTATTTCTATCTCGAATTTTGTGGTCACAAAATCACTATTCCGACTAGGCCCAAAATCAGGATATTACATAAACCCAACATCAAACTTTCATATTTCATCATTAACAACATAAAGCTCATGAATTCATCTATGGCACATTTAAAAATCATCATCAAAATCAGAAATTGAGACATGGGCTTGATAGTATACGAAGCAACGATTACAAAAATGTAGAAATTATCAAAAACCGAACTAAATCCATACCTTAACAAGGAATTCAATGGTCGAACCCTAGGTAGTCTTTTTCTTTTATTTTCTTGTGATTTTCGGTTGAAGAACATGAATAATGACTTATTTTCATACCTTATTTTAATTATAATTCATTTTATAATTAGTTTACCATTTTGCCCTTTGTTGTAAAACTAATAAATCAATAAACACAAGGCCATTAGTGTCCATTAACCATGTAAATGGCATATTAACCACATAAGGACCTCTCAAATAATAAGCCAAATCAAATAGGCACCTTTACAATATAGAAAGCCACTTTTACATTTTATGCAATTAGATCATTTTTCAAAATTAAACACACAAACGAATAAATTTTCATACGAAACTTTCACAGACATAAATTCATATATTTTAAGCACAGAAAATAATAGTAAAACATTTCTTTGACTCAGATTTGTGGTCCCGAAACCACCATTCTGACTAGGGTCAAAACCGGACTGTTACATGCCAGGCTACCCAGCCACCGGTAAGACGTACATGACTAGCACCCGGATTCACATAGTCACATATACACATAATCTCATGAGCTCATAATCACATAGTTTCTAGTGACATGTCACTCGTATCCTAATCTATTCTTAAGGTTCAAACGGGATTTTCTCGATGTCACATATTCTTCAAACTCGTTCACAATCTCATGCTCATAGACTATAACGTCGTTCATACACTCATCATAACAATTAAAAATAGACTCATACATTAATAAAACATTAAAACATGATTTCACATTGCATTATTTACACATGAACTTACCTCGGTACCAAAATATGGCTAATTATTCGATTTAGTCCACAACCTTGTTCTTTCCTCGGTTTAGGTCCGGACTCTATTTTTCTTGATCTATAAAGAAAATTTCACTTATTTGATTATCACATTGTCCAAAACAGTCCATAAATCATACTTTGGAAAAATTATAATTTTACCCCTAAACTTTTACATATTTAGAAATTAGTCCCTAGGCTCGTAAAATGAAATGTACTCATTTTCTTTATTACCTAAGCCTAGCCGAACTTATAATATGCTCATAACAGCCCATATTTCTCATCAAATCGTACATCTCACTACTCTTTTACAAACTTTACAAACAAGTCCTTTTTAGATGTTTTCATGAAAAACCACTTAGTAAAAGATGTTAATCATACATCAAACTTTCATATTCCTCCATTAAACATCAAAATACATGCATGTCACACATGGGTCAATTTTTAAACATGAACCCTAACTCAAATTAAGGTTAGAAATAGGTAGATCATGCTTCAAGGATCTCAAAAACATAAAGAACATTAAAAACGTGGCTAGGGTGTACTTACAATCGAGCTTGAAAGTTGAAGAAAAACCCTAGCTATAGCTCTTATAATTTTCAGCACACACGCTTGAAGAAGATGAGCAAATTTTGCTTCATTTTTCTCTTTTTATTCTTTTATTAACCAAATGACCAAAATGCCTTTTAATGCCTTTCTTTCAAATTTTCCTATGTTCATTTTTTTCCATAAAAATAGAAATTGGGAAATTTTCTATTTAAGGACCTCTAATTAATAATCCATAGCAATTTCATGCTTAAAGCTTCTAGAACTCACATTTTGCAACTTTTGCAATTTAGTCCTAAAAGTTAATTTGGACACTTATTCACAAAATTTCTTCATGAAATTTTCACACAAGCATGCAATCATATCATAGACCTCATATTAATCATAAAAAAATTATTTCTACTTCGGATTTGTGGTCTCGAAACCACTATTCCGACTTGACTCTAATTCAAGATGTTACAATGGACGTCCCCCCACAAGGTTAACATAGTGATTCCAAATTTGTACACTCGAATGAGAAAGATGGAACTCAATTGGTATTGCTCTTTTTTTAAATTTACGAGAAATAAGGTCAACATAAGTTTAAAGGTGGTCGAAAAATTTGGCCGGAAAAACCAGACTAGGATCAATTCCTAGGAAAGTTTGGAGGAGTCACAAATGGTCTAGCTTAAAACCCAAATTCCTAGACAGAACTTCCTCTAATGTAATTTTTTGTAAAATAACATAACTTTTAGAGAAAGAAGAATGAGGGAGACGAGAAGAATGATAGAAGCTATGCTTTTTGTTGAAGGGAAAAGTAGTAAAACTGCAAGGGCAAAAAGGTAAAATTGGCATAAACAATTTTCTAAAGTTAGTTTAAAAAATATATTTTTTGTTACCTAGATTTTTCTTTATCTTTTGAAAAATAATACAAAAATTTAATTCAAAAAACATTAAAAATACATGTTAACACAAATTAAGACAAATAATAACAATTGAACACATGTATTAGACATTTAACCCAACTACTCACAGAGGAGTAAGATTATATTTAAAACTCTTTCTTTAACCTACACACAACCAACAACTTTTATCAATCCAACAAATTAAAAAGCTGAAAATAACAAAACTTGTTAGACGTCCTTTCCCCTCAACTAATACGTCAATTTTGTGGTTACAATTTGTGCAAAGCTCGCTCTCATCTCATTTGTGACGATGCATCAGGTCCAGCTCTTAATTTAACTGCTATCAATTTTGTTGCCGTGGATATTTTGCAGTAAAAAAGTTACCGTCTGCACTGATTTATAAGAAATAAAATAAACCTTTCAACCCAGCCTATTATAAATAGGCTTGGGGGGAACACCATTTCATTGCAGCAAGCTAGATGGAGAAAATGGAGGAGAAAAAAGTAAACAAAACAATGTTAAAAAGCCCAAGGGAGGAATGATCACCATGCCCTTCATTTTCTGTAAGCTTAATTTCGTTAGTTTTGTGTTTTATATTTATAATAATTTGGTAATTTGGTTTCTTTCTTAATATGATGCAGCAAACGAGGTGTGTGAGAAGTTGGCCGTGGTAGGATTTTATGCTAATATGATTAGCTACTTAACAACGCAGCTTCATATGCCGTTAACCAAAGCAGCCAACACTCTCACAAACTTCGGCGGAACTTCAAGCTTGACACCATTGCTTGGGGCTTTCGTCGCCGATGCATACGCCGGTCGTTTCTGGACTCTAACTGTTGCCTCCATCATATATCAAATAGTACTGAGCTGAGCTCTCTCCCATAGATTCACCGTCTTGTTGTTAATTATTAACAAGATTATCTTTCGTGTTAACTACTAATTTTATTGATTGAATCAGGCGATTACATCTTTAACGCTATCAGCAATCCTTCCACAACTTAGACCACCGCCGTGTACAGGTGAACAAGTGTGCCAACAAGCTACTTCAGGACAACTGGCACTCCTATATGGGTCTCTCTTACTGGGAGCCTTGGGATCGGGCGGGATACGGCCGTGCGTGGCTGCATTTGGGGCAGACCAGTTCGATGAAACAGATCCAAAGCAATCAACCAAGACATGGAAATACTTCAACTGGTACTATTTTGTGATGGGGGCATCCATCCTAGCGGCTGTCACAGTGATTGTTTACATTCAAGATAACATCGGGTGGGGATGGGGCCTTGGAATACCCACCATTTCTATGTTTCTCTCCATCATTGCATTCGTCCTTGGATACCCACTTTACAGACACATGGATCCAGTGGGGAGTCCATTTACCAGGTTGCTACAGGTCTCTGTGGCAGCTTTCAGGAAGAGGAATTTGACTACGGTTTCTGATCCAAACTTGCTGTACCAGAATGAAGAGCTTGACGCATCAATTTCTATCGACGGAAGGCTTGTCCACAGTAAACAAATGGCGTAAGCTTCCTCTTAATATCTAATCTCTGTTATATTCAATTCATTCACCTCTAGCTATCAGGCACTATATATTTGCATCAGTTGATCCAATCACAAAATACACGAACTTGTCCAGAAACCGACAGTGGTACCATAACTTAGTCGTGGCATCAAAGCAAGTTGTTATAAAGTTGGTTTGTTTGTTTTGTAGAGATATCGTATTTAAGCACATGCATATCATAACTGACGTGAAAATATATTTTACACTTTCAATTTCTCTTTTGATATTTTTATATGTAACTTTCCTAGCCATTTGGATTTACATGTTCACTTTTCGGAACCATTCCAAAATCCCTTTTCAATAAACAATTACAAATACATATATTCATCACTTCATCGTATAAGAAAGGTTTGATATGAAAACTTTAATTTATCAAAATTTAATTCTAATATTTTATAAAAAAATAAATTTTAAATTTTATTTTAACTTATGAACAATTTAATAATTTATATATAAACATTACGATTTATGTGTTACATATTAATAAAAATCAATATTTGAAGTTTATGTAAATTAGAGTAACTAATTTTTTTTTTAATTTTCATAAAGTTGGGATATAAAACTTTGGATTATTATTATTATTATTATTATTATTATTATTATTATTATTATTATTATTATTATGTAAATGTGTGTGGTGGGGGAGAGGGAAAATTTCTTAAAAAGGGATTTTGGAACCATTTAGAAAAGTGAATACATGTCCATCCATATTTGGGACAATAATAGGAAAAATATAAAAGAGTGAGATAAATGAAATGTTGAAGACAGTGGAAATCACCTTGAAAGATTTTATTGCTACCAACTTTTTATAAATTATTTTTATATCATTATAAGAAAAAATATTATCTAAATGTTTTAAATTATTTTACCCTCGTACATATACTGTGGCTGTGGTTGTGGTTGTCGGTAATTATGCAAAAGTGAAGGCTAGTAATAAGTGGGAGTATGGGGCGCCACTTCCACTACCTCAGTTCTTATCGCCAAACAAACACCATCCACGTAAGGTTGCATTTTATTATAATGAAAACAAAAGCTCTTTTTAATGCCTGTATCGAATCGGAAACTATCAAACCCCACCATACAACCGGATGCCAGCACTTTTATTTTATTTCACTCATTATTAGTTAACCTGCAACTCGCTCTGGTAACCTAATGGGTTGCCTACAACCATAAATAAATTATCAGCCCTCTGGTTATGGTGACACTGGAATAAAATTTTGAAAACTCCAACGACTTGGTCTGAAATAATGTTGCCAAATTTACTACTAATCAATTAATTAATGTATATGGTGAGTGGTGGGTTGCAGATTTCTTGACAAGGCAGCCATTGTGACTGAAGAAGATAATGTAAAAGCTCCAAATCTATGGAGACTAAACAGTGTTCATCGAGTGGAGGAATTGAAATCTTTGATCCGAATGGGACCAATATGGGCATCAGGATTCCTCCTCATCACAGCCTATGCTCAGCAAGGCACATTCTCCCTCCAACAAGCCAAAACCATGGACAGGCACCTCACCAACTCCTTCCAAATCCCTGCTGGTTCCATGTCTGTCTTCACCATGCTCGCCATGCTCTCCACCATAGCCTTGTACGACCGCTTTTTAATCCGCATTGCCCGAAGGTTCACAGGGCTGGACCGCGGCATCACCTTCTTGCACCGGATGGGAATCGGGTTTTTTATCTCAGTTTTAGCCACTCTCGTAGCAGGGTTCATAGAAGTGAAGCGTAAACAAGCAGCTGTGGCACATGGGCTTGAGGACAAGCCTCATTCTATCATCCCCATGTCAGTCTTTTGGCTCGTGCCTCAGTACGGTCTACATGGAATAGCTGAGGCATTCATGTCAATTGGACACTTGGAGTTCTTTTATGATCAATCACCAGAAAGCATGAGGAGCAGTGCTACTTCTTTGTTCTGGACTGCAATTTCAGTTGGGAATTATGTGAGTACGTTGCTGGTCTCTTTAGTGCACAAATATAGTGCTAAACCTGACGGATCAAATTGGCTCCCAGATAACAATTTAAACAAGGGGAAATTGGAGTTATTTTACTGGTTGATCACCGGCTTGCAAGTGGTTAATCTTCTTTATTATATCTGTTGTGCCAAGCTCTATACTTATAAGCCTATTCAAACCCCTACCAAAGACGCTGAATCTGAAGAAGCTTCAAGCAAGGTTTGATTATTTTGGATTCCCAGGTTCTAGTCCTAGCAATGACTGTATCAAAATAAAAATAAAAATAAAAAAAAGGTTGAAATTTTAGTAAACTATCTCTTTTTCTTTTTTCTTTTTATTATGGTTTACCAAGTCCAATCACTTCTTCTTCTTCTTCTTCTTCTTTTTTTTTTTTTTTTTTTTTTTTTTTTTTATCTTGGGAGCTCAACACTTGTTAGTCAATCAGATCCTTTAATATATCGATAGACAAGCAGCCAAGCAAAGGTAAGACAAACAAGGATATACTTAGCCAGCCAAACAAGAATATACTCATTCCAGGTTCAAGTCTTATATTTCCTTGCTCTTAAAATTCAAATTTAGTTTGTATTAATTATGAAAATCGATGGTAGAAGGGACGTGATCCGTTAAGTTCTCAACATAACCAATGACGATAATTGCTGAAGGGAGTTACCAGCTGCATTTGGGCCGAATTTATTGTAACCCATTCATCCCCATCAAACAGACGATTAAGAAAGCAACGAGTAACGACAAGGAAGCAAAAGGACCACAAATGTGTTGGAATTTTCCAAAGTGTTTTTTTTTTTTCCTTCTCCCATAAAAGTCGAAATCCAAGTGGCGGACCGTGTTTGTAGTGTGACCTCTAAATATCCCCCACAACACTTGTCATGTTTAGACAACAGAAAGAAAATAAATGAATCCGAGACACGTAAAACACTAGTCCAATTTACTTTTTCTTGATGAAAATTCAAAATGTTGGACGGTTTCAAAGCGAATTGGGAATCCTAAAGAACAAAAATTAAAGATAGTTATGATATAAGCCATGGATGAAGGTGCAGATAATGGTTTTAATCATTCTCAAACCAAGATGTCCATGACAACTAAAACGCCTCTATCGGCTATAGCGAAGGCGTTTGAGGAGCTGTCCGGATTCTTGGGATCTCAGACTAAGGATCAAAAACTTCGGTTGGATAATTTCTGTGAAGCATGTTCTCTGGTTTCTGTTCTTTTTAGCTGCCTCGGCCTCGCCTTCAAATTCGCCGAGATGGAGTACGTCGCCAAGGTTCATTGCCTTTACATTGCTAGAAACTGGAATCATGTTTCTTTAGGCTGTCAGGAATTGCATTGAGAAACCTTATTATATGTATAATTGATGCCAATCAATCAATGTAAACTTAAAAAATGTAGATAGCGTATAGACAGATTTTCTGATGTTGTTAACATCCATATACAATACAGCATTTCATCAAGGTCTATTTTCTTGTGGTTTGCATTTGTTTTTATTCAAATTCTCAATGCCGTGATGTAATGAAATGATTAATGCTTTGATAAGGTACATGATCTTGTGGAAGCATCCAAGACGTATGCCACTTTAGAAAATGTACTTGATCGTGATGTTGCTAATGACACGGTGAAAAAACCAGGAAGCCATTCGCGTAATCTGCGGCGAGTCAGACAGGGTCTTGACCTCATCCGGGCTTTATTTGAAGAATTTCTGTCAACCGAGTATGTTTCGCCCTTCCATCTTTTCTTTTTCTCTTGATTTTAAGAGAAATTTATAGTATTTACAAGTTATGTAACGTGTGATATGCCTGTGCCCCTTTTTTACTATGGCAAAGTTCTAAAAATGACACCTGAAACCGAGATTAGGAGACTAAAGGCAGAGGCTTTAGACCATAATCAACATGGGATTAGCTGAAAATTTTGTTTTCCTCTGTTTCCTTGATAAAATACACACTAGAATGCACATATGGAATGTAACTCTCCTTCTTCATGTCACCATATTATGCTTCAACTTATTATTATTTATTTGGTTCCAAATTGTAGTGATTACTATTTGAAGGATGCAGCTTCAACAGCTTATTCTCAAGTGTGTGCACCATACCACACATGGGCAGTCAGGACTGCGGTTTCTGCTGGAATGTATACTCTTCCAACAAGGGAAGAACTTTTACAGAAGCTCAATGAAACAGGTGAGTTTCTATATGTTGAGGAGAGAGCAACATAGCATATGGAATGGATGCTTAATATCTTTCGCAAAATAACTTTGATCATCATCATGTATTCTCTTCTTTTCCTAGTACTTTTTAATCTTTATATATATATATATATGTATATATATGTATGCAGATCATACAGCAGAGAAGAAAATGAGAAGGTATATCGAAGCATCGCGCCCAGTAATAGCATACATTGATAAGCTTTATAGTTCTAGGAAGATCGCCTTGGACTGGTGACTAATGTTATCAACTGGGCAGAGTGTCAGAGAAGAATATCCATGGATATTTTATTCAACCAGCAACATATACTACTTTATTATAATTAATATATATACATAAATTTGTTCTACAATATGTTATTTTGTTCTAGCTAGTTGCTATTTTGCATCTTAGATTTTGTGCAGCAACAGAACAACAGTCTATGACATATACTATATTATTAATTAGTTTCAATGTTCATTTTGCTTTACTTTTTTAATTGTGTGTACTCATATAAGAAATCAAAAGAAAACTCAGATATTTTTTCCAGTTAAACAACTCCCCATTCCAAATATTATTAATTAATTAGCTATGTTCAAAGAATTACTATAGGATCGCACGTAGCACTTAACAGCAACAATAGCAATGTTGATTGCAAAAAAAAAAAAAAAAAAAAAAACTATTATTTGCCTTTTTAGATTTGTCTCTGTAGGTTTTCTTTATTACGGATATTATTATAAAAAAAAGCATAAAATTTAGTTTTTTTATTTTCTAGAGAGGGTGGAAAAGGTGAAAGTCCGCACTCAAGTGTAAACAGAGGTCCCTGTGTTGAGAGTTTAGGAGTTGGTTAAAAAGCCCATAAACTACTTTTAAAACATTTGGAAACATCATTTCTCTAAGTTTTAAAGTTAGTTTATTTGTTGACCGGGAACTTATATAAAGTGACAAGGGGTTTTAGCGAATTAACGTAACTATGTGGCACAGTATAGGGCAATATAATTTTGAATTAAAAATCCTAACTGTTTGATTCTCATGTAATGGAGCAACCACCATATATGGAGGAGGACTAGAACGCGTTCATCACCTCCTCGAAATTCGCTGCCACTATGGAAACAAAACACGACACGAAGGGAAACAACAGAACTTGGCATCCAGTATATCGTGGTGTTCGAAAGCGACGATGGGGCAAATGGGTGTCGAAGATCAAAGAGACTCGAAAGCGATGCATTTAGTAGTAGCTTTATCAAAGAAAATTCAAGTATCATCAAACAACAATGCACACGGGGGTGACAATTTCTGGAGTGAAATAGAATTGCCAGAATTGATGAATAATAACAGTTGCCAATGGAACTCTTGTGGATGGGTATTCATCGTGGCTTGATGGAGAAACCCAAACACAACAACACTTCCTAGCATGTCTCTATTGTGTACGGGTCCTCGTTGCCTTATAAAAACAAAAAAGGTAAGTGCTAAGTTAATGATGTGGCGTAATGTAAAGGGACATGTGGTTACTTAAGTTGCGTCATAGAGCTAGAATTTTAATTTGGTAAATCGTGCGGCCTTAGGCGATTTCTTAGGTTCAAATCCAAATAAGTTAGCCTTACTTTCAAAAAATGATAATTCTTGTAGAAATTCTTTAAGTCACCAAAACAAAAGCGAAGGAACTCAAAACGAAAGAGCAATAAAAGAACAAAAAATACCACAATAAAGTAACGTACATAAGATATTTAAGTAAATGCTCTCAATATTATTCAATTACTATGAAGGATCGCAACTGGGTATTCTAGGATGATTACAAATGAGGGGGAAGACATCTACTTCAAGTTGAACTCCCCCTAAACCAACGGTACATATTGAGTTATATCGACGGTCAAAATTAGAGTCTATCTACAATTTAGATTCTTAAAAGATTTACTCAATCCTTTAAGATTACAAAATAAAATCTTTTAAGATATTACAAATTCTAATTTAAGTTTCCATATTTACCATGGCAACCATCATTTCCCTTAGGTGCTTTATTGGGCCACCAATGCTTTAAGTACATGGGCTTCTCTACATGTTCCATGAATCAGGTTAATTCAAGTGGATCGAATGAGCTCCATTTCATCAATTGACCTCTATGGGACTTTCTGCACACATTCATCACGAGCTTTTACCCATAGCCTAAGACGTTCTCCCCTACCTATTCTCATAATTTCCTTGTTGTATCCTTGAAATGACACTGGTTTGGCTCACCTCGGAAGTTTCTCAATGCCTCGACCGATTCTTGATTAGCCTCTTTGTCAAGTAGTCCCACCCTTCGGAACACTTGGCTCGACTTTCGCCGTCTCCTTACTCGAACCGTCTTGCCCCATAGTACATCTCATTTGCAAGATCCCGCTGCTCTTACTTGCCAACATTGTGACTTGCCTCAGTCGATATCCCTTTGATTTGCACAAATAGGCTTCGGGACACCCGTATTGGGTTAACCTTAAGTATTCCCCCCAACTCTTATTTGTAAGCCCCTCAGCTCACCCATTTCAAAACTCTAAAAGGGCCCATGTGTCTTTACCAAACCAATGGTAAGTCATAATGAGAAACACTAGATTAGTGTTTGAAATGTACCTCGTTCATTGCATTTACTCGTTCCAACTACCCAGCTTGTATCACTACCTCTCTCATAGGTGGTAGCCCCATTAATGACTCAACAGGTTTCATATCGGTTCATCATACCTCTAGCAATTCCAAAGGAGTCTTTACAACACTTCATCTACCAAGTCAATATTCCCACCACTCGGAACATCCTTGGCTAGCTGGCTTATCGACAATACCTTGGTTCCACCTTTCATGTCTCAACTCATTGACACAACACATTGTTGTTGTCGAGTATCTAAGATGCAAATGCATTCGACAAAAGGAATTAAAAAGCATTAATTCGGTCAAGGAAATTCAAGCCAAGCACTAAGTCATAATCATCTAAATGAATTACCTCAAAATCTTTTTTGCCTTTCCATTTGTCAATTTGTAGCTCCACTCATTGTGCTACTCCTACAATTGGAACCTCTTTGGAATTTACCGTCTTGACCCTCTTGGTTAATTTTCTAATTAAAAGACCAAGTTTACCTATAGCTTTCTCTGATATGAATAAACTAGATGCCTCCGTATCAACTAGAGCTCTCCTTCTTCGTCTTATGATATTAATGTCCTTAACCATCAATCCTTTCTGCTTGTGATCCCTCTTTGCGTTAGAAAAATTAAATATCATTGATCCAAGCTTTAAAGTCTCACTCTTTGGCTCTGCTTCATCTTTTTTAGTGACCGTAAACATCTTAGGTGACTTTGGATAGTCCCGTATCTTATGCAAACCACAGCATAAGAAGCACTTCATTAGCTTATTCTCATTCTCTTTGTCCCTCTGAGCTTCAATCCCACGCACAATTAAACCAAGCTTTATCCGCACTTTTTCTATCTCATCATCTTTTTTTATGGCAAAAAAGATAGATCTTTTCAGACAGTCCCTTACCATATGCGAACCATCACAAAAAAAAAACATTTTATCTCGTTCTTTTTTTCCTTCGGGTTTTTGGGTTTTCCTTTCCAATTTCATGGTTTCCCATTACCACTATTACCGTTGTACTAAACTTGTCCTTCTTCATCTTCCCCTTTGTTCCTTTCTTTTTGAGTTGGGAAAACTCAAACATATCTTTCCTCAGAACAAGCTTGATCAAGGACTCTATCACGGTCATCGATTTGGATAGTTCTTGGACCCCTCGATGTTCCAATTCTTGTTTAACCCACGGCTTCAAACAATCAATGAAATAGAAGAATGCTTCTTTCTCACTTATATTAATGATTCAAAGCTTTAGTTGACTGAATTCCTTCATATACTCTCGAATTATGTCTTGTTGCGAGAATCGAAGCAACTTAGACTAATCCTCATTCTCAACATATTTAGGGTAAAATTGCTCCTTGAACTCATTTTAGAACTCCTCTGAAGTCTCAATCGTAGCCTGACCATGTTTTTCATCTATGGACCTACACATCCATCAAAGAAGGGCAAAGTTGGTAAAATATCTAGCAGTAGTTACCTTATCACCATCATCCTTAATGCCCACGACATGAAAGTAGTACTCCATCAACTGGAAGAAAATTTTCACTTCCCTTATGGATCTTGCCCCTTTGAACTTCTCTAGTTTGGAGACATCTATCTTGTGGTTTAGTGTTGCACACAACACTCCTTTACCCACAGCGACTCGACACATAGCAAACTCTCCCTCTAGCTCCTTAATTATTGTGCTCAAAGCCCTCACCGTGGCTATTGTTTCTTCCTTAAAAGCCATCACCATGGCCTTGAGAGCATCATACCATACTCTCAGAATATCCGCAACAGAATTAAGCACCTATCCCATCTCTTCTACATTGGGACTGAGAGACTGTTGGATTTGATACCTTAAGTGTAGTATTTTCATCTATGTACACTTGTAATTTTTTCAAACAGATTGGTTAATAAAACTATTCATAAGTTATATTTTATCTTCTATATATTTTCTTCAATGGTTTTTTCATACAAAGAAAAATTGAAGCAAATATTAGCTCGCCGGTTGTATAATCTTTAACTAATACTAAGCGGTGTTACGTGGTTGGATCGTAATACGGAAAGATCTGATATTAGTAGACAAACGTAAACATGTTGTTCGTTTAATTGGAAATGAGAAAATCGATTGAAACACTATTTTGTCGTCTATCAAGTCTAATTGGGGAAATGATTTATCTTGGGCATCGGAGCGAATGACTCCAAGAAGATAGAGATATAGATGTGACTGACTGGATTGACAGTGCATCATACTGGACCTAAGCAAAATAGATCCTGAACCCGTTTATGAATTTATTCACTTGCGACATTCATAGTGTGGCATACTATAACAGGATTTGTACAAGTGTACACAATTGTTCAAGTAATAATTAAGTAAAATAAGTTATCGTCTCCATAGGGATTGCGTATGTTAATAGATTATTTGTAAAATTATAAGTTAACAATTTGGTGGTAAAAACACAATACTTTGAGTGGCGGATGATTAAATTAAATTACCTAGACGCAAGATGATCCTTATACAATTAAATTTAAATGCAAATGATCTAAATGTATGAATGAATGGCTTTAGCAACAAAAAAATCAACATTAAATAAGCTAAGACAATTATATTAATCATTTCAATTTACTTTATCATGCTTAACACTGTTCGAAAATACTTCCATGGAAACTCTATCTTTCATAAGTTTGGAAACCAAATTAAGTCCTCTTAGATCTTTTACTTAGTGAAATATACATTTTACTGATCATATTAGACAAAGGGTTTCTTAGCATTTATGTAAGGTCACAGTGACATTTACATTTGCAATAGTTTAATTACATTAACCTAAAAACTATGCAGGATAATAGAGCTAACTAAAGATATTATGAACCTCAACTTAGTCGGGTTTAAGGATTTAAATTAAGCATTGCACTTTTCAATTATGTGTCTGCTAGTCGTCGTCTGGTTAGGATCGCTTAACTAATCTGAGTGCGCCCAATCACATATGAATGGAATACATCTTGATTTTAATTGAAAACATGATCGACTGAGGCACAAACATGTTAAACATGGATCAAATAAATCTTATTGAATTAACATAATTATCCTATCAAATAGGGTTTTAAATATCATCGTTGATGTAAAAAACAATAAACATATAGCAAACATAAGTAAATTAACTAACAAGAGGAAAAAAGTAAACTCTAATTCAGTTCTGCAGCCTTTCGGATCTTTTTTGACTGATGTGCTCCTCCATCCTAGTTGATGCTCCTTTTGCTAAGGGTTTTCTAAGGTGGTCGGCCAAATAAATGTCTTAACAAAGCCTTTGTTGGCTAAATAAAGGAAGGGAAATGGAATGACTATGCAAGGGGAGAAGAGGGCAAAAGAGGAAATGAGAGAGTGCTAGTGAATGAATGAATTAAGGGATGATTTGAGAAGTGGAAAGGTGTGTGGTATTTATAGGTGAAGGCAAGGATAAAGTTTGCTAAAAATAAAATTCAAAATCTCTCTCTTTTCTCTCATATACATGGTTAGCCACAAATTGTGGAAAAGGGGATGACTTGGTTGCTTGTTTTTTAATTCAAAACAATGCTATTAATAGCCATAAGGTGGACGGTTTCAAAGGGCAAACTTGTGTGCTGCTTTTTGACATCTTTTCAACTATAGGGACCTTTAAGAAAATATCCCAAAGCTTATTTTTGGGTAGTCATTTGCTTGTGCCAAAAATTGGGCTTGACTCCTCCTTGTTGGACAATTTCTCATTCCATTAATTAATTAGACACGTTCATCTTTTAGCACATCTTATACTGGGTCAAATTAACACATTTATGACCCAGTTTTGCATGGTCTTGTCGTCCAAATAAAGTGAATGTGTGCATGTCCATGCATTATTTATGTTGATCACATCTTCCATGGTCCTCCTGCATAGTGAAAATTCACATATTAATATTTAACATGAAAATAATACAAATTATGTACAAAAATCATGTAATTAAGCATAATTTCACATACTTTATAAATTCATGTCCAATATTAATAATTAAGTAAATTTCACTTATTTTAATAACAATTAATCAATATTAACATATGTATTAAGTCAAAAGGTGGTAAAAATATATAGAAAAACCCTATATAATTTTGAGTTTACACTCCCCCAAACTTAAACCATTGCTCGTCTCGAGTAATGTTTATGCACAACACAACTTTTGCTAAGGCAATTTTACAAAATGATGAAGCAGCATCAATCTTCGCATATAATCATGCATCAACAAAATCATGCTCAAAAATACTTTTAATTGATAAGTAGCTAGAATGCAAATATTATTTCCAAACTTTATACTAAGTACATCATAATGTCAACATGAGTCATAGTGCATGCATTTCAAGGTCATATATAACATTTACCAATTAATATGTTTTTTCTAACAACTAAACATAGCACTCACAAGGTTTAATTAGTGATCTTCATATGTCGAACTTAGCAATTCCTCTCTACTAATGTAGTCAGTATAATCATCAAATCAATAGGTCATTTATTAGGTTGTAATGAGGCTAGGCTAAAGGTAGGGATAAAGAGAAGTGAATTTTTAGGTTCAAACATCTTAACCCTAACTTTGTCTTGGATCATTTTGAGTCACAACCTTCATAAATGAGTCTTTGGAAAACCCCCAAACGTATTTCGAGCTCATGCTCAACCTTTATTTTTCAGACTTTGAACAAAATTTTTCTTTGCTTTTTATTCTTTTGAACAAACTTACCTTTGTTCTTCTTTATGTTTTTTTTTGAATCAAGTGAAGAGCATGCACATCTTTTTTTTTTCCTTAAAATTTGATCGCCAAGACAAATTTAGTTAAGATATGTGCACAAAATAGGATAAAATTAAAAAGATGGTAATGTGGCTTATAATGTAGGTACTTTCCAATAAACAAGCCATTAAGCTCAACAATAAAGTTTCAATGGTTAATTTAATAAGGTCAGCTTGAAAGGCTCAAATGATCCAAAGAAAGTGTGCCTATATCATATTAGATTCTTATACCTCCTAGGATTTTGCCTCAAGAAATTTACTAAGTCAATTGTAAAGAATTAAACCTTCATACATGTCTATTTCTAAAGAAATCAAATTTTCATGGCAAATACTACATAAGTCTAAGAAACATACAAGCATTCCATCACTCAAGATAATATAAGAATAACTTAGATAAAATCAGAAATCATGCTTGCATTTGAACACACTTATGAATAAAAATTCTCTCTGAACATTTATTTATTTCAACATACTTAAGTAAAAATATTAAAACATACTTTAAAATTCATGCAAAATGCCTTACCCCTTTTAAAAAGAAGAAATGTATTCATTGTAAAAACAAAGTAATGAATGAAAACTGAACACCAGGTAGGGTTGCAAGAAAAGAAAGGTGAGTCATAAAGACTGCTTAAGTACCAAGTCTTTCTCAACAATCCAATCCTAGACACATTCATTCCTATTACCACCTCACTTGCTTTTCCTATTGAAGAGGCATTGAGTTGCTTTATTCATGCTTGTTATTTTATTATGCGAATGCAAAAATTCTAACTAGGAAATAAAAATAAACACCTAAAAAGAAATAAAAACTAAAGATAAGAAATTCCCCCTTTTATTTATTTGACTTATCATCCTCGTCTTCCTCCTTTGATGTTTCATCTTCGTTTTCATTATCATCTTCCTTTTATGACTTGAAGATATTGTAACATCCCATTTTTAATAGTGTCAGAAACAATGATTTTGGGACAACGATTCTGATGAGGGAGTAAATATTTTATTATTTATTTAAAGTCTATGGTGTTATATTAGAGTCGTATTGAAGTTTTGCTAAGAAATTTTAAAGTTTAAATAGTTAATTAGGTAAAAAGGACTAAATCATAATTGAAGCAAAAGTTGAATTCTATTGGTTTAATGAGTTATTTAGCTATGGAAAGGAAAGCTAATGAACATAGATGTTAATTATACCATATATGTTGATAGTGGACAAATACGGACATGTTTATGTTAGTATTTAAGTTATATTATAAGGGAAAAAGAGTAAAGAATCAAATAATCATAAAATAAATAAAACAAAGGCTATCATATTATTTCTCTTTTTTCTTTTTAACCGAAAACATCATTGAAGGGGGCAGAAAAGCTTCAGTTTTTGTTAATTCACTTGTATGGTATGTATTCAAGTCCCATTTTTAGTAATTTTTATGTTTTTGAGCTCGTTTTAGCTTAAACTACTTAGCCCGGGGGTTAAATTGCAAAACTTTTTAAGGTTGAGGGATGTGCTATGAGTGAATTTGATGTTTTAGTGAGGTAATTTGATAGATATTTGAACTTGGTTGTTATATGGACATGTTTTGTAAGTGAATTTTAGTAAATTTAATGTTTAAGGATTAATTTGTTTAAGTGGAAAATTCCATGTATATCTTGTGAAATAATGGAAAAATGTATATTATTAAAGCTTAGGGAAGAATTGGTTATCATGGGTTTAAGTTAAAATGGTTAAATTTCAAGTTACGAGCTTAAGGACTAAGTCGTGAAAAAGTTAAAAATAAGAGGGGTAATTTTGTAATTTCATGATAATATGAATTATAGATTGAATTAAATACTTGAGGTTATTTGAAGTACTTAATTGAATGAAATTATTTATTTAGATCAAGATAAGCAACAACTGGATTTAAATCGAGGAAAAACAAAGGCTTTGGATTAGTCTCCAACTCTACTTTTGCGACTGTAGTTATTGAGGTAAGTTCGTATGAATTATAATATTATTAATGATAGTTTGATTGATTATCTGTTATATTATATTAGTTACAAACTGACTTGAATATATAAATATATTGACATTTTGAATAATTGACAGATAAATAATCTCGTTTGAACGTTAAGAATTCTTAGGATGTGAATGACATGTCATTAGGGATTTCATATTTTGAGTGTTGGTCTTGAATGTCCTACCAATGGCTAAGGTCCTCATTTCTTGTTGATTCTCCATAGCTCATGTTAGCAGCATCGTGTAGCTAACATTTCGACCCATAGCTCGTGTGAGCAGGCCCATTTCACAGCTCGTATGAGCAATATTGAAAATGAAAGGTTATGGTTATATAGAAAGGCACACTATGTGTGAGCATTCCCGAGTATCCAACGTAATTCTAAATGGTTTAACGGGTAAGTAAAGGTTAATGGAAAAGTATATATACAATTGGATAATTGATCTTAATCTTATGATAAGGTAAATTTGATGAATGCAAATAATTTGAATGGGACAAAATAAGCATGTGATGAATGATATGTACATGGCGATTCACTTATGATATGGTTGATTTTGTATATGTGTTATGCATGAGCTTACTAACTTGTGAGTTTGGTGGTGTATATAGGATTTTAGTAAGCATATAAATATGGTAATGATGTTTTGCATATTTCATGAAATGAGTTAAGAAGGGTAAGTTTATGTTTGAGTTTATACGAGCTTACTAAGCACTAGTTGCTTACGTAGTTATTTTCCTCTGTTTCGTAGATTGTCGGAAGCTCAATCGGTTGGAAGCTTGTCGGAGTTCTATCACACTATCTAGCAATCACTTTAGTAGTTTTGGAGTTATTTTGGCTAATGTTATAAATAGCATGTATAGGACTTTATATAATGGTAGTTTTTGAATATGCTAATGATCAATTTAGTATGAATATGTCTTTCATGTATACATTTTGTTTATGTGGACTTATGGTGTTTTGGAAAGTTTATTTCCTTTTGTCACTTTTAAGTACTTTGTAATATTTGGTATAATTGAGGTTCCTTTGAATCACATATTGGTTAGGAGATCTAGGTTGTTTGAATTGGTATATTTATATGTGGTTGAAATGTGTTTAGGTCCATTTAATATATACACAAATGAGGTAATTGTTGGGTAAGATTTTGTCTTAAAATAGCTTTTTTTAGGGTTTATTTTGGATCACACAGCCTAGGACACGAGATGTCACAGGCCTGGCTACAAGGTCGTATGCCATTTATTATTTCAGGTATGAGTATCACACTGTCTAAGATACGGTCGTGTATGTCAAGTCAGCGAGTTACATGATCTAGCACACGGCCTGCGACATGACCATGTGACATAAGTCAGAGAGTTACATGATTTGGCACATGACCTACGACATGGCCGTGTGACCCAAGTCAGTGAGTCACACGATTTATTACACGAGCTGGGACACGCCCATGTGTCCCATTGTTTGAATACCACACGGTCTGGGCTATGTCACACGGCCGTGTGATTTCTGTTTCAAAATTTTCAACTTTTTCTCAAATTTTTTGTGTTGTTTTAAATTAGTCTCAGATTGATCCTGAACTATTTTTAGGGCTCAAAATGCTCATTTTAAGGACCAAATCTGTATGCTTGCTAGATTTGTAATGAGTTTTTAGTGATTAATATTAAATAACATTATTAATTTATTTTTGAAGTTATTTGTTCTGATTTGTATAGTAATGCTTTGAAACCCTAATCTGGAAACAAAGACGGGTTAGGGGTGTTATAGATATAATCTAAGAAATTGTGAACAAAATTGTTAAAGATATTTTTTAAAATATTTCTTACAGAATCATCTCTAATCTTTACATATTTCCAATAAGTCTGTTGTTGGTTATGCATAAATTTCATCATATCCATCATAATTGACAATTCTAGTTTCTTCCCAATATTTGAAGAAGTGGGCATAGGAATAGTCAACTCAAATCAACACTTGGTTCAACTAGCTCATCAGCTTTCAGCTCCTCTCTTAGTTCAAGGACTTCTAGTTCCTTTAATGGTTCAGGATTGTTCAGTTCTTCTTCAGATTCTGCTTCTTCTATCTCAGTAACTGAGTTAGCTTCAGTTTTGAATTTGTTCGATGACTCATCAATTTCTGGTTCAGTTGGTTCACTCAGTTCAGTTGGTTCACTCAATTCAGTTGGGTTTAGCTAATGGACATTCTCCACTAACCTTTTAAGATCATGGGCTATGATACAAACTTGAACATACGGGCCTTTCAGGTTTGCTTTTGTTTTAACTTAGGCCCTTAAGCAAATCGAAGTTATCAATGATGGAAAGTAAGCACTTCCGGTCTTCTTTCTAGCATAATCATGGATTTCCTTGAGAATGATCTCTCCAACATTGATAGACCTTTTTGTCATAATTGCGTACAACAAAATAATTTGCTCTATTGAGATGGTAGAATTATGTGAGATAGGCATGAAAATATATCGAATAAAGTAGAACCATACCTTAGCCAACGGTTTTAGATATTCCCTTCGGCAAGAATGACTACCATACTTTCTTATAATCAATTGCAATCCTGAATTTTCCACGACATTAAGCGCTTGTTGAAGAAAATCCCAATTTATGGTTGTCATCATGGCAAAATATTCATCTTCTTCAACATTAGGTAGGTTAAACAAATCATTAATGGACTTAGAAGTTAAAGGTACCTTCTTCTTGTGAACAAGAACTTAAGTAGCATCTAACTTAGTCAAATTGGCATAGAAATCTTGAACTAACTCGACTTCAGGAAATGATCTTGCATCGTCAAAATAATTACAATTGAGGGCATCAATCGTCTTTCGAATTGGCAAGGGCACAACCATCTTATCATTTCTTTTCAAGTTGAAACCTTTTTCAGGCATCATAAGTTAATTTTTAAAGATAGAATCAAACTTTTCTTTCACTTCCTTGTCTTGAATCACAATAGGGTTTTCGGTAGAGGTCTTGGACGATCTAGTTCTTTTGCGAAACATTGTGATTTTTCCCAAAAAATAGGCAAATTCGGCAATAGATGAAGCAAAGGGCTTTATGATAGGCTAGTGGCAGCGATGGGTTTGCAACGGTGATAGGTGCGCGATAGCAATAGGGTGCAATGATGATAGGAATGCAGTGGCGATATGGTTGTTCCGGAAAAAAAAACTTGCGACGGCAAGAAGCTAGGGTTTTATGACAAAGGAAGAAATTTGGGGAGAATTTTCAGGATTTAGGCCAACAACTAAGAGGAAAAAGAATGAGTGGCTAGGGTTTAGGCTAATTGCTTGAAGGGTTGTGAGAATTATAGTGGTAGAGAGGAGTTTATATAGTGGTAAATTAGGGAAATCTTGTAGCAAAATTTTAGCTACTAAAGTGACCTGGGCAGCAAGTATAGAGGAAGGGAAAAAGTAGTATCAAATTTAAGGTTTTAGAGAACCCTTATGGACGACACTGTTGGGGTAAATTTCTCCTTTTTGTTGTTTCAGGTTTGAGCCCAAACTATATTTACAAACTAGACTGCTTAAAATAAAATAAATTGATTAGTACCTAGGCCAATTTGACCCCCTTATTAAACATAAACAAATTAAATTAAAATTAAAGGCAACGATAAAAATGAAAAATAAAAATTTTAAAATTAAAAATTTTCTTCTAAAAAAATTACATTAAATTAATTCTCAGGAATGGTTAGAAGGGTCACAGTGGTCCCGCTTAAGTTCTGATCTCCTTAGACAGAATTAATTGAATTAATTTAAGAAAATAATTTCTAACTTTTTAAAAGGTAGGTTTATGAAAAATTAAAGGTTTAATAATTTGAACAAGGTTTTAATTCGCTCAACTTCACCATCTTAATAATGCTTAAGACATTGACCATTAACTTTAAATGTACGTCCATGGTTGTACAATTCTATAGCTCCATATGGATAAACTTTGTGGATAGTATAAGGTCCTTTCCATCGGGACTTGAGTTTTTCAGGAAACAACCTTAGCCTTTAATTAAACAACAACACTTTCTGACCTTTATTGATTTCACAAGGTTGTATATGATTATCATGCCATCTTTTATATTTTTCTTTACACATTGTGGAATTCTCATATTAAAATAACCTCAACTCTTCCAACTCATCAATTTGTAACATCCTTCTCTCATCGGCTTCATTAAGATCAAAATTTAATTATTTCAAAGCCCAGTGAGCTTTATTCTCCAATTCAAGTTGCAAATGAGATGCATTTCTAAAAACTAACCAATAGGGAGTCGTTACTAGCGGTGTCTTAAAAGCAATTCAATAGGCCTATCAAGCGTCATCGAGCCTTCGAGACCAATCTTCTCTGTTAGGGCTCACCACCCTCTCAAGAATACCTTTTATTTCACGAGTCACCCTTTGAACTTTCCCATTTGACTGTGGGTGATAGGCAGTAGCAATCTTATGCTTTAAATCGTACTTGTCAAGATTCCACTTAAGCCACCTACTTACAAAGTGAGATCCTTCATTGCTAATTATATCTCTAGGAGTCTCAAACCGTGTAAATACATGCTTATGTAGGAAACGCATGACTACCTTAGCATCATTTGTTGGGTACACCTTGGCTTCAACCCACTTGGATACATAGTCCACAGCTATTAAAATATATTTATTACCATATGAAGAAGGAAACAGGCCTAAAATATCAATGCCTCATACGTTGAATAGTTTAACCTCTAGAATATTTGTCAATCAATGCCCCATACGTTGAATAGTCCAACCTCTAGAATATTTGTCAAGGGTATCTCGTTCCTCATTATTATATTCTCGGTTCTTTGGCATCTATCGTAGTTCTTCATATACGCATACGCATCTTTAAACACTGTAGGCTAAAAGAATTCAGCTTGTAAAATCTTCGCTGCTGTACGGGAACCACCAAAATGTCCCCCACTCGAAGATTAATGGAATTGGTACAAAATATCGTCAATTTCACTTCCAGCTACACACTTCCTGATTATGTTATCTGTACATTGTTTAAAAAAAATTGGATCCTCCTAGAAATATTATCGACTATCATGAAGGAATTTCTTCCTTTGTTCATATGTCATTTCTCGAGGATTTATTCCACATGCTAAATAATTAGCAAAGTCAGCAAACCAAGGTGTTTCATAGATTTAACTTACCTTGAATATATGCTCATCCAGAAAATTCTCATTAATTGGAACGAGTGAAGAAGTTACCTTATTTTGTTCCAGCCTCGACAGATAATTGGCCACTTGATTTTCAACACCTTTTCTATCTTATACCTCAAGGTCAAATTCTTGGAGTAAAATTATCCATCGAATTATCCTTGTAATAACCCATTTTTGGTGAGATCGGAATAGTGGTTTCAGGACCACAAATCCGAGTCAAAAATAAAAATTTATTTTATTTTATACTACGGTTGGCATCATGATAGAAATGTCATATGAAAATTTTGGTACGAAAATTTTACTGATTGTGTGTTTAATTAGGGAAAGGACTAAATTGCAGAAAATGCAAAAGTTGGGTTCTAGTAGCTATAGGTGCCAAATAACTATGGAATTCAAAAAATAAGGTCCTTATATGGTAATTAGACCATTGAAGAGTAATTAGTAGATATTTTAATGACTCATCCATGGAAAAGTTATAAAAGGGTAGGGACTAAATTGAAATCAATAAAATTAATGGATAATAATTAAGTAAAAAGAAAAATCATCTATTTTCATATCATCTTCCCCAATTTTTCTATGGAAACCCTAGGAGAGAGGAAGAAAATTTTTCAAGCTTAATAAGGTATGAAATCAAGTCTCGTTTTTAGTAATTTCTATATTTTTGGAATCGAGATAGCCTAATCTTTCTATTTAGGGGATTTATTTGAAAAGTTATCAAGATATGAAATTTGGGTCATGGATGAATATGCTGAAAATTTGAAATTTATGGTAGAAAATGAAAAGCTATTCATAGATAAACAACTTTTACAAAGCAATTTTTGATGAAAACTTGATTTAGGGACTAAAATGAAAAATTGATAAGACCCATGGAAAATTTTGAAATTTGTGAAATGTATGTGCTGTAAGTGTAATATATAAAATTCGGTTAGGCTTGGAAAGAGGGTTAACTTTCATGAATTTCATTTTTCCAGGCCTAGGGACGAAATTAGAATTTTTGAACAAGATAGGGGCAAAATGATAATTTTGCCTAGGATGAAATAGGATGCAAATGTATATGAAATGTGATAGATTAATAGTTAAATTTACCCATATAGATTCAAAAAGACCAACTACGAAACTAGATCGACGAAAGAAAAGGTTTCGGATTAGTTGACATTCAAATACGAACCATTTTCAAGGTAAGTTCATGTAACTTAAAAATGTATGTTAATATGCTTGAATTGAATTGTATGATTTTGTGTTGATTTGTTTGAGATGATATATACATAATGAAATAGTCTTAAGTTGTGTAATATGGACAAATTATCATGCTCCGGTTGAAAGTTGAATTCTAATGGGTTAAGAATAATAGTGCATATGTTGCAGATAGAATTTAGCCCGGACGGGTAATTCTAATGTAAGCCCTCTTGAGCTTAGGTTATAAATTGGATTTAATCCAGATGGGTAATCCATATCAAGCTCTCTAGAGCATATGCTACGCATAGGATTTAGCTTGGACTTGTAATCCTACTGTAAAATGTACGGCTTAAGAGTATACCTTTCTATTATGTATCCTAATGGGTACTTTTGCACATGTGTATATTACCCGAACATCCGTCGAGATTTCAATAGTTCAACAAAAATGACTCTTGAAGTGTGGAAAGGTGAAATTAATGGAAGCTTGTAATGTGATGAGCTCATCTATGTCTACCTGATATTCATAAGTGATTGTGTGACTAACTTGATAAATAATTATATGTGTTTAGGTAACTTACCCAAAAACGATGGAGTGTAAATTTATGTATGCTTGTATTAATAAATATGATGGGTGAGTTTATTTTTCGTTATACGAACTTACTAAGCATAAAATGCTTACTCCGTTTAATTTTTCCCTATTTTATAGTGCTCAAAGCTCGCGAAGGTTGGAAGTCGATCGGGACAGTCATCACACTATCCATTATCTCGTTTTGGTTCAAATGGAAATCTCATTTTGGTATAATGGCATGTACAAGCTTATTTGGCCAATGATGGCTTGTAATTGTTGTTTTGTAATCTAGCCATTGGAGTCGCTAGTGATGGTCTAAGTTTGACTATTTTGAAGTAATATTTTGGGTAAACACATAAGTGCTTATTAGGTGTTAGTTTGTTGGAATTATGTTAGCATATGAGTTTTTGTTAAGAGTAAGTTTGTATCCTTTGATACATGAGATAATACCACATGGTCCGGTTGTGTGCCCCCTGCATATTAAAAATGAGAAACAGAAAGCTCAGAATTGGACACATGGGTAGAGACACGGGCATGTGTCTTAGCCGTGTGGTGGACACTAGCGTGTGAAAACTGCACCTAAAATTTGAAAATAAAATTCGCCACACGGCCTAGCACATAGGCGTGTGACTTGGCCATGTAACTTCAATTTCTTCATGCCTTAAAAGTTAGAGAGTTACACGGGTTAGGGACACGGGCGTGTGTAGTACATGGCTTGACGAAACAGGTGTGTCTCTAGACCACAAGGGCGTGTGAGCCCTGCAACTTTGAAAAAACTTTTTCAAATGTCGCGAAAAATTTTATGAGTCTCCGATTAAGTCCCGACTTGATTCTAATACTCGTATTAGACCTTGAGGATCTAATTAAGGGACGTTTTGAATGATCTCAGTAAATGAATAGTAATCAACGTAAATTATCTATAAAATGTTCTAAATGTTTTGGTAATACTCTAAATCCCTGTTTCAACGATAGGTACAGGTTAGGGGTGTTATATTCAGTGGTATCAGAGCTAAGATTTAACTAATTCTCGGACTAACATAACAAGTACGAGTCTAGCTATACATGCCATTATATAAATTATGATAGTGTGATATCTCCTGGCCACTTTTAAATGTATTTTCATATAGTAATATCTTCCAACCAAGCTAGAGCCGAGACTGAGGAAGCTGAGAGCGCTGCTCAAGCTTCCGTGCAGCGAGCTGCATCTAGTGGTAGTAGAAGACCTGTATCTAAAGGCCAAAGTGAGGTGGCAAAAGTAGCCTTCCTTGAATTGATGGATGAATGGTTTAGTGAGTATATGAGAACATGGGGCCAAAGAATTTAGGGCTACAGCTGATGATGATCCAGAGAAGGCCAACTTCTGGTTGGAAAATACTATTCGAGTTCTAGATGAGTTATCATGTACACCATCTGAATGCCTGAAATGTGCGGTATCTTTGTTGAAAGACACAACCTACCATTAGTGGAAAACCTTATCTTTTGTGGTACTTAGGGAAAATATTATATGAGAATTTTTCCAAATAGAGTTTAAAAAGAAGTATATTAGTTAGAGATTCTTGGACCAGAAAAGAAGGAATTTCTAAAGCTTAAATAGGGAAATATGACAGTATCCGAGTATGACCGAGAATTTGTTAGATTGAGCAAGTATGCTAGTGAATGGGTTCAGACTGAAGTCGAAATGTGCAAACGATTTGAAGAAGGGCTAAAAGAAGATATTAAGCTGTTAATTGGAATTCTAGAATTAAGAGAATTCGTGGTGTTGGCTGAACGAGCACACAAGGTTAAGAAATTAAGCAAAGAAAAGAGGCAAGTGGAAAGGGAAGCTCGGGTTACGAGCATGAGATTTATGAACAGGACGCAATCATTTACTTCAAAGAAATCAAAGAATTATCATGAGTGTTTTGCTACATCAAGGGAGTATTAAGGAAAGGAACGAAGTTCTAAATGCACCAACCCGAGGTCTTTGTCTCCCTTAATAACTACTCTTGTTGGAAACCCCAAACCATGATGCAATGTCTGTAATAAATTACATTTTAGAGAGTGCCGACTGAGAAGTGAGGCTTGCTTTAAGTGTGGTTCTCTCGACCATTTTCTTAAAGACTGCTCGGAAAGGGTTGAGAAAGACATTAAACAGACTCCAAAGCCGAGTAATCCTATCTCGAAGGGTAGACCACCACGGTATTCTGAAAATGTCGGTGGTAGTCGTAGTGCTGCAAAAGATTCAACAGCTAAATCTGAGGCTTGGGCTCCGGCAAGAACATATGCAATACGTGTAAGGAAGATGCTTCGACACCAGATGTTGTCACTAGTACATTTTCTCTACTTGATACTGATATTATTGCTTTGATTGATCCTGGTTCCACACATTCATATATATGCACAAAATTTGTGTTTGTTAAAAATATGATTGTTGAATTCACCAAATTTGTGGTTAAAGTTTCTAAGATAATAAAGGGTTACTATTTTCTAGCTAATCTGATGTTGTTACCCTTTGATAAATTTGATGTAATATTGGGAATGGATTGGTTAACCCAACATGATGCAGTGGTAAATTGTAAGCATAAATACATTGTATTGAAGTGTCAGAATGGTGAATTACTCTGGGTTGAATATGAGAAATTGGATGGGTTGTCTAATGTGATTTAAGCAATATCAGCATACAGATATATTAAAAAGGGGTGTGAGGCTTATCTTGCTATTGTACTGGATACCAAAGTATCAGAGTTGAAAATCCAGTCGGTGCCGATTGTTTGTGAGTTTCCTGAAGTATTTCCAGAAGAACTACCTAGTCTACCTCCAGCTAGAGAGGTGGAATTTTCCATAGACCTTGTACAAGCGATGACGCCAATATCTATCGCACCATATAGAATGGCTCCTGCTAAATTGAAGGAGCTGAAGGTATAGTTGCAAGAGTTGATTGATAAAGGATTTTCCCGACCCAACTTTTCACTATGAGGTGCATCGGTATTGTTTGTAAAGAAGAAAGATGGATCATTAAGATTATGCATCGATTACAAAAAACTTAATAAAGTCATAGTAAAGAATAAGTACCCGTTGCCTCGTATAGATGACTTGTTTGATCAATTAAAAGGTGCCACTGTATTTTCAAAGATTGACCTATGATCTGGTTACTATCAGCTACGAGTAAAAGATTCAGATGTGCCAAAGACAACTTTCAGAACTAGATATGGGCATTATGAGTTTTTGGTGATGCGATTTGGATTAACAAATACCCCGGCAGTGTTTATGGATTTAATGAATAAAATTTTTGGACCATAGCTAGACAGGTTCGTGGTTGTTATTATTAATGATATTTTGGTTTACTCTTGGGATGTGAATGAGCATGCTGAGTATCTGAGAATTGTATTACAAACTCTGCGTGAGAAATAGCTGTATGCTAAATTCAGTAAATGTGAATTATGGCTACGGGAGGTTAGTTTCCTTGGACATGTCGCATCTGTAAAGGGTATTTGGATGGATCTGAACAAAATTTCAGCTATTGTGAGTTGGAAGCCACTGAAGAATGTTTCAGAAGTCAGAAGTTTTTTGGGACTAGTAGGATATTATTGGAGATCTGTTAAAGGGTTTTCAATGATAGCTTATCCGATGACTCGATTGTTGCAAAAAGAAGTGGAATTCGAGTGGGCTGATAAGTGCTAGCAGAGTTTTGATAGATTGAAGATTTTATTGACGGGAGCGCCCATATTAGTCCAACCTAAATCGGGTAAGGAATTTATAGTTTATAGTGATGCCTCATTGAATGGTTTGGGATGTGTATTGACGCAAGACGGTAAAGTAGTGGCTTATGGATCTAGGTAGCTAAAATCATATGAAAGGAATTACCTGGTACATGATATTGAATTAGCAACTATTGTTTTTGCATTGAAAATATGGCGGCACTATCTCTTTGGTGAAAAATATCACATCTTTACGGATCACAAAAGTTTGAAGTATTTAATGACATAGAAAGAACTGAATTTGAGACAACGTAGGTGGTTGGAATTATTGAAATATTATGATGTCGTTATTGACTACCATCCGGAGAAAGCTAATGTAACACCGCTAACCCGTAACCGTCACCGAAATAGGTTAAGAGGCATTACTGAACTTATAACTCAAATCAGAACCACCATACATCAAATATTATCTCATTACTACTAAAAGTCATTCATTCACATTCAATATTCGCATAAAATCGAGTATACAAAGCTTAATCATGCATTCGGGACCAAATTGATAACATATAAAAGTTTTCAAACTTATAAAAATTTTCCACTTTTAAAAGGTCACACGCCCGTTTGAACAGGCCATGTGCCTTACACAGTCTAGACACGCCCGTGTGTCAAAGCCATGACAAAACAGGGCATAGCTATTGACTTGTTCACACGGCCAGACTACGCGCCCATGTGCTATGCACACGCCCGTGTCCTGGCCGTGTGCTAGGTCGTGCCAAAGATAGGGGGTATTCTATTTGTGACATCAGCATACCAATAAGGGTCACACAGCCAGACCATACACCTGTGTGTCTAGCCCATGTGTGAGCCTGACTTACAACTGAAGGGTACCCTAGGGGACACACGACCGTGCAACATGGCCGTGTGTCGCACACAGCTGAGACACACGCCGTGTCTCTGCCTGTGTGGACAAAAATAGGCCATTTGAATAGCCAATTTGCCATCCAAAATGGGTTCAAACTACAAACAAAGAGAACAAGCATAATTTTACTTCCAATTCAGCCAATATTTATATTATAACATTCATCATTTATAACATAACAATACCAACCATTTCCCTACTCATAAACCTTACCAATTCATGCTAAACACAAGGTAAATTCATACCAAAACATTTTCTTCCATACCTCCTTAAATCTCAAATTAAACTTACAAACTAAAACATACCATATTTTCATATTATCATCACATACCATGAACCATTAGCAACCATTAGTTTAATCATAAATTAGCCAAGTCACATGGCTAAGCATATATCATAAAACACTATCCCACAACCACTAGCCTATACATGCCATATTTCAAAAATATGCATTTTTAAAAGTACCGATCCTTGATGGTCCCCGAGCTTGCAGTAACTTCGATATCTATAAAATAATGCAAACACACACAAAGTAAGCTTTCAAAAGCTTAGTAAGCTCGTATTATAATCATCAACAGTATATAAAACATAAAACATCAACACATAAGTATTTACGAATTCTCCAATCATCTATCAAATCTATACCAACCCAATCCATACGTTCATAACAATTCAATGAACTTCATCTACCACAAAGGTATTGTACATACCTGGATCTTCCCATATTTATTCACTTTCGTTCTCACCTCTTGTTTGAGTATATCAAAACATCCCGTAAATTATTCAAACTTAAACATCCACACACTTAGTGCTGTAAAGGTTAACAGAAGCTAAAATGATTCTGAACACCTAGTGCCATCTCAATTAACCGAAGCTAAGGCGGTATCGCACACTTAGAGCCTTATATAGCCGAAGCTATTCCAACTCGCACACTTAGTGCCAAGCATAGTCGAATATCATCCTACTCAACTCGTAATCAATTATCTATACAATTTATGCATTACCATCGCATTTAAACATATCTTTAACATCATTTATCATGTACGAACTTACCTCGTACTCGGAATTGTCGATTTGAATCGTCTACTCGATAACCTTTAACTTCTCTCGATCTAAATCCGAATTCCTCTTTTATTTATCTATATGTATTCAAAATTAACCCTTTTACTCACCAAATAATTCAATTCAATCCATAAACACACAATTAGGGTATTTCCCAAAATAGCCCACATTTTCACATTTCGACACTTTAGTCCCTAATTCACAAAATCACAAAATACACATAATTTGCATATACACAAACTTAGCTAAATTCTCCTAGTACTCATACTAGTCCACAAATTTCATTTATTTCACATTTTAGTCCCTTAAAATAACATTTTTACAATTTAGCCCAAATTGCTCAAATTCATCAAAAATCCAAAGACAAAACATGTAAACCCAACATCAAGCTTTCATATTTCACCATTTAACAACACAAAACTCATAAATTCATCCATGACATATTTCAAAATCATCACCAAAATCAGAAATTGAAGCATGGGTTCGATAGTATATTAAGCAACGATCACAAAAACGTAGAAATTATCAAAAATCGAAACAAAAACATACCTCAATTAAGTTTTAAACTAGCCGAACCCTAGAACTCTTTTTCTTTTCTTTTGTTCTTCAATTTTTGGTGCAAAAACAACATATAATGCCTATTTTCATGTTTTATTATAACATATATTAACTTATTAAACATTTTACCATTATAACCTTTATTAAACCACTATAAAATCACATAATGGATGGTCATTAATGTCCATTCAAACTTCCAATGGTCAAATAAAAACATAAGGACCTCTCATTTAATAAGCCAAGTCAAATAAGTACTTTTAACATCTAGCACACAACTTTTACATTTTACGCGATTAGGTCTTTTTTGCAAATTAAACACACAAACATTTAAACTTTCACACATGTCAATTAACTTATAATAGGCACGAAAAATAATATTAAAATATTTCTTAGACTTAGATTTGTGGTCCCGAAATCACTATTCTGACTAGGTCAAAATCGGGCTGTTACAGTTCTCCCCCTTAGGGATTTTTATCCTCGAAAATCTTACCGTTAAACAGATTTGGATATTGCTGCTTCATAGCATCTTCAGGCTCCCACTGGCCTCTTCAGTACCGTGTCGATGCCACATCACTTTAACTAACGAAATTTTCTTGTTTTGCAATTATTTAACCTCACGAGCTAAGATATAGATAAACTTTTCTTCGTAAGTCATATCGAACTGAGTTTCAATCTCAGACGGAGAAATTATGTACGAAGGATCGGATCTGTATCGTCGAAGCATCGATATGTGAAATACATTAGGAATCCTTTCTAACCTAGTGGCAACAACAATCTATATGCTACCGACCCATTACGCTCGATAATCTCATACAGCCCGATGAACCTCAGACTCAATTTGCCTTTTCTACCAAACTGAAGGACTTTCTTCCACGGAGATACTTTCAAAAATACTTTGTTGTCGATCTTAAATTCAATGTCTTTTCTTTTCATATCTGCATATGATTTTTGACGATCGGAAGATGCTTTCAAACTATCTCGAATCACTTTCACTTTCTGTTCTGTTTCTTTTATCAAATCAACCCCGTGAATCTTATTTTCACTGAGTTTCGTCCAATACAAAGGTGTACGGCATTTGCGTCCATATAAAGCTTCATACGGTGCCATTTTAATGCTCAACTGAAAACTGTTATTATACTCGAATTCAATCAAAGGAAGATATTGTTTCCACGTACCTTCAAACTCAAGAATGCAACATCTCAACATAACCTCGAGTGTCTGAATAATCCGCTCAGATTGATCGTCCGTTTGTGGATGAAAAGCAGTACTAAAATGCAATTTAGTACCCAGAGCATCTTGTAACTTCTTTCAAAATCGTGATGTAAATCTCGGATCTATATTTGACACTATTGACAATGGCACACCATGCAATCTCACGATATCAGAAATATATAACTCAGCTAATTTATCATGTGAGTAATCAGATTAAACCGGAATAAAATGAGCTGATTTTGTCAAATGATCAATTACAACCCAAATTGCGTCTTTCTTTCTCGGAGACAGGGGCAAACCCAAAACAAAGTCCATGGTTACTCGATCCCATTTCCATTCTGGAACCATAATTGGTTGTAGCAAACTAGATGGCACCTGATGTTCAGCTTTAACTTGCTAACATATCAAACATTTAAAAACAAAATTAGAGATATCTCTTTTCATTCCAGACCACCAATAATACTGTTTCAAATCGTTATACATTTTTGTACTACCTAGATGCACCGATAAACGACTACTTTAAGCTTCACTCAGAATCATTTGAATTAATTCTAGATTTCTGGGAAGACAAATTCGATCTCGAAATCTCAAACAATCATCTTTATCAATTTTGAATTCTAAGTCAGTGTCTACATCACACTGAGCTCTTTTAGCTAAAATCTCATTATCAACCTTCTGAGCTTCGATAATCTGTTGTAAGAATAAAGGTCTTACTTTTAATTAAACTAAAATTGAACCATCATCAGACAGAACCAAATGAGCATTCATCGCATGCAAATCAAACAACAATTTTTGACTCAGGGCATCAGCAACAACATTTGCTTTACCCGGATGATAATCTATCACAAGTTCGTAGTCCTTTAGTAATTAAAGCCATCTTCTTTGTCGCAGATTCAAATCTTTTTGAGTCATCAAATACTTCAAACTCTTATGATTTGAATACACATGACATTTCTCACCGAACAAGTAATGGCGCCAAATCATTAAGGCAAACACAATCGTAGCTAACTCAATATCGTGCGTCGGATAGTTCTTTTCATGCGGCTTCAACTGTCTCAAAGCATAAGCAATAACTTTTCCTTCTTACATTAAAACACATCCAAAACCGATCAACGAAGCATCACTATAAATCACAAATTCTATACCCGATTCAGGTTGTACCAATACCAGAGCTTCAGTCAACAAAACTTTCAACTACTCAAAACTATTCTGACATTTCTCAGACCGCTCAAATTTCACTTCTTTCTGTAGCAGTTTTGTCAACAGAGTCGCGATCATGAAAAAACCCTTCACAAATCTTCTATAATAACCAGCAAGTCCTAGAAAACTATGGACTTCGGAGACATTCCTTGGAGGTTTCCAATCCAAAATAGCTAAAATTTTGTTCGGATCAACCCGAATACCAGAGGCTAAAACAATATGACCCAAGAAACCAACTTCTCGCAACCAGAACTCACATTTACTAAACTTCGTATACAACTATTTATCTCTCAAAATCTGTAATACTATTCTCAGTTGCTCAACATGTTTATATTCATCACGTAAATAAATTAATATGTCATCAATGAATACTACAACAAATTGATCTAAATACGGTCTAGAAATTCTATTCATCAAATCCATAAAGATAGCAAGTGCGTTAGTCAATCCGAAAGGCATAACTAAGAATTCATAGTGACCGTACCTCGTTCTGAAAGCAGTCTTCAGAATATCTGGGTCTTTCACTCACAACTGATAATAGCCTGATCTCAAATCTATTTTTGAAAACACAGCAGCTCCTTTCAACTGATCAAACAAATCATCAATTCGGGGCAGGGGATACTTATTCTTGACAGTCACCTTGTTCAACTGACGATAGTCAATACACATTCTCATCGTACCGTATTTCTTTTTCACAAATAGAACCGGAGCACCCCAAGGTGAGAAACTTGGTCTAACAAATCCTCGATTGGTCAACTCTTGCAACTAAGACTTTGAATCTTTCAGTTCAGTCAGAGCCATTTTGTATGGAGCTATCGAAATTGGGGTAGTACCAGGTACCAATTCAATGCCAAACTCTACCTCTCTAACTGGAGGTAATACTGAAAGTTCTTCAAGAAACACATTAGGGAACTTACAGACAACAGGCACAGATACAACTTTCTTTTCTGATACTCTTGAATCAATCAGATATGTAAAATAAGCTTCACAACCCTTTCTCACAATAGTCAAAGCTTTCATCGAAGATATCATAGCAGATAATCCATTCAAATCACTAGATTCAATTCTAACTATTTCATTATTCTTGCATCTCAAATCAATAGTTTTCCATTTGCAATTTACCACATCATCATGCCAAGTTAACCAATCCACACCCAGAATTATATCAAATTCATCAACAGGTAATAACATCAAATTAGCCGAAAAATAATTGTCTCAAAACATTAACGGACAATTCTTGCAGACTTTATCAACTAGAACACATCTGCCTAGAGAGTTCGAAACTCTAATTAAAAATTCAGCAGACTTTACAGGTAAAGTCTTACTGTTCACTAAGTTCATGCATATATATGAATGTGTCGATCCAGGATCTATCAAAGCAATCATAGAAGTATCATAGAGAGTAAATGTACCCGTAATCACATCTGGTGATGAAGCTTCCTCGCGAGCTCTGATAGCATAGGCTGTAGCAGGTGCACGAGCTTCAAATCTAACAGCTGTGTCTTTCATTCCTTTTTGAGTACCGCTTACATTTCCCTAATTTCTAAGAGGTCTACCACGAGAAACATTACCACTTTGCCTCGAATTCTGAATATTATCCTTTTCAACTAAATCTGGGCAATATTTTATAAAATGATTTCTTGAACCACAACTATAACAAGCTCGGTTAATACTTTTTCCCCAGCATTCACCGAAGTGTCGTCTTCCACAATGATCACACTCAGGCTTTTCATTTTTTGCATTATCAACACTGGTAATAGATGTAGCTAAAGATTTAAAAATTGATAGCGATCTAACACGATTTCTATTTCAATGTCCCACATTAGCCTTTGAATAACTGTTATCCTCTCTAAACTTCTTAGATCCAAATTGAAAAGATTTGCCCGATAATCTCTTTCATACCTCTCTAGCTTCAAAATTGGCCTTTCTTTTCTCTTTCCTAAGATCTTCAACTTTACATGCTCGTTCAACAAGCACGACAAATTCTTTGATTTCTAAAATCCCGACTAACAAATGAATATCTTCATTCAAACCGTCTTCAAATCTCTTGCACATTATTGCTTCTAAAGATACACATTCACGAGCATACTAACTCAATCTTTACAAATTCTCGTTCGTATTCTGTAACAGACATACGGCCTTGTTTAAGCTCGAGAAACTCTTTGCGTTTCTAATCAATGAATCTCTAACTGGTATAATTCTTCCGAAATTTAGCTTGGAAGAAATCCCACGTAACTCGTTCACTCAAAACCACAGATGTCAAAGTCTTCCACTAATGATACGCCGTATCTCTCAAAAGGGAAATGGCACATTTTATGCATTCTTCAAGACTCAAAGACAACTCATCAAACACTCTTTATTGTGTTCTCCAACCATAACTCAGCTTTTTCAGCATCATCACTTGTTGTAGCTCGAAACTCTTCAGCCATGTGTTTTCTAATCTTATGAACTGGTGGTCTACTCAACTGTATCAGATTTACTGGTGGCATAACAGGAGTTTGAGGAGGATTAACCGGGGTTGGAGGCTATTGTACAGCCGAATTTGTTCTAATGTATTAGGTGAACTAATCATTCATCATCTGATAGAAGGCTTGTTTAGCCTCACCATCACGGCTACTCGTAGCCAGTCGAGAATAAACTTGCACCGTCCTTTGCGCGAGAGCAGGCGTATTGCTTTCAACATCGTTTGCTACAGCTCTATCGGGATCCATTACTATATAAAAGAACATTTCAATGTCAAGATTCATCATACTATCACAGTTCATAAATATGGCATGTATAGCTAGACTTACAAACGCTATGGTAGTCCTAGAACCGACTAAACTATAGCTCTGATACCAATAAAATGTAACACCTCTAACCCGTAACCGTCACCAGAATTGGTTAAGAGGCATTACCAAACTTATAATTCAAATCAGAACCACCAAACATCAAATATTATCTCATTACTACTAAAATTCATTCATTCACATTCAACATTCACAAAAAAACGAGTATACAATTGGTTAAGAGGCATTACCCGTGTCTTGGCCGTGTGCTAGGCCGTGCCAAAGATAGGGGGTATTCTGTTTGTGATGTCAGCATACTAATAAGGGTCACACGGCCAGACCACACGCCCGTGTGTCTAGCCCGTGTGTGAGCCTAACTTACAACTGAAGGGTAACCAGGGGACACACGACTGTGCAACATGGTCGTGTGTCGCACATGGTTGAGACACACGCCCGTGTCTCTGCCCATATGAACAAAAATAGGCCATTTGAATAGCCAATTTGCCACCCCAAATGGGTTCAACCTACAAACAAAGAAGACAAGCATAATTTTACTTCCAATTCAACCAATATTTATACTATAACATTCATCATTTATAACATAACAATACCAACCATTTGCCTACTCATAAACCTTACAATTCATGCTAAACACAAGGTAAATTCATACCAAAACATTTTCTTCCATACCTCCTTAAATCTCAAATTAAACTTACCAACTAAAACATACCACATTTTCATATTATCATCACATACCATGAACCATTAACAACCATAAGTTTAATCATAATTTAGCCAAGTCACATGGCTAAGCATATATCATAAAACACTATCCCACAACTACTAGCCTATACATGCCATATTTAAAAAATATGCATTTTCAAAAGTACCGAATTAAGGTTCGATAGTATGGTGATGATCCTTGACGGTCCCCGAGCTTGCAGTAGCTTCGATATCTATAAAACAATGCAAACACACACAAAGTAAGCTTTCAAAAGCTTAGTCGTACTATAATCATCAACAATATACAAAATATAAAATATAAAATATCAACACATAAGTATTTACGAATTCTCCAATCATCTATCAAATCTATACTAACCCAATCCATATGTTCATAACAATTCAATGAGCTTCATCTACATAAAATCATCTATCACAAAGGTATTGTACATACCTGGATCTTCCCATATTTATTCACTTTCGTTCTCACCTCTTGTTTGAGTATATCAAAACTTCCCGTAAATTATTCATACTTAAACATCCACACACTTAGTGCTGTAAAGGTTAACAGAAGCTAAAATGATTCCACACACCTAGTGCCATCTCAATTAACCGAAGCTAAGGCGGTATCGCACACTTAGTGCCTTATATAGCCGAAGCTATTCCAACTCGTACACTTAGTGCCAAGCATAATCGAATATCATCATACTCAACTCGTAATCAATTATCTATACAATTTATGCATTACCATCACATTTAAACATATCTTTAACATCATTTATCATGTGCGAACTTACCTCGTACTCGAAATTGTCGATTTGAATCGTCTACTCGATAACCTTTAACTTCTCTCAATCTAAATCAGAATTCCTCTTTTCTTTATATATATATATATATTCAAAATTAACCCTTTTATTCACCAAATAATTCAATTCAATCCATAAACACACAATTAGGGTATTTCACAAAATAGCCCTCACATTTTTACATTTTGACACTTTAGTCCCTAATTAACAAAATTACAAAATACACATAATTTGCATATACACAAACTTAGCTGAATTCTCCTAGTACTCATACTAGTCCACACATTTCATTCATTTCACATTTTAGTCCCTCAAAATAACATTTTTACAATTTAGCCCAAATTGCTCAAATTCATCAAAAATCCAAAGACAAAACATGTAAACCCAACATCAAGCTTTCATATTTCACCATTTAACAACACAAAACTCATGAATTCATCCATGGCATATTTCAAAATCATCACCAAAATCAGAAATTGAAGCATAGGTTTGATAGTATCCTAAGCAACGATCACAAAAACGTAGAAATTATCAAAAACCGAAACAAAAACATACCTCAATTAAGCTTTAAACTAGCTGAACCCTAGAACTCTTTTTCTTTTCTTTTATTCTTCAATTTTTGGCACAAAAACAACATATAATGCCTATTTTCATGTTTTATTATAACATATATTAACTTATTAAACATTTTACCATTATAACCTTTATTAAACAAGTACTTTGACATCTAGCACACAACTTTTACATTTTACGCGATTAGGTCCTTTTTGCAAATTAAAGACACAAACAGTTAAATTTTCACCCGAGACTTTCACACATGTCAATTCACTTATAATAGGCACAAAACATAATATTAAAATATTTCTCAGACTCAGATTTATGGTCTCGAAACCACTATTTCGACTAGGGTCAAAATCGACTGTTACATCTAATATAGTGGCAGATGTCTTGAGCCAAAAATCCTTATTTGCCTTATGGGTATTGAACACCCAGTTGTCTTTATCTGATGATGGTTCAATCATAGCTAAGTTAAAAGTTAGACCGACATTTTTGTAACAGATCTCTAAAGCTTAGAAAAATGATAGTAAGTTGCAAGCAAAGCGGATACAAAGTGAATTGACTGAATTCCAAGTCAGACCGATGATTGTATATTATTCAGAGGCAGAGTATGTGTACCAAAAAGTTCAGAACTAGTACAGAAGATTTTGAATGAAGCTCATAATGGTAATATGTCTATCCATCTTGGTAGTAATAAGATGTATAATGATCTGAAAGAGATGTACTAGTGGCCAGGAATGAAACAAAAATGTTTTTGAATTTGTATCGAAGTGTTTGATATGTCAACAAGTGAAGGCTAAATACCAACTACCTTCAGGATTACTACAACCAATTACAATATCGAAATGGAAATGGGAAAGAGTTACCATGGACTTTGTAACGGGATTACCTTTATCACCCAAAAAGAAAGATGTCGTCTGGGTAATTATCGATCGTTTAACAAAGTTTGCACACTTCATCCCGGTACATAAGGATATTTCATTGGATATATTGGCTGAATTATATGTCTCTGAGATTGTCAGATTAGATGGAGTGCCTGTCTCTATTATCTCAGATAGAGATCCTCAATTTACATCTCAATTTTTGGGTAAGTTGCAAGAAGCTTTGGGCATTCGTTTACACTTTAGTAATGCAATCCATCCTCAAATAGATGGACAATCTGAATGTGTGATACAGATTTTAGAAGACATGCTTTGGTGTTGTATACTTGAATTTGGAGGTAACTGGGAAAAATACTTGCCTTTGATTGAATTTGCTTACAATAACAGTTATCAGTCCAGTATTAAAATGGCGCCTTATGAGGCTCTATATGGTCATAAATGTAGAACCCCATTGTATTGGGTAGAGTTAAGTGAGAAAAAAATACACAGAGTTGACTTGATCCGGGAAACCGAAGATAAGGTGAAGGTAATTTGAGACAGTTTAAAAGCGACCTCAGACCATCAAAAGTCTTATGTCAATTTGAATCAGAAAGAGATAGAATTTCAAGTTGGTGATAAAGTATTCTTGAAAGTGTCACCTTGGAAGAAAGTTTTCCGATTTGGCCGTAAAGGAAAAATGAGTCCACAGTTTATCGGGCCATATGAGATCATTGAAAGAATCGAGCTTGTTGCATATCGGTTAGCATTACCACTGAAGCTTGATAAAATTCATAACGTGTTTCATGTTTCTATGCTACGACGATATCGGTCGGATCCTTCACATGTTATTCCTCAAACAGAAGTTGAGATTCAGCCTGATATGACCTACAATGAAGAACCGATTAAGATACTGGCATATGAGACGAAAGAGCTATGTAACACCCCAGGCTCGGCCCAGATGTTATGGCCAGATTTGACATGTCACATGGACTTACGACTTAGTATGCATTCGTTGGTTTAAGTGATTAGGGTGGTCTTTGTAAAAACAACAATTGAATGAAAAAGCCGGTTTATAAATCTTTAGGCTATCCATTTGTCGTGCTTGTTGAGTCTTGAAAATGTTCATTAATTTTGAAAACCCGCGCAGCCTAACACTAGTAGTTTCGACATAGTATAAATATAATCAGAAAATAAAAACCATAGCAGAAAGAGAAATTTATATAGCGGCCTTATTACAACTTAAAACCCAAAATTAAATCAGAATATTAAAATAATAAAAAATAAAATAAAAATAATAAAAAATAAACTAACTTAGAAAAACCAACTTTGCAGATGATGTGGCCACTCCGAATCCCTCACAGCTCCAAGCCCACTATGGTTGGGGATTTCCTGCAGAGATGAAAATAAAGGGTGAGTTTGGTAAACTCAGTGTGTAACATAACCCAACCATAGCCCAAAACAGATCAAACCTCAGAGTCAGACTTATTTGGGCCTTGGCCCAGTACAGAAATCAGAATGAAACTCATAGGCCCATAGTAGATACAGAACAAATATATCATGAATGCAAAAATCCCAACCCAGAGCCATCCATAACACCCCCGTACCAGCCTTACACCATGTGGGGAGACTACTCGACCCACCCAACAGCTACACACCACAAAAATTGCAGCGAGACTACCAGATATTGTGACGAAGTCACCAGATACAGATATTATGGTGAGGCCACCAGAACAGATATATATGTTTATATATGTGGCGAAGCCACCAGATTGTAGCGAGGCTGCCAAATATTGTGACGAAGTCACCAGAAGAGATATATATGTGGCGAGGCCACCAGATTGCAGCGAGGCTGCCAGAATGCTTCCTCCATCAATATAAACCCATGTCCCATGCAACAGAATAATATGTCATGGCATAGAAACAGAATATCATGCTTTTCAGATAAAATAAAATATCCCTAGGGGTAAAATCGTAATTTTTCATGTATAAGGGTATTTCAGTAATTATTACCTATTGCTAGGGTTTCATGCTCAATCTAACGTTTACCAAGTAATCAGAAGTACTTACCTCGTCTTTTTACCAAAGTGGGCCTATTGGCCCAATGGCCCGTTTTCGGCCCATTAAGCCCAAATATACCGTTGTGCACGAAAATGCACACTATGCACTGTAATCATCCAAATGCACCATATTCATTAACAACTGTCTCATGAGCACTCGCACGCTCGCGAGTTCACAAAATACCAACGTTTCGCTATTTCGGCTTTTACCGATTCAGTCTAAGGGAAGGTGTCATTTACACACCTGGTTGATGACGATTGATGACGATATCTCCCACGCAATAATCCTACGATCGATCACTAACACACGAGGGGCAAAATAGTCATTTTACCTTCTAGGGGTAAATCGGTAGTCCTACCCTACAGGGGTATTTTAGTAATTCTACAACTTATCCACTTGGGCCTACGGACCCATTGGGACTACATGGCCCATTTCAGCCCATCGCGGCCCGAAATAGCCGTCCTACTGCTAGAGTAATGAGAAATACACACCTGTTAGGAGACTGCAGTTAATCCGCGCTCCCACACTCTTAGCTGACGCCCAACCCAAAATGAGCACGCCACCAAGCGAAAGGGATCAGCCCAAAAGGGTATGCCAACTCTCTTCATGGTTGTTCTATTTAAAGCCAGCTCTCCATCTACTCTTATGTTAGCTTCCCGATGTGGGATCCCTCCATCATCAGAGTTTAAAACTAACACCAACTCTTGCCATCCCAACATAGCAAAATAATCAACCTTTGCGTGCCAAGGGATTCGAACCAAAGTCCTCTCACATGCCAAATCACGCCACCACCACTAGGCCATCAACTCATTTGTCTCATAAGTCCAACACATTAAACTCTAAAGTGCACCTACTTGCTTCCAGATTTATTGAAAAGAAAAGCCAAAATAAATTGCAAGAGCCAAGACTTGAACCTTAGACCCCTTGCTTCCTCTATGGCGTCACTTCCTTGTCCCCTAAGTGGCGCTACCTTGCCACTACACCACACTCCTTTTTGTGACATCTTTTACCCCTTTACTCTTAAAGGCCCAAACGCCAATTGCATCACTTGTTCTTAAAATCAAAATTTCGAAGACTACCACGGATTTAACTTAAGTTTGGGCCTTCCAAAGACCCACTAACCTACTAAAATATATATTTTAACCAACCAGAACACACCCAAAATTTAAAAAAAACACAGAAACACAGAAAACCCGAAAATTGGGCATTACAAGCTGAGAAATAAAAAGGTGGCATTGGTAAAACTTCTATGGCAACGACATGGATTAGAGGAAGCTACTTGAGAGCCAGAGGATACTATGAGGAAACAATACCCTAATATTTTTTCTGGTAAGAATTTTCGAGGGCGAAAATTTTTAAGGGGGAGAGTTGTAACAATCCATTTTCTGTGAGATCGGAACAATGGTTTCGGGACCACAAATCTGAGTCAAAAATAAAAATTATTTTATTTTATATTATGGTAGGCATCATGATAGGAAGGTCATATGAAAATTTTGGTAAGAAAATTTTACCGATTGTGTGTTTAATTAGGGAAAGGACTAAATTGCATAAAATACAAAAGTTGGGTTCTAATAGCTATAGGTACCAAATAACTATGGAATTCAAAATTTAAGGTCCTTATATGGTAATTAGACCATTAAAGAGTAGTTAGTAGATATTTTAATGACTCATCCATGGGAAAATCAGAAAAAGGGTAGGGACTAAATTGGAAATCAATAAAATTAATGGATGAAATTAATTAAAAAGAAAAATAATCTATTTTCATATCATCTTGCCCAATTTTTCTATGGAAACCCTAGGAGAGAGGAATAAAACTTTTCAAGCTCAATAAGGTATGAAATCAAGTCTCGTTTTTAGTAATTTCTATATTCTTGGAATCGGGATAGCCTAATCTTTCTATTTAGGGGATTTATTTGAAAAGTTATCAAGGTATGAAATTTGGGTCATGGATGAATATACTGAAAATTGGAAATTTATGGTAGAAAATGAGAAGTTATTCATAGATAAACAACTTTTAAAAAGCAATTTTTGATGAAAACTTGATTTAGGGACTAAAATGAAAAAGTGATAAAACCCATAGAAAATTCTGAAATTTTTGAAATGTATGTGCTGTAAGGGTAATATATAAAATTAGGTTAGGATTGGACAGAGGGTTAAAGTTCATGAATTTCATTTTCTCGGGACTAGGGACGAAATCGAAATTTTTGAAAAAGATAGGGGCAAAATAGTAATTTTGCCTAGGATGTAATAGGATGCAAATGTATATAAAATGTGATAGATTAATAGTTAAATTTACCCATATAGATCCAAAAAGACCAATCACGAAACTAGATCGACGAAAGCAAAAGGTTTTAGATTAGTTGACATTCAAATACGAACCATTTTCAAGGTAAGTTTCTGTAACTTAAAAATGTATGTTAATATGTTTGAATTGAATTGTATGATTTTGTGTTGATATGTGTGAGATGATATATATACATAATGAAATAGTCTTAGATTGTGTAATATGGACAAATTATCATGTTCTTGTTGAATGTTGAATTCCGATGGGTTAAGAATAATAGTGCATATGTTGCAGAAAGAATTTAACCCAGACGAGTAATTCTAATGTAAGCCCTATTGAGCTTAGGTTATAAATTGGATTTAGCCTGGACAGGTAATCCATATCAAGTTTTTTAGAGCACATGCTACGGATAGGATTTAGCATGGATTGGTAATCCTACTGTAAAATTTACGGCTCAAGAGTGAACCGTTCTATTATGTACCTTAATGGGTACTTTTGCACATGTGTATATTACTCGAACATCTGTAGAGATTTCAATAGTTCAACGGAAATGACTTTTGAAGTGTGGAAAAGTGAAATTATTGGAAACTTGTAATGTGATGAGCTCATCTATGCCTACTTGAAATTCATAAGTGATTGTGTAACTAACTTGTTGAATAAGTATATGTTTTTAGGTAACTTACCCAAAAATGATGGAGTTTAAATTTATGTAAGCTTGTATTAATAAATATGACCAGTAAATTTATTTTCCGTTATACGAACTTACGAAGCATAAAATGCTTACTCCGTTTAATTTTTTCCTATTTTATAGTGCTCAAAGCTCACGAAGGTTAGAAGTCGGTCGGGGCAGTCATCACACTATCCATTATCTCATTTTGGTACAAATAGAAATCTCGTTTTGGTATAATGGCATGTATAAGCTTATTTGGCCAATGATGGCTTGTAATTGTTGTTTTGTAATCTAGCCATTGGAGTGGCTAGTGATGGTCTAAGTTTGGCTATTTTGAAGTAATATTTTGGGTAAACACATAAGTGCTTATTAGGTGTTAGTTGGTTGGAATTATGTTAGCATATGAGTTTATGCTAAGAGTAAGTTTATATCCTTTGATGCATAAGTAATATGGTGTTGGATTGGTGGATATATACTTGTGAGTTTTGGTGAAGGAAATGGTAAGTTTTGGGTGACAAATGAGGCTAGGAAACGATCTTATTTTGTCCACACGAGCAGACACACGGGGGTGTGTCTTGGCCATGTGTGACACACGGCTTGTCCCATGGGCATGTGGTCCGGCTATGTGTCCTCTGCATCTTAAAAATAAGAAACAGAATGCTCAGAATTGGGCACACAGGTAGAGACACATGTGTGTGTCTCAGCCGTGTGGTTGACACGGCCTTGGACACAGGCGTGTTACATGGTCGTGTGAAAACTGCACCTAAATTTTGAAAGTAAAGTTCACCACACAGTATAGCGCACGGGCGTGTGACTTCAATTTCTTCTTGCCTCAAAAGTTAGAAAGTTACACGAGTTAGGGACATTGGCGTTTGTAGTACACGGCATGACTACACAGGCATGTCCCTGGACCACATGAGCGTGTGAGCCCTACAACTTTGAAAAAATTTGAAATATCACGAAAAATTTTATGAGTCTCCAATTAAGTCCTGACTTGATTCTAATTGTAACAACCCATTTTTTTTGAATGAAATCAGAACAGTGGTTTCGGCACCACAAATTCGACCCAAAAATATGATTTATTTTTATTTCATTATATAGTCTGTATTATAATAGGCATATCATATGAAAATTTTGAAATGAAAATTTTATCGATTAAGTGCTTAATTATGGGAAGGACTAAATCGCATAAAAAGCAAAAGTTGAATTCTAGTAGCTATTGGGATCAAATAGCTATGGAATTCAAAACTTAAGGTCCTTATATGGTAATTAGACCATTAAGAAAAGTAGTATGATTTTTCTTGGTGACTCATCCATGGAATTATAGAAAAAGGGCAAGGACTAAATTAGAAATACCAAAATACTTAATTAATTAAAAGATGAAAAGAAATATATCATCTTATTTTCATCACCTTCAACCTAAAATTTTATGGAAACCCTAGGAGGGAGAGGGGAAACTTTCAAGGCTTAATTGGGTAAGTTCTCTTGTCTCGTTTTTAGTAATTTTGGTATATTTGAAACCAGAATAGCTTAACCTCTCTATTTGAGGGATTAATTTGAAAATTTATCAATGTATGAAAATGGGTCATGGATGTATTATGCTGGAAATTAGAAATTTATGGTATAAAATGAAAGATTATTGATAGATAAACAACTTTTACAAGTAATTTTTGATGAAAGCATGATTTAAGGACTAAAATGAAAAGTTTTAAAATTTGATGAAAATTTATGAAATTTTAGGGATACATGTGCTGGAAAGTTTGTAATAGTGCTTTGGCTAGGCTTGGAATATGGAGTAATGTGCACAAGTTTCATTTTTCGGGCCTATGGACAAAATTGGAATTTATGGAAAAATTAGGGGCAAAATGGTAATTTTGCTTAAGATGTAAACTGAGTCCATTTAAATATGAAATGTATGAAATTGATGGTTAAATTCATTTATATAGATTCGAACAACACTAATTCGAGGTTAGATCGAGGAAAAGAAAAGATTTCGTATTAGTAGACTTTTATGCGAACAAGTGTTGAGGTAAGTTCGCGTAAGTTAATCCGGCATGTAAATGTGTTTAATTGAATGTTGTGTTGTATGGAATATGATTTATATTGATGTACATTACTTGAATGTTATAATGAGAAACTCAATATATGCTTGATATGGTGATAAAGGGTTAAGTCCCGATTAAATGTTGAATTCCAATGATTGTATGCGCTTTCCCAAAACAAATAGGGTCTTGCATTTGTTGCAGAGGGGATTTAGCTCGGACGAGTAATCCCAATGACCTTGTCATAAAAAGGTTTTGGCCCGGACAAGTAATCTCGATACATTACCCCTCGAGCATACTTATGATTAGTGTTTAGCCTGGACTGGTGACCCTAATTGAGCTCTTTTGAGCATAGGCTATATAAAGGATTTAGCTTGGACTGGTAATCCTATTATACGACAAGTGGCTTGAGAGTGTGTTCCTTGGTTAAGTACCCTAAGGGGTGACTTCGATAAGAATTGATGGATTAATAAATCGTACACTTCAAGTGTACTATTTGAGTCTTCATCGGAATTTCAATGATTCAATAGATATCAAACTCTTGAAATGGCATGAAAATCTTGAGATGATATAATAATGACTTGAAAGAATATTGCTCGATGAGCTAATATATTCTTACTTGATGTGTATGAAAATTTTGTGACTAACATGTTTGGTTGAGTGCATGTGATTGGCAATTTAGCCAAATGGATGGAAACATAACATTGTATGCCTAGATTTTAATAAACAAGATTGGTAATTTTAGTTTCCATTATACAAACTTACTAAGCATGTAATGCTTACCCCATTTTATTTTCCCCTGTTCTATAGTGCTCGGAAGCTCGTGAAGGTTGGAAGATCATTGGAGCATCGTCACAATATCAACTAGCATTTTGGATGTACTTAGTAAAATCATTTTGGTATAATGACATGTATTGGACAACTTGGCCGATAGAGGCTTGAAATGTTATTCTATAACTTAGCCATTGGAATGGCTAGTAATGGTTCATTTTGATATTTCTAAGTAGGCTATTATGATATATATACACATGTGTTCAATTGAGTACATGTGATCAAATGTTGTTATTGCCTAAGTTAAATCAAGGTAAGTTTATAAACACTTGTGCTTGCAATGATAGGTCATGTTAAATGATGAAATTTCCTATTTTTAATGCTTGTAATGGTTGGTATTGGTTGTGTGTTTCAAGTGTAGGTCTTGGGTGAAATTTTGGTTGAGAAATGAAGCTAGAAATGGCTTCATTTTGTCCACACGGGCAGAGACATGGGCGTGTGTCTAGGCTGTGTGTGACACATCGCCTGGTAACATGGGCATGTGGTTAGGTAGTGTGCTCTCTGCACCTTAATTTTGAGAAACAGAATGCTCAGAATTGAGCTCATGGGCAGAGACACGGGTGTGTCTCAACCGTGTGTGTCACACGGCTTAGAACACAGGTGTGTGTCTTGGCCGTGTGAAACTTGCACCTAATTTCGAATTAAATTAATTAACCACATGGCATAGCACATGGGTGTGTGGCATGGCCGTGTATGCAAGTCAGATAGTTACACGGGGTCGAACACGACCTCCAACATGGGCGTGTCCCTTGTGTAACATCCCAATTTTAGGTGTAGTCAGAACAGTAATTTCGGGACCACAAATTCGATGCAAAAAAAATATTTTTCTTATATTTTAATAGTCCATAGTTTTATAGAATGATTCTGTGAAAATTTCATTCAAAAAATTTGACGTTTGAGCCGTCAATTTAGCAAAAAGGACTAAATTGTAAAAACTGCAAAACCTAAGTTCTATAAGCTAGAGGTGTATAATTGCTATGAAATTTTAAATTAGTGGTCCTTAGATGGTAATTAGACGATTACTTAAGTTAGTGGACAAATATGGACATGGAGTAAGAGAAAGTTTAGTGTTTTAAGGAAAGGGCATTTTGGTCATTTGGTAATTAAATAAATTAAAAAGCAAAAATCAAGGTAAAATCTTTTTCCATCTTCATTCCCATGGCCGAATATCCCTAGGAAGACATAGCTAGGGTTTGTTCATCTTCCAAGCTGATTATAAGTCCGCTCTTGCCCCGTTTTTAATGCTTTTTATAGTTTTAAAGTCGTTGTAACGCGATCTACCTATTTCTAGCATTAATTTGAGGTATGATTAAGGTCTACAGTTTGAACCATGTTAAACATGTGTGTATATTGATGGCTAATGGTAGAAAATCCATGTTTGTTGTTAGAAAAACAACTTTTGCTAAGTGAATTTCGGTAAAAATGTTAAAAAAGACTTATTTGTAAAAGTTATAAAATAAGTAGTAAAAGTGTGATTAAGTTGAAAATGTGGGCTGGTATAAGCATGAAAATGATTCGGATAGGCTTGGGTTTTGAAGAAATTGAATACATTTCAATTTACGAGCCTGGGACTAAATTGTAAAAATGTAAAATATTAGGGGCAAAAATGTAAATTTTCCATAATATATTTTTGGACTGAATTGAACAATGTGTGTATTAAATAAGTTAAACTTTTTATTATAGATTAAGAGAAATGAGGTTCGAACCTAGATTGGGGGAAAAATAAGGTGTTTGACGATTAGGTAAAATTCCAATATTTTTGTACCGAGGTAAGTTTGTATGTAAATAATGCATTGTTATGTTTATATTTTAAATGCTTTAATATTGTATGAATTATGATTGACTCTTTGGACGTATTTGAGAAAGTTTCAACAAGCGAGAATTCTCGGTTGAGCCTTTGGAATAGAATAGGATACGAGAGACATGTCTCTAGGAACCCATGTGTTTATGTGATCTAAGTACTGGTATTGTACGTTCTACTTGTGGCTGGGTATGCCGGTATATATTGCGGATACCTGACAGCTTGTGTGAGCAGCACTGGGTAGCTACATCTTTACTGACAGCTTATGTGAGTAGGCCCGTAAATAGCTCGAAAATGAGCCCTTAAGTATTAAGAGATATGAGGTAGCTTTGGCTACATATATGGCACTTATGTGCAAGATTTATGAGTATCCGTTAATATTTCGAGTGTTCAACGGGAATGTCAAAGTTGTGAAAAACTATGGTTATATTACGAGTTGGTACAGGTATGTACGTAAAACTCATGCGTAATGAGCTCGATATGTGATGAACCCTTGGTAAGGTTGTGGTTGAGTAAGTTATAACTATTAGATTTTAATAAAATCCATGCCAATTTTCATTATGTTAATTGTATGTTAAATGTGTGGTTATTACGCTTATTAGGTAACATCCCGAACTAGGGTCTAGTCGGAGCAGTTGTTTTGAGACCATAAATCCGAAGTAGAAATAATTATTTTATAAATATTTTGAAGTCTATGGCATGTTTCCATGATTGTGTGAAAGTTTCATGAAGAAATTTTGTGAGTAAGTGTCAAATTTAACTTCTAGGACTAAATTGCAAAAGTTGCAAAATGTGAGTTCTAGAAGTTTTAAGCATGAAATTGCCAAGGATTATTAATTAGAGGTCCTTAAGTAGTAATTTGCCCAATTTCTATTTTTATGGACAAAAATGGGCATGGGTAGGTAAAATTTCAAAGAAGGGCATTAAGAGGATTTTTGTCATTTGGTCAATAAAAGAATAAAAAGGGAAACTAAGTAAAAAATTATGTAATGAGTAAGATTGAAAATGAGTAAGTTATGCCTATGAAACTATGATGACATATATATAAATTATGTTATGTTAATTGTATAATATTCATGTTTATGTTGCTATTTATTTGCATGTGAACTTACTAAGCTTTATGCTTGCTCCACTCTCTTTTCAATTTCTTATAGTATCTCCAAGCTAGCTCAAGGATTGAAGGACGTTGGAGACTCGATCACACTATAAATTGGACATTTGGGTATAGTTAGTCTTAACATTTTGAGTATGGCATGTGTAGGGACTTGGTCTTTTTGTTATATGTCATATTAATTTAGCCAAATGTGTTGGCTTATGAGGATATTTGATTCACTTTGTATAAGGCCATGAGATATGGCTTATAATGATTATTGGGTTGTAAGCCTATTTATTCAAGCATACATGTGCCCATGCAATTGTGATGTGGTTAGTGGTTGTGTGTATACGATGAGATGTGTTGTTGTTATGAATGCTTGAAGATTTAATTGAGATTTGTTTAATATGATGATAACCATAACTTAAGTGAGAATCGGTAAGATAGGCTTGATAAAGTATGGTGTATTGTGCATGTATAAGTGAACATGATAATGCTATAATCATGTTTTGTTTGTGAATGTTTAAGTGCTCAATTATGCCATGTCAAGTGCCTTTGAATTCGTGTATGTGTTTGTGCAAATAAGGGTGGCAAATGGCTTGGAAAATAGCCTCAAAGTTGTTCACACAGGTAGGCACACAAGTATGTCACACACGGCTTGCCCCATGGGCGTGTGATCCGGCTGTGTGTCCCCTGCACCCTAATTAGGTAAAACAGAATGCCCAATAGTAAACACACGGGCAGAGACACGACAGTATGTCTCAGCCGTGTGAAGGACACAACCTCAGGATAAGGGCATGTGCCCTGGCCGTGTGAAGTCTGCACCTGATTTTTGGAATTTAATTCGACACACGGCCTAAGCACACGGGCGTGTGACTTGGCCGTGTGACCCTATTTTGTTGATGACATCATAAACACAGAGTTACAGGGCTGAGGACACGGGGATGTCCCAAGCCACACGGGTGTGTCCCAAGCCACACGGACGTGTGTGACCACACGACCTACCCATACGGACGTGTAACCCTCTAAAATAAGAAAATTTTTTAAGTGTTGTATAAGTTCTGAAAGTTCTTGGTTTATTCCCGAACCACACCCAATGTATGTTTTGGGCCTTGTGGGCCCATATAAGAGACGATATGTATGTTAATGAATGGTTTTAATTTGGGCAAAATTTTATGGCCTGATTTTGTATGAATGTTTATGTTTGAGTCCGGTAACGCGTCGGACCCTGTCCCGGTGTCGGATAGGGGTAAGGGGTGTTACATATTATTTGCATAGGAACTTACTAAGCTTTATAGCTTACTCCCTTATTTTCTCTTGTCTTATAGTGTCACTAAGCTAGCTCGGGGATTTGGAGATCGTCGAAGATCCACTCATACTATCAACAATTATTTGGGTACCAATGATTTCAACATTTTGAGTTATGGCATGTATAGGGGACTTGATCATTTTGTTATGTGTCATAATTGATTTGGCCAAATGTGTTGGCTTATATTGGTTTAAAGTTCAATTTGTATAAGGCCATTTGAAATTAGCTACTATTGGTATAAGGAATTTATATGAAGATGCCTTTCATAGATGTGAGATTTTACTTGATTTGAATTGATAAGTATGTGATGTTTTGTGTATGGTAGATGGTAGCATGTGAATGATGTGTTGATGTGTCGGTTGTGGCTGATTTGGCTGTATATATATGCTTGGATTAGTGCTATGTTGTGTTGTGTAGGTGTGTGCATCAAAGGGTGGCAAAGTGGCTTGGTAAATAGCTTTATTTTTGTCCACATGGGTAGACACACAGGCATGTGTCTAGGCCTTGTGTGATACACAGTTTGCCCCATGGGCATGTGTTCCGGCTGTGTGTCCCCTGCACTTCAATTTTGAGAAATAGAATGCTCAAAATTGAGCACATAGGTAGAAACATGGGCATGTGTCTCAGCCATGTGGATGACACGGCCTCAAGCACGGGCGTGTGTCTTAGGCGTGTGAAGTCTGCATCTACTTTATGAAAAATCATAAATTTTAAATCGACCACACGGCCTGGCACACGGGCATGTAACTTGGCCTTGTGTCTTCAATTTGTTCTTGGGTGACAAACAGAAAGTTACACGGGGTTGGGACATAGGCATATGTGACCATATGGCCTGCCCACACAGGCGTGTGTGACCACACAGCCTGTCCACACGGGCGTGTCCCATATCGACAAGGGTGTGTGACCCTTATTTAGTGAAAAATTTTCTAAGTGTCGTGAAATTTTCTAAGGTTCTCGGTTTAGTCCCGAACCGCCTCCAAAGCATGTTTTGGGCCTCATAGGCTCATATTAGGGACTTTTTGGTTAAATACAAAAGTTTTAATTTGGATGAGAATTCATGGCTTGGAAATGTATGTTTGCTAGTGTTTAAGTCTGGTAATGCCTTGTACCCTGTTCTGGCGTTGAATACGGAAAAGGGCGTTACACCTTGGAACTACACGGGCGTTTGAGCCCTGTACCTTGGAAAAATTTTGAAAAGTCGCGAAAAATTCTTAGAGGTCTCGATTAAGTCCTGACTTGATTCTAATGCTCGTATTGGGCTTCAACAGCCCAATCAAGGGACGTTATGAATGATCTCGGTAAATGAATAGTAAATTTCATGAATTATTTTTAAATGTTCTTGAATGTTTTAGTAATGCTCTGAAACCCTATTTTGGTGACATATACGGGTTAGGGGTGTCACATTTAGTGGTATTAGAGCTACGGTTTAGCTAATTCTCGAATTTGATGTAGCGAACACGAGTTTAGCTATACATGCCATTATATAAATTGTGATAGTGTTATGACTCTTGATCATTTTAAATGTGTTTTTCATTTAATAATGTCATCCAACCGAGCTAGAGCTGAATCCAAGGAAGCTGAGAGCAATGTTTCAGCTTCAGTTTAAAGAGTTGAGTCTACGTCTGGTAGTGAAAGGCCCGTGTCTGAGGGCCGAAGCGAGGAGGCAAAACAAGCCTTCTTTCAAATGATGAATGAATGGTTTACCCAGTACTTGAAAACAAACCCTGCTCTACAACGACCGCCTCTACCTGCTCCCCAATAGATTCCTGAGGTACCACAGGGTGCTGAACTTGTTAGAATTGGAAAGCCTCTGATAGATAAAATTCGCAAACATGGGGCGAAAGAATTTAGGGCTACTGCAGATTATGATCCGAAAAGGGCTGAGTTTTGGCTAAAGAACACTATCCAAGTTTTTGACGAATTATCTTGTACACCTGCTTAATGTCTAAAATGTGGGGTATCCCTACTGAAAGATATAGCTTATCATTGGTGGAATACCATAACTTTAGTAGTACCGAGGGAGAATGTCACATGGGAATTTTTCCAAGCTAAATTCAGAAAGAAGTATGTGAGTCAGAGATTCATGGATCAGAAAAAAAAATTTCTAGAGCTTAAACGAGGAAACATGACCTGTAGCAGCCCGATTTTGGGCCTAGTAGGAACAGTGGTTTCGAGACCACAAATCTGACGTAAGGAAATTTATTTTATTACATTTTTTATAGTCTACAATTTCACGGAATGATTTCGTGAAAATCTCGTTCGAAAATTTTGACGTTTGGGCACTCAATTTTGTCAAAAGGACTAAATTATAAAAAGTGTAAAAGTTGTGTTCTATTAGCTAAAGGTGTTAAATAGCTATAAAACTTTAAAGTATATGTCCTTATTGAGTAACTAGACCATTAAAAGAGATAGTGGATGTACATGGAGTGTAATTATGATGTTGGATGTGTAGGTGGGTATTAAGTTATTATATGAAAAAAATAGACAAAAGGATTAAAAATATCATTTTTATTTCTTTGTTCATCTTCTCCACCAAAAAACACAAGAGAAAATGGGGTTTTGAAGCTCAAATTTTCAGCAACTTAAATCCTTTGCATATAAGTGAAATTTGTGTTTGTTTTTGTTGATTTTTATGTTTTTGGAACCCTTGTAACTTAATCTAGCTAAATAGGGGACTAATTTGCAATATGGCTGGAAATCTAGAGTTTTATCATTAGAGCATATTTGTTGTTTTTGAAGTTTAATGGAAGAAAATGAAACCTTGTTGTGTGTTGAACAACTTTTGTTAAGGGACTTTTGATGAAAATGTGAAATAGGGACTAATTTGTGAAATGTGAAATTTATAAGTTAAATGTGTGAAATTGTGAAATGTGTGAGCTGCTATAGCCATGAATATGATTCGGCTATGCATGGGTAGTAAATAAATTGAACACATTTCATTTTACGAGCCTAGGGGCAAAATTATAAATATGTCAAATTATAGGGGCAAAAAAGTAATTTTGCCATAATATGATTTTTGGATCATATTTGACTAATAAATAGGCTAAATGTGATATTATAGATCAAAGAAAATGAGATTCGGGCCTAGAATGGGGGAAAAACTTGAAATTGATGGTTAGGTCCCTTTTTGCCATTTTGGTATCGAGGTAAGTTCATGCGTAAATAATGCAACCTTATGTTATGTATTTAATATTTCGATATTGCATGAATTGTATACATTTTTTTATGAAATTGATTAATGACGATTTTGACGAAGTTTCGAGAAATGAGAAATCCCGATTTAACCTTAAGGGTAGAACACAAATGTCATGATATTAGGAGTACCGAGATTCTGTATAAGACCATATCTGGGATATGGCATCGGTATGTGATTTTGTATAAGAACATGTCAGGGACATGGCATCGATATGATATTTCATGTAAGACCATATCCGGGATATGGCATTGATATGGTACTAAGAGTATGAGATCCCCGATCATCCTTAGTATTTCAATGTGTTCAACGGGTAAATCAAATATGTGTATGAGACTGAAATTACTACGAGTAAAAAAACATGTACATAAGCCTATAATTGTAAATTTATGATTATTGTGGAAATAATTATTTATTACCCATTGTGGTTGATAGTGCACACACTTGTGATGTTGGATATATAATAAATATAAATGATAATTATGTGTTAGGTTGTTGGGCCAAATTGAGATATGATCTAATATGTTTATATACTTGAATTGTATTTCAACAGGTATGTTAAGAACGAGAAAGTATGTGACTATATTATGAATGGTACAAGTATGTACACAGAACTCATGTGAAGTGGATTTAGTATATGATGAATTCTTGGTGAGAATGTACATGAACAAGTATACTTGTGAAATATTGATAACCTTGTGACTAATGATCTACATTCACGATGAATGGATGCACGTTAAGATTTGATAATGATCATGTTATAGGCTTAGAAGCCTAATTGATTTGTGATATTTTACGGTTCATTTATTTAAACTACGTTTCATTGGATATAAGGAAAAGAAAAATAGGCATAATTGTCGAGTGAAGTCATTATGAGAATATAGTAAGATACGAGCTTAGACAAGTGAAAGGTGGTCGAACTATATGTTGAAATTATGATTACTCATAAATGATGTGCATGTGATTAAGAGGATGGGAATAACTTGTTAAATAATGTGATAAGTGATATTGGAGAGATTATGGTGGTTAAGCTAATGCCAAGGCATGTAAATGATATTTATAAGATAAAAGAGGAAGAATTATGAACGAGTAAATGGTAATCATGAGAATTAATACAATTTGTATTAATAATGTTCTTATGAATGGGTAAAATAAATGATTGTTAATAATTGTTTATTATTTGCATATGAACTTACTAAGCTCTAAAGCTTACTCCATTACTTTCCCCTCTCTTATAGGTTAATTTAGCTAGCTCGGGTTGGAGATCGCCAGAGAGGCCATCAGACTGTCAAACTATCACCACGGGTATTGATGAATTCAAGTAGTTTGAGTCTATGGCATGTATAGCGACTTTGTCTTTTGAGTAATTATGTCATTGTAAATGTGGCCAAATGAGTTGGCCTAGAATGGCTTGTGGTTCAATTTGTATGAGGCCATGAGATGTGGCTCATATTGATTATTGGGTTGTAAACCTAATTGTTTATGCATGCACGTGTCAATGCAATTGTAATGTGGTTGATTGTTGTGTGTAAGTGATGTAATGTGTTGTGGCTATGGATATTTGATGATAGAATTGTGAATGAAATGCATGATGACAATTAAGATTTGAATATGTTAAATAGAAGTTATCTACCACTCTTAGTGCATGCAAAATCATAAATTTGGCTTGACAAAGTATGAAGTCTTATGCATGTGTAAGTAAAGATGAAATGATCATGATCATGTCTTATTTGTGTATGTTTAAGTGCTCAATTATGCCCTACTAAGTGCTATTGAAGTCATGTTTGTGTATGTGCAATTAAGGGTGGCAATTGGCTTGGAAAATAGCCTCAATAATTGTCCATATGGGTAGACACACGGGCATGTGTCTAGGCCGTGTGTGACACACAGTCTACCCCATGGGTATGTGGTTCGGCCGTGTATCTCCTATACCCTAATTAATGCAAAACAGAATGCCCAATAGTAAACACATGGGCAGAGACACGGCCGTGTGTCTCAGCCGTGTGGGGGACACGGCCTCAGGACATGGGCGTGTGCCCTGGCCATGTGAAGTTTGCACATGATTTTTGGAATTTAATTCGGCACATGGCCTAAGCACACGGGCGTGTGACTTGGCCGTGTGACCCTATTTTGTTAATGACGTCATAAACAGAGAGTTACACGGGCTGAGGACAAAGACGTGTCCTAAGCCACACGGGCATGTGACTCCCCAACACATGAGAATTTTCTAAGTGTGGTAAATGTTCTGAAAGTTTTCGGTTTAGTCCCGAACCACCCTCGATGTATGTTTTGGGCCTCGTGTGCCTACATAAGGGATGCTATGCATGTGAATGAAAAGTTCTAAATTTGGACAGAAATTCATGTCTTGATTTTGTAAGATTGTCTAATTTTATGTCCAGTAACGCCTCGTACTCCATTCCGGCGTCAAATACGGGTAAGGGGTGTTACATGACCGTATCCGAATATGAACGAGAATTTGCTCGACTGAGTAAGTATGCTAGAGAATGGGTTTTAACTGAGGCTAAAATGTGTAAATGCTTTGAAGAGGGTCTGATTAAAGATATCAAGTTATTGGTTGGGATTCTCGAAAAAAAGGAATTTGTGGCGCTAGCCGACCAAGCACACAAAGCGAAAGAACTGGGTAAAGAAAAGAAACAAGCCAAAAGAGAGGCTCGGGTTTCTAGAAAAAGAACCATGAGTAAGTCACAATCATTTACTTTTAAGAAATTAAAAAAAAAGTATTATGATCGTGTTACCACCTCTACGGGATACTCTGGAAGAGAGCGGGGCTCTCAACATTCTAACCCAAGGTCTTCGTCTCCATCTGTGACCAGTGTTAGTGTTGGTAATCCCAAACCAAAATGTAAACATTGTAACAAATTTCATCACGGGGAATGTCGGTCTAGAAGTGGAGCTTGTTTTGGATGTGGTTCACTCGAGCATTTCCTTAGAGATTGTCCAAAAAGAGTTGAAAAAGAGATAGAACCAGCTCCAAAGCCAAGTAATTCTGTCTCGAGGGACAGACCACCCTGCCATCCCGACAATGTTAGTGGTATCCGAGGTACTACCAAGGATACAATAGTTAGATCTGAAGCACAAGCACCTGCAAGAAGATATGCTATTCATGCTAAAGAAGATGCCTCTGCACCAGACGTTATCACTGATACATTTTTTCTACTCGATACTGATATTACTACTTTGATTGATCCTGGTTCCACACATTCATACATATGCACGAACTTAGTGTCTATTAAAAATTTACCTGTTGAATTCACTGAATTTGTGGTTAAAGTTTCACACCCCTTGGGCCAGTGTGTTATGGTGGATAAAGTTTGTAAGAACTGTCCATTGATTGTAAAAGTTTAATGCTTTTCAGTTGACTTGATATTATTGCCATTTGGTGAATTTGATGTGATCTTGGGAATAGATTGATTAACCCAATATGATGCATTGGTAAATTGTAAGCAGAAATATATTGTATTAAAATGTCAAAATGGTGAATCGCTTCATGTTGAATCTGATAAACTAGATGGATTACCTAATGTGGTTTTAGCAGTATCGGCACATAAATATGTTAGAAAGGGGTATGATGCCTATCTTGCGTATGTGATGGATACTAAAGTATCTGAGTCAAAGATCTAATCAGTGCCGGTAGCTTGTGAATTCCCTGATGTATTACCAGAAGAATTACCAGGTGTACCACCGGAAAGAGAGGTGGAATTCTCTATAGATCTTGTTTCAGGAATGATACTAATATCTATAGCACCTTACAGAATGGATCCTACTAAATTGAAAGAGTTGGAAGTACAGTTGCAAGAATTGATTGACAGAGGTTTTGTTCGACCTAGTTTCTCACCTTAGGGTGCGCCAGTACTATTTGTAAAGAAGAAGGATGGAACGTTGAGGCCATGCATTGATTACAGACAACTCAATAAAGTTACAATAAAGAATAAGTATCCATTGCCCCGAATCGATGACTTGTTTGACTAGTTAAAATGTGCCACTGTATTTTCGAGATTAATCACCGTTCCAGTTATTATCAACTACGGGTAAAAGAATCAGATGTACCAAAGACAACTTTTAGAATCAGGTATGGACACTATGAGTTTCTTGTGATGCCATTTGGCTTGACAAATGCACCTGCAGTGTTTATGGATTTGATGAACAGAATTTTTAGCCCGTATTTAGACATATTTGTGGTGGTATTTATTAATGATATTTTGGTTTACTCTCGGAATGAAAATGAGCATGCTGAACATTTGAGAATAGTGTTGCAAACCCTACGAGAGAAACAATTGTACACCAAATTCAGTAAATGTGAATTTTGGCTACGTGAAGTTAGTTTCCATGGGCATATTGTGTATGCTGAAGGTGTTAGAGTAGACCCAAACAAAATTTCAGCCATTGTTAATTGGAAGCCATCGAAGAATGTGTCTGAAGTCCAAAGTTTTCTGGGACTAGCTGGTTATTGTAAAAAGTTTTTCAATGATAGCTTCTCCTATGAATTTTTTGTTGCAGAAAGATGTGAAATTTGAATGGACTGAGAAATGTCATTAGAGCTTTGACAGATTAAAAGCTTTATTGACAGAAGCTCCAGTGTTAGTTCAGCCAGAATCGGGTAAGGAATTTATAGTTTACAGTGATGCGTCATTGAATGGTTTAGGCCATGTATTGATGCAATATGGTAAGGCAGTAGCCTATGCTTCTCGACAGCTAAAGCCACATGAAAAGAACTACCCAACACATGATCTTGAATTGGTAGCCATAGTGTTTGCACTAAAAATCTGGCGGCATTACTTGTTTGGCGAAAAATGTCACATATTCATTGATCATAAAAGTCTGAAATATTTTGTAACAGAAATATTTGAATTTGAGACAGTGCAGATGGCTTGGGTTATTGAAAGATTATGATCTTGTTATTGACTACCATTTGGGGAAGGCCAACGTAGTGGTAACTTTGAGCAGAAAATCTCTATATACTCTGCGAGTAATGAATACTTGATTGTCATTGTCTGATGATGGTTCAATTATAGCTAAGTTAAAAGCTAGACCAACATTTTCTCAATAGATTTCTGAAACTCAAAAAAATTATAGCAAGTTACAAGCAAAACAGGTACAGAGTGAATTGACTCCTGACTCAGAATTTCAAATCGAGACTGATGGTTGTTTGTTATTCAAAGGCAGAGTATGTGTACCGAAAGGCTCAGAACTAGTACATAAGATTTTGAATGAAGCTCACAATGGTAACATGTCTATACATCCTGGTAGTAATAAAATTTATAATGATTTGAAAAAGATGTACTGGTGGCCTGGAATGAAACGAGATATTTCTGAGTTCGTATCTAAGTGTTTGATATGCCAACACGTAAAAGCTGAACATCAGTTGCCTTCTGGACTATTACATCCGATTATGATACCGGAATGGAAATGGGAAAGAATTACCATGGATTATGTAATGGGATTATCCCTGTCTCCAAAGAAGAAGGATGCCATTTGGGTAATTGTTCCTTGGATTATTACTTGGATAAATTGGCTGAATTATATGTTTATGAAAATTTCAGTCTGCATGAAGTGCCTATCTCCATTATTTAAGATAGAGATCCCCGATTTACATCTCGATTCTAGAGCAAATTGCAAGAAGATCTAGGTACTCCGTTACATTTTAGCACTGCATTTCATCCCCAAATAGATGGTCAATCTAAACGGGTAATACATGTAACACCCCTTACCCGTGTCCGACACTGGGACAAGATATGAGGCATTACCGGACTTAAACATGCACATACATGTAAAATCGGGGGATAAAATTTTAATCATATCAGAATCATTCGATCACATGAAAAATGTCCCATACACGAGCCTTTGAGGCTCTAAACATGCATTAAAAGCAGTTTGGGACTAAACCGAGAACTCACGAACATTTTTACAACACTTACAAAATTTTCATGTTTGGAGAGTCACACGCTCGTGTCACTAGGCCGTGTTCCTCACACGGTTGAGACAGATGGTCGTGTCTCATCCTGTGTAGTTAAATCTTAGGCTATTTTCCAAGCCTTTTTGTCACCTTTACATGCACACTCATATACATGGATCCAATGGCATTCAACATCCTCAATTATGACACAAACATATCATTTACCTATCAACATGCATGTGTTACACATTCTCACATTAAACCAAGACTAGTCATGCCATAGTTATCTTTGTGCCATTTTAATTCTAACTTATTATTAAGCATATATATTCTAGCCATGTTATGTCTTTATAGCGTATCCACATTTCACATGCATAAAACAATATGCTTGACAAAGACATTCTACACCAATTCCATATTCAATTTAACATTATTACTATTTCTCACATTATACCATTGTACCATGGTTACCAAACTATCCATCAACGTCCATGTTCAAGGCATCAACATTTTATTTCCATATTACACATTTAATTCATGGTCATGACCACCTCGATTGGTCATAAAACATGCATTCAACACACATGACATATTACCGACCATGCATGGCAAACAACTATATTCACATCACAATTATCAGACATAACATGAATAGATAGATTTACAAACCATAATCAATAGCTTAATATAGGCCAATACATTTGGCCAAATTATAATAGCACATGTTATAAAGCTAGGTTCCTATACATGCCACTCACTTGATAATTCTAACATATGTAACAATATTCCTAAGGTATTGGCTTGATAGTGTGATGCTGCCTCCGACGATCTCCAACCCTTAGCCGACTTGACAACACTAAAAGAAATGAAAAGGAGGGAGTAAGCTTTACGCTTAGTAAGCTTGCATGAAAAATAATAAGCGATGTATTAACATGCTATGTTTCAATTTCTCTCTATTTATTCAAAATCCACTTAAGCTATTTTCTTGAGTTATAGTCACTAAATTATTTTTATCTAGATCTATGAGACTCCAAATTGAGAACCACTAATTTTTCCTAAAACTAGACTCGCATATCTTCATACCATAAAATTTTCAGAATTTTTGGTCTATCCAATAAGTACATTTTATTCTTTAAATTCACCCTTATTTTGCTATCCAATAGTTCCGACCCCTCTGCACTAAAAATTAATTATCTCATCGTACAAGATTTGTATAATGTCCCCATTTATTTCTTTTGAAAATATACTCATTAAAGATTTTAAGCATATAATTTATAACCTATAATTATTTTTTTAAAATTTTTAATGATTTTCTCAAATTAGAATAAGGGATTCCGAAATCATTCTGATTCTGTCTCACAAAAATTTAAATATCACAAAATACAAAATTCTTTTGCTTTCATTGTTTCATTTATGTGAAAATAGACTCAATAAGCTTTTATTTCATATCTTATTCAACTTATAATTCGATTTCCACCATTTTTGGTGATATTTAAAATTCACACAACTGCTGCTGTCCAAAACTATTTTGTTACAAATTTCACTCTTACATAATCTCACTTACTCCATTCCATCTTTCCGAAAGTTCACTCAACTATTGAGCACATTTCTCATAAATTTTCACACACATATACCTGTACTTATTCATTACGTAGTCATATTCAATTACACTATTCATTACATGATCACATGTATTTTCACTTAGTCAATTTCCTATTGAACTCATCAGAATAATAACAGATTCTCAGTGGCCTGTACATATTACCACCCTTGTAATCGAAACTATTTGGTGCACATAGTAGCCTACAGTTAGTACTACATCTGTGACCAAAATTGTCTCTTACACATAGTGGCCTGCGCTTAGTACCACACATGTGATAGAAGCTATCAGGTACGCATAGTAGCCTGCACTTAGTACTACACATGCGACCTAACCATCTAGTACACGTAGTTGCCTGCACTTAGTACTACACACGTGACCTAAAATCATATTAGACACATATTAGCCTACACATAGTGTAATTCCCCAAATTCCCAAATCCTAGAAACTCTGTTAAAAATTACTTTTGTGTGTTGTGATGTGAATGTATGTCTGACTTAATGGTTTAGTGGTCTGGGAGTGTCTGGGGAGTCATGGGTTCAAACCTTGGCTTGAGAAAATTTTTTCTCCTAATTTAATTAACCCATGTCTCCAGCCAGTAGACTTTTAAAATACTGTAAGGGTTGTGTGACATAAAGGGCTTGCTGGTCTAGTGGCTAGTGGCATGTTACCTCTGCTAGAAGACCTAAGTTCGAGTCCTGTCGCACGCAAGAGTGTTCTTTTTGCTTTTGTGCTATGTAAGAGATTGAATGGCAGTGGAAATCTGATCTAGCAGATGGTTGGAGTGTTTGAAGGGGAGGGGAGTGTATGGCTGAATTTCAGTAGGTGAGGGAAAGGAATTTGAATTGGTCAAAGGGGAGTTTTGAGGAGAGAATTTAGGGGTGAATCATGGAGTAGGGGAGTGGGGAGTTGTCTGCCAAAAATGGGATTCTCTATTCGCCAAAATCGGTCATAGGCACTAAGTGCCGAATTAGTTTAGTTCTTGCTCTTTATTGGTGACTTTTCTTTCTTTTACTCCTCTCTCACTATTGTTTGTGTGGTAGCCGAAATTTGTTTGTGATCTTTCAGGTACGTTTCGAGTTAACTTACCTTGGTTTTATCCTACAGTAGGGTGCTAATGTTGATCAAAACTTTTCTCTCTCCATCACTCTCCTCCTAGTGTTCTTGGTATTAGCTGAACTTTCACTTTCCATCTCTTCTCCCTTTCTTTTTCTCAACCAATCCCTCCTAACCAATTGCACCTTCTCTTCCTTTTTCTATTCGAATACTTGGGGCTGATTTATGCTTGCTCTCTCTCTGGTTGTGTCGACTCTTGCCATACTTCTTTGATACAGTCGGTTGGGGCCTCTAAGTCGATTACCTTGGCACTTCATCTCTCCTTTCCTTTCATTTTTCTACTCTTTCTCAACTCCTTCCCTATTCATTAGTGTACTGGCTGATTCTTATTTGGTAAGTTCCCACGTTGCCTCTACCTTTCAGCTTTTCCTTTCTTTTTTGGAAATGTCGATTCTTACCTTTTCTCTTATTTTTTTATGTGCTTTCAGGTTTAAGTAATCCTCAAGGAATGAAGGAGCCCTCTTGTGCTATAGAAGCGATCAGAACCTCTTCTCACGTTCTTGACCGGAGGTAATAATATTCATGGTAATTGATCCAAATTGAGATATTTTGGCTTGGGTTGGTATTGGCCAAATATTTCTTTCCCTTGTTTTTGGGTTATGTTTTCTTTAGGCTGATATTCGTTGATTCAACTCATATGTATAGGCAAGCATGAGTAATATTTCGGTTGTCATGTAGATTTTCAGCAGAGAGTCTTTTATCAACTTTCGTCAGCGATCTAAATGGGCTAAGGTTGCTCGTTTAAGCAAAGCGATAGTAAGTAACCTTTTGATCAAGTTTCCGGTTAGGGTTCTTTCAACTCATTTGTTAAGATTATAACCAAAGCTTCTATTGCAATAGGTCGGAGTGCAAGTGGGTTAGTTCGCTCGTTTTCGCAACCAGGTGTGTAATCACACTGCAAAAACTGTTAAATGACAAAAGTCAGAAAACCAAAGAATGCATCGTCGACTCCACACGGGCATGTGGCCACTCGTGTGGTAGCCCGAGTAGTAAACGAGGTCATGATGTCGACGAGATGGCCATAAGCGAATTCATGGGCTAAAAAGATAATGGGCCATGTTGGGCCGAACTGAGTCGTGTGGGCCTAATGGGCCCGTGGGCCCCACACGAAAAAATCACACAAAGTGTGGTAAATTGTGGGCCAGGCTGTGTAAACTACACGGCTAAGGCCATTTTTGGGCTATGTGGGCCATAAGAGAGTATCGGCCCACATGGGCTCGGAATATGGGTTGTAGGCCTATTATCACTATTTGACTATTAAGGTTGCACGGGTTGCCTAAGACGACTATGGACCTACTGTTGGGTCGGTAAGTATACTTAGACCCTATACTGATGAAATGACCATTATACCCCTGTAAGGTAAACTGACAGAAATACCCCTGTATTATGTATGATTGTTTTTAAGCATGACATTTCTGCATACACATATGATATTATGTTGCATTACATGGGGTGGGATATATGATTTTGGGGGAAGTGTACTGAGAGGCTATAAGCCTATTATCTGCGACTCTCTTTGCAAATCGCTTTAGTACCAAATCGTGCGACTTGGTGTGTAGGGTTGGGTGGGTCGATTTTATCCCTACATGGTGTGTAGGGTTGGTACGGAGTGGCGTGTAGCGGATGCATTGGGTAAGATTTTTTTGTTTGCATACTGTACTGAAATGGGTTAAGGCTCAGACTGCCTCTGTTACTGAAATGGGCTCGGGCCCAGACTACTACTGTCACCGAGAAAGGGGCTAAGGTCCTAACTGGAACTAACGGGCCTAGGCCCAGATTTTGTTTACTCTGATTGTTTGTTATTTTGGGATTTCACACATTGAGATTGCGTAAACTCACCCATCTTTTAACTATGTAGGAAATACCCATGCTTAGATGGATCGAGGCTCAAAGGTGGCCACTCGACGAAGTTTCTTTTAACATTATAATTAAGATTTTAATTTGGGTTTTCATTTTGTAATAAGGCCTCTTTAATTTTATTTTTATTTTAATTTAGGAATTTAATTACTTAAATTTTAATCTGGTAGTTGTAGGTCTTGGATTTTCAAAAAAAAGTATAAACAAATGTTTTTTTAAAAAGACCATGTTTACGCAACACATTTTGAAAGCTTCCGCAACAAACACTATTTTAAAATCTTAATAACATACTAATATAATTAATATTTTGCTAAGACAACTTGAGTGTCACAATGAATCGGATATCCTAAACTTGTGTTAAGAACCTAAAGAAGTTTTACGAAGAATGAATTTTCACGCAATTTGTGTTTTGGAAAAACTCTTCAATGTGACATCACAGATTCGGCCATAACGTCTAGGCCGGGTTTGGGGTGTTACATTTAGAACTACACATGTGTTCTCACAACGGATCATTCATATCTTTTCTATTCCAAAGGTCCAACTAGGAAATTCCTCACTTTTCAACATTTTACCAATTCAACCATAATCAACTTCAATTCATAATTTACATCAAGTGATCATTCAATATACAACCACATCTCATATAATAACAAAATATTATAACATAAGTAAAAACGATATGTTATTTACATACAAACTTACTCATTTCAATGATACATCATATTCCATCAAACTTCCATCATATTCCATCATACACTTTATGCCATAATAATAGAGAATTACAATTCAAGCATGATATTGCATTATTATCATCATACGAACTTACCTCGACAACCAAAATAGCAAAAAGGAACCTAGCCGTCGATTTTCCATTTTTCACTCGATCTAGGTCCAATCCTCTTTTTCCTTGATCTATAGTATCACATTTAGTCTAATTATTAGTCACATTATTTAATGTGATCCAAAAATCATATTTTGGTAAATTTACAATTTTGCCCTTCAACTTTCACATATTTGCAATTTAGTCCCTAGGCTCGTAAAATGAAATGTATTCAATTTCTTGATTACCCAAGCCTAGCCGAACCATATTCAAGCTTATGGCAGCCCACATTTCTCATTAAAATAGTTTTTAGTTACCTATTTTACACCTTTTTCAATTTAGTCCTTTTTAGGCTTTTTCATGAAAAATCACTTAGTAAAAGGTGTTAAACACACTCCAATCTTTCATATTCTACCATTAAACATCAAAATAATAGCATTTCATGCATGGGTATATTTTTAAATATAAACCTTAGCTCAAAATAATGGTAGAAATGAATAGATCATGTTGCCGGGACTTCAAAAATGCATAGAATGTTAAAAACGGGGCTCAAGATCACTTACTATTGAGCTTGGAAGCTTGGAAACCCTAGCCATGGCTCCCTTATTGATTCACACGGCCATGGGATTAATATGGACACTAATTTGGCTTTTATTTTATCTTTTAATTCATTTTAACCCTAAATGACCAAAATGCCCTTTTTACTATTCTTTCAAAATTTTCCTATCCAAGGCCATTTTTGTCCAAATCTTTAGAACTTGGGAAAATTACTCTTTAAAGACCCCTAATTAATAATCTAATTCAATTTCATGCAAATTGCTTCTAGAACACAAGTTTACAAATTATTCGATTTAGTCCTTAAAGTCTAATTAAACACTTTTTTCACATAAAATTTCCTTATGAAATTTTCATTCAAGCATAGAGACATATCACAGACTTTATAATAATCATAAAATAATTATTACCATCTCGGATTTGTGGTCTTGAAACTACTATTCTGACTAAGCCCTAATTCGGGATATTACATTTCTCCCCCCTTTAGGGATTTTCATCCCCGAAAATCTTACCAGGAAAGTGGGTTTGGTTTTCACTTAGATTCCTCAATAGGGATTTTCATCCCCGAAAATCTTACCAGGAAAGTGGGTTTGGTTTTCACTTAGATTCCTCAATCTCATAATTGATGCCAAATAACTTTCACTCAGGCCCTGCCTTCAATATGTTTCTCTTTATTTTCTCATACTAGTATCATAGGCGGTTCATTGTTATGCCACACTTCAGTTAAATTTCAACCTCTATCCGAGAGTGTTGAAATACACAAAAGTTAGATCTATTCCATCATAACTCAATTTTCTCACATGCTTGAATCTTTTCGATTTCGAATAATAAACTAGTCAGTTCATCTTGGCCTTATACTCTCTAAAACCTTTTTACAATTCGTTTGTTTTCTGACTCTACTCTTAGTTGTCTTTAAATTTCAAAACCTCCTTTAACTTTCCCAAGATATCAAGATGTAGAACTCAAATCTCAATCAAATATATTAACGTTGATTAACTTAATTGAGGAAAATAAATCCACCATAAAAATTGAAACTTGCATTTTCACCACTTATACCTTTGCCGATGTTATGCCCTTGTACGAAAGTTGGAGAAATCCAAGTACTAAGACCACCAAATTACCATGATCAAATTAGATACATAGTCATGCTTGATATATATATATATCACAAACTAAAGATCATATTTTAGATATAAGCCATGCTCAACAAGCTACGAGATAAAGATAACCAGAAACTCAAGATAAAGAAAACCAATATGGAGAAATCTAGAATATAGAAATCCAAATCACGATACCTTATCGAAAGACCGAGAACAAAGTTCATAAGAAAGTATGAAAGACCTCAGTGGTTCCTCAGAGAAAAGAAATCCAAAAAGACATCATTCCAACTCACTGAAAACGAATACGACCATAACTATATACTTCTCGTGTATATATATATAATCATACAGAGCAATAATATGTACAGACAGAATCATGACACCATTTACAAATTTACATCAATTTCCAATAGACAAAATGTACAGAATACCAGAAAGAAGATAGAATCAGGTAGATCATAACCCAATCAAATTGACAATGTCTTTGTCTAACATTAAGATCAGAAAACATTCTCATAATATAAAAAATCATCAGAAAATAGATAGGCTCAATAACCCTTTCGTAGACAAATGAACTCATACTATATTTCAAGAGAGGTAGTCATAATCTGCTCACAGTAATTACCATATGCGAACATCTCATATTTCAAATATTATTTCCCGACGTCATTTCAGAATAGATCGATTTCTGAAGTTAACCTTTTTACTAACTGTGATATTGCGAAAATTAAATAATCTTTCAGTCAATCCAATATCTTTCTAGCTCTATCTGTACTTATCAACCCAATCTCAATCATTAATCATGCTTATAACCATTCTATAACTGAATTCTTTGGTTTCTCATCCGGAAACTTGTTCATCATAAATCTCGGGAAATTCCATTATAAAACACCACTTTGGTAAGGGGGAGGGGTCGTAGGGCCTTTGACTCGACTTTTATATATGTATACATGTAGCACAATTTTCATCATCATAGGAATCATATAACAATCATGTCATTCACTTCGGGTAAACTAACATTCATATTGATTTTACGCTCACTTTCCAGTTAACTCATTTAGTCAAGTATACTTATGCGTGCATTCTATGTTTTCTGGATAACTTATCTATTCATTTAATCATACAAGTCATGCACATGATATCATACAAGGGCCAACAAACATGAATAAGTTTATCACAATCTATACTTTCACCTCGTACACCTTTATTTAGACATATTATTTCAATCGTATAAATCAGTCCAAGCAATTTAACACATTTAATCCAGCTATACAAGCTTGCCAATCATAATTATCCAAACAGATATACATGAATATTCATCCCATTAATATTTTTGATAAGTTATCGACACATGCATTTCCTTCAGCAATTCAGTCACATACATTATGGAATTATCAATCAATCACAAGTAAGTTCATTATGCTATATAATCCTTTATCTCATTTCAATAATTCATTTCAATCCATCAAATTTTAATATCCAAACGGGACAATGATATTTTATCTGTAACAGGATATGATGAATCTCATTCGTACCTTTCCAAGTTTCAACTTATCATGACTATACTTTACTCAAATACCTCATTACCACAATCAAGATGGTTGGATATAGCTCGGTTGGAGGGTACCTTTGTCTAAACAAAATGGCTCTCTTATGCGTCGGGAGACATCACACTATCACAGATCGATGGCATGTATAGCTAAAATCTCATACAAATGCTAGGTTAGTCCAAGAACTAACTAAACTGTAGCTCTGATACCACTAAATGTAACATCCCTTACCTGTGTTTGACACTGGGACAAGATATGAGGCATTACTGGACTTAAACATGCACATACATGTAAAATCGGGGGATAAAATTTTAATCATATCAGAATCATTCAATCACATGAAAAATGTCCCATACACAAGCCTTCGAGGCTCTAAACATGCATTAAAAGCAGTTTGGGACTAAATTGAGAACTCATGAACTTTTTTACAACACTTAGAAAATTTTCATGTTTGGAGAGTCACACGCCCGTGTCACCAGGCCGTGTCTCTCACACGGTTGAGACAGACGGCCATGTCTCATCCCATGTAGTTAAATCTTAGGCTATTTTCCAAGCCTTTTTTTCACTTTTACATGCACACTCATATACATGGATCCAATGGCATTCAACATCCTCAATTATGACACAAACATATCATTTACCTATCAACATGCATGTGTTACACATTCTCACATTAAACCAAGACTAGTCATGCCATAGTTATCTTTGTGCCATTTTAATTCTAACTTATTATTAAGCATATATATTCTAGCCATGTTATGTCTTTATAGCGTATCCACATTTCACATGCATAAAACAATATGCTTGACAAAGACATTCTACACCAATTCCATATTCAATTTAACATTATTACTATTTCTCACATTATACCATTGTACCATGGTTACCAAACTATCCATCAACGTCCATGTTCAAGGCATCAACATTTTATTTCCATATTACACATTTAATTCATGGTCATGACCACCTCGATTGGTCATAAAACATGCATTCAACACACATGATATATTACCGACCATGCATGGCAAACAACCATATTCACATCACAATTATTAGACATAACATGAATAGATAGATTTACAAACCATAATCAGTAGCTTAATATAGGCCAGTACATTTGGCCAAATTATAATAACACATGTTATAAAACTAGGTTCCTATACATGCCACTCACTTGATAATTCTAACATATGTAACAATATTCCAAAGGTATTGGCTTGATAGTGTGATGCTGCCTCCGACGATTTCCAACCCCGAGCCAACCTGACAACACTAAAAGAAATGGAAAGGAGGGAGTAAGCTTTACGCTTAGTAAGCTTGCATGAAAAATAATAAGCAATGTATTAACATGCCATGTTTCAATTTCTCTCTATTTATTCAAAGTTCAGTTAAGCTATTTTCTTGAGTCATAGTCACTAAATTATTTATATCTGGAGCTATAGAATTCCAAATTGAGAACCGCTAATTTTCCCTGATGCTAGACTCACATATCTTCTTACCATAAAATTTTCAAAATTTTTTCTCTAGCTAATAAGTACGTTTTATTCTTTAAATTCACCCCTGTTTCACTATCTGACAGTTCTGACCCCTCTGCACTAAAAATTATTTATCTCTTCGTCAAAGATTTGGATAATGTTCCCATTTGTTTGTTTCAAAAATATACTAATTAATGATTTTAAGCATATAATTTATAATCCATAATTATTTTTGTACAATTTTTAATTATTTTCTCAATTTAGAATAGGGGATTTCGAAATTATTCTGACTCTGTCTCACAAAATTTCAAATATCACAGAACACAAAATTCTTTTGCTTTCACCGTTTATTTTATGTGAAAATAGACTCAATAACCTTTTATTTCATATCTTATTAAACTTCTAATTCGATTTCCACCATTTTTAGTGATTTTTCAAATTCAAACAACTATTATCGTTTAAAACTGTTTTGTTACAAATTTCACTCTTACATTATCTCACTTACTCCATTCCATCTTTCTGAAAGTTCGCTCAACTATCGAGCACATTGCTCATAAATTTTCACACACATATACCTGTACTTATTCATCACATAGTCATATTCAATTACACTATTCATTACATGATCACATGTATTTTCACTTAGTCAATTTCCTGTAGAACTCATCGGAATAATAACATTTACTCGGTGGCCTACACATATTACCACCCTTATAACCGAAGGTATTTGGTGCACATAGTAGCCTACACTTAGTACTACATCTGTGACCAAAACCGTCTCTTACACATAGTGGCCTTCACATAGTACCACACATGTGATCGAAACTATCGGGTACGCATAGTACCTGCACTTAGTACTACACATGTGACCTAACCATCTGGTACACGTAGTAGCCTGCACTTTGTACTACACACATGACATAAAATCATCTTAGACACATAGTAGCCTGCACATAGTACTACACGTGTCTTCTTACAACGGATCATTCGTATCTTTTCTATTCCAAAGGTCCAATCGGGAAATTCCTCACTTTTCAACATTTTACCAATTCATCCATAATCAACTTCAACTCATAAATTACATCAAGGGATCATTCAATATACAACCACATCTCATATGATAACAAAATATTATAACATAAGTAAAAACGATATTTATTTACATACAAACTTACTCGTTTCAATGAAACATCATATTCCATCAAACTTCCAATATATTAAATCATAAAATTTATGCCATAATAATAAGAATTACAATTCGAGCATGATATTACATTATTATTATCATATGAACTTACCTCGACACCCAAAATAGCAAAAAGGAACCTAACCGTCGATTTTCCATTTTTCACTTGATCTAGGTCCAATCCTCGTTTTCCTTGATCTATAATATCACATTTAGTCTAATTATTAGCGACACTATTTATTGTGCATTAGAAATCATATTTTGAAAAATTTATAATTTTGCCCTTAAACTTTCACATATTTATAATTTAGTCCCTAGGCTCGTAAAATGAAATGTCTTCAATTTCTTGATTACCCAAGCCTAGCCATACCATATTCAAGCTTATGGCAGCCCACATTTCTCATTAAAATAGTTTTTAGTTACCTATTTTACACCTTTTTCAATTTAGTCCTTTTTAGGCTTTTTCATGAAAAATCACTTGTAAAAGGTGTTAAACACACTCCAATCTTTCATATTCTACCATTAAACATCAAAATACTAGCATGCCATGCATGGTTATATTATTGAACATAAACCTCATCTCAAAATAATGGTAGAAATGAATAGATCATGTTACCAGGACTTCAAAAATGCATAGAATGTTAAAAACGGGGCTCGGGATCACTTACTATTGAGCTCGAAAGCTTGGAAACCCTAGCCATGGCTCCCTTCTTGATTCACACGGCCATGGGATTAATATGGACAGTAATTTGGCTTTTATTTTGTCTTTTAATTCATTTTAACCCTAAATGACCAAAATGCCCTTTTTACTATTCTTTCAAAATTTTCCTATCCAAGGCCATTTTTGTCCAAATCTTTAGAACTTGGTAAAATTACTCTTTAAAGACCCCTAATTAATAATCTAATTCAATTTCATGCAAATTGCTTCTAGAACACAAGTTTTACAAATTATTCGATTTAGTCCTTAAAGTCTAATTAAGCACTTTTCACATAAAATTTCCTTATGAAATTTTCACACAAGCATAGAGACATATCATAGACCTTATAATAATCATAAAATAATTATTACCATCTCAGATTTGTGGTCTTGAAACCACTATTCTGACTAAGCCCTAATTCGGGATGTTACATTTTTCCCCCTTTAGGGATTTTCATCCCCAAAAATCTTACCAGGAAAATGGGTTTGGTTTTCACTTAGATTCCTTAATCTCATAATTTATGCCAAATAACTTTCACTCAGGTCGTGCCTTCAATACGTCTCTCTTTATTTTCTCATACTAGTATCATAGGCGGTTCATTGTTATGCCACACATCGGTTAAATTTCAACCTCTATCCGAGAGTGTTCAAATACACAAAAGTCATATCTATGCCATCATAACTCAATTACTCACATGCTTGAATGTTTTTTATTTCAAATAATAAACTAGTCAGTTCATCTTGGCCTTATACTCTCTAAAACCTTTTTACAATTCGTTTGTTATTCGACTCCACTCTTAGTTGTCTTTAAATTTCCAAACCTCCTTTAGCTTTCCCAAAATATCAAGATATAGAACCCGGACCTTAATCAAATATATTAACGTTGATTAACTTAATTGAGGAAAAGAAATCCACCATTAAAATTAAAACTTGCATTTTCACCATTTATACCTTTGCCGATGTTATGCCCGTGTATGGAAGTTGGAGAAATCCAAGTACTAAGACCACTAACTTACCATGATCAAATCAGATACATAGTCATGCTTGATATATATATCACAAACTAAAGATCATATTTTAGATATAAGCCATGCTCAACAAGCTAAGAGATAAAGATAACCAGAAACTCAAGATAAAGAAACCCAATACGGAGAAATCCAGAATATAGAAATCCAAATCACGATACCGTATCGAAAAACCGAGAACAAAGTTCATAAGAAAGTATGAAAGCCTCAATGGTTCCTTAGAGAAAAGAAATCCAGAAAGACATCATTCCAACTCACTGAAAACGAATACAACCAGAATGATATACTTCTTGTGTATATATATATAATCATACAGAGCAATAATATGTACAGACAGAATCATGACACCATTTATAATTTTACATCAATTTCCAATAGACGGAATGTATAGAATACCTGAAAGAAGATAGAATCATGTAGATCATAACCCAATCAAATTGACAATGTCTTTGTCTAACATTAAGATCAGAAAACATTCTCATAGTATAAAAAATCATCAGAACATAGATAGGCTCAATAACCCTTTCGTAGACAAATGAACTCATACTATATTTCAAGAGAGGTAGTCATAATCTGCTCACTGTAATTACCATATGCGAACATCTCATATTTCAAATATTATTTCCCGACATCATTTCAGAATAGATTGATTTCTGAAGTTAACCTTTTTACTAACTGTGATATTGCAAAAATTAAATAATCTTTCAGTCAATCCAATATCTTTCTAGCTCTATCTGTACTTATCAACCCATTCTCAATCACTAATCATGCTTATAACCATTCTATCACTAAATTCTTTGGTCTCTCATCCGGAAACTTGTTCATCACAAATCTCAAGAAATTCCATTATAAAACACCACTTTGGTAAGGGAGAGGACTCAACTTTTATATATGTATACATGTAGCACAATTTTTATCATCATAGCAATCATATGACAATTATGTCATTCACTTCGGGTAAACTAACATTCATATTGATTTTATGCCCACTTTCCAGTTATCTCATTTAGTCAAGTATACTTATGCGTGCATTCCATGTTTTCTGGACAACTTATCTATTCATTTAATCATACAAGTCATGCACATGATATCATACAAGGGCCAACAAACATGAATAAGTTTATCACAATCTATACTTTCACCTTGTACACCATCATTTAGACATATTATTTCAATCGTATAAATCAGTCCAAGCAATTTAACACATTTAATCCAGCTATACAAGCTTGCCAATCATAATTATCCAAACAGATATACATGAATATTCATCCCATTAATATTTTTGATAAGTTATCGACACATGCATTTCCTCCAGCAATTCAGTCACATACATCATGAAATTATCAATCAATCACAAGTAAGTTCATTATGCTATATAATCCTTTATCTCATTTCAATAATTCATTTCAATCCATCAAATTTTAATATCCAAACGGGACAGTGATATTTTATCCGTAATAGGATATTATGAATCTCATTCGTACCTTTCCAAGTTTCAACTCATCATGACTGTACTTTACTCAAATACCTTATTACCACAATCAATATGGTTGGATATAGCTCGGTTGGAGGGTACCTTTGTCTAAAAAAAATGGCTCTCTTATGCTCCATGAGACATCACACTATCATAGATCGGAGGCATGTATAGCTAGGCTCTCATACATATGCTAGGTTAGTCCAAGAATCGACTAAACCATAGCTCTGATACCACTAAATGTAATACCCTTTGCTCGTGTTCGACACCGAGACAAGATACGAGGCATTACCGGACTTAAACATGCACATACATATAAAACCGGGCGATAAAATTTCAATCATATCAGAATCATTCGGTCACATAAAAAATGTCCCATACAAGAGCCTTCGAGGCTCTAAACATGCATTAAAAGCAGTTTGGGACTAAACCGAGAACTCACGAACATTTTTACAACACTTATAAAATTTTCATGTTTGGAGAGTCACACGCCCGTGTCACCAAGCCCTGTCCCTCACACGATTGAGACAGACGGCCCTGTCTCATCCCGTGTAGTTAACTCTTAAGCTATTTTCAAAGCCTTTTTGTCACCTTTACATGCACACTCATATACATGGATCCAATGGCATTCAACATCCTCAATTATGACACAAACATATCATTTACCTATCAACATGCATGTGTTACACATTCTCACATTAAACAAAGACTAGTCATGCCATAGTTATCTTTGTGCCATTTTAATTCTAACTTATCATTAAGCATATATATCTTGCAATGTTATGTCTTTATAGCGTATCCACATTTCACATGCATAAAATAATATGCTTGACTAAGACATTCTACACCAATTCCATATTCAATTTAACATTATTACTATTTCTCACATTATACCATTGTACCATGGTTACCAAACTATCCATCAACGTCCATGTTCAAGCCATTATCATTTTATTTCCATATTACACATTTAATTCATGGTCATGACCACTTTGATTGGTCATAAAACATGCATTCAACATACATGACATATTACCGACCATGCATGGCAAACAACCATATTCACATCACAATTATTAGACATAACATGAATAGCTAGATTAACAAACCATAACCAATAGCTTAATATTGGCCAATACATTTGGCCAAATTATAATAACACATGTTATAAAACTAGGTCCCAATACATGCCATTCACTTGATAATTCTAACATATGTAACACTATTCTAAAGGCATTGGTTTGATAGTGTGATGCTGCCTCTGACGATCTCCAACCCCGAGTCTACCTGACAACACTAAAAGAAATGGAAAGGAGGGAGTAAGCTTTACGCTTAGTAAGCTCGCATGAAAAATAATAAGCAATGTATTAACATGCTATGTTTCAATTTCTCTCTATTTATTCAAAGTCCAGTTAAGCTATTTTCTCGAGTCACAGTCACTAAATTATTTATATCTGGAGGTAAAAGACTTCAAATTGAGAAATGCTAATTTTCTATGAAGCTAGACTCACATATCTTCTTACCATAAAATTTTAAGAATTTTTGCTCCAGCCAATAACTACATTTTATTCTTTAAATTCACCCCTATTTGGCTATCTGATAGTTTCGACCCCTTTACACTAAAAATTAATTATCTCTTCGTACAAGATTTGGATAATGTTCTCGTTTGTTTCTTTCAAAATAGTCTCATTAAAGATTTTAAGCATATAATTTATAAGAAATAATTATATTTCTAAAATTTTTAATAATTTTCTCAATTTAGAATAGGGGATTCCGAAATCATTTTGACTCTGTCTCACAAAAATTCAAATATCACATAACACAAAATTCTTTTGCTTTCACCGTTTATTTTATGTGAAAATAGACTCAATAATATTTTATTTCATATCTTATTCAACTTCTAATTTGATTTCCACGATTTTTGGTGATTTTTCAAATTCACACAATTGTTGCTGTCCAAAACTGTTTTGTTACAAATTTCACTATTACATTATCTCACTTACTCCATTCCATATTTCCGAAAATTCGCACAACTATCGAGCACATTACTCATAAATTTTCCCACACATATACCTGCACTTATTCATCACATAGTCATATTCAATTACACTATTCATTACATGATCACATGTATTTTCACTTAGTCAATTTCCTGTTGAACTCATCGAAATAATAACATATACTCGGTGGCCTACACATATTACCACCCTTGTAACTGAAGTTATTTGGTGCACATAGTAGCCTACACTTAGTACTATATCTGTGACCAAAACCGTCTCTTACACATAGTGGCCTGCACTTAGTACCACACATGTTATCGAAACTATCGGGTACGCATAGTAGCCTGCACTTAGTACTACACATGTGACCTAACCATCTGTGCACGTAGTAGCCTGCACTTAGTACTACACACATGACCTAAAACCATCTTAGACACATAGTAGCTTGCACATAGTACTACACGTGTGTTCTCACAACGGATCATTCGTATCTTTTCTATTCCAAAGGTCCAACCGGGAAATTTCTCACTTTTCAACATTTTACCAATTCATCCATAATCAACTTCAATTCATAAATTACATCAAGTGATCATTCAATATACAACCACATCTCATATGATAACAAAATATTATAACATAAGTAAAAACGATATTTTATTTACATACAAACTTATTCATTTCAATGAAACATCATATTCCATCAAACTTCCAATATATTAAATCATACACTTTATGTCATTATAATAGATAATTACAATTCAAGCATGATATTACATTATTATTATCATATGAACTTACCTCGACACCCAAAATAGCAAAAAGAAATCTAACCGTCGATTTTCCATTTTTCACCCGATCGAGGTCCTATCCTATTTTTCCTTGATTTATAATATCACATTTAGTTTAATTATTAGTCACATTATTTAATGTGATCCAAAAATTATATTTTGTAAAATTTACAATTTTTCCCTTAAACTTTCACATATTTGCAATTTAGTCCCTAGGCTCGTAAAATGAAATGTGTTCAATTTCTTGATTAACCAAGCCTAGCCGAACCATATTCAAGCTTATGGCAGCCCACATTTCTCATTAAAACAGTTTTTAGTTACCTATTTTACACCTTTTTCAATTTAGTCCTTTTTAGGCTTTTTCATGAAAAATCACTTAGTAAAAGGTGTTAAACACACTCCAATCTTCTATATTCTACCATTAAACATCAAAATACTAGCATGTCATGCATGGGTAAATTTTTAAACATAAACTTAGCTCAAAATGATGGTAGAAATGAATAGATCATGTTACCTGGACTTCAAAAATGTATAGAACGTTAAAAATGGGGCTCGGGATCACTTACTATTGAGCTTGGAAGCTTGGAAACCCTAGCCATGGCTCCCCTCTTGATTCACACGGCCATGGGAGGAAGATGAACACTAATTTGGCTTTTATTTTGTCTTTTAGTTCATTTTACCCCTAAATGACCAAAATGCCCTTTTACTATTCTTTCAAAATTTTCCTATCCAAGGCCATTTTTGTCCAAATCTTTAAAACTTGGTCAAATTACTCTTTAAGGACCTCTAGTTAATAATCTAATTCAATTTCATGCAATTGCTTCTAGAACACAAGTTTTACAAATTATTCAATTTAGTCCTTAAAGTCTAATTAAGCACTTTTCACATAAAATTTCCTCATGAAATTTTCACACAAGCATAGAGACATATCATAAACCTTATAATAATCATAAAATAATTATTACCATCTCAGATTTGTGGTCTCAAAACCACTGTTCTAACTAGGCCCTAATTTGGGATGTTACAGTACAGATCTTGGAAGATATGCTTTAGTGTTGTATACTTGAGTTTGAAGTTAACTGGGAAAGGTATTTGCCTTTGGTCGAATTTGGTTATAATAACAATTATCAGTCTAGTATTAAAAATGGCACTGTATGAAGCCTTGTATGGTCGTAAATGTAGAATTCCATTGTATTAGAAAAAACTTAGTGGGAAAAAGTTACACAGAGTTGACTTGGTCCAAGAGACTGAGGAAAAAATGAAAGTAATTCGAGACAGCTTGAAAGCAGCCTCTGATCGTCAAAAGTCCTATACTGATTTGAAGCAAAAAGAAATAGAATTTCAAGTCGGTGACAAAGTATTCTTGAAAGTGTCGCCTTGGAAGAAAGTTCTCCGATTTGGACGCATAGGAAAATTGAGTCCACAGTTCATTCGACCATATGAGATTGTAGAAAGAATTAGACCAGTTGCATATCGATTAGCTTTACCACCAGAGCTTGATCGAATTCATAATGTTTTTCATGTGTTTATGCTACGGCGGTATCGATCCGATCCTTCACATGTTATCTCTCCAACAAAGGTAGATATCTAGCTTGATATGACATATGGTGAAGAACCAATCAAAATCTTAGCCCGGGAAATAAAAGAGTTAAGAAATAAAAAGGTATCTTTAGTAAAAGTTCTTTGGCAATGATATGGTATAGAAGAGGATACCTAGGAGTCAAAAGATACTATGAGGAGCCAATACCCTAATCTTTTTACTAGTAAGAAAATCCCTAAAGAGGGAGAGTTGTAACAACCTATTTTTTTCAGTGAAATCAAAACAGTGGTTTCGGGACCACAAATCCTACCCAAAAATATGATTTATTTTTATTTTATTATATGGTCTGTATTATAATAGGCATGTCATGTGAAAATTTTGAAATAAAAATTTTATCAATTAAGTGCTTAATTACAAGAAGGACTAAATCGCATAAAATGTGAAATTTGAATTCTAGTAGCTATAAGGATCAAATAGCTATGGAATTCAAAACTTAAGGTCCTTATATGGTAACTAGACCATTAAGAAAATTTTTTAGACTTTTCTTGGTGACTCATCCATGGAATTATAGAAAAAGGGCAATGACTAAATTGAAAATACCAAAATACTTAATTAATTAAAAGATGAAAAGAAATATATCATCTTATTTTCATCATCTTCAACCTAAAATTTTATAGAAACCCTAGGAGAGAGAGGGGAAACTTTCAAGGCTTAATTGGGTAAGTTCTCTGGTCCCGTTTTTAGTTATTTTGGTATTTTTGAAACCAGGATAGCTTAATCTCTCTATTTGAAGGATTAATATAGAGAATGAAGTATTATTGATAGATAAATAGTTTTTACAGGTGATTTTTGATGAAAACATGATTTAGGGACTAAAATGAAAACTTGTAAAATTTGATGAAAAATTTTAAAATTTTATGGATACATGTGCTGGAAGGTTTGTAATGGGGCTTTGGTTAGGCTTGGGATAGGGAGTAATTTTGCACAAGTCTTATTTTCCGAGCTTAAGGACAAAATTGAAATTTATAAAAAAGTTAGGGGAAAATGGTAATTTTACCTAGGACGTAAATTGAGTCCATTTAAATATGAAATATATGAAATTGATGGTTAAATTCATTTATATAGATCTGAGAAACACTAATTCAAGGTTAGATCGAGGGAAAGAAAAGATTTCGGATTACTAGAATTTTACGCGAACAAGTTTCGAGGTAAGTTCATGTAACTTAATCCGGCATGTAAATATGTTTAATTGAATGTTGTGTTGTATGGAATGTGATTTATATTGATGTACATTACTTGAATGTTATAATGAGAAACTTAATATATGCTTGAAATGGTGATAAAGGGGTTAAGTCCCGATTGAATGTTGAATTTCGATGATTGTATGCGCTTTCCTGAAAAAATAGGGTCCTGCATTTGTTGTGAATGAGATTTAGCTCAGATGAGTAATCCCAATGACCTTGTCATAGAAAGGATTTAGCCTACATGGGAAATCCCGATACATTATGTAACAGTCTGATTTTGGGTCTAGTCGAAACAATGGTTTCGGGACCACAAATCTGACGCAGAAAAATTTATTTTTATTATATTTTCATGGTCTACAGTTTTATAAAATGATTTAGTGAAAATTTCGTTCAAAAATTTTGACGTTTGGGCACTCAATTTGGTCAAAAGGACTTAATTGCAAAAAGTGCAAAACTTGAGTTCTATAAGCTAGAGGTGTCTAATTGTTATGAAATTTAAAATTGGAGGTCCTTAAATGGCAGTTAGACCATTGGTTAAGTTGGTGGACAAAAATGGACATGGTTAGGTATGTTTCTAAAGTTTTTCATTAAGGGCATTTTAGTAATTTGGTAATTAAATGAATTAAAAAGCCAAATTAAAAGCCAATTTTTGTCCATCTTCATCCCATGGCCTAATTTTACAATAAAAAACCATGGCTAGGGTTTTTCAAGCTTCCAAGCTCGATTGTAAGTCTGTTCTAGCTCCATTTTTAATGATTTTTATATTTTTGAAATCCTCGTAACAAGATCTATCTATTTCTACCACTAATTTAAGCCATAATCAAAGTCTAAAATTTTACCCATGATGGATATTTGTGTATTTTGATGTTTAATGGTAGATTATACAAGTTTGATGTTTGATAAATGACTTTTGCTTAGTGATTTTTGATGAAAATGCCTAAAAGGACCTATTTGAAAAAGTTATAAAATAAGTAATAAAAGTGTGATTTAATGAAAAATGTGGGCTAGTATGAGTACAATAAAGATTCAGCTAGGCTTGGGTAATGAATAAATTTGATGAAAATCATTTTATGAGCCTAGGGACTAAAATGTGAAAATGTGAAACTTTAGGGGCAAAATGTAATTTTTGCCATAATGTGATTTTAGGTTGATTTGAATAGTATAATGATTAAATAAGCTAAATGTGATATTATAGATTAAGAAAAATGAGGTTCGAAACTAGAACGGGGGAAAAATACGTATTTGACGATTAGGTCCTTTTCACCATTTTTATGTCGAGATAAGTCCGTATGTTTAGCAAGCATTAAATTATACATGTATAAATGCTTAATAGATATGATTGTGGTAAATGCTATATTATTGAAATAAAATGTGAATGTTATTGAGTATGACACTATGGAAATGATCGATAGAGGTTAATACAGCAAAATTCCTGGTTGAACCTTATGAATAGATAGGATACAAATTTCATGACATTAGGGTTACTGAGATTATGTGTAAGACCATATTTGGGATATGGAATCTATATGAGATTTCGTGTAAGACCATATCTGGGATATGGCATCGATGTGAGATTTCGTGTAAGACCATAGCTGGGCTATTGGCATCGATACGAGATTACATGTAAGACCATATCTGGGATATGGCATTGGTACGGTACTAAGTGTACGAGATTCCCGAGTATCCTTTAGTATTCCAAGTGGTTCAACAGGAAATTCAATGGGTATGTCAAAGAATAGAAAGGGTATGTAAGTGTTATGAATTGGTACAGGTATGTACATAAAGTTTATAAGCATTGACTTCATAAAATTGTGTGTTCATGATTTCCACGAGAATGATTTTGTGAAACCTTGTGATTGTTGGCCTACGCTTGTAATGTATGAAATTCATGTTAAATTTTAGTTGAAGACCATGTGATTGGCTTTTGGGCCAAATTGAGTTATGATATAGCGTGTTTTATTCACTTAAGTTGCGATCCATCGGATATGAGAAAAAGAAAATATTGGTATAATTACCTATTAAAATGATTATGGAAGTATAAGAAGATATGAATTTGGAACAATTGAAAAATGTTAAAATATATGCTTGAAAGGTGAATACTCATATTTAATGTGCATGTTTACTATGAGGTTTGAAATGACATGTTAAGTGATGTGATATGTTACGAAAGAGAGATTACGGTTGTTAGGCTAATGCCAAGATATGTTAAATTATGCTTATAAAGTAATAGAGTAAACATCGAGATTGAATAAAATTATAACTATGAGATTTATAGCAATTGGTATTATTTTGTGTTTAAATTGTTGAACTTGATAAATGCTTAATAAGAGTTGCTTATTATTTTCTTGTAGACTTACTAAGCTATATAGCTTACCCCCTTCCTTTCACATGTTTTATAGTGTCGTCAAGCTAGCTCGGGTTGGAGATCGTCGGAGATTCTATCACACTATCAAGCTATAATTTTGGGTATTGATGAATTCAAGTATTTTAAGTTTATGGCATATATAGGGACTTGGTCTTTTGGTTATATGTGTCATTATGACTTTAGCCAATGTATTGGCTTGTAAGGGTCAAAGGCTTGTTCTGATATTTGGCCATGTAAATTGGCTTATTTGGCTAACATGGTTGTAAGCCTAAGTACATTCATATATATATGTCAATGTCTATGGTGATATGATCATGGTATGCTTGGTGAATATGAAATGTTTGGAAATGTGATTTATGGCATGATTGTGTAATGTTTGGAATTGTGACCTATTGATGAGATGAGGAATTTGAGTATAATTTGGTAACTAGATAGTAATTGAATGAAGCCTAATGAATGTGAGATTTGTATGTTTGATTTAAGGCTTAATAACTGTAGTGAATATGTTAGATAAAGATATAAAGTTGATATGCCTTAACCATGAGTGTGGATGTTTTGGTTGCCTAAGTATGTATTGTTTTGTGCCTTTGAATTGGGGTAAGTGTATGTGTGAATAAGGGTGGCAAATGGCTTGATAAATAGCCTTATTATTGTCCACATGGGTAGACACACGGGCATATGTCTAAGCCGTGTGTAACACACGGTCAGCCCTATGGGCGTGTGATCTAGCCGTGTGTCCGCTACACCTAAATTGTTGCAAAACAAAATGCTCAGTATCTAGCACTCGGGCATGAGACACGGCCGTGTGTCTTAGCCTTGTGAAGGACATGGCCTTGGGACACGGGCGTGTGTCTTGGCCGTGTGACTTCAAATTGTTCTTGAGTGACAAATATAGAGATACACGAGTTAGGGACACGGGCGTGTATGACCACACGGCTTGCTCACACGGGCGTGTCCCAAAGCCATACGGGCCTGTGAACTTTAGTGAAAAATTTTCTAAGTGTTGTAAAATTTTCTAAATTTCTTGGTTTAGTCCTGAACCACCTCCAATGCATGTTTTGGGCCTCGTAGGCTCGTAATAGGGACTTTATGATTAATTGTAACAAGTTTTAATTTGTATGAAAATTTATGGCTAAAAAATGTATGTATGCTTGTGTTTAAGTTCGGTAATGCCTCGTACCCTATTCCGGCGTCGAACACGGGTAAGGGGTGTTACACATTACCTCTCGAGCATATGTTATGATTGGGGTTTAGCCTGGACTAGTAACCCTAATTGAACTTTTTTGACCATACGCTATATAAAGGATTCCGCCTGGACTGGTAATCCTGTTATACGACAAGTGGCTTGAGAGTGTGTTCCTTGGTTAAGTACCCTAAGGGGTAACTTTGATAAGAATTGATGGATTAATAAATCGTACACTTCGAGTGTACTATTTGAGCCTTCATCGGAATTTCAATGATTCAATGGATATCAAACTCTTGACATGGCATGAAAATCTTGAGATGATATAATAATGACTTGAAAGAATATTGCTTGATGAGCCCATCTATTCTTACTTGATGTGTATGGAAATTTTGTGACTAACATGTTTGGTTGAGTGCATGTGATTAGGCAATTTAGCCAAATGGATTGAAACATAACATTGTATACCTAGATTTTAATAAACAAGATTGGTAAGTTTAGTTTTCGTTATAAGACTAAGCATGTAATGCTTACCCCATTTTATTTTACCCTGTTTTATAGTGCTAGGAAGCTTGTAGAGGTTGGAAGATCATTGGAGCATCATCACACTATCAACTAGCACTTTAGGTATACTTAGTAAAATCATTTTGGTATAATGGCTTGTATAGGACAACTTGGCCAATAGAGGCTTGAAATGTTATTTTGTAACTTAGCCATTGGAATGGGTAGTAATGGTTCATTTTGAGGCTATTATGATATATAAACACATGTGTTCAGTTAAGTATATGTGATCAAATTTTCAAGGTAAGTTTATAAACACTTGTGCTTGCAATGATAGGTGATGTTAAATAATGAAATTGCCTATTTTGAATGCTTGGAATGGTTGGTATTGGTAGTCTGTTACAAGTACAGGTCTTGGGTGAAATTTTGGGTGAGAAATGAAGCTAGAAATGGCTTCATTATGTCTACAAGGGCAGATACACGGGCGTGTGTCTAGACCGTGTGTGACACACGGCCTGGTAACATGGGCATGTGGTTAGGCCGTGTGTCCCCTACACCTTAATTTTGAAAAACAGAATGCTCAAAATTAAGCACAAGGGAAGAAACACCGGCGTGTGTCTCAACTGTGTGTGGCACATGGCCTAAAACATGGATGTGTGTCTTGGCTGTGTGAAACCTACACCTAATTTCGAATTAAATTAATTAACCACACGGCATAGCACACGGGGGAGTGGCATGGACGTGTGTGCAAATCAGAGAGTTACACGGGGTTGAACACAACCTCCAAAACGGGCGTGTCCCAGGGTCACACGAGCGTGTCCCTTGGACCAGACGGGCATGTGAGCCTTGTACCTTGGAAAATTTTTGAAAAGTCACAAAAAATTCTTAGAGATCTCAATTAAATCTCGACTCAATTCTAATGCTTGTATTAGGCCTCGAAGGCCCAATCAAGGGACATTATGAATGATCTAGGTAAATGAATAGTAAATTTCATGAATTATTTGTAAATGTTTTTTATTATTCTAGTAATGCTTCGAAACCTTGTTCCGGCAACGGATACGGGTTAAGGGTGTTACACTAATGCTCGTGTCAGACCTCGAGGGTCTAATTAATTTACGTTTTGAATGATCTCGGTAAATAAATAGTAATTTACGTAAATTATCTATAAAATGTTTTGAATGTTTGGTAATACTCTGAAACCCTGTTCCGATGATGGGTATGGGTTAGGGGTGCTACAATCCTTGGTTTAGCATATTGCTTCATGAGTAAATACTTAATAGCCACATGATTTGTAAGCACTATAACTTTGTTACCTATAAGATATGAACGTTACTTGCCAAAATAAAAAACTATAGAAAAGAGTTCTTTTTCAGTTACCGTATAATTGATCTGGGCTCCTATCAAAGTTTTGATTACATAATAGATAGGGTGAAATACTTTGTTCCTTCTTTGACCCATCATAGCTCCAACATCGAAATAGCTTGCGTCACACATCAGCTCAAAAGGTGAGTTTCAATCAGGTGTAACAATTATTGGGGATGAAATTTACCGATTTTTCAATTTCTCAAAAGCTTCTAAAGATTCTTTGTTAAAAATTAAAAAAAAAACAATATCTTTTTCTAAAATCATACATAAAGGTTTAAATTTTTTTGAAAAATCCTTAATAAATCTACGATAAAAACCGGCATGGCCTAAGAAACTTCTAACTCTTTTCACACTAACTAGAGGTGGTAATCTTTCAATTACGCCAACCTTTGTTTTATCCACTTCAATCTCATTTTTGGAAATTTATGTAACACCCCTTTCCCATATCCGAGGCTAGAACAAGGTATGAGGCATTACCGGACAAATTCACAAACATTCATGCAAAACCGGGTCATATGATTTCATTCAATTTAAAATCATCAACGTTTAATCATAATGTCCCTATTATGGGCCTACGAGACCCAAAACATACATTGAAAGCGGTTCGGGACTAAATCGAGAACTTTGAGAAATTTTAGGAAAACTTAGAAAAAATTTTCATGGAATAGGGTCACACGCTCGTGTATGAACCACACAACCAAGCCACACACCCATGTTCTAGGCCGTGTGATGAATTAAATTCTTGTAAAAATGCTACAAACTTCACACGCCATGGACACACGCCCATGCCTCCAGGTCGTGTCCTTCACATGGCTAAGACACACGGTCGTCTCTCTGCCTGTGTGGCCAATACTTAGGCTATTTTCCAAGCCCTTTGTTACCCTTAATCCCAACCGTACTTATACACATCAAAGGCACAAAACATAGCATCAATTTAATGATTAAACTTCCTCAATTAAGGCACAATTATAGCATTTACATGCCATCATCCATGTGTTCCACATACTCATATTATACCACATTTAAACTGTAACATCCCAAATAGGGTCTAGTCAGAACAGTGGTTTCGAGACCATAAATTTGAAATAGAAATGATTATTTTATGATTCTTTTATGGTCCATGATATGAGCATGCTTGTGTGAAATTTTCATGAATAAATTCCATGCCTAAGATGTCCAATTTAACTTTAGAGACCAAATTGAATAAGTTGTAAAACTTGTGTTCTAGAAGCTTTAAGCATGAAATTGCATCAGATTATTAATTAGAGGTCCTTAAATGGTAACTTGACTAAGTTCTAAAAATTTGGACAAAAATGGGCATGCATAGGAAAATTTGAAAGAAAGGCCTTAAAGGCATTTTTTTCATTTAGTAAATAAAAGAATAAAAAGGGAAAATGAAGTGAAAATCTTATCCATCTTCTTCAAGCCATAGCCGAATTTTACAAGGGTTCCATAGCTAGGGTTTTCAACTTTTCAAGCTTGATTGTAAGTGCTCCCTAGCCCCGTTTTTTATGATCTTTGCATTTTTGAAGTCCTTGAAGCATGATCTATCCATTCCTACCATTATTTTAAGCTAGGGTTCATGCATGAAATTTGAACCATGTGTAACATGGTTGTATTTTGATGTTTAATGGAGGAATATGAATGTTTGATGTGTGATAAATATCTTTTGCTAAGTGATTTTTAGTGACAACACCTAAAAAGGACTTGTTTGTAAAAGGTGTAAAAATGAGTAGTAGAAATGTTAAATAAAGGAAAATATGGGATGATATGAGATAGAATATGAATCAGCTAGGCTTGGATAACCAATAAATTTCATGCATTTCATTTTACGAGCCTACGGACTAAAGTGTAAATAAGTGAAAAGTTAGGGGTAAAAAGGTAATTTTACCAAAGTATATGTTATGAGTCGATATGAGTAATGTGTGTATTGAGGAAGTTAAATTTGGCATTATAGATCAAGAAAAACGTGATTCGAGTCTTGATTGGGGGAAGAACAAGGTTTACGAGGATTAGGCTCGCTTCTATCATTTTTGTACCAAGGTAAGTTCATTTGCAAATAATGCAATATATACCATACTTTAAATGCTTTAATATTGCATGTACGGTAAGTACATACATATTTAATGTGATGTTGTATCATGTGTTTATTGCCTAAATTGTTTCATGAATTATGCTTTGATTTATTCATGAATATGTGATTTGGTGCTATGAGCATTGAAATCAACGTTACGAGCAAGTTCTACAGAAATGTAGTATCGAAGAATCTCGTTTGAACCTTAGGAATTTTTTAGCATACAAGTGACATGTCACTAGGAATTATGTAATCTGAACTCATTGAGTTGTGTTTGAGTTCATGATATATGTGACATTCGAACTCATTGATTCGTGGTCTGAGTTCTAACACATGTTTTGGCATCTAGGTACTGGTCTCGTATATATTATTAATGGCGAGGTAGTCCGTATGTGTTGTGGATACCTGACAGCCTGTATGAGCAGTCCCATGAGTAGCTCGTAAGTGAGCAACATGTGGTCTGAGATATGGAGTAGCATTGGCTACAGACGAGGCACTTAAGTGCAAGTTTCTGATGTATCCGATAGTATTCCAAGTGTTCAACGGGTAGTTCAAGAGAAGCTCAATGAGCAATCTTAATGATTGCATCAAGACAAGAAAGTAAGTTATTATGTGCAAGTGGCACAGGTATGTACATCGAACTCATGTGAATGACATGAAATATGACGAGCTTATGGTAAGGACATGTCTACGTATATATAAGAGAAATAAGCTCACGAGTTCTGATAAAATGCATGATTTATGTTTGTTTAAGATGCATATTATTTGCTTGTGAACTTACTAAGCTTTATACTTACCCCCTTTCTTTTCCATCTCTTATAGTTTCACCAAGTTAGCTCGGGGATCGGAAGATGTCGGAGCCACAATCACACTATCAATTGAACATTTGGGTGTAACTAGCCTTATTATTTTGAGTATGGCATGTATAGGAACTTGGTCTTTTTGTTATGTGTCATATTGATTAGCCAAATGTGTTGGCTTATGATGGTATCATGATTATTTTGTATATGGCCATGAGAGGTGGCTCATATTGATTATTCTGGGTTGTAACCCAATTTATCGATGCATGCATGCAAATTTGTTGATGCTTTAATATGGTTATGGTTGATTGTGGTTGATGAGTGTGATGGATGGCATGTACATTTGGTGAATGAGATATGGATAATAAGTATGAAATAAATGTGGTGAAAATGTGTAAATTGAAGGTACGTTGGTAAAGATGATAAATAAACATGAAATTGGTCTGGAATGCCATATGAAAGAATGATAATATGAATGGGTGACATGTTGACTTTACTAAGTCATGGTTTAATCATGAATGTGAATGTTTGAGTAATCATATGTGCCATGTTGCATGCCATGAAGTGAGTGTAAATTTGTGAGTGCTTAATGGTGGCAAATGGCTTGAAAAATAGCCTAGAAATTGTCCACACGATTAGACACACAGGCATGTGTCTAGGCCGTGTGTGACACATGGTCTCCCCTATGGGTGTGTGATCCGGCCGTGTGTCCCCTGCACCCTAATTATGCAAAATAGAATGCCCAGTAGTAAACACACGGGCAGAGACACGGCCGTGTGTCTTAGCCATGTGAAGGGCATGGCCTTAGGCCATGGGCGTGTGCCCAGGTCGTGTGAAATCTGCACTTAATTTTTAGAATTTAATTTGCCACACAGTCTAAGCACACGAGCGTGTGACTTGGCCGTGTGACCTTATTTTGTTGATGACGTCATAGTCAGAGAGTTACACAGGCTGAGGACACGAGCGTGTCCCTAGCCACACGGGCATGTGTGACCACATGGCCTACCCACACAGGCGTGTGACTCTACAAAACAAGAAAATCTTCTAAGTGTTTAAAAGGTTCTAAAAGTTCTCGGTTTAGTCCCGAACCGCTTCTGATGTATGCTTCGGGTCTTGTAGACCCTTATAAGGGACAATTTGCATGTGATTGAAAAGTTTTAAATTGGGTCAAAATTTTATGACTCGGTTTTTATATGAATGTTTATGTTTAATTTCGGTAACGCTTCGAATCCTGTTCCGGTGTCGAAAACGAGTAAGGGATGTTACATAAACACATCACTTCACATTCATTATCTTTGTCATTTTGATGACTAGTTTTACCTTTATACTATGATTATCAACTTACCAAATAATCTCAACTTAATCATCAAGCATTCTTATTCAAGGCATTATTGTCTTATTACCATGTCACACATAAATTCCACGACTATGACCACTTCGATTGGTCATAATGCACTCATCAAGCACATATGTATATATGCCATGACACTATCCATTCATAGCAAACAAGCATGACCACATCACATAAAATCTTAGCACATGCATACACATAACCACATCTCAAGACATTAGCATAGATAAATAGGCTTACAAACCCATAACCAATATAAGCCACATCTCATGGCTATATACAACGAATCAATATAAGCCAACATCTTTGGCCAAATCATAAGAACACATATCATAATAGCTAAGCCTCTATACATGCCACTCACTTGAAAACATTTAAGACTTTTAATACCCCAAATTGATAATTTGATAGTGTGATGCTGCTTCTGACAATCTCCAACCCCGAGCCAATCCTAACAACACTAAAAGAAATGGAAAGGAGGGAGTAAGCTTATAGCTTAGTAAGCTTGCATGTAAATAAATAACAACATTAGCCATGTAATGATATACACAAAGCATAATATAGGGTACCATATTGTCTAAACTCTTTCCTTCCATACTTTCTTAACCATTTAATAGGCAATTGTGCCAATATTCCCTCTCACTCATAACCAACAAGTCACAATTCAAATGAACAACATTTATTATCTCACCAATCAATTGGGCCTCCAAGGCCTAACATATAGTCATCAACCGGATATCAATGCATTTATACATCATAACCATAAATCAATAATCATAAGGCTATCACAAGTCACTTTCATAGTGATCATAACTCACAATATCATGAAATTAATACTTATAACCATATTGTCTTCATGAATCATAACCATATTATAAATCATGTTATTAACATAATATACAATAAGGTCTCATGATTATAGTTCAGTCATCTCTTCTTACCAACATCTCTTAAATATAATTCTCATATATGCATTCTTTCTGCATATTCATCACATACTAAGTTCATACTCATGAGTTTCAAGTACACACCTGTACTTTTTCATAACATATCCACTTACTTACTCGTCTTCGACATACGTCTCTAGCTTACCCGTTGAACCACTTGGAATACTAAGGATACTCAGGATATCTCATACATTTCATACGATGCCAAAGTCATATACTAGATATGGTCTTACATGGGATCTCAAATCAATACCGATGCCATATCCCACATATGGTCTTATTTGGGTTCTCATAATGATGCTGGTGCCATGTCCCAGACATGGTCTTATACAAAATCTCATATCGATGCCGATGCCATGTCCTAGACATGGTCTTATACGGAATCTTAATAACCCTAATGTCATGATATTTGTACCCTAAGTATTCTTAAGGTTCAATCGAGATTTTTTCATTAATACATCTTCACTGAACTTGTCCAAAGGACCACACATATAACTCATGATTGCAAAGCAAGCCCATAATTTCTCATAATACCAAGATAATGATAATTATATTTAATTATAACATAACAATTCGTGCAATATTAAGCATTAATTACATAATAGCAAAATGTTGAATTATTTACACACAAACTTACCTCTAGTGTAAAAACGGCTATTTATTCTAATTTAGTCCGTAACCTCGTATTTTCCCGATCTAAGCTCAAATTTCATTTTTTCTTGATTATTAAGCTTGGAAGCTTGAAAACCCTAGCCATGGTGTCATCCTTGGTTCACACGGCCATGCGGTAGAAGATGGACAAATTTTGGCTTTTCATTTGTCTTTTAGTTCATTTAACTACTAAATGACCAAAATACCCCTAAAGCCTTCCTTTCAAATTTTACCCATCCAAACCCATTTTTGTCCAAAATTTTAGAACTTGGTTAGATTACTATTTAACGGGATCTAATTAATAATCCAATGCAATTTCATGCTTCAAGCTTATAGAACACAAGTTTTACAATTTATTCAATTTAGTCCCTAAAGTTAAATTGGACACTTTTCACATAAAATTTCCTCATGAAGTTTTCACACAAGCATTCAATCATATCATAACCCTTATAATAATCATAAAATAACTATTTCTATTTTGAATTTGTGGTCTCAAAACCACTATTCTGACTAGGCTCTAATTCGAGATGTTACATCTTATGTCCTCAGACAATTCCCTCCTTAACAATAAAATGACATTTCTCCCAATTAAGGACAAGATTCATCTCCTCGTACCCTTTTAGTACCTTAGCCAAGTTACTCAAACAAACATCATAAGTGTTACCAAAAATAGAAAAATTTTCCTTGAAAACCCCAACAAAATCGTTAGCCATATAAGTGAAAATTCCCGTCATACATCACTAAAATGTGGCAGGTGCATTACATAAGCCAAAAGGCATTTGCCTAAAAGCAAATGTATCCTATGGGCAAGTAAAAGTAGTTTTATGTTAGTCTTTTAGGGCTAAAAATATTTGGTTGTATCCTGAAAATCCATCTAGAAAGCAATAAAATTTGTTACCTGTCAATCGATCTAACATTTGATCCATAAAATTATCCTTACGAGTGGCTTTGTTTAAATTTCTGTAGTTGATACAGATTCTCCAACTCGTGATAGTTCTTATCGGGATTAACTCGTTACGTTCATTCTCAACAATCGTGATACCATCTTTCTTTAGTACACATTGTATCAGACTTACCTAAAAACTATTTGAGATGGGTTAAATAATTCCCGCATCTTACCATTTAATTACCTCATTCCATAATACTTCTTTCATGATAGGGTTCAGTCTCCTTTGGCCATAAATTTTACCTTTTTCACCTTCCTCTAAAATAATTTTATGCATATAGAAGGAAGGGCTTATACCTCGTATATTAGCTATGGTCCAACCAATTGCTCTTTTAAATTTCTTTAAAACAGCAATCAACTGTTCCCCTTGATGTTCTGTCAAGCCCTTTGAAACAATCATAGGCAAAGTAAAACTATTACCAAGACAAATGTATTTTAAGTGGGATGGAAATACCTTTAGTTCAAGCTTAGACGATTTTTCAAATGACAAGTTGGGTTGTGTAAATTCCCGAACTTCCAACTCTAGCGGTTTGAACTGGAGTGGTTGATCATAACTCCTTGAATTGGTTTCCATCAAAGCCAAACCTTAATTATTATTTTTATCTTCGAATGGTTTAGACCCAAAAGTGTTCTCCAACGGGTCTTCTTCAAAATTGCTTTCCATAGAAACTAAGGTTTCTAATTCCTCCATTACTGAACATTCTTCCGTTAGATTAAGAAATTTCATGGCCTTGAGAATGAACTCCTGCCACATTTATAGAGAGAAATAGTGAAACCTTTGTTGAATTGTAGAAGTTTATTTTAACTATAAAAACGAACTCCTAATCTAACTAGAAGTATAGGGGGCAACAACCCTAGTTAAATAAACTAGGGTTTGTCATACCTTTTATTAAACATTATGACTTTTGGGCTTCTCCCATATTGGATCCAATTAAAAGTACTTCCTAAACTTTTAACCTGTTACTTTATAATTCAATCCAACCCGATATTTGTTTTCTATTTCCCGAAATAAACATCTCAATTAATTTCCAATTAAATAATCTTCTCAATCAAATTCTAGTTTTGTTAAAATCATGATAACTTTACTGTAAAAGAATCCATGAGAAAATATATTGAATATTTCTACATTCAACGGGTTCACTGTGACCAGATGATTTATTTCCATTTTTTAACTTCATTTAATTCAAAAAACATAAATTTATTTCCAAACCATTTTCATTTTGGAGAAAACTACATTCATTTTCAAATGTTTCTATTTCTCCATTTTCATTTTGAAGAAAACCACATTCATTTTCAAATGTTTCTCATATCCATTTTCACCATTTCTATTCATTTATATTCATTTGATTCAGTATAGAATTCATTTCTAGTTTTAACGAGCTAGCGAAAAGACTGATTGAACATATGCAATTAAAGCTCAAATGATTTATAATTAAGTTCTAGTTTTTTGTCTATTAATTATAAATTCATTTAGTAACGAAGTCATTTCACTATACTATACCCATATTCTTCGGGAGGCTCGATCATTCAAGGAACACTCGTCTGGGCTAGATCTTTTCTATATTGATATCATCAGATTACCTGTCCGGGCTAAATCCCTTTCTACAACACATGTAGGATCTCATGTCATGTAAGCCATAATTTATCCATCGGATTTCCCTTTTTATTTCAACCGGGACATTTATCAGCACAATACTAATCATGCATTGTTTTACAACCAATATAAATGTTATAATGCATACATGAATATACATTTTTAATGTAATTTAAATAGTTTACATTCGAGTTACGTGAACTTACCTGGTGATTATTTTGGTTTCATATTTTGGTTATTCTGAAACCTTTCGTTTTCCACAGTCGACCTCCGAATTGGTTCCTGGGGTCTATATCAATAAAATTATATTATTAATACATCATATTATTCGTTTTAGGCCTAAAACTCACCCTGAGCAAAAGGACCATTTTGCCTCTAACCTTTCACAATATTTACAATTTAGGCCTAAGGCTTGTATAATGAAATGCATGTAATTTCTTGGCTACCCAAGCCTAGCCGAATGTATCATAAGCTCATACTAGCCCACATTTTACTCTATTTCACATTTCTACCCCACATTTATACCTTTTTCATTTAGGTCCCTTTTTGGTGTTTTCATGAAAAATCACCTAGCAAAAGATGTTTATCTAACATCTAACTTTCATAACCCTCCTTAAATCATCGAAGAACAACCATCTCATGCATGGGTCAAATTTCTAACATGAACCCTAGCTTGAAATATGGGTAGAAATGGATAGAGCATGTTACGAGGGTTTCAAAAATACAAAGAACATTAAAAACGGGGCTAGGGAACACTTACTATTGAGCTTGAAATGTTGGAAAACCCTAGCTATGGAGACTCCTTCAAATTCGGTAGCATGGAGAAGAAAATGAGTGAATTTTTGCTTGATTTTCCCTTTTTATTTCATTAATTAACCAAATGACCAAAATACCCTTCCTTACTAACCTTTCCATGCGTGCCCATTTTTGTCCAAAAACTTACTCTTTAAGGACCTTTAATTAATATTCCAAAGCAAGTTCATATAAATTGCTTCTAGAATCCAAGTTTTGCAATTTATTCAATTTGGTCCCTAATTTCCCATTGGACACCTTATACATAGAATTTCTTCATGAAAGTTTAACACATTCTTATTTTCATATCCTAGGCTTCATAATGATCATAAAATAATTATTTTAATTTTGAATTTGTGGTCCCAAAATCACTATTCTGACTAGGCCCTAATTCTAGATGTTACATGAATAAATCTATAAATGGATTCAAAATCAATTCTCTTTGGGTCCAATCTGATTTACTATCAGTCCAGTCAATAACATTTATGACTTTATCTTCTGGGATTCATTTGCTCTGATGCCCAAGACAAGACATTTGCCTAGTTGGACTTGATCGATGACATATTAGTATTTCAATTAGTTTGCTCATTGTCGTTAGACTAAGGACGTGTTTAGGTACATCTACTAATATAAGTTGTCTTTTCGTATTACGATCAGACCACATAATATCGCTTAGTATTAGTTTAAACACTAGAAAACCAGTAAGCCAATATTTGCTTCTATTTTGCTTTGCATACAGAAACCACATGAGGATATCATAGAAAGAATATTAATGTAATCCATGAATTATTTTATTAACCAATTTGTTTGAAAAAATTACAAGTTTACAAATAAATATATATCACTTAGATCACTAGATCCAACAAAAGTATCATAAGGGAGACAGTAGTGATTGGTAGAACAGTGGATGTAGTCAAAGATCGCATCTGATGACAAACCTTTTGGATTTGTTTACCAAGAATCTATTAGCTAGAGAGTTTTGGGGAAACATATGGAGGGCATGGGAATGCGAAATATGACTCATATATTTTAAATGGGCGAGTGGGATACTGTTAGATCTAGCGTTGTAAGTGTAGTATTTCCATCTATGTACACTTGCAATTTTTTCGAATATCATTTTTATACTGTTCTCAATGGTTTTTACATGAAAAGGAAATTGGAAGCAAATAGTAGTTCATTGGTTGTCTAATGTTTAACTAATACTAAGCGGTATTATGTGGTCGGATCATAACACGAAAAGATAACTTATATTAGTAGATGAACCTAAACACATCCTTAGTCTAATCGAAATTGAGAAAACTGATTGAAAGACTAATATGTCACATATTAAGTCCATTTGGGGAGATGTCTTCTCTTAGGCACCAGAACTGATAACTCTCTACAGATAAACACATAGATGTGACTGACTGGATTGACCGTACATCAAACTGAACCCAAATAGAATAGATCTTGAATCCATTTATATATTTATTCATTTGTGACATTTATAGTGTAGCATACCTTAATCTTGAGTGGATGATGGACTATGTATACGTGACTCGTATTCTTTTATGTAAGTAAAAGCCTGAGTTCAAATAGATAAGGATCCAAAAGCTGATGCATTTGGTATATGACTTCTATGATATGTAGCATCATTCACAATAGTGGAATTCATAGCTCAAGACATAGGTAAATGATATCCTCTCATTAGTATTACATGATAGATGAAAAGTAAACGTGGCCACGATTCGTTCATTTTTGTGATGAACGACTTAATTACTATTTGATAGTAATTGAATTTTCATGAAGAAAGATGTAGTGGTTAACATGAGATAAAAAAAGATCATATTGGAAGACTGGATTTATTCCAAAGAGACTAGGGGTATCCTATGAGAGTAACACACTTATGATAAGGTCATTGGACGAGCACTAATTAAGTAGCTTTCGTAATAGTATGTCATTAGGGAGAGCTTAGTCACGATACTATAGTGAAATGACTTCATGACTAAATGAATTTATAATTAATAGGAAAAATGTTGGAACTTAATTATAAATCATTTGAGCCCTAATCACATATGTCTAATTGGTCCCTCTGCTAGCTCGTTGAAGCTAGAAATGAATTGTATGTTGAATCAAATTAACAGAAATGGATAAAAATGATAAAGTTTGAGAAATAGAAAACATTTAGAAATGAATTTGGTTTTCTCACTAAGTATGGAAATGACCTGAGAATTAATTTATAGTTTTTGAATTATTAATTAATTAATTGATTGAAGTTCAAAAATGTAATTAAATTAACGAGTAATTGTGAATATGATGAACGTCGAAAATTAAATATATTTTCTCATAGATTCTTTTGCAATAAAGTTTTCATGATTTTAACGGAATTAGAATCGAGTTGAGAAAATTATTTAATTGGAAAATTAATTTATTTTAATTAATTTGTAATGATTATTTTCGAAAATAGAAAAACATGTATTAGGTTGGATTGAGTTATAAAGTGTTGGTTAAAAGTCTAGAAAGCACATATAATTAGACTCAATACAGGAGAGGCCGAATCCCCATCATAATACATATGAGTGGAGGCACACCTAATTAGCCACCCCTTTCTCCTTGTTCAAATAGGGGATTGATTTTTTCAATTAAATAGGCATTAAATGCATTCTACTAATTCAACTAAGGTTTCACTTCCTGTCCTTATAAATCGATGGCATCGATAAGGTTAAAAATATAAAAAGTTACAACAATTTGTAACACCCCAAACTTGATCCTTAAAGAGGACCTAGGACTGATGCGTCACTACCTTAAAATCTTTTTCATTTACAATTGTACAGGCGTGGGCTATATTGAAGTACAGACTAAATGTATATGGGTTGTAAAACACTTACAACATTAATGGTAAGCAAGGTTATAGATTTCTAAAATCACAGAAACTTCACTAGAAGTTCTAAATCCTAATTGGGCGAAAACTATCATTTGACTACAATATCATATATATTATTGGATAAATGATAATCATTTAAATTGAACATTTCGACACTTGTAAAGACATAATAACTTCACTAACGTTTGACTGAATTTACAGTATCAAGAAGTAGATTTAAAATATAGAAAATTTTTCCTTCAAAATGGCATTTACTTTACACCACCACCATGCCATTGCATAGTACAAAATACATAGAAATCTCATAGCAAAATATGTCCTCTAGCATAGCCTTTAAAAGTCATTTACTTCTTCAGTGGTCTTGAAAAAGAAAGGTAACTAAGTTTAGAGAACTTAGTAATTTCTAAAGCAGGCACTACGTTAGCTATACATAAGACAATTAAACCTTTCCAACTCAATGAGACATACAGTTGGCCCATTGGCAAATACCAAACACGAGTAAACCTTATATAGTTTGCCCGTTAGTGAATACCAAACTCATAAAGACTTTACAAAAGACAATGTTCTTTTGGCACATACACTAGGCCCATGCATCATACAAACAACATTCTTCGTGTTAGTTGCAACCCTGGTCTGTATTCAAAGTATATCATCTGCTTATCCCTTTTTTCCTTTGTCATGCCTTGTCAATCTGGTTTGCGATAACACTCGCCCCACTAAAGGCTATACAACCATTTTCATGTATCGCGATCTGCTAATTCAATGCTCATTTCATTGAAGGCAATTCCATGAATTCATTTCCTTTCTTTCTTTCAGACCACATAGTTCATTTCAGAGTAATGGGGGATAATGGCTTAACACGAAGCAAGGCCTTTACAACATTTACACAAACATGCTAGACCAGACTTTTCACAGTTAACATTCATTACTATTGTACAAACATTACATCTTCACAAAACATGCATACTTACCTCAAACCAAACACAAATGAACACATAGAAAAAAGCACATAGAGTAAGAAGAAACTCACCATGAAAGTGCAACAAGATTAGAGAGCAAAACTCTTGCCCTTATCACAAGAGCTTTCAGGAGTTTCTTAAGCTATAATGTAAAAAGTTAACTTATCAGATCATTTTATCAGAATAACTAGACATGTAACAATCGTTTTCCAGTGCTGTCAGAAACAGTGATTTTGGAATCACAATTCTTACATAAGTTCGTAAATATTATATATTTAATATTTATGAGGTCATAGTAGTGTCATATTAAATTTTGGTATAGTAGTTTTAATGTTTGGTTAGTTAATTAAAGAAAAAATACTAAATTGGAAAGGTTGTAAAAGTCATTTGTTAAGTGTTTAGTAGTGAAATTGTTTATTGAAACATATCTAGATGGTCTAATGGGGTAATTTAACCATCTCTCAAGTAGTGGACGGTATATATGTATGGTTTAATTAAAAATATGTTAATTAATGGCATAGTTGTAATTTAAATAAAAGAATAAAGAAAAGAAAAGGTTTGAAACTATCTTCCTCATTTTCTTCTTGACTCAAACCGAAAATTGCAAACCTAAGGGAAGCTTCAGCCTTGTCCATTTCTTTGCATGTAATTTCATTTTTAACTGATTTTAGTAATTTTTATATCTTTGTAATCGTTTTAGCTTAATCTAGCTAACTCGGGGGTTAATTTGTAAAACTATTAGATGTTTTAGAAGATGCCATTGACGAGTTTGATGTGTTTTTGAAGTTTTATGATAGAAAATTAATCTTAGTTGTTGAATAGAATTATTTTGTAAAGTAATTTTGTATAATTTTTAAGTTTAGGGATTTAATTGAAAATAATGAAAATATGACATGTTTTTATTGTGAAATTTTAGATTGTGAGGACTAATTTGGGATGGTTAGGAATTAGATTCAATTGGTATAAGGTTTAATTGTGAAAATAATCATATTTTGGCCTTAAGGATCAAATTGAATAAAATGTAAAAGTTTGGGGCAAATAAGAAAAATTATAAGTAGGAAGTCATGCATTAAATTGAATATTATATAAATTTGAAGCTAATAAATTGAAATAAACTATTTTATAGATCAAGAACTACTAGATAATCGTGGAAAAGGGAAAGTTGCTGACTAGTCCCAAAAATTTTTACTATATCTGCAATCTAGCCCTGGAAAGTTCATTTAGTTTAGTTTGCTATAATTTGAAATGTTACATTGATTGTGGATTGTGGTTGTAGAATATTTTTGATATAATTGAATTGTTATAAACTGTTGTGATTTGATAAAGTAATTGACTCGAATATTGTTAAAACGATGAAATGTTTGGAGCCCGAATGAACGTAGGATAAGGTACAATTGGCATGCCAATAGGTTATATTGTGTGATGTACAAGATTGACTTGTAATGAGATGATGATTCATGACTTGTTATTATCCACTGAATATATTGAAGTTAAGCATTTGTTGTGGACTATCTTGTTATAATTACAGTGATTTAGGTGTGTTATTGGGGGCGAATGTAAAGCCTTTGAGCTTGGCACTTGGTGAACAGGCTTTTTTTTTAATAGATGTTAGCCTTCGGGCTAGGCACTTGTTGCCAAAGTGTGTTCTTGGTTGGTTTGGCTTGTTTGAGCTTTCTAGTGTGTTTTAGGTGGATAACCATAAATCTGTATCTGTTATATCGTTCATCAAGCAAATTTCTAGTGATAGATGACTTGTTATTGAATTATATAAATGTTTGCATGATTTTTCCAATATTATCGTGACTTGATGTCGAATGGCCTCATGTGGTTGAATGAATTATGCAACTCATATATGTTTATATAAATTCACCTATTGAATAATTGTGGTTGATAGGATTGTTGCTTATTAATCATGATAATGTATAATTGTTATATTTAGACGGTAAGTTTTATCGTTTTAATCGTCAAACTTACTAAGCTATATTGAAGCTTACTCGTGTCAATTTCTTTCATGTTTCTTTGTAAATAATGTTTTGTGGAATTGGGCAATCAGATCAACCTGAAGATCACACTATCTAGATATCTATCGGTAGATTTTGATAAGGTTATAAGGCATGTAATAGGAGTCTTGTATATGTTTTGGATAATTATTACTTGTGATACATATTATACTTGGATGATGTTGTCTTAACTAGATTTTGGCTCACTTATATATATATCTTGGCTTTTGGCTTGTAAAGGCCCATATTTATATGTTCTAGATTGTCTGACGAATGCGTGTATTCATAAACGGATATTGATGAACTTATATCCCTTTCTCACTGCCTTGTTTTCCTATTAAAGGCACGTAATTTGCATAACTTAGATACGCAACAAATTAATATAAAAAATTGAATTGTTGAGTCAAGAAATTTGTGTGTACTTATTCCAACAACCCTCTACTTTTTTTGGTATTGTTAACTAATCGTGACTGATAATTTAATGAGTCAACGAATGGAATCCTTTATTTACTATGATGGTCAAATTTCTAATACAAAGGTCGATGTAGTATTTTTAGGAGCACAGTCCGTGGATTTGGCATTGAATCGTACCATCCAATTGCGTGAGCTACGGACTAAAATTAGAAGGAAAGTTGGAGGATCGACCTGGGGAAGAATTTTAAGGTTGCAATGTAGATATCTTGCTTCTGTTGACCCCTATAGGTATGATCTATTTCATGTGAATCGTGAGCTTCAGCTCGAGACGGTCATATCATCACATGTCTCAAGAGGAAATGTTGTAATTGAGTTATACGTCGAGTTTGTTGAGGCTGATAGATCTAACCCATCTTCGGTCACCATTGTGGCAGATGTTGGAACCAGATTTGAAGTAAAAAGTCCCACTACACGGTTGTTTAGTGGGTTCACTAGCTTGCTACAAAGCTCCTACTATGATGTCCCTGAAACATCTATGGGTACACACTCGTCAGTATCTAACACGAATCTAAACTTCAAGAGCCAATACCAGTCAGGGTATGAGCATAACCCTAATCTCGACATTTGGGCTCGACATTCAATCATTGCGTTCGATTTCAACTTCGGTGCGAGCTCCATGTCATGGGCCAAAAGTACTTATATTGAGGGTTCATCAGCATAGATCAAACACCAAACCAGTGCAGATTTTTGCAGGCACATGGGTTACAGAAGAATCCTCTCCAGCGTCATCATCGTGTTTGCCTTGGTCTTTGAATTTGCATTCATCATTGTCATTGACTTCGTCTCCATCGCCTTCTTCTGTGCTCGAGTGCGATGTCGTCCTAACCTCCCATCGTGTATCCTCCACTCCACAAGCAGTCGGTTGTGTCAATGACCCACCCTGAAAAAACAATGATGCGAGTGGTGTTTGTGTCACTATCGATGTGTAACCATAAGGTGTAACAATGTAACATCCTAAATTAGGGCATAATCGAAACAGTGGTTTTGAGACCACAAATCTGAAGTAGAAATAATTATTTTATGATTATTAAGAGGTCTATGATATGATTTGATTCTTGTGTGAAAATTTCATGAAAAAATTTCATTGATAAAGTGTCCAATTTGACATTTAGGACTAAATAGCAAAAGTTGCAAAATATGAGTTCTAGAGGCCTTAAGCATGAAATTGCCATGGATTATTAATTAGAGGTCCTTAAATAGCAATTTGCCTAATTTTTATTTTTATGGACAAAAATGGGCATGAATAGGAAAAATTTGAAAGAATGGGCATTTTTGCCATTTGGTTAATAAAAGAATAAAAAGGGAAAATAAAGCCAAAATTTGTCCATCTTCTCCAACCCTTGGCCGAAATTTTCAAGCTCTCCATAGCTAGGGTTTTATCATCTTTCAAGCTTGATTGTAAGTACATCCTAGCGCCATTTTTAATGCTATTTACATTTTTGAAGTCCTCGTAACCCGATTTACTTATTTCTAGCCATATTTTTTTAGTAGGGTTTATGTTTGAAATTTGACCCATGTGTGACATGCATGTGTTTTGATGTTTAATGGAGGAATATGAATGTTTGATGTGTGATAAACATCTTTTACCAAGTGATTCCTAGTGAAAATGGATAAAAAGGACTTATTTGTAAAGTTTGTAAAATAGGAAGTAAGATGTATGATTTAATGAGAAATGTGGGCTTCTATGAGTATGTTATAAGTTCGGCTAGGCTTGGATGACAAAGAAAATGAACACATTTAATTTTATGAGCCTAGGGACTAATTTACAAATATGTGAAAGTTTAAGGGAAAAACTATAATTTTTCCTAAATATAGTTATTGGACTGATTTGAATAATGTGATGATTAAATGAGCTGAATTTGCTATTATAGATCAAGAAAAATGGAGTTCGAACCTAGACCGAGGAAAGAACAATGTTTTGGACTAAATCGAATTAATTGTCCATATTTTGCACCGAGGTAAGTTCATGTGTAAATAATGCAATGATATATCATGTTTTAATATTTTATTAATGTATGAGTCTCTATGTTTAATTATTATGACAAGTGTATGAATGATGTTATAGTCTATGAGCATGACATTGTGAACGAGTTTGACGAACATTTAATATTAGGAAAATCCCGTTTAAACCTTAGGAATAATTTAGGATACAATGTGACATGTCACTAGGAACTATATGTGTTGAGCTCATAAGATATGTGATATGTGTCTAAGTGAATCCGGATGCTAGTCTTGTACGTTCTACTGGTGGCTGGGTAGCCCTACATGTGTTGCGGGTACCTGTCAGCTTGTGTGAGCAGCCCGAGTAGTTACCTCCTAATTGTTAGCTTGTGTAAGCAGGCCCGTGATTAGCTCGAGAGCGAGCAATGTGTGGTTCTGATATGCGGTAGCATGTGGCTACGTTTGGAGCACTATGTGCAAGTCTTCCGTGTATCCGATAGTATTCCGAATGTTCAACGAGTAAATCAGTGAGTTGTTCGACAAATAAGTCATTGATGAGGAAATATGAGAATGTATTACGAGTCAGTACAGGTATGTACGAAAAAAATCTTATGAATGAACCCCGTATGTGATGATCTTTTGGTAAGGTTGAAAATGTGTAAGTTATGCCTATAAATTTAAGTTATGCCTATGAATTTATGATGACTGTAACACCTCTAACTCGTATCCGTCGCCGAACTAGGGTTAAAGGTGTTACCGGATAAATCGAAACATTTAACATTCAATTCACAATCATCATAGCATCATAGTCATACATTAATACAGAGTCCCTTACATAAGTCAATGAGACCTTAAGCAAGCATTAGAAAGGGGTCGGGACTAAACCGAGCTCATACAAAATTTTTCAAAACTTAAACATTTTTCAAAGTTACAAAAGTCACATGCCCGTGTGAACAGGCCGTGTGCCTCACACGGCATTAGACACGTCTATGTCTCTAGACCGTGTCAAATCAGGGCATATATACTGACTTAATCATATGTCCACAAGACATGCCCGTGTGCTTTGGTCGTGGTCAAAATTGACTTGGGTCACACGGCTAGCCACACGCCCGTGTGCATTGGCTATGCTTAAGACTGACTTATAATCGTAGGGTACCCCAAGGGACACACGACCGTGCAACATGATCGTGTGTCACACACGGCTGAGACACATGCCCGTGTCTCTGCCCGTGAGAACAAAAATAGGCCATTTGAAAGGCCAATTTGCCACCCAATTTGGGTCAAACCTACAAGCATCAAACCAAGCATATTTGCACTATAATTTCAACCAATTTCAATACCAAAACTTACACCAATCATGCCATAACATTATCAACCAATTTCATGCTTAATAGTCATACCAAATTATGCCAAAACATAAGAAAAAATCATATCTAAACTTTTGTTTCATAACATCATTTTACTTCATTCAATCACATGCTATAAACTTACCAATTTATCAAATATGCACATTCCAAAACTTACCAAAATTGACCATTTTTTTTGGTCACTCATAAACACATCACATAAGCATAATTTGCATCACATATCATATACCAAAATCAAACCATAAGTTCAACCACAAACTAGCCATATCACATAGCATGATATATACATTACAAAACATATCCAAATACTTCTAGCCTATACATGCCATATTCTAATATTCACAATGTCAAAAGGTATCAAAATAAGGTTCGATAGTTTGATGATGATCCTTGACAATCCTCGAGCTCCCAGTAGCTTTGATATCTATAAAACAGTGCAAACACACACAGAGCAAGCTTTCAAAAGCTTAGTAAACCATATACAAATAAACTTAACAATTAACATCAATTTATTCATAAAATTTAAGGCAAAATACATTCACTTAACCACATCTCTTATAATTGATTTGAACATAACTCACATAAACATATCATAACTCATTCTCATAATAACTCATAATTATATCACATATTCATAAAGGTACATTTTCTTACCTTTCATTCTCACACATGATGTTCAATTCAAACATACCTAAATCGGATACAAATTTACATAGTCTTCTGTTTTCTTGGAATGCCTGTTGAACCGTTCGGAATCATATGGATACGCGCATAGCATTGGAAAGTTCATACAATGCCAATGTCCTAGACGTGGTCTTACATGTAATCAAATATCGATGCCACTGTCCCAGACAGGGTCTTACAAGAAATCAAATACGATGCCAACGTCCCAGACAGGGTCTTACAAGAAATCAAATACGATGCCAACGTCCTAGACGTGGTCTTACACGTAAATCATAAGTTGATGCCAACGTCCCAGATGTGGTCTTACACGATAACACATATCGAATCTTATGTCATGACATATGTATCCTAACTATTCCTAAGGTTCGTACGGGGCTTTACGGATGTCAGAACTTTGTAGATACTTTCTCGGATATCTCATATTCAAGGCAGAAAGCCATTCATCATTGTTCAATAACATATAAGCATAAATAAACCATTTCAAATACATTTATTTGTATATAGACTTACCTCGTATGGATTCGAATGAACAGAATTGGCTACTCGATGACTTTCGACTTTCCCCGATCTAATTTCGTTTTCTTTTGTTCTTGATCTAAATAAATTCAAATTTAACTCTTTTATTCACCAAATCATTCAAATCAATCCACAAACACATATTTAGGGCATTTTACAAAATAGCCCTCACTTTTTCGTATTTTGATAATTTAGTCCCTAATTCACAAAATCACAAAATACATAAAATTTCCTTGTACACATGCCTAGCCAAATATTCATAGCACTCATACAAGTCCACACATTTCTTTTATTTCACATTTTAGTCCGTCAATTTAAAAATTTCACAATTTAGCCCAAATTACTCATATTCATAAAAAATTCAAAGACAAAACTTAGTAATCTAGCACATATCTTTCATTTACTATCATCAAACTTCACAAATCTCACATTCTTAATAATGGCATAACTCAAAATCATCAAAAATTTCAGAAATTGAGACATAGGCTTAGTAAAACACAAGGTAATGATCACAAAAACATAGAAATTATCAAAAACGGATCAAAAACGAACCTTTCATCAAACTTTAACATGGCCAAACCCTAGCTCAAGCTTTCTTTCTTTTTATTTGATGAATTCGGCTAGAATGAACACATAATAACCTTATTTTTGTGTTTTGTTTAATTTAATTAACCTTTAAATAATAATTTCCAATTTTTCCCTTGATGAAAATATTAATAAAACATTAACATACAAGGCCATAATTTTCCACTTATCATGCAAATGGCATAATAACAACATAAGGACCTCTCAATTAAAGAGACTTAGCCAATAAGCACTTTTAACATGTGGCAAGCAACTTTTACAATTTACGCAATTAGGTCCTTTTTATCAAATTGAGCACACAAACGATTAAATTTTCATACGAAATTTTCACACATAATAATTTACATATTTTAAGCATAGAAAATAATATTAAAATGTTTTTTTGACTCGGATCTGTGGTTTCAAAATCACTACCCCGACTAGGGTCTAAACCAGACTATTACAATGACACATATGTAAGTTATGTTATGTCAATGGTATCTATATATATATATTAGTGATTATGTTGCTATTTATTTGCATGTGAACTTACTAAGCTATATACTTCCTCCCCTCTTTTCCATTTTCTTATAGTATCGCCAAGCTAGCTTGAGGATCGAAGGACATCGGAGACTCGATCACACTATCAATTGAAAAATTTGGGTATAGTTAGTCTTAACATTTTGAGTATGGCATGTATAGGGACTTGGTATTTTTGTTATATGTCATTTTGGTTTAGCCAAATGTGTTGGCTTATGGTAATATTTGATTCATTTTGTATATGGCCATGAGATATGGCTCTTATTAATTATGGGGATGTAATCCTGTTCGTATATGCATGTTTATGCTAAGGTCATTCATGATGTGGTTAAATTCATTTTGGCATGGATGAATTGTGGATACGATTATTGATGTTTGATGATGGATTATGAATAAATGGCATAATAACAACTGATGCATAAATGTGTAAAATGGAAGTAAATTGATGTTGTATGTTGCATGTGATTTTGTAAGCCTAGTTCAAATAAAATATGGTGTAATTTAGACTTTATTCGAAACGGTGATTTTAGGACCACAAATTTTTGTTAGAAAAAATATTTAAAAATTTATTTTATGTGTTTATTATGTGTGAATTTATATCTATGAAATTTTCGTGTTTTAATTTTACCGTTTGAGTGTCGATTTAATAAAAAGGACTTAATCGCGTAAAGTGAAAATTTGATGGTTAATTGTAAAAGGGTTGAATTGATGTTGTCTTTATGGCATGAGGTATTTAAGTTGCAATTAGGCCAATAATTAGTAACATGGACGGTAGTGGACTACTATAATAAGCTTTTATATTATTTTATAAAGGTTAATAGGGTAATTTAGTAATAAAATGATAATAAAATAAAACATAACATGCATTTTGTCCATCCTTTCTTTTATTGCCGAATCTTAAAGGTGAAAGATGCCATTTTTAAGCAAGCTAGGTTCAGCTCTTATGTTCTTTGATTAAGGTATGTATCTAGCTCGGTTTTTGATAATTTTTACGTTTTTGAGATCGTTGCTATGTTATCTATCAAACCCATGTTTCAATTTTTGAATTTGATGAAGATTTTGTATTTTTCCATTGTTGAAAGCTTGTGATTTTTGTTGTTTGATGATGGAAAATAAAAGATATGTGATAGATTATAGATTAACATGTTTTGTATTTGAAGTTTTGATGAATTTGAGTAATTAGGGCTAATTTGTAAAAATAATAATTTGAGGGACTAAAATGTAAAATAAATGAAATGTATGGACTTGTATGAACATAAGGAAGACTCGGCCTAAGCATGGTGTACTCAAATTTTGCATGTTTTGTATTTTGTGCAATTTGGACTAAATTGTAAAAAGTGTAAAATGTCAGGGGTAAATAGTAATTTGCCCATTTATGTGTTTTTGGACTAAATTGAGTAAAAATATCTTTGAATGAGTTTAATTTGAAGATATTTAGATCAAGAACCAAAGAAATCAGATTTGGATCTGGGGAAAACTAAAGTTGTCAATTAGTCATCCCGTTCCGATTTTCATCGTTTGAGGTAAATTTATAAGCAAATAGATGTTATTTAATTGATTAAATATGAACTATATATGCTGAAATGTATAATGTTATATTATAAATGTGAAAGCCGAATATGTACAAGCTTGGAATCTATGTATACGAGTTTGATTCAATCGAGTTACGATGTTCGAAAGCCCCGTAAGAACCTTAGGAATAGTTGGGATACATATGTCATGACATAGTATTCTGATATATGATGTGTGCGTAAGACCATGGCATCGATATATGTGTGCGAGTAAGACCACGTTTAATACGTTGGCATCGATATTTGATTTCGATATATGTGTACGAGTAAGACCATGTTTAATATGTTGGCATCGATATGTGATTTCGATATATGTGTACGAGTAAGACCACGTTTAATACGTTGGCATTGATATGTGATTCCGATATATGTGTGCGAGTAAGACCCTATCTGGGACAGTGGCATCGATATGTGATTACGTGTAAGACAGCGTCTGGGACGTTGGCATTGTACGATATGTGTGATTATCCGAGTATCCTATTCAATTTCGAATGGTTCAACAAGAAATAAAAAGTTGTGATCGAATGTATAAAATGGGCTAAAGTGATTAGGTATGTAATAGCTTATTTCTTATGGAATTAATGTAAGTTGGTTACTTAATATGTGTTGCAAATCATATGTGTTGTAAATGATTTATGAATATATGTATATGAGTTTATGTATATTCAATTATACAATGGTACTATGGTTGTGAAATTTAATGCTTCTTTGATAATAGATATATGTACATTCGGCCAAGGTAAAGTTTGTATAAGGAAGTTTATGTTATTTATGAAATTGTGAGCTTGTAAAATAATTGTGACCATAATAGCATAAATTAGTTGGTTAAATTGAGTTGATATAAACATTGAGTTATTTATTTGCTTATGACTTACTAAGCTATGATAGCTTACTGTATATTTTTATGTTTGTCTCTGTTTTATAGATTTAGCAGGTTAGTTACGAGCTCGGGGATCGTCAGCAAAGTCTATCACACTATCAACTATTTTCGGTACTTTATAAGCTAAATTTCGAACTTATGGCATGTATAGGCTAGATAATATTTGGAAATGTTGGATTTGGTTTGTATATATTTAAGCCATGTGAAAATGTCTTGTTTATACATGTTAAGTTTGGTTTTAAGTTTGAATATGCTATGCATATGTTTGATTGGTGATTTTGGATGTATGTATTTGGTTGATTCAGCTATGGTGCATGCATAGATAAAAATATACATGTGAATTTAGTCGATATGTTTGATTAAGGTGTTATATGTGATTTGGCATTAAAGGATATTTGGTTATATCCGAACATGGTAAGAGTTTATTTTGATATGTTCATTATATGGTATGTAAGATTTGTGTTATAGATTTATAACTATATATGATTAATGACTTAATCTTGAGAAGTATAATTTGTAATATGAATTGGTTTAGAATTTATTATAATGTACTTGTATATTCAGTTTTATGATGAAAATATATGAGATGGTTATAATCAACATTGTGATTCGAGACTAGTATAAATATATATATTTATGCACATGATGTATTGGTATGATATATATATATACTATCTCAAGGTATATATATATGGTGGTGTTGGTCATGTGTTTCGGTTAAAGAGTAAATGATGGATGCGTATTGAGTTATAATATGTAATGCATTAGCTAGTAAAATGCATGTCATTTATATGTGGTGTAATTAATATATGCTTATGGTTTAAAGTAAAGATATGTATGGCTATATGGATTCGATAGTTATTTGAAAATCAATGAATATGTACAAGTTAATTTTGTTAGCCGAATAGATAAGAGATGAATTGGTCTTATGTATGACATTTGATATGATGTATAACATGTGAAATTGGCTAATCTTAATTCAGTATTAATATTTATGGAATGATTATTATTAATTAAATGAGAAATGCTTAGGCTAGTTATTTTCTTTGTAAATGAGATTTGATCAATTGGTAAAGTTATTTGTATTTATAAATTTGGTTTATTAGGTTGTAAATACATGGTATGAATTATTTGAATGTGATGTTAATGACAGAATAGAAGAGGTCTGAATGGTTGGTATTATGTGCATAAATTTGTGAAACATGAATTTGATGTATGTTAGTTATTTTTAATTTATTTTTGATTATATATATACACATGAAATAAAATATGTTTGATTCTTAATGATGTATTTGATTATTATAGTTATTAATTGAATATATGGTTTTAATGTTGGTAATTATGGAGTATATACAATTTGTTGTTAGTAAGAGTATATGCAGAAGATATGAATTTGTTTGATATTCGACTATTAAATAGTTTCTTAGGCATATGCTCGGTAGATGATATGTATTTATAATTATATTTTGAAATTTTAATTAAGTCAGGTATATTCATGTGATTGATTCATGAAACATAAATTGTATTAAATGCCTGTTTTGAACTACTTTTTGATCGGTAATACCTTGTGACCCTTATTCGGCGATGGACACGAGTTAGGGGTGTTACATTTGATTGGTATCAGAGCTACAATTTAGTCGATTCTAGGACTAACATAGTGCGTGTGAGTCTAGCTATACATGCCATATTATATATTGTAATAGTGTGATGACTCCTGACATTTGAAAATGTGTATTCGTATAATAAATGGATCCCAATCGAGCTGTAACGGATGACGTAGAAGATAATGCCCCCGCTCCTACTCAGAAGGCAGTGCCGGCTGATTTTAGGCTAATTTCGAATAGTATAGAGTGAGAGGCTAAGCAAGCCTTCTTCCAGTTAATGAATGAGTGGTTCACGGAGTTCGCTCGAATGAATCCAACTGCTCAACAACCTCCACCCCCTCAAGTTCCTGTAACTTCCCAAGTTATACAAAAAGATAAGAAAAGAAAGCTAATTTTGAAGCTAGAGATTCCCGTGAGAAATCATCGGGTAAATCATTTTAGTCTACATTAAAGAAATTTCGAGATGATTATAGCTGTTCAAAGGCTAATATGGGACTCTCGAGTAGAGATTGTGTTAGATCACATTCGAGCTTCAGAGCTCCAATTACATCGATCGCTAGTGTTGAAAATGTCAAATCTGATCGACCTGAGTGCAAACATTGTGGTAAAAGACATTTGGAAATTTGTAAATTGAATAATCAAGCTTGTTTCAAATGTGGATCCTTAGATCACATTATTTGAGATTGTCCCGAGTTAGTTAAGTAAGAGATTGTTCAAAATTTGAGATCGAGTAACACTTCAGTTGAGTAAGAGATTGTTCAAAATTTGAGATCGAGTAACACTTCAGTTGAGTAAGAGATTGTTCAAAATTTGAGATCGAGTAACACTTCAGCCAAGAGTAGGTCTTCTAGAAATGTAGGAAATGTCAGTAGCAGTCAAAGAGGAACTAAAGACATAACAGTTCGATTTGAGGCTTGTGCATGTGTCAGAGCTTATGCTATTCACGATCACGAGGAGACTTCAATCCCAGATGTTATTACTGGTATATTCACTCTCTATGATACTAGTGTAATTGCATTGACTGATCTTAGTTTGACTCATTCTTATGTATGTGAGATCTTAGTATTCAGTAAGACTTTGTCTGTAAAGTCTACTGAGTTTGTGATTAGAATATCGAACCCCTTGGGCTAGTGTGTTTTGATTGACAAAATGTGTAAGAATTGTCCTTTGTTGATTCGAGATTAGTGTTTTCTGGCTGATTTGATGTTGTTACTATCTGACGAGTTCAATATAATTCTGGGTATGGACTGATTGACTTTGCATGATGCTGTAGTAAACTGCAAAAGAAAGACTATTAATTTATAGTGCCAAAATGATGAGATTATTCGGATTGAATCTAATGATCTGAATGGTTTACCAGTAGTGATTTTTTGATGTTAGCTCAGAAGTATGTGAGAAAGGGGTTGTAAAGCTTACTATGTGTATGTGTTTGATAATAAAGTGACTGAAAGAAAATTTGAATTAGTACCAGTTGTGTGTGAGTATCTGGATGTGTTTCCTGAAGAATTGTCGGGTTTGCTACCTATTCGAGAAGTAGAGTTGGTATTGAGTTAGTGTCGGGGACGACTCTGATATTGATAGCTCCGTATAAAATGGCACCTACTGAATTAAAAGAATTAAATGCTTTCCAGACTCACTAATGCACCTGCTGTTTTTATGGATTTGATTAACTGAATCTTTAGACAGTATCTGGATCGATTTGTGGTTGTGTTCAAAAATAACACATTGATATATTCTCGGGATGAACCCGAACATACTGAATATTTAAGACTTGTGTTACAGACTTTGCAAGACAAATAGTTGTATGTGAAGTTCAGTAAATATGAGTTTTGGTTACATGAAATTAGTTTTCTGGGACATGTTGTAATAGCATCGGGTATTTGGGTTAATCCAAGTAAGATTTTGGACATACTTGATTGGAAACCTCCGAAAAATGTTTCTGAAGTTCGAAGTTTTCTATGACTTGATGGTTACTATAGACAATTCGTGAAAGGTTTCTATATGATTGTAACTCTAATGACAAAGCTATTATAGAAAGATGTTAAGTTCGAGTGGTCGGAAAAGTATTAGAAAAGTTTTGATCGATTGAAATAATGATTGAATTGTATTGATGGTTGAGTGCAATGGTTATAGTCGGGCAGTTACTATGATTCCTTCTAGGCATTCTATGTGTGCAATTATTCTCAGAAGTATATGTGACTGTTTAGTTTTAGAAAGAATTCTTATCGTATGAGAACATTAGTTAAACATACTAATAGATAAAGATATGGTTGGTCAGTTTTGATTATGTTCGATATTTCTATGTCCATTTTTGGTATTTATTCCCTTGAGTGAATATAAACATCAACAGTAAAGTCCATATGAGGCTAATACTTTGTTTCTATTGGTTATTGATCTGATGAATATACGTGAAGATTATATTGTTTCTGTTACTATGGATTTCAATATTTATGAGTGACAATGTTCTTTCTGGATCTTATATGGGATATCATCGAAATTAATATTATTCTATATGGGTTATAAATTTCTGATTGTAACACCCCAAACCCGGCCTAGACGTTATGGCCGAATCTGGCGATGTCGCATTGAAGTGTTTTTTGTAAAGCGAGATATTGTTGAAAAACCTAGTCTCTATTTAAAATCTTTGTGCGATCTTAAAGACGTTCGTTTAGGTTCAAAATGTGAGTTGTTTGCCAAAATTTATTCATATTTAAACGTCCTTATTATCTTTTAAAACGTTATTCATTTCCAAAATATCATTTTATAGCGGAAGATTTTTGAAAATAGTTGCGTACTTGCCGTTCGCTTTATAAAAATATTGTTCATTTTGAAAACTCGTGTTTTCTTAGCACTAGCAGTTATAAACCATAATGTAATAATAAAAGCCCAAATTAAAGAATAAAACTTAAAGAGGCCTTTTACACAAAAAAATACCCAAATAAAACTACTTATAAATTTAAAGATAAATTCGGAAGCGTAAGTTGTTGTGTGTCCACGTCCGAGTCCCTCGCAGCAGCGATCCACATAAGGATTACCTGTACAGTTAAAACAATTGGGTGAGTTTACGAAAACTCAGTCTGTAATCCATTTAATAAACAAACAGTGAACAACACAGTCTAGGCCTAAGCCCATATCAGTAACATTTCAATATCAGCTAGAGCCTTGGCCCATTACAATAATAATAGCAGTGGTAGTAATCAGTGCAGTAGCCAGGATCAATACAGTAACAGGAATCAGTGTAGAATGCAAACACGAAATCCTACCCATCGATCCTCTACACTCCACTCTGTCCAGCCCTACACTCTATGTGGGGATAAAATCGACCCACCCATCCTTACACTCCAAATATAGCACCAGTTGCGGCACTAGTCAGTAATTGCAGCAGAGCTACCAGTAATAGGCTTAAAGCCATCAGTAGGTCCACAGTTGTCTTATACAACCCGTGCAACCTTAGGTCCACAGTCATCTTGTGCGACCCGTGCGACCATATCAGTACAGTACACTTTCTACAAAATCATATATCCCACCCCATGCAATGCAACATAATATCATATGGGTATGCAGAAATGTCATGCATCGTATCATAATATCTTACATGGATGCAACATACATATAACGTGGCATGCTCAAATACAGTCATACACATCATAGAGCAAATCAGTCATTTTACCTTACAGGGGTATTACAGTCATTTTACCCTACAGGGGTATTATAGTCATTTTACCCTATAGGGGTATTACAGTCATCTTACCCTATGGGGTATTACAGTCATCTTACCCTATAGGGGTATTACAATTATTTTATCACATAAGGGTAAAGTTGTCAATTATTTTATCACATAAGGGTAAAGTCGTCATTCTATCACATAAGGGCAAAATCGTCATTTTATCACATAAGAGAAAAATCGTCATTTTATCACATAAAGGCAAAATCGTCATTTTATCACATAAGGTTAAAATCGTCATTTTATCACATAAGAGTAAAATTGTCATTTTATCACATAAGGGTTCAGGTACGCTTACCGACCCAACAGAAGGTTACAGTCGTCTCGGGCGACTTGTACAACCTTAATAGTCAAATAGTAAAAATGGGCCCAAGGCCCATAATACAGGCCCATGTAGTCCCACACGCCCGTGTGGCCCACGAAGCCCAAAAATGGCCTTGGTCGTGTGTACTACACAGCCTGGCCCAATATTCTCCACACTTTCATGTGGTTTACCCGTGTGGGGCCCACAGGCCCGTAGGGCCCACACGACCCATTTTGACCCAACGTGGCCCAACACGGCCTAAGCCTATGAAATCGCTCATGGCCAGCCTCTACAACCTAATGCCCACGTTTAGGCATTCAAAATACCGCACGAGCGAGTGCAAACTCGCATAGTGTCGGCTTCACCTATTTCAGCTTCTGCCGATTTATGAATAGAGATAGTGTTTTACACACCTGGTTTTGTTTCACTGCCAACGTAATCCCAAGAACACATGCACCCAATATTTTGAGTAAAATACTAATTAAGACCCAAAACAAGTAATATCACTACTCTCTCTTCAATTCTTAAACGCTTACCTTAGTCGATTCGATGCACCCCCCAACACCTAACACGTCGAGGAACTGGGTGTTTAAAAAGATCCACCTATACCAACAAGAGAACTAACAGTTAGCTCTACAACTCAGTGATTACAATCAAACTTAATTAGTAAAGAAGCCAACACGAAACAGCATCAACCTGCAATGGTACTTACAAACTCGTGATATCATATTAATAAAAACAATCCATAATGAATTCGTATTAAGGTTACCCAAAAGCGACTAACCTCCCACCTTCAATATATGAACAAAATCTTGCATCTAAATAAGTATCCGATTGATGCCCACGAGTGCGTGAAAACCTCTCCTAAGACCCGAGAAGGAGAAGACAAATATTCCCCAAGAAGAGAAAAGGTTCGGCAATATAGAAAAGAAAGAGAGGGAAGGAGAACAGAAAAGCTTTAGCCAAAAAGAGCAATGTGGGGAAATCATCGACAATGCAATACAGTAAAAGTGATCGAACAAACATTTAACAAAGAAAGAAGAAGAAGAGATTGGCATGAAAACTAAATGGCAAAACTGGTGCACAAAAGTCCACTGAAACACACACTTCCCAAAATTCAACAAGAGAAGAAGAAATAAATGAAAAAGGACAATAGAAGAAGTATTCGGCTAAGAGAGAAAATGTTTCCATAAAATTTTTCAAAGAGAAAGACCAAGCAAAAAACAAAAACAAAATTTTGAGTAATCCCCCCTTCCAAAGGCGGCACCACACCCCTTCTACACTCAGATTCCTTCTTTTTCTCCCTAAAATCCTCAACTGATATCCCACCTATCGAAATCCCTTCACAACCAAAATATCACCCCCAATATTCTCACAAATATTCGGCTACAACAACCCCCATTCAAAATTATTCAAAATCTTGGTGTTTCAGTCAAACACAACTTCCTCCCATGGCCAGCAGCAAAAACAACCTCCATTTGCACAAACAGGGATTCGAACCTCAGACCACTAGCACACTCCACACACCTCTATCCACTAGACCAGTAGGCTTTTTATGTCATACTTTACCAAAATAAACTTATAACCCTACTAGCCAAAGATAGGGGTTTTATCCTCAAAAAACCAAAATTTTGTAGAAGCCAAGGCTTGAACCCATGACTTCCGAGACACTTCTAGAGCACACAACCACTAAGCAAAACACACAATTGTGTCACTTCCTTTCATAATTAAATATTTATGTTCAGTCTCCTAACTATACCCCTGCTCAAAACCTAATACTTCTAGGCCCAAATTCGGAGCATTACACTGATATTCTGAGTAGCTTCAGACCTTGAAATTTTGTTATTCCAGCTTTCTTATGATTCTATATGATTATCTGTAAGAAATCTCTATTTGATAGAGATGACTATGTCGTTTATGATTATAATTTTTGGTTTGAAATGTGAAAGTACAGTGGTACCGTTATCAGAGTTATAGAAGTTGTGTTTCTACATTAATTATTGTTAAAACCATATTTGATTTTATTCTAGGTTCAGATGTTTTATTAACAGCAGGGATATTATCTATTGTTATGGGTAAGACGTCAATCTTATTATGACATTACGATTTCTATTTGATGATTGTGGCATCTATATAGAGATATGTATGGGTTATTCTATTATACGAGAAGAAAAGATTTCTTCGAAAAGACTGATTCAGTGGTTTAATCTGATTTGAATGATTTGATTAAAGTTAATTGAGTTATATATGTTTGAATCTATCCACCATATTGGAAATGAATTTTGAACATACATTTTTGAATTGAAAGACAATCTGGAAGAAGAATTTGTATTCTTGAAGATTTAATACAAAATTATATCTATTGGAACAATTCTATATGAGAAATGTTGTGGTAAATTAAAGTTAGTTCGAATGTTGAAGCTATCTTTTGCACGAAGACATTATCAACTGAGAAATCAATTCGGGTTCCGCCTGAGTTGAACAAAGAGTTATATGATATATATATGATGATTATAAGAGTTTAAAATGTTTAATATCAGAGAAAGATCTGAACTTGGCACAGCAAAGTTAGCTCAAATTGTCAAAAAACTTTTGAGTCTGTAAGTGATTCTTATCCGAGGAAAATGATTATAGTTTCAGATGTTTTGAATGGGAAACTTTTGTGTGCTTCTTGAGTGATAAATACGTGAGTGATCTTATCAAGTAATAAACAGTTGTTAGATGAATTAGAGGTTATATAAATGTTTATTTACTGAAGTTGTGAAACTCAGAAATGTGTCAGCGATTTATAAGATAAAAAGGGGTTCAACATAAATTTATTTCTGATTCAGAACCTCAGATGTGGTATTGATAATTATTTGATATTTCGACATAGAGTGTATATGCTGAAAAGCTCTACGAATATACAACAACTGCTATAAGAACCTCTCAGTGGTAGTTTATCTATTCATATGGGATTTAACAAGATGCACAACAGTTTGAGAAATGAAATTCGAAGCTACATGTGAATTTGAAATGTACTGAGTGAAAGAAAATCATTTACTCTACTTTCTGGTAAGATTTTTGAGGACGAAAATCCCTAAAGGGGGGAGAGTTGTAACAGCTCGATTTAGACTTTATTCAGAACGATGGTTTCGGGACCACAAATCTAAGTCAAAAAAATATTTAAAAATTTATTTTGTGTTTATTATGTGTGACTTTATATCTCCTAAATTTTCGTGTTTTAATTTTACCGTTTCAGTGTCGATTTAATAAAAAAGACTTAATCGCGTAAAGTGAAAATTTGATGGTTAATTGTAAAAGGGCTAAATTGATGTTGTTTTTATGGCATGAGGTATTTAAGTTGCAATTAGGCCAATAATTAGTAACATGGGCAGTAGTGGACTACTATAATAAGCTTTTATATTATTTTGTAAAGGTTAATAAGGTAATTTAGTAATAAAATGATAATAAAATAAAACATAACATGCATTTTGTCCATCCTTTCTTTTATTGTCGAATCTTAAAGGTGAAAGATACCACTTTTAAGCAAGCTAGGTTTGGCTCTTATGTTCTTTGATTAAGGTATGTATCTAGCTCGATTTTTGATAATTTTTACGTTTTTGAGATCGTTGCTATGTTATCTATCAAACCCATGTTTCAATTTTTTAATTTGATGAAGATTTTCTATTTGCCATTGTTGAAAGCTTCTGATTTTTGTTGTTTGATGATGGAAAATAAAAGATGTGTGATAGATTAGCATGTTTTGTATTTGAAGTTTTGATGAATTTGAGTAATTAGGGCTAATTTGTAAAAATATTAATTTTAGGGACTAAAATGTAAAATAAATGAAATGTATGGACTTGTATGAACATAAGGAAGATTCAGCCTAAGCATGGTGTGCTCAAATTTTGCATGTTTTGTGTTTTGTGCAATTTGGACTAAATTATAAAAAGTGTAAAATGTCAGGGGTAAAATAGTAATTTACCCATTTATGTGTTTTTGGATTCAATTGAGTAAAAATATGTTTAAATGAGTTTAATTTGAATATATTTAGATCAAGAACCAAAAAAATCAGATTTGGATCGGGGGAAAACTAAAGTTGTCGATTAGTCGTCCCATTCCGATTTTCATTGTCTGAGGTAAGTTTATAAGGAAATAGATGTTATTTAATTGATCAAATATGAAATATATGTGCTAAAATGTATAATGTTATATTATAAATGTGAAAGTCGAATATGTACAAGCTTGGAATCTATGTGAGAAAGATCACAACGTTAGAGAGAAACTAGAGGGAATCATGAGCAGTTATAAATTCGTCAAAGAACCCTTACAAGCCGAAAACAAAATAAAAGAGTAAAAGGGGTGAAGTATTCGACTAACCCAAAAACATGGAAGGAGAAGAGAACCGAAAGATAGAAATGAGGGGGAAGAGTAGATGTATTTGGTTTAAACAATGCGAAAGGGAACACCTGACAAAAGCTGAAGGAATAGAGATAAGTAGAGAAAGGGGTATTCGGCCACAACAAACCAAGATGAAGAGAAGGAAGGAGAACAAGAGCAATTGGTCAAAGTTTGAGAGGGGGAGAGATAGAGAGCATTCAGCCATAGAACAAAAAGAAAGAATAAAATTGCAAAAATGGAAGAGGAGATACTCGAATGGTCTTTTGCTATGCTCGGCCCCAAGAAGAGAATGAGTAATCACCCAAACCAAAAATGCCAAGAAGAAACTAACCCTAAACACCCTACCACTAATCAGTTTTCAGAGAACAAAAGAAAATGAACCAAAATTGCCCTCTAACCCGAAATTGAGTACTTCAACTTACCAAAGCCGAAAGTCTAAAGTGCCACAGTTCAAATTCGGCACACTACTCCCTCTCCCCTCACTTTCCACGATTTTCTCCATAATATCCTCCTAAAATTCGGCTATACACTTCCACACACCCCTCAAACACTCCAACTGCCCATAAGCATCAGAAACCCACTGACATACAACTTCTTACACGGCACAGCAGCAAAATAGATACTCTTTTGCGCTCCACAAGACTTAAACTCAAGACCTTTAACAGCAATGACACGCCACTTACCTCTGGACCAGCAAGCCCTTTTTGTCGTACTTTACCCAAATTTATTTAAGAGGCCTACTGACTAGCGACAAGTTTAATTCAAGTAAAAACAAAATTTTGTACAAGCCAAGGCTTGAACTCAGTACTTTTCCAACACTCTTCAGGACACTCAACCACTGAAGTAGACATGTATTTATGCAACACAACATACAAAAATAAATACTTAAATTTTTGGGGCATTACAACTCTACCCCCTAAAAGAAAATTTTGGCCTCGAAATTTACTTGGTCAAAATAGATGAGGGTATTGTTGTCGCATTGCCTCCTCGGGTTCCCATGTGGCTTCCTCCGAGATCTGATTACGTCAAAGTACTTTAACCATTGGGATAGAGTTCCTTCTTAACATCCACAAAACTTCGAATCTATAATACCCTCTAAAAAACGTATGTAATACCCTGCCAGACCCAAAAAACTTCGAATCTCTAATACAGTCTTAGGTGGCTTCCAATCTAGAACAGCTTCAATTTTCTGAGGATCAACCCAAATCCTCTCAGTAAATACTACATGGCCCAAAAATGTTACCTCTCATAACCAGAACTTGCATTTACTAAACTTGGCATACAGTTGCTTATCCCTCAGAATCTGCAAAACAACTCGGAGATGTACATCGTGATCATCTTCAATTCTCGATTACACCAGGATGTCATCTATAAAAACCACTACGAACCGATTCAGATAAGGCTGGAACACTTAGTTTATCAGATCCATAAAATTTACTGGTGCATTTGTCAGTCCAAACGGCATCACTAGGAACTCGTAATGACCATAACGAGTCCTAAATGTTGTATGGTAAACATCAGTCTCCTTGACCTTAGTTGATGATACCCCGATCGGAGATCAATCTTAGAAAAGACCGATGCTCCTCGAAACTAGTCAAATAAATCCTCTATCCTCGGTAAGGGGTACTTATTCTTAATGGTCAACTTGTTCAGTTGCCAGTAATCAATGCACATATGCATGATTCCATCCTTCTTTTTCACAAATAAGACTGCTGCTCCCCACAAGGGCATACTAGGGTGGATGAACCCTTGATCCAGTAACTCATGAATTTGAGCTTTAAGCTCCACAAGCTCCTTCAGTGCCATTTGATAAGGGGTGATGGACACCGGAGCTATACCAGGCAGGAGCTCAATCCCAAACTCAACTTTACGGCTTGAAGGTAACCCAAGTAGCTCATCGAGAAAGACATCTGGAAAGTCCTTAACTATTCTGATATCTTTAACAGACGAAACCTTAGATTCAGAATCACCGATATAGGCTAAATACGCCTCACAACCCTTATAGACCAATTTCTCGGCCCTAAGTGCAGAAATCACATTTGACAAATAATTCTAACATTCTCCAATTACAACTACCTCATCCCCCTCTGCAATTCTCAGTACCGTCCGCTTAACAGCACAATCCAAATTCACTTGATGCTTAACCAGCCAGTCCATGCCCAATATCAAGTCAAATTCCTCAAAAGGGAGTTCCATTAAATTTGCCAAAAAGATCCTTCCTTGAACCTCCAAAGGTACATTCTTAAATAGTTTTTTCACTCTCACCGACTGTCTAATGGACTCAACACAGTAACCTCACTCATAATGTTTTCAACCATTATACCCAAAGTTTCAGATACAGTGCATGCTATATAGGAATGCGTAGACCCAACATCAATCAATGTAGTATAAGGTACATTGTGGATAAAGAATGTACCCGTGATAACATCTGGGGCATCTCCTTCCTCTCGGTGACGTGCAGCATAAACCAGTGTTGGCTGCCTCACCTCAGTATGACCAGCACCTCTGCCTGGTGCTCCACGACCACGGCCCATACCATTTCCACCTCTGGCCTGACCACGGCCTCTCAGTGGCTGCTGAACACCTCTCGGCGGCTGAACACTATCCATACCAGTAGCTTGCATCTGATCAAGCCTCCGTGGACAATCTCTGATACGATGCTCCATAGATCCGCACCTCAAACATGCCTCAATCCTTTTCCAGCACTCGCCATGATGGCGTCTGCCACAATCAGCACAAGGTTGCTGTAACACCCCAAACCCAGCCTAGAAGTTAGACCCGAATGTAGCGTGTCACATTGAAGTGTTTTTCAAAAACCATGTTCTCATTGAAAACCCTTCTTACTATTTAAAACCTCTGGCCATTTTAAAACTTGTGAAAACCTCAGTTTACGTTGGTTTATTAAAAGTTATTCTCTTATAAAACATTATTACCTTTAAAACTTTATTTGCTACAAAAGCTTAATTTAAACAGTTGCGGAGATGTGATATTTTGAAAAACAGTTATTGTTTTGGAAAAAAATTTGTTCTACTCCAGCATTTATAAAACAATATATAAAATTTCAAATTTAGAACTAGAAATTAAAAGAGGCCTTATTACAACCCAGATCAAATATAAGTACTTGTAAATAAATAACATAAAACAAAATTGGAAACAATAGCAGTTGTGTGGCCACCTCCGAGTGCCTTGCAGTACCGATCCTCCTAATGCTGGGGATTACCTGCACAATTAGTAAACGGGGTGAGTTTATGAAAACTCAGTGTGTAATCCCCTCCTAAACTAAAAATGATTAGTAAACCGGCGAATTCATCTGTAATCGATGCAGGCGAGCCTATTACAATAATAAGTGTGTGGGCCAAAGCCCAGTACAATTTCACTTGCGTCTCAGCCCTTATCAGAATCAATTGGGCCTAGCCCATTCTCAAAATTAGTAACAGTTGGGCCTAGCCCATTAACGGAATCAGGTAGGCCTAAGCCCAGTACAAAATCAATATCAGATGCAGATATGCAGACAGATACCCAGCCCAGTCCACCCAACACACCACCCGTACCAACCAACACACCATGTGGGTATGAAATCGACCCACCCAGCTAACACACCAAGCTTAGCACCAGTTGCAGCACTAAATTAACAGAATGGCTCAACGCCGTAGATAGAACGACTCAAGGCCATAAATATCGTAGCAATGCTGCCAGTTAACAGAATGACTATAAGCCATAAGTATCGCAGAAAGGCTGAAAGCCTTGTTCAGAATGGCTACAAGTTGTACACTTCCTCCGTCAATAATAACCCAACCCCATGTAGCATGTCATGTCATAAATATTGTGTGTATGCAAAGTCATATTCAGTACAATCATATATGTAAATCATAAGCACATCAGTCATACGGAACATAAGGGCATAATTGTCATTCTACCATACAGGGGTATTACGGTCATTTTACCCTACAGAGGCATTACGATCATTTTACCCTACAGGAGTATAATGATCATTCACAAATTGGGGGTCTTAACGACCCAATCGAGGGTCCATTGTAGCCTCGAGCGACCCTAGTAACTTAAACAGACATATTGGTGCAAGTGGGCTTAAGGCCCATTACTCGACCCAAGTAGGCCCACAAGCTCATGTGGCCCATTTAGCCCAAACTTAGGTACAACTATGTTTACACCATAGCCCAGTTCATTAATAGTCACTTACCGAAAATTTTATTTGTGTGGGCTCAAGAGCCCATTGGGCCTACACGGCCAATTTCAGCCCATCGAGGCCCAAAACAACCTAAGTCATGTAAGCGACATGACAAGTCTATCTACTTCCCACTTAACAGCAAAATTTAGCGAGCCCACGGGCCCATTAGGCCCATACGGCCCATTTCACCCAAAACCATTCACGGCTATACGAACAACATAGCCCTGTCTAAAACTTAACACATAAGATACATTTTATCCGTGTGGGCCCATAAGCCCTTTAGGCCCACACGGCCCAGTCCAACCCAACATGGTCCAGAATGACCTATGCCATGTAGGCGACATGACAAGCCCAACCATATTCCACCTAGGAGTTGATTTGACACAAGCGGGCCTATAGGGACCATCGGGCCAATTCTGCCCATCGAGGCCCAAGTCCATGAGAGCTCTTGTGGCGGCGTCTAAAGCCTATCGCCCATGGTTTATGGGCTCGGTTTACCCTACGAGTGATCGCACGCTCGTGAGGCTTCAATCACCGTATTTTTTGGTTTTTCAACTTTTGCCAATTTACAGTAGAGAAGGGTGTGAATACACACTTGCTTACGAAAACATGCGAAGGATCCGCGAGTACTCCAACCTACATTCATACACGAGATTCAGTTAAACATGCATTAATCCATCTATCCAAAAACCCCATCACAAATAACTTGCCTAAACCTACCGCTCACTTGAATAGATCGGCCAATATGGTTTACTTGCTGAATCTCTTTGCAAGAGACCGATCGATAGGCCTTAGGGGGTTATCTGCATTCCAAGGACACTTATCATCCATCCACAACTGGATAATTGAAGTAGATGAAAAACCACTTACTTAAAACGTATAGTCCAACTTTGGAGAAAAATAACAATCGGCCACCACCACTAATTTGCCGAAAATACCAAGAATGGCAGAGGCAAATTGTAACAATTGCTTCCTCTAACTACAACAGCAGAAAGAAAAAGGGGTTTAGAAGGAAAGATTCTAACAATAGAGAGAAGTAGAAAGGGAATCACAAGCACTTACCGAATGCTAGAAAACTCTCACTAGCTGACAACAAGCTAAAAGAAAAAAGGAGAAGTACGCTGTTGATCTGCAAACTTGGAAGGAGGAGAGACCCGAAAATAACTTGAAATGAGGAAAGAGTATATGTAAATGGTTTACACTATAAGAGAGGAACACTTGACTAGAAATTGAAAGAATAAAGATGCAAAGAGAATAGGGATATATGGCTACTACTCAAAAGAGTAAGGAAGAAGAGATTTTCGGTCTAGGCACAAGAATGGGCATGATAGGAAGGGTAGAAAACCAAAAAGAAATTAGGAGAGAACAGCTACCAAAAAAGACCAAAACCAAAACCTGAAAAACCCCCAAAATGCTCTCAATGGCTGAAAATGATACACACCCCTCCCAAAACCAAATTCTTGAATTCCACCAAGCAAAATCGGCACAATACCACACCAACTCAAACTCCACTTTCCTCTCCTAAAATCCCTCCATAATCCTCTCCTTGATTTCCTCCACAAATCACTCCAACTTCCCATTCAAATTCAATTCAAATTATTATGACCACTTCAACCACAGAGTTCCAGTCCAAATCCACCTCCTACACAGCTCAAATAGCAAAATAAATACTCCATTGCGCATCCCAAGACTTGAACCTCAAACCTCACAGTTACACAACACACCACCTTGCCACTCCACCACAGGCTCTTTCTGTGTCATATTTTATCTTCAATTAATTATAAAATCTATAGGCCAAAGGCCAGGTTCCTTTAAAAAAAATACGAAAATAAATTACAAGAGCCAAGACTTGAACCCAAGCTCCCTTACACCTTTAATGATGCCACAACCACTAGACCACATGCTTTCTTGTGTCATTTATTTACCACAATAATTTAAAAGGCCTTCATCCTAGCATCTAGGGTTTTATTCACTTAAAACCAAAATTTTTGCTAAAGCCCAAGTTTGAACCCAAGACTTTTCCAACTCCTCTCAGGACCCTTAACCACTTGAGTAGACATTTATTTTTGTCATTTATTGCACAACTAACTACTTATATCAAGCCTTCTCACAGTTCCCCTACTCAGGGCCCATTCCTTCTGGGCCCAAATTCGGGGCGTTACAGCTGTGGTCCAAAAGTAGCAACAGGGGGCCAAACTCTGACGGGCCCATCAACTCTGGCCTTTTTCTTAAGCCTCTAAAATGAACTTGAGGACTCCGAATCCCTCTTGTTCCTACCATTTTCCTTCTCACGATTCTGGCGCTCAGCGCACTTCACATCCTCGGCGATCTTCGCCTTATCGGCCAAAGTACCGAAATCTCGATCCCTCTATGGAGCTATCAGAACCCTTAAACTATCCCTAAGGTCGTTCTTAAAACGAACACAGTGGTCATATTCAAATGCCACCATCCCGTGTGTATAGCGGCTAAGTCGTAAAAACTCAGACTCATATTTAGCGATTGTTTTATCCCCCGAGTCAAATTCAGAAACTCCCTCCTTCGGGCATCCACATAACTAGTGCCCATATATTTCGCTTGGAATGCAGTCTTAAAAAATTCCCAAGTCAATCGGTCAGGCTGAGTACCCTTTTTAACAGTAAGCCATCACTGATAGGCTTCATCTCGTAGCAACGACATTGCACCTTTTAGTTTTTTCTCTAGGGTGCAGCAAGATCATCCATGATCCTCTCTATGGCCTCAATCCAATATTTAGCCACATTAGGGGCAACTCCAGAAACACCCCTAAAAATTTCAGCCCCATTAGACCTGAGTCGTTCCGTCACTGACCCACGGCCCATAGTACCAGTATTAGCCCCAACGACCCTTTCCAGAATTTGCAATATAGCTTGGGATAGCACGTCGTCCCTAGCTGCATGATCGTATGACCCAGTCTCAGTCACAGGTGAAGCTGGTGCCTCCCTAGCTTCATTATTAGGCATATGACTAGATGCCGATGACCCAGCCCGAGCACCTTCACACCTCTACCACGGCCTCTTATACCCCTTCCACGAATACCTCTGGTGCTCAATATCGATTTGCGTATTATCTAAATTATAAATTTTAGGCATCGTCTTATAGTTCTAGTGTTTAATACATAATATTTTATGGCAAATATTATCAGTAATTCAGAGTTTTGTTTTCCCAGATCTTATTCTTACTACAGTTGTAACACCCTAAAAATCTCGAAACCCTAAACTTTCTTTTTTTTCAGTTTTGATAAAAATTGTGTTTTATATTTTTAGCCCATTAATAATTATAGTAGGTCTTAATTCAAACTTAGGGGTAAATGAAATTATAGTTTAATATTAAAAGAATCAGGGTTGGCAAGTAGTTGGGCTTTTAAATAAAGTTAGGGGAAAATAGCATCAAAAAGCCCTGTGGAGGAGTGGCTAAGTGACGCCACTTAGGGTGTAGGGAGGTGGCGTTAATAGCTAGCAAGGAGGTCCAAGGTTCGAATCCTAGCTTAGTTTCTTTAGAAGTTTAATTTTAGCCTTCTAGAAGGATGGAAGTGGCGTGAAAGTGGACTCCAAGGGAAGTGTCCATGAGAGAAAATTAAGGAAGGGATTAAGGGGATATCAGGGAGAAAAACGAGAAGATCAGAAGGGAGAAGTGATGGAGTTGAATGGGGAATTACGCATGGGAAAATTCAGCTATAAGGCTTATAAATAGGTGCCAAATGCTAGGGTATGAAGCTAATGCCAAATTTTCTCCACCCTGTTGCCAGAAACTCTTTTCTATAAAAGCCGAAAACTCTCTGTCTTCTTTTCTTTTTCTTCTTCTTTGTGCCGAATTCTATTTCTCCTCTACTCAATATTTTCTTTGCTTTAGCTGATTCTTCTTCCTCTCTTCTTTGGTGTTGACTAATCAATTGTTGCCATTCAAATCTCTAAGACCCGAATATCCTTTGGCCGAATCCCTTGGTGCCGCCACTACTCTTTCCACCTAGTCAATTCTAGTGTAAGTGTTCGCTCTCCCAATCGATTTTTGATAAGTATCGAGTATTCAGTTCCTCACTTCTTTCTAATTGAATTTGGTGGGGAATTAATTTCAGATCTCTGTTTTGGATTCCTACCAATTTTCTCTTCAAATCTGAGAGATATACGTGATTAGTGACCAAATTAGAAGCTAGTAAAGGCTTAGAGTTCAGGTAAGGTTAAGGTGAGATTCTGGTCTTTGGTAAAATATTCGATAAGTATGTGAGATTAATCTTTGAGTGATATCGATTGTAGGTTTGGGCTATGGAAATTGCAGCACACTTGCTTACCAGGTGTATACATACACTGCACACACACAATGAATCGACCAAAGCCGAAAAGCCAAAAAGCCGAAAAGCCAAAATGCCGAAAAGCTAAAAGTTTGGCTACGATAGTCTTGCGAGTGCGCGAACACTCGTTTGGGGGAAACCAATAGGTTGCCTAAGGCCCATGTGTGATTCCGTGGACTTGGGTTGTGATTTGGCCATATGGGCTGGAATGGGCTAAATGGGCCCAATAGGCTGTTGGGCCCATAATAGGCAAAAATTGAATATTGATGCTTTATGAATTTGTATGTGAGCATGAATATGAATGTGACTGGGCCTAACGGGCCATAAAATGTGATTTGGGCCTAATGGGACATATACAAGTGATTTGGGCCTAATGGGCCATACGAATATGATTGGGCTTAATGAGCCAGATACAGGTATGTGAAATTATTTGGGCTTTGTAAGGGGTTTTAGGCCTAGTATATGATATCCACATAAAACTTATTTAATATATTGCGACCTTGGGCAAGTCAAAAGGTTAAGGTGTGGCAATGAGTATATGCATGTCTAGGATTGGATCTAGGGAGAGCTTGGTACTTAAGCGGTCTTAATGACCCACCTCCTCTTCTCTGGAATCCTATCTAGTGCATAGTATTCGTTCATCTTAGCTCACAAGACTTATTAATGGGCCAAGATAAGTGAAAATCGTAATTAAGTGGAAATTATCGAAATGCCCCTAAGGGCAAAAAAGACCAAAATACCCCTAGGTGTTGAATGTAAGTTTTGTGGATGCGACATGCATACATATGATATTCTGTTTATGTTGCATATGGGTTGGGAATTATGGAACGGAGGAATTATATGAGGATTGCATGGTTACTTGACAATCGTGGATCCACCAAACGGCTTTTAAAGCCTAATATGTAAATGAAGGTAGTTCTGCAATCGGGCTACCATGGTGTGTGGGTTGGGTGGGTCGATATTTATATCCCCACATGGTGTGACGGGGGATGTAGCCGGTGTGTAGCGGATGGATAATTTGGATGGGATTGCATTGCATGAATGATGAATAATTTTTTTTGAATGCTTCTTTTCTTCGAGGGTTGTACACACTGAGTTCGCAAAAACTTACCCCCTCTTTTATTTTATTTTCAGGTGATGCTTAGTAGAAGGTTCGATGTTTGGAAAGACTCTGGGTGACCAGCTAGCAAGATGATTTGAACTTGGGTTTTTTTTTAAGCATTTAAGTTTTTACTTCTTTTTAAGTATGCTTCAGACTAGATTGTAATAAGGTTTTCATTGTGTTATTATTACTTGAATTATTATTTTCAATGTAATTACGAGAAGTTGAACATGGATTTCTTAAATTATAGTATGTTTTCTACGTGTCTGCAACTAAGTTTTTTTTAATCAAATGTTTTAAACAAGGCTTTCATAACTGAAGGTGTTTTTATTAAAGTTAATTAGGGTTTCTTTTATTTTAAGAAGGGTTTTCAATGAAAACACAGTTTTTGCTAAAACACTTCAATGTGACACACCAGATTCGGCCATAGCGTCTAGGTCGGGTTTGGGGTGTTACAATAGTTTTAGGTTACCCTAAATAAAGTATTTTGGTACAGTCTACTACCTATAGTTGTCATAGTATTTCAATTTAAACAAGCAGTAGTTTTAGAGAACTTACAGGATCAGCGTCGGAGACTCGGTGAACCACACATTCAGTATAACATTTCCAAGTATTTTAAATCATTTGAGACAGTTCCTTTCTCGCAATTTTAAGTTTTAAGGAAACCCAAATCCACAGTCGAGTATTGCAACCGAGCACTAATACCACTAAATGTAACACCCCAAACCTGGCCTGGACGTTATGGCCGAATCTACAATGTCACATTAAAGTGTATTTTGAAAAGCATCGTTCTGAAAAAAAACCGCTCTATATTAAAACCCTCACTGACCTTTTATGAAAACTTTAGGACATCTTGTTTATTGTTAAAACTCAAGTTGGTTTAGAAAAATTTTAATCGTATTAGATTGTTATCACACTTTAAAAACAATGTTTTGTAGCGGAAGCTTTTAAAATATGTTGTAGCGTGGAGTTTTGAAAACATTTATCCTTGTAAAAACCACGACCTACTTCTAGCAGATATAAATCAGAGTAGATAAAACCCAAATTAAAAGTAAAAACTTTAAAGGCCTTATTACATATTGAATACCCAAATTTAACTACTTATAAATTTATTATTAAAAAGAGAAAGCAAGTGCGGTTGAGTGGCCGCCATCGAGTCTCTCACAGGTCTAATCCGCATAAGGATTACCTGTGTAGAAAAATAGAAGAGTGAGTTCATGAAAAATCAGTGTGTAATCCCTTAACAACAGCCAATCATACAATGGCAAATACATGCAGGCCTAAGCCCGTTTGATAAGAATAATCCGATGCTGATTATGGCCTTAGCCCATTACAAATCAATATCGATGTCGATGTGGGCCCTAGCCAATTTCAGTAACAATAACAGAAATGCAATCAGAAATCCTACCCATCCATCCTCTACACTCCATTCCGTCCAGCCCTACACTCCATGTGGGGATAAAATCGACCCACCCATCCTTACACTCTAAAATATAGCACCAGTATTTGCAGCAGAGCTACCAGCACAGTACACTTCCTCAAAATATAAATACTCATCCCCATGCGATATGTCATGTCATAATATCATACGTGTATGCAAATCATGTCATGCTCGATTACAGTCATACATATTGTAGGGGTATATCAGTCATTTTACCTCATAGAGGTATAATGGTCATTTCATCAAATTGGGGTTCGAGTATACTTAGTGGCCCATCAGTAGGTCCACAGTCATCTTGAGCGACTCGTGTAACCTTAACAGTCAACTAGTAAAAATGGGGCCAAAGCCCATACACGGCCCATATGGGCCCATACGCCTGTATAACCCACAAAGCCCAAAAATGGCCTTGGTCGTGTAATCTACACAACCTGGCCCGATAATCCTCACTTGTCTGTGTGGTTTACCCATGTAGGGCCCACGAGCCCATGGGGCCCACACATCCTATTCTAGTCCAACGTGGCCCAAAATGGCTTAAGCCCATGAAATCGTTCTTGGCGGCCTTTATGATCAATGCCCACATTTCACGCATTCGGACGGCCACCCGAGCGAGCGCACGCTTGAGTAATGTCAATAGTCATACTTTTTCGGCTTTTACCGATCTACATTTATAGTAGTGTGATTACACACCTGTTTATGAGAAGAGCGTAAATCTCCACGTACACCAACCTAAATTCAAACATAATCCAATGTCAGTGCTTTAATCATTCGGTTAAACACCCTCTTATTAACACTTAATCCCCAATATGGTAAATGTTACTTACCTTGGTTAAGCAAGTACGGTTTAATCCCTCACTTAAACCAGTGTTCACCAAATCCATGGCAAAATCTACATTGCATCCTAATCTGGTTAACTATCACCATGAATGAAAATAACTAGAACCAAATGAACAACGACTTACCACCACATAGAACTAAGAATGGTTGATAGAAGAAATCAGCCTATACCCATACAAGAGCCGAAAGTACACAGGATAACAGAGGCAAAATGGAACAATTGTACACTAATCAGGAATCAACAATACAGGAAGAGGTTAGAAGAAAGATCACAATGGTACAGAGAAATAAGAGGGAATCATGAGCACTTACCGATTCATCAGAGAACCCTTACTAGCCAAAAACAAAATAAAAGATTAAATGGGGTGAAGTATTCAACTAACCTAAAAACATGAAAGGAGAAGAGAACCGAAAGACAGAAATGAGAGGGAAGAGTAGATGTATTTTGTGTAAACAATACGAGAGGGAACATTGACAAAAGCCGAAGGAATAGAGATAAGGAGAGAAAGGGGTATTCGGTCACAATAAACCAAGATGAAGAGAGGGAAGGACAATAAGAGCAATAGGTCAAAGTTTGAGAGGGGGTGAGATGGAGAGCATTTAGCCATAGAACAAAAAGAAAGAATAAGACTGCAAAACAAAAGGGGAGATACCCGAATAGCCTTTTGCTATGCTCAACCCCAAAAAGAGAAGGAGTAATCACCCAAACTGAAAATACCGAGAAGAAACTAAACCTAAACACCCTACCACTAATCAGTTTTCAGAGAACAAAAGAAAATGAACCAAAACTGCCCCCTAACCCAAAGTAGAGTACTTCAAATTACCAAAGCCGAAAGTCTAGAGTGCCACAGTTCAAATTCAACACACTACTCTCTCTCCTATCACTTTCGATGATTTTCTCCATAATATCCTCCTAGAATTCAGCTACACACTTCCCCACACCCCTTAAACACTCCAACCGCCCATAAGCATCAGAAACCCACTAACATACAACTTCTTTCATAGTACAGTAGTAAAATGGATACTCCTTTGTGCTCCACAGGACTTGAACTCAAGCCCTTTAGCAGCAATGACATGCCACTAACCTCTGGACCAGCAGGTCCTTTCTGTCGTACTTTACCCAAATTTATTTAAGAGGCCTACTGACCAGAGATAGGTTTAATTCAAGTAAAAACAAATTTTTGTACAAGCCAAGGCTTGAACTCAGTACTTCTCCAACACTCCTCAGGACACTCAACCACTGAAGCAGACATGTATTTATGCAACACAACACACAAAAATAAATACTTAGATTTTTGGGGCGTTACATCAATTGGCAATAATAAGTTGTGATCGAATGTATAAAACGAGCTAAGGTGATCAGGTATGTAATAGCTTATTTCTTATGGAATTAAGGTAAGTTGGTTACTTAATATGTGTTGCAAATCATATGTGATGTAAATGATTTATGAATATATGTATATGAGTTTATGTATATTCGGTTATACAATGGTACTATGGTTATGAAATTTGATGCTTTTTTATGATAGATATATGTACATTCGGCCAAGGTAAAGTTTGTATAAGGAAGTTTATGTTATATATGAAATTGTGAGCCTGTAAAATAATTGTGACCATAATAGCATAAATTAGTTGGTTAAATTGAGTTGATATTAACATTGAGTTATTTATTGCTTATACCTTACAAAGCTATGATAACTTATTGTATATGTTTATGTTTGTCTCTATTTTATAGATTTAGCAGGTTAGTTACGAGCTCAGGGATCGTCAGCAAAGTCTATCACACTATCAACTGTTTTCAGTATTTTATAAGCTAGATTTTGAACCTATGGCATATATAGGCTAGATAATATTTGGAAATGTTGGATTTGGTTTGTATATATTTAAGCCATGTGAAAATGGCTTGTTTATTCATGTTAAGTTTGGTTTTAAGTTTGAATATGCTATGGATATGTTTGATTGGTGATTTTGGCTGTGTGTTTTTGGTTGATTCGGCTTTGGTGCATGCATAGATAAAAATATACATGTGAATTTAATTGATATGTTTGATTAAGGTGTTATATGTGATTTGACATTAAAGAATATTTGGTTATATCTGAACATGGTAAGAGTTTATTTTGATAGTTCATTATATGGTATGTAAGCTTTGTGTTATAGATTTATAACTATATATGGCTAATAACTTACTCTTGAGAAGTATAATTTGTAATATGAATTGGTTTAGAATTTATTATAATGTACTTGTATATTCGATTTTATGATGAAAATATATGAGATGGTTATAATCAACTTTGTGATTTGGCACTTGTATCTATATATTTATGCACATGATGTATTGGTATGATATATATATGCTATCCCAAGGTATATATATAAGGTGGTGTTGGTCATGTGTTTCAGTTATGGAGTAAATGATGGATGCGTATTGAGTTATAATATGTAATGCATTAGTTAGTAAAATGCATGTCATTTATATGTGGTGTAATTAATATATGCTTATGGTTTAAAGTAAAGATATGTATGGCTATATGGATTCGATAGTTATTTGAAAATCAATGAATATGTACAAGTTAATTTTGTTATTCGAATAGATAAGAGATGAATTGGTCTTATGTATGACATTTGATATGATGTATAACATGTGAAATTGGAAAATCTTAATTCAGTATTAATATTTAGGGAAGGATTATTATTAATTAAATGAGAAATGCTTAGGTTGGTTATTTTCTTTGTAAATGAGATTTGATCAACTGGTAAAGTTATTTGTATTTATAAATTTGGTTCATTAGGTTGTAAATACATGGTATGAATTATTTGAATGTGATGTTAATGACCGAATAGAAGAGGTCTGAATGGTTGGTATTATGCGCATAAATTTGTGAAACATGAATTTGATGTATGTTAGTTAATTTTATTTTATTTTTTATTATATATATACATGAAATAAAATATGTTTAATTATTAATGATGTATTTGATTATTATAGTTATTATTTGAAAATATGGTTTTAATGTTGGTAATTATGTAGTATATACAATTTGTTGTTAGTATGAGTATATGCAGAAGATATGAATTTGTTTGGTATTCGGCTATTAGACATATGCTCGGTAGATGATATGTATTTATAATTAGATTTTGAAATTTTAATTAAGTTAGGTATATTCATGTGATTGGTTCATGAAACATAAATTGCATTAAATTCCTGTTTTGAACTGTGTTTTGATCGGTAATACCTTGTAACCCTAATCCGGTGACAGACACGGGTTAGGGTGTTACATATGGAGTCTTAACAACTACTAATTGATAAGAAGTTGTTATGCATGAGCTTAGTTTGTGAAGGTGTAAGTACTCATTTATGCCATGTAGGATGTCATTAAGATGTGTAAGTGTGCATGTAACGTTAAGGGTGATAAAAGGCTTGGAAAATAGCCTCAAAGTTGTCCACACGGGTAGACACACGGACGTGTGTCTAGGCCTTGTGTGACTCACAGTCTGCCCTATGGGCGTGTGCTCTGGTCGTGTGTCCCTTGCACCCTAATTAATGCAAAACAAAATGCCCAGTAGTAAACACATGGGCAGAGACACGGGTGTGTGTCTCTGCCGTGTGAAGGGCACGGCCTTAGGACATGGGCGTGTGCCTAGGCCATGTGAAGTTTGCACTTGGTTTTGGAATTTAATTCGCCACACAGCCTAAGCACGCGGGTGTGTGACTTGGCCGGTGACCTTATTTGTGTTGATGACATCATAAACAGAGAGTTACACGGGTTGAGGACACGGGCGTGTGACTCCTGTTTTGAGGAAAATTTTCTAAGTGATATGAAAGTTTCGAAAGTTCTCAGTTTAGTCCCGAACCACACCCAATGTATGTTTAGGGCCTCGAGGACCCATTTAAGGGACGATATGCATGTGAATGAAAAGTTTTAAATTTGGACTGAAATCCATGTCTCGATTTTGTACGAATGCTTGTGTTTATGTTGGGTAATGCCTCGTACCCAGTCCCGATGTCGGATACGGGTAAGAGGTGTTACATTTATTTGTATTAGAGCTACAGTTTAGTCAATTCTTGGACTAATGTAAACGAGTCTAGCTATACATGCCATACATATATTATGATAGTGTGACGACTCCTGACCATTTTAACATGTGTTTTCATATAGTAAATGGGTCCTGACAGAGCAGTGGTTGTAACACCTCTAACCCATATCTGTCGCCAGAATAGGGTTACGAGGCATTACCAGTTAACACACTTCATTCACATACACTTAAGCATTCATAATCGAAATTCATTCATAACATTCACAATGTCCCTTATAAGGCACTATGAGACCTTCAAACATGCTTAGAAGGGGGTCAGGACTAAACCAATAACATTCAAAAACTTTGGGAAACATAGAAAATTTTCAAAGATACAAGGGTCACACGCCCGTGTGAAATAGGCCGTCTGCCACACATGGCTACCATACATGCCCGTGTCACAGGTCGTGTGAAAATAGAGCATACATACTGATTTGCACCACACGACCGAGGACACGCCCGGGTGCATGGATGTGGGAAAATTAAGGAGGTTACTGACTTGGGTCACACTGCTGACCACACGCCCATGTGTCAGCCGGTGTGCCCCACACGACCAATAGACATGCCCGTGTGTCTAAGCCATGTCAAAACTGTAGGGTATACTAACTTTAAATCGTAGGGTACCCCAGGGGACACACGGCCGTGTACCAAGGCCATGTGTCACACACGGTCGAGCTACACACCCGTGTTCTCAGCCGTGTGTAGTGAAAATAGACTTGGTTTAAGTCACATTTCTCACCCTCCTCAAGCATACCTAAACCACATCAAATTGTATCATTTCTAAACATATATATGCAGCCAAAACATGCCAATTAACCACATATTATACCATCTAATATCAGCCCTTTCAATTACTCAATTCCACAACCAAAACATACCATATCATTATACCAAAAACATCAAACATACATAATTACTAAATATATTTATCCATCAACTTATTACATATTTTATAATTCCACATATACCATATATTCATCTCAAATCAAACCACAATATGCTAACTTCCAAGCATAAGCACATCAATTAACAACTAATCAAACTAACCAACACATCATCACACCAAATAAGCCAACATATAAGGCATTATATACATCATATATTTATCTAAACAAACACATAACTTAAGCCAAATTAAATGGCCAAATTCACATCAACATTTACAAGCCAAATCACATGGCTAAAACCACAACTCAAAACATATCATGATGACACTAGTCTATATATATCATATACCATATATACAAAGCTTCCAAAATACCAATGAGATGATCGATAGTATGATAACGTTTCCCGACGATCCCAGAGTCTAAGCTAGCTTCGATGATCTAAAAACATGGAAAGAACTCACAAAGTAAGCTTTAAAAGCTTAGTAAGTCATAAGAAAATAAATTATCAAATTAAAATTAGCATGATTATTTCAACATGGCTGAATATGAGCAATCTCATGTACATAATAATCATACCTTTAACATGCATAGTTCATATCATCATCTCAAATACTATACTTACCTTGTTTTCGTAAACATTTACCTTTGCACATACTTAAACCCTTTAGCTCGATTTTAAACTCGATCTTAACTTAGCATTTCCTATTGAACCATTCAGAATCAATAAGGATACTCAGATAGCTCGAAAATCTCATACAATGCCAACGTCCCAGACAAGGTCTTATATGTAATCAAATATCGATGCCACTGTCCCAAACAGGGTCTTACACGTAATCATATACGATGACAATGTCCTAGACATGGTCTTACATGCAATTCTCAAATCGATGCCAACGTCCCAGATGTGGTCTTACACAAAATAACATATCGGAATCCTATGTCATGACATATGTATCCTAACTATTCCTAAGGTTCGTACAGGACTTTTAGATGTTGTAATTCGATCCTTTCAAGCTCGTAGTTACTTCTCCCATACTTATATCAATTCGAAATATACATATATAGTTACTAAAATTCAATTCGGCACAATTAAATACATTTTCATATGAATTTAACAACAATTATTTACTTATGAACTTACCTCATACGGAGTCAGACGGACCGGAACGGCAATTTGATAACTTTTGATTTCCCCCAATCCAAATCTGATTTCCTCTTTTCTTGATCTAAATTAATGTAAATTTGACTTGTTTAATCATATATTCATTCAAATTATCCATAAACACATAAATGGGCCAATTACACTTTTGCCCTAAACATTTCACATTTTTCACAATTTAGTCCCTATTTCACAAAACACAAAATATTCAAAATTTCACCACACCCAAACATAGCCGAATTTTACTAAGGTCCCTAGTAGCCCATTTATTTCATTTATTTCACATTTTGACCCCTCAATTTAAAAAATTCACAATTTAATCCTAAATAGGCATTTTTACTAAAAATCACTTAATTAAACATTACAATCTAACAACATATATTTATTTTTCATCATCAAACACAAAAATCATCAAGCTATCAACAATGGAAAATCTCAAATTCATCATAAATTCTGAAAATTAAAGCATGGGCTAGCTAAAACACGAAGCGACGATCTCAAAAACATAGAAATCATCAAAAACCGATCAAAAATCATACCTTAATTAAGATGAATAATAGTCAAACCCTAGTTGAATGAAAAAGCTTTCTTTTCTCTTCACTAATCGGTTATGGATGATGATAATGGGATTTAATTTAATTTTGTTTTGTTTAATATACAATAATAACCAAATTACTATTATAACCTTAATGAATAAACCTTAAAAACTTATAATGGATGTCCATAAATGTCCATAATCACAAAAAAGGGTCTAATTACAACATAAGGACATTTCAATTAATAAGCCATAACAAATAGACACCTTTATAAATTAGAATGCAACTTTTGCATTTTACGCGATTAAGTCCTTTTATAAAATCGAGCACACAAACGATAAAATTTTCACATGAAAATTTCACACATATCACATATCATGTTGCAAACAAAGAAAATAATATTAAAATATTTTTTTGACTCAGAATTGTGGTCCCAAAACCACTATTCCGACTAGGGTCTAAACCAGGTTGTTACAGTGGCAGATGATGTTGAAAGTAACGCACCTGCACCCGCTGAAGGGGCAGCGCCGTCTGATAGTATACCCCCTATAACACCCCAAACCTGGCCTAGACGTTATGGCCGAATCTGGCGGTGTCACATTGGAGTGCTTTTCAAAAATTTTCTCTTGCTCATGAAAACCCGTTTGGGAATTTAAGCATCTTCGTTAGAACTCAAATTATTCTAGCTATATGTTATTCATTTTAAATTGTTAATACTTTTAAAACATTGTTTGTTGCGGAAGCATTTCTAAAGTGTTGTGAAAACCGTAGTGTTTTAAAAATAGTTATCACTTTAGAAAACTGTGTTCTATTTTTAACAGATATAAATCATAATAAAAAAAATCCCAAACTAAAAGCTAGAAAATTAGAGAGGCCTTATTACATAATTAAAAACCCAAATGAAATCTAATAATAAATAAACGCCAAATAAAAGAAAACAGGGGCGGTAGTGTGGCCATCTCCAAGTCCCTCGCAGCATCGATCCGCCTAAGGATTACCTGTACAGTTAAAATAAATGGGTGAGTTTACAAAAATTCAGTGTGTAATCCCAATATCAAACAAACAGAAAAACACAGTCTGGGCCTAGCTCATATCAGAAGCAGTCTGTCCTGAGCCCACTATAGTAACAGTAACAGTGTTGGCCTTAACTCAAAGCAGTAACAATATAGTACAATAATGCAACCCATCCTAAACCAACCAACACACCATTCCGTACCACCATCACACCATGTGGGGACAAAGTCGACCCACCCGGCCAACACACCAATATCGCAGCAAGGTTGCTAGTAATAATATCGCAAGAAAGTTGCCCATAATAGTAATGTAGCAAAGCTTCCTGTATCAGTATATGGCACGAAGCAATGAGTAGTGGCACGAAGCTATTAGTAGCGGCACAAAGCCATCCGTAGTGGCACAAAGCCATCAACAGTGGCACAATGTAACACCCCAAACTCGGCCTAGAAGTTAGACCCGAATCTGGCGTGTCACATTGAAGTGGTTTTTGAAAACCATGTTTTCATTAGAAACCCTTCTTATTTAAAACATAGTACATTGAAAACTTCTTAATTTTATTTCCAAAACTCTTTTTTACTTTGCGGAAGCTAATTCTAAAAGTAACTGATTTACGAAAACGTGATGTTTTAAAAGTTAAGTCGCGAAAACGTAGTGTTTTGAAAACAGTTATTGTTTTGGAAAATTGTGTCCGACTTCTAACAGATATTAGACATACTAAATAAACTTTCCAAATAAAAGGTTAAGGAAATAAAGAGGCCTTATTACAACCCAAATCAAAACCAAAGTGCTTAACTAAATTAACGAAATAGAAAAACATGTGCAGTTGTGTGATCGTCTCTAAGTCCCTCTGCGACACCGATCCACCTAACGCTGAGGTTTCCTACATGGTTAATAAACGGGGTGAGTTTACGAAAACTCAGTGTGTAATCCCTTTACTAGAGTAACAGTCAGTATACAGAAACAAAAACAGAAACAGTTTGGGCTAGAGCCCGTTAATAGTAACAGTACAGTCCAGTTCAGAGCATACATGCGCCAAAGCCTATTACAATGTCATTTGGGTCATAGCTCATAACAGAATCAATTGGGCCCAGCCCAAACCAATAACAGAACAAAATGTGTGAATACATGGATGCATGCTATCCCATCCCAATAATCCAACCGTTACACATCAACACCGTCCCTCAGTACACATCATGTGGGGATATAAATATTGACCCACCCATCCAATACACATCAATGGTATCCCGGTTGCGGTACTACCTTTATTACAGCAAAGCTGCTAATCATATATTGGGCTTAAAAAGCCTTCAGTAGCGGTATTATAATTGGCACAAAGCCATCGGTAACTGTATTATGTTTGGCACATATCCATCAGCGACGGTAATATAATCGGCACATAGCCTTGGGTAAATATGATCCACACAGAGCCATCCATAAATATGTTAGGCACATAGCCACATGTAAATACTTTTGGCACAAAGCCATAGTCAAGATAACATAGAGCCATTTTTAGGTTGGCACAAAGCCACAATCAGAATAATTGGCTTTAAGCCATCGGTAGTTGTTTCATGTTAGGCACATAGCCATCCGCGACGTTAATACAGTCAGCACACAGCCTCAGGTAAATATGATCGATACAGAGTCATCAATAATCATATATTGGGCTTAAAAGCCACCGGTGGATCCACGATCGTCAACCAACCATGCGATCCTCAATCGGTGGATCCACGATCGTCAAGCAACCATACGATCCTCAATTTCTTCCTCTGTTTCACAATTCTAACCCCATGCAATATGTCTTGTATGTCATGCTCAATCATCACACGTGCATGCAAAATGGCCATGCTTAGTAGCAATCATTTAAACATATATTAAAAACTTATCAGTTTTACAACCACAGTCAAGTAAGTTAAAATACAATCATACAATCAAAGTCAATAAGTCAAATTCATAGTCCAAGTCAGTCATTTACCCACAAGGGCAAAATAGTCATTTTACCCTATAGGGATATTTTAGTAATTTTACACTACAAGGGTAATTCGATAATTTTACAAATCAAGGGTATTTTCGTAATTTTACAAATTAGGGTATTTTAGTAATTTTACAAATCGGAGGTATTTTAGTAATTTTACAAATCTGGGTATTTCGATAATTTTATAAATCGGGGGTATTTCGATAATTTTACAAATCAAGGGTATTTCAATAATTTTACAAATCGGGGGTATTTCGATAATTTTACAAATCAGAGGTATTTCAATAATTTTAAAAATCGAGGGTATTTTAGTAATTTTACAAATCGGGGGTATTTCGGTAATTTTATAAATCAAGGGTCTTAACAACCCAATAGAAGGTCCACTGTTGCCTCGAGTGACTTAAGTAACCTAAACAGACTTACCAGTGCAAATGGGCCTAAGGCCCATTACTTAGCCCAACTGGGCCCACACGCTCGTGTGGCCCATTTAGCCCAAATTCAATTATAGCTATGTAACCTACAAAGCCCAGTCCAACATTTATCACTTGCCATGGATTTAGTCTGTGTGGGGCCCATCGGGCCCATCGGGCCCATTCGGCCCATAACAGCCCCAGCACACGAGAACGCTCGTGCGGCCTCTACAGTCTATTGCCCATGGTCTATGGGCTCGATTTATCACACGAGCGATCGCAAGCTCGTAAAGCCTCAAATGCCGAAGTTTCGGCTTTTCAGCTTTTGTCGACTTCCAACAAAGAAGGGTGCGAATACACACATGTTTATGAGAACACACCGAAGTCCACGATCACCATCCTTGGCACATCCTGCATTGAGTCTTCCTCCCCAAATCATCTGGTTCGCTCTATTTAAAGCCAATTTCTCACCAATTCTCATATTAGCTTCCCGATGTGGGATTACTTTAAGCCATTAGGAAAATTCCTCATTCTTATGACCACTTCAACCATAGAGTTCTAGTCCAACCCCACCTCCTACACAGCTTAAATAGCAAAATACTTACTCCACGATGCATCCCAAGACTTGAACCTTAGACCTCACAGTTACACAACACGCCACCTTGCCACTCCACTACAGGCTCTTTCTGTGATAAAAATGTCCATAATTAACTTTAAGACATATGTGCCAGCGTCCAGATTCACTTAAGAGAAAAACCAAAATGAATTGTAAAAGCCAAGACTTGAACCCAGGCTCCCTTACAACCTTAATGGCGCCCCAACCACTAGACCACATGCTTCCTTGTGTCATTTATTTAACACAATAATTTAAAAGGCCATCATCCAAGCATCTAGGGTTTTATTCACTTAAAACCAAAATTTTTGCTAAAGCCTAGGTTTGAACCCAAGATTTCTTCAACACTTCTCAGGGCCATTAACCACCAAAGTAGACATTTAATTGTGTCATTTTCTTGCACAATTAAATACTTATATACAACCTCCTTACGGACCCATACTCAAGGCCTAATACTTCTAGGCCCGAATTCGGGGTGTTACAAACAAAGCCATCAGTAGGGGCACAAAGCCATCAGTTGAGGCACAAAGCCATCAGTAGTGGCACAAAGCCATCAGTAGTGGCATAAAGCCATCAATAGCACAGCAGTGCTGCCAGTAATAGTATATGTGGCAAAACCACCAGTAACAGTATACTTCCTCCATAACAGTATCCCAACCCCATGTAGAATGTCATGTTATAAATCATACGTGCATGCAGAATGTCATACTCAGAAAGAACAGTCAAAACATGGAACAAATCAGTCATTTACCCTCGAGGGGTAAAATAGTCATTTTACCCTATAGGGTATTTTGGTCATTTTACCTGTTTTAGGGTCTAGGTACTCTTATCGACCCACCAGAAGGTCTACTGTCGCCTCTAGCAACTTATGATGAGTCTCCTAATCGAAAAGCTGCACTGACCATTAAACCCATTAATGTTGAACACAAAGATACATGACATGAGACTAAGGTATGGCTTATTGAAACTCAATCCAAGAAATAGGCAATCGGCCAACTCCTCCCCAAACCAGTCATGCATCTGTTGAACACCATAACAGTGAGTAGGATTACCTTGGTCACGTAAAGTGGAAGAGGTTCAACTGCCCAATACTCACAAGCATCACCTTCACTCTTCAAGAGACTCTAAAACCCAAAAGAGCACCACGCCTAGGTGAAAAGAGGGTAAGAATCGGCAAGAAGGGAATAAATATTTGGCTCTTAAGTAGTGATAGCATACTTACCATCTTGTTAATGAACAACACCAACTGCAACCAAAAAGGGATAGCGTAATCAGTCTCAATAGCCAGATGAACAAGAATGAACTTTGATGAACTTAAGAATCGAAAGGGGAGATGGTATAATCGATCAGGTGAGAAAAAGAAAGGGAGGGTGGAAGATGACAGTGTATTCGGCCAGGAGGAAAATGCTGAAGAGAGGAAGAGGAAGAAAAGGAATATTTGGCCAAGAGCTTTCAACCAAAAAGAAGAGAAGCAAGGGAAATATCGGTGACCAAAACGTTGACAGAGAACAATTCCCAAAAAAACGAAAATGACCAAACACGTAAAACCAAAACAAAGGTTAAAACTCGCCCCCCAAGGAGTCAAGAACCGAAAAACAATGACCAACCCCTTATTTTTGCTCCCAAAAGCCGAAAGTACCCAAAAGTGAGAGTCCAAAATCGGCACACCCACTACCACTCCATTCAAATCCCTACTTTTACTCCCAATAACACTTCTAAAATCACTCAATCCTTATCCCACTCACCCAACTCCCTAACAACCAAAATCCTTCCTCTAATTCCTCATTTGACCGATTCAAACTCTTTCAACTCCGCCTAAAATTTGGCTACATGACCCCGTTCTCCATTCAAACACCTCAAACGTCCAACACATAGTGTCCTAAGGCCATACAACCACCCACACGGCAATTTACAAAAATAACACACCCTTGCACGCAGCAAGACTCAAACTCCAGTCCCTTGACATTAGAAACACGCCACTTACCACAGGACCACAAGCTCATTTGTGTCACATTTCAACCACAATTATTTTATAAGGTCTACCTACTAATGTCTAGATTCATTCCAGGGAAAACAAAAAATTTTGCTAAAGTCTAGGTTTGAACTCAAGACCTCTCAGACACTTCCCAGAGCACTTAACCACTGAAACAAACAAATATTTCTGCCTCTTTCTAGCATAATTAAATATTTATGTGCAGTCTCCTAACTACCCCAACTCAAGATTTAAAACTTCTAGGCCCAAAATTCAGGGCATTACAATTCACCCCTCCTTAAAACTATCAAAATAGTTGCACAACCCAGACTACACCCTACGCTCTCACTGCGCACTTTGATCCCAATAACACTTACACACTTTAACTTAAACTTGAAATCTCTTACACACACCCAAAACATCTAACCATTGGAGTAGATAGATATCACCCGCATATAATTTCTATATCCCAATCACCACACCCAAATAAAGCATACCTGACTTAAAAGTGACTTGGCAATCTTGAACCCGATGCTTTTTCGACCCGCATCTAAGACAAGCTCCTGATGTAACAGCCTGATTTAGGGTCTAGTTAGAATAGTGGTCTCGAGACCACAAATTTGAAGTTAAAAAGATTATTTTATTATTATTTTGATGTTCTAACATGAATATATTAGTGCATGAAAAATTTGGTAAGTTAATTTTGATGTTTGTGAGCCTAATTGCGAAAAGGACTAAATCGCATAAAGTGTAAAAGTCCTAAGTTGATAGCTAAAGGTGTTATTTTGTTAGAGAATCAAAATTGGGGGATTTTAAAGGGCAATTAGACCCTATTAGAAGAGCTTGGCCAGCCATGAGACAAGAATGGGTAATTGGTCAAAGGGTTAGGTTGGTTGATGTCATAATATGTATTTTAATAATACCCTAAAGCCTAGTATTCACCTTCTTCATCCATTTTTCTCCTCTTTGATAAAAAATCTACCATTTTTGGGGTTTGAAAGCTTCAAAAATTTTAGCAACTTTAAGCTCTCTCAAGTAAGTGATTCTCATACCCTTTGTTGATGATTTTTGCATTTTTGAGACCCTTGAAGCATGAGCTTTCAAATGAAGGGTCTATTTTGCTAAATGATTAAGAGTTTAAGGTTTTTCCATGATAACCTTTAGGGTGTCTTCTAAATTTTTATGGAAGAATATGAGTCTTGGGTATGTTAGAAACAATTTTTGTAAAAGGTGTTAACTTGAAAACACCTAAAAAGACCATTTTGCATAAGTTGTAAAATAAATGATAAATGAGTGAAATAATGAGAATTTGGGCTGCTTCTAGTTATAAAATGTATTCGGCTCTGCTTAAGATATGAGGAAATTCGATAAAAATCGATTTCTAGAGCTAGGGGTAAAATAGTTATTTTGTAAAATTTTAGGGGCGAAATGGGTATTTTGCCCAATTATGCATTGTCGAGTGTTTATATTGTTGTGCTAATAGAATGAATGGATTTTGTTAATATAGATCCAGAGAAACATGATTCAGGTCTTGATCGGGGTAAGAACAAAGTATACAAAGATTGAACTCGTTTTCATCATTTTGTATCGAGGTAAGTACATATGTAAATAATGTATTATTAAAGTTTATTTTGAAATATATGGAATGATATATATATATATATGTGTGTGTGTGTGTAATTGCCTTATAGTATTTATGTGATCGAATGACATCTATTACCATGATACTGTAAATGATGCGTTATGAGAATAAAGTACATTGTGAGCAAGTGAAATGCTACCCGGTTATATAAGAAACCCCATTAAATCCTAGATTTAGTATCGGATACAAAAAGGGGTTACCATGAGAATAGGAATGGTCTGAACTCTTGAGAAATGTCTAAGTTCATGAGATGAATGAAATATGTAGTGTGGTTCTGGGTGCTAATCTAATGTACAGACCCGTGAGTAGCTCAATGAGCGTACATTACATGATGACACTATGGGGTCTGGGCACTGACTCAATAAAAAGGCCCGTGAGTAGCACAAATGAAAGCATTTCATAGTGCATGGTAATTTTGACTACTTGACTTATAAGGCACTTGGGTATAAACTCCGCGTGTATCTGTAAGTATCCCAAGCGTTCAACGGGTAACTCGAAAGCTTAATTAATGAGACCTAGATAAGGTATGTACACTGTATTTAGGATTTGAGCTGAGCATGTGATGGGACGTAACGAGCATTTGTGAACAAAGTGAAAAATAGGATGAAGAACTTTAAGTGATTTACATTTTTATTTTGAAGTATGATATGTCATCATTAGTATATGATTTACTCACACTTTATTTGCCTATATGTGTACTTACTAGGCTCCCAAGCTTACCCTCTTTCCTTTCCTTTCTTATAGTGCCATCAAAGTAGATCGAGGATTACCAGTCACATCGGGAAAGCCAGTCACACTAATATTTTGAAGCCTCTCGGTATAGTTGAAATCTTCTATTTTGATTATGGCATGTATTGGACTTAAGTTTTTGAGTCTTGTCTTATGGTTGATTGGCTAAACATGTTGGCTTAATCTAATATTTGACTTATTTTGTATAAGGTCTTGTAATTAAATGAGATATGGTCTATTGAGGCTGATTTGGTTGTTGATATAGTCTGGTATAGGTTTTGGATATTATTGTGTAGGTTGTGTAAGTAAGGACGACAAATAGGCTTGGTAAATAGCCCTATTTTGCCCACAAGGGTAGGCATACGGGCGTGTGCCTTTAGCCGTGTGACATTTTGGGTATGCTGACGTTAGAAACAGAATACCATGTTTTTGCACACGGACTTTGAACACGGGCGTGTTGAGGCCGTGTGAGAGACACAGGCCATGGACACGGGTGTGTGTCCAGGCGGTGTGAAGTCTACAATTGATATATGAAAAATTTTGGAAATAAATTGGCCACACGGGTAAGGGACCCGGGCGTGTCCCAAGCCACACGGGCATATGCCCTATATTCACATGGGCGTGTGGAGCCTTAAAGCATGAATTTTTTTCGAGTTTTCTTAAGTTCTCGGTTTGGTTTCGAAATACCCTGAATGTATGTTTGGGGCCTCTAAGTTTGTATAAGGGACAGTATACATGTGAAATGAAAATTTTTAAATTGATAAAAATTTTACAGCCTAATTTAATATAGTTCGTTGAGTTTAAGTCCGATAACACCTCAAACCCTGTTTCAACGCTGGATACGGGCAAGGGGTGTTACACCTAACTTCCTCTGGCATTCACCCGAATGATACCTTTTATAATGCTTACAAGCCGACAAATTCAGACGTGTTTTAACATGTTTCACAGAACGAGGCTCCAGCCTCAGCGAACTGTGATCTCTCTTCTTCTTACAATCCAAGCACCTACCCTGAAGTGTTTCACCAATCTCCTTAACTCTGGCCTCAAACACTACCTCTAGCACCTCCCTTACTAACTGAGTCAGTGCCTCAGAACCAAGCTTCGGGTTATCATTACCGGAAGTTGGCAAACTTACCCTGACCTCCGTCTCCTGAACAATCTCATGATCTGGTGAAACAGGCAACCCCTTGTGACCTTGCTTACCTTCGAAATCCATATCAGTACTGTCGTTAACTTAAAAATCTACATTTCCAGAACACACACAGAATAAATAAAAAATCTAAATTCTAGTGTTTCAGGACAGTCTAATACCTAATGAAATCACAGTATTTCTATTTATCGCATTTCAGTGCAAACAAGCAACAGTTTCAGAATGACTTACAGAATCGGTGCGGAGACTCGGTGTACCACACATTCAGTATAACCTTTTAAAACAGTTCAAATCGTTTTAAAACAGTTCTTTTAAAATTTCAAAGTTTTGGAAGAAACGCAAATCCACAGTCGACTTTTGCAACTTGACTCTGATACCACTACATGTAACACCCCAAACTCGGCTTAGACGTTATGCCCGAATCTGGCGGTGTCACATTGGAGTGAAAATTTTCTCTTGCTTATGTGAACCCGTTTGGGAATTTAAGCCTCTTTGTTAGAACTCAAATTATTCTAGCTATACGTTATTCATTTTAAATTGTTATTATTTTCAAAACATTGTTTGTTGCAGACGCATTTCAAAAGTGTTGCGAAAATCGTAGTATTTTGAAAATAGTTATCGCTTTGGAAAACCGCATTCTACTTTTAACATATATAAATCATAATAAAAAAAATCCCAAACTAAAAGCTAGAAAATTAGAGAGGCCTTATTACATAATTAAAAACCCAAAATGAAATCTAATAATAAATAAATGGCAAATAAAAGAAAATAGGGGCGGTAGTGTGGCCATCTCCGAGTCCCTCGTAGCACCTATCCACCTAAGGATTACCTGTACAGTTAAAAAAATGGGTAAGTTTACGAAAACTTAGTGTGTAATCCCAATATCAAACAAACAGAGAACAACACAATCTGAGCCTAAGCCCATATTAGAAATAGTCTGGGCCTAAGCCCATTATAGTAACAGTAACAGTGTGGGCCTTAGCTCAATGCAATAACAATATAGTACAATAATGCAACCCATCCAAAACCAACCAACACACCACTCCGTACCACCATCACACCATGTGGGGACAAAGTCGACCCACTTAGCCAACATACTAATAACGCATGAAGGTTGCCAAGAATAATATTGCGACAAAAGCTACCCATATGATGAACGCAAAGAAAGTCTGCTCAGATCAACATATGGCGGCCAGTCTTTGCCGATGAATGATATACTTCCTCTATAACAGTATCCCAACCCCATGCAGAATGTCATGTCATAAATTATACGTCTATGCAGAATGTCATACTCAGAAAAAACAGTCAAAACATGGCACAAATCAGTCATTTACCCTCGAGGGGTAAAATAGTCATTTTACCCTATAGGGGTATTTTGGTCATTTTACTTGCTTTGGGGTCTAGGTACCCTTATCGACCCATCAGAAGGTCTACTGTCGCCTCTAGCGACTTGTGAAACCTTAATGGTCCTAACAGTGCAAATGGGCCCAAGGCCTATTATGCGGCCTAAGTAGGCCCACACGCTCGTGTAGGCCATCAAGCCCAAAGTTTACCACAACCATGTGAACTACACAGCCCAATCTAGTAATTACCACATACCATTGATTTTATCCGTGTGGAGCCCACGAGCCTATTGGGCCCACATGGCCCATTTCGTCCCATCGAGGCCCAAAACAGCCTAAGCCTATGAGAACGCCCATGGTGGCCTCAACAGTCTTACGCCCATGATTCGTGGGCTTGGCTTACCACATGTGCGTTCACACACCCATGTGGTCAAAAGGCCATTCTTTCAGCTTTTCGACTTTTTTCGATCTATAGTCTATTTAGTGTGTGTATACACACCTGTTACAAAACGTGCGCCTAGCCCAAGAGTTTCCCAAACCTACATTCCATCGCGATAATCCATTAGTCGATAAGAACTAGGGTTAATCACCCTTCTTTTATTCCCAATTAAAGATAACATTTGATACCTACCTTAAACGCAAGACTGAAAACCCCTGCTTAGAATCGTTGGCAAATGGTGGGTTTACTCTCCTAACTGAATAGCTGCACCGACCATTAAACCCATTAATGTTGAACACAAATATATATGACATGAGACAAAGATATGGCTTATTGAAACTCAATCCAAGGATAAGTGTAATAGCCCGATTTAGGGCCTAGTTGGAATAGTGGTCTCGGGACCACGAATTCGAATTTGGGAAAATTATTTTTATTATTATGAGGTTATAGTAAGATTTCATTAGTGAATGAAAATTTTGGTAAGTTAATTTTGACGTTTGAGAGCTCAATTGCGAAAAAAGACTAAATCGCATAAAAGGCAAAAGTTGCATTTAGTACCCAAATGTGTTATATAACTAGAGTATTAAAATTTGAAGTCTTTAAAGGGAAATTAGACCCATTTTAGGGTGCTTGGTCGGCCATTGAGTCAAAAGGGGGACAAAACTTTTATGTTTGGTATGTTAGGTGACTTATTTGGACTAAAATAAAGAAAAAAATGGTATCATCTTCTTCCCATTTCTTTCTCCACCTAAAATATCAGCAAAAGAGGAGTTTTTGAAGCTTTGAAATTTCAGCAACTTATCACCTCAACAAGTAAGTGGTTTCCATGTCATTTGTTGATGATTTTTGCACTTTTGAGACCCTTGAAGCATGAGCTTTCAAATGAGGGGTCTATTTTGCAAAATAATTTAAAGTTTAGAGTTTTGCCATGAATAGATTTATGATATTTTCTGAGTTTTCATGGAAGAATATGAGTCCTAGTTGTGTTATAAACAACTTTTGTGAAGGGTGTTAGCATGAAGACACCTAAAGGGACTATTTTGCATAAGTTGCAAAATAGGTGATAAATGTGTGAAATAGTGAGAGTTTGGAGTTGCTATAACAGTCAAAGAGGTTTGGCTAGCCTTAAGAAATAAAGAAATTCGATAAAAATCAAATTTCGAGCATAGGGGCAAAATGGTCATTTTGCCAAGTCTAGGGGTAAAATGGTTATTTTACCAAAGAAGTGAATTTATGAATTCCTAATTGTATTTAGTGAATAAATAAGGGTATTTTGTTATTATAGATCAAATTTTTCAAAATCTGAGCCTAGACCGGGGGAAAGCCAAGCAAATCGACTAAATCGACTAGTCGAGTACATTTTGTAAACCGAGGTAAGTTGTATGTAAATAATACAACTACATTGTTAATGCATGTATTCGAATTGTTATTGATTTGATATAGCATAAATTGCTAGATTGTGAACTGAGAATGCATATTAATGATTAAGATAATAGAAAGATCTTGTTGGAACCCTAGAAAACAAACTGGATATTCAAGCCATGACATTCGGGTTAATTGTGTGCCAGTGTAAGACATGTCTGGGACATGCCTCGGCCACATAATGAGAGTCAGTGTAAGACCATGTCTAGGACATGGCATCGACATTGAGACGAGTGCTAGTGTAAGACATGTCTGGGACATGCATCGGCCTCGATGATGATAGCTAGTGTAAGACATGACTAGGACATGCATCGGCTAAGAGTTGTGCTAGTGTAAGACATGTCTGGGACATGCATCAGCATGTATATACGAAAGCTATTATAAGACCATGTCTGGGATATGGCTTTGACAATTTATCCTATGTTCAAGGCTTATAGAATATCCGGCAGTATTTCCAAAAGGTTCAACTTTAATGGTTATGAAAGTGATTTAATAAGAAAAGTATAATAATGTTGTGAGTGGTACAGGTACCTAGTTGGTATGCATGAGTAATGAGCTCTAATTAGAAAATGTGACTTGAGTAGTCGGTAATGAGTAAGTTAAGTTTATGTTTACCTTTGAACTATGAGTATGATGACAAATGGTGAAATTGTTGTTATATATTTATTTATATGCAACTTACTAAGCTTTCTGCTTACCCTCTTTCCTTTCCCTTTTCTTTCAATGCCATTCAGCTAGCCTAAGGATCCCTTGAAGTCAGAGGTATTGATCACACTATCAGCCGTAATACTCAGTATAGTAGGATTTATATTTTTTATTATGGCATGTATAGGACTAGACCTTATTATTTTGTGTCTTTGAGAATTTTCCAAATGTGTTGGCTCGGAATAGATTCCACACTTTACATTAAGCCTTGAATGAGGATAATTTCTATTTTGATTCTATAATAGATGCATCTTCATACTTAAATGAATATCTATCATGCTTGATTTGGTTTTGGTTGGTATTGACATAAAAATAGGTATATTAGGGTGGCAATGAGGCTTGGTAAATAGCCTCATAATGTCCACACGGTCAACCCCATGGGCATGTGAGAAGGCCGTGTGTCCCCTGCACTTAGAATTTTCAAGTTAGAATGTATGGTAAGGGTCAGACGGGCGGAGACACGACCGTATGTCTCAGCCGTGTGAAAAGGCACGGCCTAGTACACGGACATGTACCATGGTCGTGTGATGCTGACGTCAGAAACAGAATACCCAGGTTTTTGCATATGGGCTGCGCCAAAGGCGTTCGTGGCCGTGTGAAAGGACACGTGCATGTGTCTAGGCCATGTGAAGTCTACACCTATTTTATGAAAAAATTGTGGGATTAAATTGGCCACACAGGTGTGGAGCACGGGCATGTCCCTAGCACACGAGCGTGTGCCCTATACCCACACGGGCGTGTGGAGCCTTAAAGCACAAAATTCCCTGAGTTTTATTGAGCCATCGGATTGGTCCCGAACCACTCTGAACGGATGTTTTGGGCCCCGTAAGCCCTATTAAGGGATAATTTGAATAGGAAATGAAAGGTTTTTAATTGGTCAAAATTTTATGGCCCGATTTTTCTTAAGATTGGTTGAGTTTAAGTTCGGTAGCACCTCAAACCCTGTTCCGGTGTTGGATACGGGTGAGAGGTGTTACATTTAGTGGTATCAGAGCTATGATTTAGTCGATTCTAGGACTAACCTAGTGAGAGTATGAGTCTAGCTATACACGCTATAGTTGTACATTGATAGTGTGACGAATTCTGACGATTATAAATTATGTTTTCATATAGTAAATGGATCCTGATACAACCACGACAGATGACATAGAAAGTAATGCGCCAGCTCCCGCCGAGGGTACCGTGCCAGTAGAGAGCAAACCCGTGAGTATGGGTCAAGACAGAGGGGCTAGAGAAGCCTACCTCCGAATGATGGACGCTTGGTATACGGAGTTTGTTCGTGTGAATCTGAACACTCCACCTCCCCCACCTCCTCCGATTCCTCAGTATGCCCCGGTAGCTCCGCAAGATGCAGACATGTTTAGAAGAGAGAAGCTTTCGATTGATAAGATCTGGAAATAAGGGGCCGAGGAATTCTGGGCTAGATTAGATGATGACCCGGAGAAGGCAGAGTTTTGGTTAGAAAATACCATAAGGGTGTTCGATGAATTACCATGCACACCTAAAGAGTGCGTGAAGTGTGCAACGTTACTTTTATAGGATTCGACATATCAATGGTGGAATACTCTCGTGTCCGTAGTGCCGAGAGAAAGAGTAACATGGGAATTTTTCCAAGAAGAATTCAAAAAGAAGTACATTAGCTAAAGGTTCATGGACCAGAAAAGGAAAGAATTTTTAGAGTTGAAACAAGGTAATAAGACTGTGACGGAGTATGAACGTGACTTTGTGACACTCAGTAAGTATGCACGGGAATGCATTTCCTTTGAAGCTACAATGTGTAAGAGATTTGAGGAAGGCCTCAATGAAGATATCTGAGTGTCTGACCGATTCAAACTCCCTAACAACTCCCACTCACCCAACTCACTAACAACTGGAAATCCCTCTTCTAATTCCTCATTTGACCGATTCAAACTCCTCCAACTACACTTAAAATTCGGCTACATGATCCCTTTCTCCATTCAAACACCTCAAACGTCCAACACATAGAGTCCCAAGGCCATACAACCACCTACACGATAATTTGCAAAAATAACACACCCTTGCATGCAGTAAAACTCGAACCCAAGTCCCTTGACTTTAGAAACATGCCACTTACCATAGGACCACAAGCTCATTTGTGTCACATTTCAACTACAATTATTTTATAAGGTCTACCTTCTAATGTTAAGATTCATTCAAAGGAAAACCAAAAATTTTGCTAAAGTCCAGGTTTGAACTCAAGACCTGTCACACACTTTCCAGAGCACTTAACCACTGAAACAAAAAAATTTTGTGTCCCATTCTAGCATAATTAAATATTTATGTGCAGACTCCTAACTGCCCCCACTCAAGACTTGAAACTTTAGGCCCAAAATTCGGGGCGTTACAATTCACCCCTCCTTAAAGAAATTTAATCCTCGAAATTTCCAACTATCAAAACATTTGCACAACCCAGACTACACCGCTACGCTCTCACTGCGCACTCTAATCCCAATAACACTTACACACTTTAACTTGAACTTAAAATCTCTTACACACACCCAAAACATCTAACCATCGGAGCAGATAGATATCACCCGCATACAATTTCTATATCCCAATCACCACACCTAAATAAAGCATACCTGATTTAAAAGTGACTTGGCAATCCCGAACCCGATGCTCCTTCGACCTGCATTTGAGACAAGCTCCTGACTTCCTCCGACATTCACCCTAATGATACCTTTAATAATGCTCGCAACTCGGTAAATTCAGACGCGTTTTAACACGTTTCACAGAACGAGGCTCCAGCCTAGACGAACTGTGATCTCTCTTCTTCTTAGAATACAAGCACCTACCCTGGAGCGTTTCACCAATCTCCTTAACTCTGGCCTCAAACACTACCTCTAGCACCTCCCTTACTAACCGAGTCAGTGCCTCAGTACCAAGCTCCGAGTTATCACTACCCGAAGTTGGCGAACTTACCTTGACCTCCGTCTCCTGAACTATCTCATGATCTGGTGAAACAGGCAACCCCTTACAACCTTGCTTACCTTCGGAATCCATATCAGTACTGTCGTTAACTTAAAAATCTACATTTTCAGAGCACAAACAGAATAAATACAAAATCTAAATTCCAGTGTTTCAGTACAGTCTAATACCTAATGAAATCACAGTATTTCTATTTACTGCATTTCAATACAAACAAGCAATAGTTTTAGAATGACTTACAGAATCGGCGTAGAGACTCGGTGTACCACACATTCAGTATAACCTTTCAAAATAGTTCTAATCATTTTAAAATATTTCTTTTAAAATTTCAAAGTTTTGGAAGAAGCCCAAATCTAGAGCCGAGTTTTGCAACTTGGCTCTGATACTACTAAATGTAACACCCCAAACTCAGCCTAGACGGTATGGCCGAATCTAGTTCTATCACATTGGAGTGCTTTTTGAAAATTTGCTCTTGCTCATGTAAACCCGTTTGGGAATTTAAGCCTCTTTGTTAGAACTCAAATTATTCTAGCTGTATGTTATTCATTTTAAATTGTTATTACTTTCAAAACATTGTTTGTTGCGGAAGCATTCCAAAAGTGTTGCGGAAACCGTAGTGTTTTGAAAACAGTTATCGCTTTGGAAAACCGTGTTCTACTTTTAACAAATATAAATCATAATAAAAAAATCTCAAACTAAAAGCTAGAGAATTAGAGAGGCCTTATTACATAATTAAAAACCCAAAACAAAATCTAATAATAAATAAACGCCAAGTAAAAGAAAACAGGGGCGGTAATGTGGCCATCTCCGAGTCCCTCGCACCATTGATCTACCTAAGGATTACCTGTACAGTTAAAACAAATGGGTGAGTTTACGAAAACTCAGTGTGTAATCCCAATATCAAACAAACAGAGAACAACACAGTCTGGGCCTAAGCCCATATCAAAAATAGTCTGGGCCTGAGCCCATTACAGTAACAGTAACAGTGTGGGCCTTACCTCAATGCAGTAACAATATAGTACAATAATCCAACCCATCCCAAACCAGCCAACACACCACTCCGTATCACCATCAAACCATGTGGGGACAAAGTCAACCCACCCAGCCAACACACCAATATCACAGCAAGGCTGCCAGTAATAATATCGAGGCAAAGCTGCCCATAATAGTAACGCAACAAAGCTGCCCGTATCAGTACATGGCATAAAGCCATGAGATGTGGCATGAAGCCATCAGTAGTGGCACGAAGCCATCAATAGTGGCACAAAGCCATCAATAGTGGCATAAAGCCATCAATAATGGCACAGCCATCAGTAGGGGCACGAAGACATCAATAGTGGCACAAAGCTATCAATAGTGGCACAATGCCATCAGTAGTGGCACAATGCCATCAGTAGTGGCACAAAGTCATCAATAGCTCAGTAGTGCTGCCAGTAACAGTATATGTGGCAAAGCCACCAGTAACAGTATACGTGGCAAAGCCACCAATAACAGTATCCTTCCTTCATAACAGTATCCCAACACCATGCAGAGTGTCATGTCATAAATCATACGTATATACAGAATGTCATACTCAGAAAGAACAGTCAAAACATGGCACAAATCAGTCATTTACCCTCGAGGGGTAAAATAGTCTTTTTACCCTATAAGGGTATTTTGGTCATTTTACTTGCTTTGGGGTTTAGGTACTCTTATCGACCTACCAGAAGGTCTACTGTCGCCTCTAGCGACTTGTGAAACCTTAACGGTCCTAACTCTGCAAATTGGCCCAAGGCCCATTATACAGCCCAAGTAGGCCCACACGCTCGTGTGGCCCATCAAGCCCAAAGTTTACCATGGCCATGTGAACTACACAACCCAATCTATTAATTACCACGTACCATTGATTTTATCCGTGTGGAGCCCACGAGCCTATTGGGCCCACATGGCCCATCGAGTCCCAAAATGGCCTAACCCATGAGAACGCCCATGGTGGCCTAAACAGTCTTACGCCCATGATTCGTGTGCTTGGCTTACCACATGTGCATTCTTACACCCTTGTGTCCAAAAGGCCATTCTTTCAGCTTTTTGGCTTTTCGGCTTTTGCCGATCTACAGTCTATTCAGTGTGTGCATACACACCTGTTACGAAACGTGCGCCTAGCCCAAGAGTTTCCCAAACCTACATTCCATCATGATAATCCATTATTTGATAAGAACTAGGGTTAATCTGTAACGCCCCCACGCCCGAGACCGTCGTCGGAGTCGAGCTTGAGGTGTTACCGAACATTATTTATCAAATTAAGAACATCGAATCATTTGTTTCTACATTCATAGCTTTCTAGCAACCTGCGTCACAGTTACAAGAAAAATCATATCTTGAGTTACAAAACTCGAAATCAAGATCTGTAAATTTTCCCTAAATCTAGACTCATATATCTATTCACTAATTTTTTTCTAGAATTTTTGGTTGGGCCAATTAGTACAGTTTATTAGTTAAAGTTACCCCTGTTTCAGGACTTGACTAGACTGACCTCTGTTTACTACGAACCATATTTATCTCTGTGAAAAACTTATATGACTATGCCGTTTGTTTGTCCTAAAACTAGACTCAATAAGGATTCCAAGAATATAAAATACTCCACCTAATTATTTTTTTACAATTTATGGTGAATTTATAAATTTGGAACAGGGGATCCAGAAATCGCTCTGGCCCTGTTTCACTAAAATTCAAATATCATCTAACATATAATTCCTTTACCTGTTTCATTTGTTTTATGTAAAACTAGACATATTAGGCTTCAATTTCATATTTAATCCATCGCCAAATTCGATTTCTATGATTTTTAGTAAATTTTCAAAGTCACGTCAGTGTTGCTGCAATGTTCTATTTAAGGCAAATTTCATCTTTTCATGAGTTTTTATGAACTAGATAACCTATTAACCTTCCATGACATCAAACATGATCTAAATTAGCCATTTCCATGACTTATCATTATCAAGCATTTTCTCAACCAAATCACCGCCATATCACAAAATTATTTACACAAAGTAGGTATATTGCTATACATGCCATACTTAAGTTTTACAAGCCATTTACCAAAATAAAAGTCCTTCGGATAGTGTGATCGAACCTTCGACCTGTCCCGATTCCCGAGCCGGCTTGTTCAAAACTACAGTGAATAAAAAGGAGGGAGTAAGTATAAATACTTAGTAAGTTCATATGCAAATAACAAGTAACATAACAATACAATTATACCAAACAACCTTAGCATGGTATCACCAAAACATATATCACATTTCTAAGCATCATTCATCATCTTACCACCTTATCGTTTTTCAACCCGAGGGTTAAGTACATACCTATCCAAAGTGTCCATTTCACAACACTTACCAAAACCTCACTTGCATTTTAAGTGTTCTTCCATTTCACTAGAAAATTTTACCCGTTGAACACATCGGAATATAACTCGGATACATGGATAATTTGCACATAAGTGCCACATATGTAATCAAGCAATCATGTAACCCGCCCCTAAGTGAACTCGGACTCAACTCAATGAGCTCGGGCGATCGCATCCATAAGTGAACTCAGGCTCAACTCAACGAGTTCGGATGCCTAGTTACATCTCACGAACTCGGACTCAACTCAACGAGTTCGGATATTCGCATCCATAAGTGAACTCGGACTCAACTCAACGAGTTCGGATGCTCAACCATCCTAGTGACATGTCACTTGTATCCTAATCTATTCCTAAGGTTCAAACGGGATTTTCCTCGGACACATATCCTTGCCATCTTCCGTAAAATATCAAACCAATACTCGTGAGCACTTTATATTTAACAAATAATACACATAATTTGCATTTTATTCGAAAATAACCACAGAGCATATATTTCATGATAATCAACATATCATATAATTAACATCAATAACTTAAAAATAACAATTATGCTACATTATTTACACATGAACTTACCTTGGTACCAAAATATAAAGATTTTGCAATTTAGTCTACAATCTTTTCTTTTCCTCGATTGGGGTCGATTCCACGTCTTTCTTGATCTAAAGTAACACATTTAGCTTATTTAATACTCACATTATCAGATTAGTCTTTAATTCAAATTTCAGCAAAATTACAATTTTACCCCTAAACTTTTGCATATTTACACTTTTGCCCCTAATCTCGGGATTAAACTTGATTCCTTATTCTTATGTTTTATAACATGCTGATCACTTTTCCCTTCTATGGCAATATCAAATTCTCACTCTAACATGTACTTATGACTCGATTAAGCCCTTTTACTCGTTTTCACTCAAAACCAAGTAGCACAAGTTGTCTAACTTAATTTAAAACCTCATATTCTATCATAAAACATCAAAATTCACAAATTTCACCTATGGGTATTTTTCCAAATATGAACTCTAACTCAAAATATTACTATCATAAGCTATACCGAGTTACCGAGATTTCAAAAACGTAAAAATCATTAAAAACGAGGCTTGAAATCACTTACTATGAAGCTTGAAAGTTGAAGAAACCCTAGCTATGGAGAGAGGGAGCATTCGGCAGCAACTAAGGAAGATGATAACCAATTTTGTGTTATTTTTCCCTTTTTATTTCATTTAATATCCAAATGACCAAAATGCCCCTCCTTACTAAACTTTCAAAAATTCCTTCCATGTCCTAATTTTGTCCATGAACTTAAAATTGGTCAAAGTACCATTTAAGACCTCCTAATTAATATTTCAAAGCAATTTCATACTAAAAACTTCTAGAATGCAAGTTTTGCAACTTATTCAATTTAATCCCTAACTTTAAATTAAACTCGTTATGCCAAAAATTTATTCACGAAATCTTCACACAATTATGCAATCATATCATAAACCTCAAAATAATTATAAAATAATTATTTCTATCTCGGATTTGTGGTCACGAAACCACTATTCCGATTAGGCCTTAATTCGGGATATTACATAATCGCCCTTCTTTTATTCCCAGTTAAAGATAACATTCGATACTTGCCTTAAACGCAAGAGTGAAAAACCCTACTTAGAACCATTGGCGAAGGGTGGGTTTACTCTCCTAATCGAATAGTTGCACCGACCATTAAACCCATTAATGTTGAACACAAAGATACATGACATGAGACTAAGATATGGCTTATTGAAACTCAATCCTAGGATAATAGGAAATAGGCAATTGGCTAACACCTTCCCAAACCAGTCATGCATCTGTTGAACACTATAATAGTGAGTAGGATTACCTTGGTCACGTAAAGTGGAAGAGGTTCGACTGCCCAATACTCACAAGCATCACCTTCACTCTTCAAGAGACTCTAGAACCCAAAAGAACATCACGCCTAGGAGAAAGGAAGGTAAGAATCGGCAAGAAGGGAATAAATATTCGGCTCTTTAGTAGTGACAGCATACTTACCGTCTTGTTAATGAACAACACCAACGGCAACCAAAAAGGGATAGTGTAATTGGTCTCAATAGCTAGATGAACAGGAATGAACTTTGATGAACTCAAGAGTTGAAAGGGGATATGGTATAATTGGTCAGGTAAGAAGACGAGAGGGAGGGTGAAAGATGATAGTGTAGTCGGCCAAGAGGAAAATGCTGAAGAGAGGAGGAAGAAAAGCTATATTCAGCCAAGAGCTTTCAACCAAAAAGAAGAGAAGCAAGGGAAATATCAGTGACCAAAATGTTGACAGAGAACAATCCCCGAAAGACCGAAAATGACCAAACACGTAAAACTAAAATAAAGGTTGAAACTCGCCCCCCAAGGAGTCAAGAACCGAAAAACAATGACCAACCCCTTGTTTTTGCTCTCAAAAGCCGAAAGTTCCCAAAAGTGAGAGCCCAAAATCGACACACCCACTATTACGCCATTCAAATCCCTACTTTTACTCCAAATAGCACACCTAAAATCACTCAATCCTTATCCCACTCACCCAACTCCCTAACAACTAGAAATCCCTCCTTTAATTCCTCATTTGATCGATTCAAACTCCTCCAACTACACCTAAAATTTGGCTGCATGATCCCCTTCTCCATTCAAACACCTCAAACATCCAACACATAGATTCCCAAGGCTATACAACCACCCACATGATAATTTTCAAAAATAACACACTCTTGCACGCAGCAAGACTCGAACTCCAGTCCCTCGACATTAGAAACGTGCCACTTACCATAGGACCACAAGCTTATTTGTGTCACATTTCAACTACAATTATTTTATAAGGTCTACCTGCTAATGTCCAGATTCATTCAAGGGAAAACCAAAAATTTTTCTAAAGTTCAGGTTTGAACTCAAGACTTCTCAGACACTTCCCAGAGTACTTAACCACTGAAACAAAAAAAATATTTGTGTCCCTTTCTAGCATAATTAAATATTTATGTGTAGTCTTCTAACTACCCCTACTCAAGACTTAAAACTTCTAGGCCCAAAATTCAGGGCGTTACACCCCCTACAGTTAGTCCAAGAGAAAAAGGCAGGAAAGCCTTTCTCCATCTGATGGATGCTTAGTATACGGAGTTCGTTCGAACGAACACGAACACTCAACCCCCTCCACCTCACCTATTCCTCAGCCTATTCTTGTAGCACCCCAAGGTATAGGTTTTATGAGACTAAATAGACCTCCAATAGATAAAATTTGAAAGCAAGGGGTTGAAGAGTTTTGAGCTAGTAAAGATGATGACCCTGAGAGGGCAGAGTTCTGGCTCGAGAATACCATTAGGGTGTTTGATGAGTTATCATGCACACTTGAGGAACGCATGAAGTGTGTTGGGTCCCTCCTAAAAGACTTGGTTTTTTAGTGGTGGAACACCCTTGTGTCGGTGGTACCAATGGAGAGAGTTAACTGGGAATTTTTCCAAGAAGAATTCCGTAAGAAGTACATTAGCCAGAGATTTATTAATCAGAAAATGAAGGAATTCCTCAATTTAAATCAAGGCCAAATGATAGTAACGGAATATGAGCGTGAATTTCTGAGGCTGAGCAAATACACTCGAGAATGTTTATCGACTGAGGCCATCATGTGCAAAAGATTTGAAGATGGATTAAACGAAGGCATTCGGTTGTTGGTGGGTGTCCTTGAACTGAGAGAATTTGTTGTGCTCGTAAAGAGAGCTTGTAAAGCTGAGGAATTGGCTAAAGAAAAGAGAAAAGCTGAGTTAGAGTCTCAAGATTCAAAGAAGAGACAGATGGGACTAAGAAACTGAGAGATTTTAATACTCGATCGAGTGTTTCAGCTGGGTTTTCAAACAGAAACCATGGAAAACAATATTCGGGTCATAAGGCTCAAACTATTTCGATAGCAAGTATGGGTAACACTCGACCTAATAGACCTGAGTGTCAATATTGTGGCAGACGTCACCCTGGTGAATGCTAGATGAATAGTCGGGCATGTTTCAAGTGTGGTTCACATGATCATTTTATCAAGTATTGTCCTGAGACGGTTGAAAAGGAAAAATTTCAGAGTGCAAGATCGGGCAATGCTACTTCTAGAGGGAGACCACAGAAGAATCCGAAAAATGGAACAAGTAGTAAGAGTGCACCTAGGGAACCAGCTATGAGGCCCGAGGGTAGAGCACCTGTGAGGACTTACGCCATTCCCATTCACACTCGCGAAGAGGCTTCATCCCCTGATGTGATTACGGGTACTTTTTCTCTCTATGATACTTCTGTTGTTGCTTTGATTGATCCGGGATCTACTCATTCGTATGTATGTGTGAAATTGGTGTCTAGCATGAATATGCTCGTTGAGTCTACAGAATTTGTGATAAAAGTGTCAAACCTTCTAGGCAAGCATGAGATAGTTGACAAAGTATGTAAGAAGTGCCCTTTAATGATTAGAGGTCATTATTTTTCGGCTAATCTCATGCTTTTTTCGTTTGATGAATTTAATATAATACTTGGTATGGATTGGTTGACCATGCATGATGTAGTAGTAGACTGTGGAAGGAAAATCATTGGATTGAAAGGTGAAAGTGGTGATATTCTTCGGGTTGAATCAAATGAATCGGATAGCTTGCCTGTAGTGATTTCTTCTATGACTGCTCAGAGATGTATGAGAAAGGGTTATAAAGCTTATCTTGCCTTTGTGTTGAATACGAAGGAGTCTGAGTTGAAAATTGAGTCAGTGTAGGTAGTATGCAAATATCCAGATGTGTTTCTGGAAGAGTTTCCCGGATTTCCTCCAATTAGGGAAGTTGATTTTGGCATTGAATTAGTTTCAGGTACAGCACCTATTTCAAATACTCCGTATAGGATGGCTCTTATGGAGTTAAAGGAGTTAAAAGTCCAGTTACAAGAGTTAACAGATAAAGGTTTCGCTAGACCTAGTTATTCTCCATGGGGCGCACCGGTGCTATTTTTGAAAAAGAAAGATGGTTCAATAAGATTGTGCATTGACTACCGACAGCTCAATAAGGTAACCATAAAAAACAAGTACCCTTTACCAAGAATCGATAACTTGTTTGACCAATTGAAGGGAGCCATAGTATTTTCAAAGATAGACTTGAGGTCCAGTTACTACCAGTTGAGAGTTAAAGATTCAGATGAACCGAAGACTGCATTTTCGATGAGGTATGGTCACTATGAATTTTTGGTTATGCCTTTTGGTTTAACGAATGCTCCTATAGTATTTATGGATTTAATGAATCATATTTTTAGACCATACTTAGATAAATTTGTGGTTGTTTTTATTGACGATATTCTGATTTATTCTTGTGATGAGACTGAGCATGCTTAGGACTTGAGAACGGTTTTGCAAACCTTGAGAGACAAGCAGTTGCATGCTAAGTTTATTAAAAGTGAGTTTTGGCTTCGAGAAGTTGGATTTTTAGGGCATATTGTTTTGGGTGATGGTATTCGAGTAGATCCAAGTAAGATTTTGGCTATTATTGAATGGAAACCACCAAGGAATGTGTCAGAGGTTAGAAGCTTCCTAGGCTTAGCCAGTTATTACAGACAGTTTGTTAAAGGATTTTCCATGATTGCTACTCCGATGGCAAGATTGTTACAAAAGGATGTCAAGTTCGAATAGACGGAGAAATATCAACAGAGTTTTGAGAAACTAAAGGCATTGTTGACTAAGGCTCCAATTTTAGTACAACCTGAACCGAGAAAAGAATTTGTGGTTTATAGTGATGCATCCTTGAATAGATTAGGTTGTGTACTTATGCAAGAAGGCAAGGTGGTAGCTTATGCCTCAAGGCAGCTGAAACCACATGAGAAGAATTATCCAACACACGACTTGGAATTAGTTGCCGTTGTGTTTGCGTTGAAGAATCGGAGACATCATTTGTATGGTGAGAAATGTCGTGTGTATACTGACCATAAAAGTCTAAAATACCTGATGACTCAAACAGATTTGAACCTACGAGAACTGATATGGCTAGAGTAGATAAAAGATTATGAACTAGTGATTGATTATCACTCGAGGAAGGCGAACGTGGTCACTGATTCCTTGAGTAGGAAATCCTTGTTTGCATTGAGGGCTATGAACACTCAGTTGGCCTTATCAGATGATGGCTCGATTCTAGCTGAGTTAAAAGCTAGACCAATGTTTCTCCAAGAGATTTATGAAGCTCAGCAAAGTGACGATGATTTACAAGCCAAAAGATTCCAATGTGAATCGGGTATGGAATCAAATTTTTGGATTAGTTCTGATGGTTGCTTGTTGTTTCGAGATAGGATTTGTATTCCTAAGAATACCGAGTTGATTTAGAAGATTTTGCTTGAAGCCCATAGTGGTCGTTTATCTATGCATTCGGGTAGTATAAAAATGTACAATGACTTGAAGAAATTGTATTGGTAGCCAAGTATGAAAAAGAGATATTTCCAAGTTCGTTTCAAGATGTCTAATGTTTCAACAAGTGAAAGCTGAACACCACATACCTTCAGGCTTACTTCAGCATGTGATGGTTCCCGAGTGGAAATGTGACTGTATTACTATGGATTTCGTGACGGGTTTTCCTCTAACACCAAGAAAGAAAGATGTTATATGAATTTTTGTAGATCGATTGACAAAGTCAACTCATTTTATCCTGGTACGCACTGACTATTCACTTGATAAGCTAGCCAAGTTGTATGTTTCTGAAATAGTGAGGTTACACAGAGCGCCTTTATCAATTATACAGGATAGAGATCTGAGGTTCACTTTGCGATTTTGGAAGAAGTTGCAAAAGGCTTTAGGTATAAATTTGAATTTTAGTATCGCTTTTCATCCGCAGACCGACGGTCAGTCTGAGCGAGTAATTGAAATTCTTTAAGATATGTTGCGGTGTTGTGTTCTTGAGTTCCAAGGTAATTGGGAAAAGTATGTACCGTTGGTAGAATTTGCCTACAACAACAGTTTTCAATCGAGTTTGAAAATGGTGCCTTACGAGGCATTGTATGGGCGTAAGTGTCGAACGCCTTTGTATTGGATCGAAATTAGAGAGAAACAAATTCACGAGTTGATTTAGTCAGAGAAACCAAAGAAAAAGTAAAGATAATACGTGATTGTTTGAAAGCAGCTTCGGATAGATAGAAATCCTACGTGGATTTGAAACGGAAAGAGATTGAGTTTCAGATCGGTGATAAGGTATTTTGGAAAGTGTCTCCATGGAAAAAGGTTTTGAGATTTGGTAGAAAAGGCAAATTAAGTCCATGCTTTATTGGGCAGTATGAGATCACGAGAGAGTAGGGCAGTTGCCTATCGGTTAGCCTTACCATACGAATCAGAAAAGATTCATGATGTGTTTCATGTGTCTATGTTGCGTCAATACCGATCTGATCCTTCGCATGTGATTTTACCAATAGAGTTTGAGATCTGATTGGATATGACTTATGGTGAAGAGCCGGTTAAGATTTTAGCCCGGAAAGTAAAACAATTGAGAAACAAGTATTGCCCTTGTGAAAGTTTTATGGCAAAGACATGGGGTTGAAGAGGCTACATGGGAGATGATAAACCATCATTTATACATATTTTTACCCCATGATTTGTGCATTTTATGGATGATTTTTCCTTAGAATTGGTGAATTCGATGCTCCTAATGCCTTAATTTCATGTTTTATACTTAGGTGAGCTTAGGAGAGCAAAAGGAACGAGAAACGGGCCAAAAATGGAGAAAATGGGCCAACATACAAAATCAACACGGCCTGGACTTCCTCACACGGGCAGACCACACGGCCGTGTCAATTGGGCAGAATTGAAGCACAACTCACACGGGTAGACCACACACCCGTGCTATTTTAACAGGCTTGACCACGGCCTGAAGTAATCGTACACGGGCATGTCACACGGGCATGTCCCTACCAAGCCCAAGTTGAGTCCAATTCGGAAAAGGCTAATTTTGAGGGCTTTTAGGCATTCTAAAGCCTATAAATGCACCTTAAAGGAGAAGAAAATGAGGGACACACAAGAGGAAGCAAGGAATTGCTCAAGGAAAGCTGATTGATCCATCTTTGAAGCTGGATTCACCGTCAAGACTGAAGATCTCCCTTCAATTCCCCTTCAGGAGTTTTGGGTTTTTCTTTATATTTTGTATTCATTATTCTTCTAAGATGTTTTCCTTTTTAGTTATGAACTAAACCCCCTAAATAACTAAGGGGGATGAAACCTAAGATGAATCTTGTTATTATTTTCTAAATTGTATGATAAATATTTGACTTGTTCTTAATTATGTGTTCTTAATTCTTGTTTTGATATTCAAGGATATTGATTCAAGTTACGCTCTTATTCAGAGGAGGAATAGACCCTGTCTAAGAGTACAATTGTCATAATTAAGCAGAGTTGATTGCGCGCCTAGAGATAGAGTGACAAGATTTTACTGGATTAGGGTGAAACCTAATAAAAGGATCCACTGATCGAGTTAATGTAACCCTAGGAAGTTAATTAGAAAAAGATTTCAATTATTAAACCTAGTGTTAGACGTTGTTAGTCTCGAGAGACATAATAATATTACTTAGGGATCTCTACGGAACAAGTTAAATGAATAAATCGTCTGATTCGGAGTCAGAATAACAAGTAAAGTCTAGGTGGATTTTTTCTTAGGTATTGTCTTAATTCAATCGTTTTCCAAAAGTAATTCCCCAATTTTATTTTCTATGAATTCTCAGTTTAGTTAATTAGTCAGTTAAAACAAACCCTTTTTATTCTTAGGCTAGATAATAAAAAGACAGTCATTACTAGTACTTTTAGTTCCTTTGGGTTCGACAATTCAGTCTTGCTAAAACTATACTACTGTTCGATAGGTACACTTGCCTATATCGTGATAATAGTTAGTTTCAAGAAAGATTAATTATAAATATTTAAAACCTGTTACAAAATAACATGATCAAGTTTTTGGCGCCGTTGCCGGGGAACTAAGATATTAGGAACACTCAATTTTTATTACTTTTGCCATTTATTTTCCTTGCAAGTTAATTTTATTTTATTATTATTATTTATTAATTTACTTTTTCTTTCTCTTGATAGGTTTTTATAGTTTATGAATAGAAGAAACCCGTTAGGACCATTGCTTTTTGATAGTGAGATCGATCGTACAAGTCGCAGAAACCGAATAGAAATAAGGCAAAGCCTAAGATACACAGAGGACGAGCAAGAGGACGATATACAAGCCACAACCGAGGAGATGGCTGAAAATCAGGAAAACCTGATACCTCCTGCGATTGCTGTTAATCCAGTAAATCAGAATCCTGCTCCACGTACTATGTATGATTATGCTAAACCTACTTTAACAGGAACTGAGTCAAGTATAGTTACACCTGCTATTGCTGCGGATAATTTTGAACTAAAACCTAACACTATTCAAATGATACAGCAATTTGTTCAGTTTGATGGTTTGCAGGATGAGGATCCAAACACTCACTTGGCAAATTTCCTGGAATTCTATAATACATTTAAAATTAATGGCGTTTCTGACGATGCCATTCGTCTTCGGTTATTCCCTTTTTCATTAAGGAACAAAGCTAAACAAGGGTTGAGCTCATTACCATGAGGGTCAATTACTACTTGGGAATAAATGACAGAAAATTTCTTATTAAAAAATTTTCTGTCAGCTAAAACGGCTAAATTACGTAATGATATCTCTTCTTTTTTGCAGATGGATTTAGAGACACTCTACGATGCATGGGAGAGATACAAGGATCTTTTGCGAAGATGCCCTCACCATGGGTTACCACTCTGGCTGCAGGTTCAAACCTTTCATAATGGCCTGAATCCTTCGACTCGACAAATGGTTGACGCAGCTGCTGGTGGAACCATCAACAATAAAACACCTGAAGCTGCCTATGAATTTATAGAGGAGATGTCACTGAATAACTATAAGTGGCAAGTCATGAGGACAAAACCAACGAAAACAGCTGGTGTTTATAACGTCGACTCAGTCACCATGCTCTCTAATCAGGTAGAACTCTTGAATAAGAAAATTGATGGCTTTCTTAGTTCTTCACAGGTTCACTCAGTAATGCAATGTGAAGAAATTAGAGGTGGATCGAGCGGTTCAGAATACCTGCCATATGGTCACAACATGGACAAATAGCAGTTAAATTACATGGGAAACAATCCTCGATCTCAAAACAATCCTTATAGTAACACTTACAATGCAGGTTGGAGGAACCACCCAAACTTCTCATGGGGAGGCCAAGGAAATCAGAGACCCCCTCCAGGATTCCAACAACCACCCTACCAACAAGAGAAGAAGTCGAACCTTGAAGAGATGCTTACAAAGTTTATATCGGTGTTAAAAACTCATTTTTAGAATACCGAGATAACACTTAAGAATCAACAAGCATCGATCCAAGGGCTCGAAACTCAAATTGGACGGCTTTCCAAGTTGATTTTTGAACGACCACAAGGTAGCTTGCCAAGCAACACAGGATCGAATCCAATAGAGCAACTCAACGTGATTACTAGTCAAGATGAGGAAAGGTTAGTCACACTTGAACCAGAACCAAGGCAAGATACTGAGATAAGCAAAGGTAAAGGTGAGGTATACCACAACAACAGAAATCGGTAAGTACAGAAAACAAACCTCATGTGCCATACCCTAATGCGACAAGGAAAGACCGCTCAGACGAACAATTTGGTAAATTCCTTAAACTCTTAAAAAAATTACACATTAACTTACCGTTTATTGAAGCTCTATCATAGATGCCAAACACAATGAAATTTTTAAAGGAGATTTTAGCAAATAAGCAGAAGTTGGACGAAGCATCGCATGTGGAGCTAAACGCAGTTTGCTCAGCTATTCTATAGAATAAACTACCCAACAAATTAAAAGATCCAGGGAGTTTTACAATTCCTTGCTTAATTGGTAGTTTAGATGTTAATAATGAATTAGCTGATTTAGGGGCTAGTATTAACGTCATGCCCTACAAAATGTTCAAACAATTAGGTCTTGGGAAACCCAAACAGACTAGGATGAGCATACAATTAGCAGATAAAACTATAATATTTCCTAAGGGTATTATTGAAGATGTGCTAGTTAAAATCGATAAATTTATATTTCCTGTTGACTTCATTGTTCTAGACATAGAGGAGGATAGTAACACTTCTTTGATTTTAGGAAGGCCCTTTTTAGCAACTACTAAAATGATTATTGATGTTGGCACAGGTGAGCTCACACTTCGTGTGGGGGACGAAACAATCACCCTTCAAGCTCGCAATTCTGGCAACACATTGAAAATTGAAGGTAATCGTCTAAACCATTCTATTAAAACTGACAATATGGTGCAACCTACTTTGCAGGAAATGAGTCTGAAGGAAGTACATGAGCCATTCCCAAGCAATAGTAGAGGACCTATTCATGAAGATCGAAGGCTACAAATTAAGGAGCTAGATCAATGGCGGACGCATAAACCAAGAACACCCGATAAACCAAAACTACGTCAAGACGAGCTCAATACCTTTCCAAATCAACTTAAGGTTGGAGATAAAACTTTATTAGAAGCTGCAGATCCTCACATTGTCACTACCAAACTGAATGAAGAAGTCCCTCTTACGGTACTTAGCATTTTCCCATTCGGTACAGTCAAGGTAAGTCATCTCAAGTTCGGCACTTTTAAGGCAAACAACACCCATCTAAAACCTTATTTTGATAAGATGGATAGCATGAATGAGGAGTATAAACTCCTCGAACCACCATGACCATTCAATGGAGAGGTAAGTCGAGCTTAGACTATAAATAAGCGCTTCTCAGGAGGCAACCTGAGTACTAACGATATTAATTTATTTAAATTTTAGTATTTAACACCTAACTTACTAACGGAGATCTTGAATACAGGTTTTTTACACAGACACGGCCAGGCACACTGGCGTGCTGAGGACCGTGTGGAAACAGGGTAGAGATTTTTCCCAAACACGGGCTACGATAAAACGCCACGACCGTGCGACATGGCCGTGGGCGAACCTGCCAAAATAACATAGGCATTCGACACACCCGTGCCTTAGAATCGTGATTGAACCTGAGAAAATAACACTAGCATTCGACATGCCCATGTCCTATACCCGTGGTCGAACCTGTCAAATTAACATGGGCGTGGAGATTCATACACGGGTGTGGGAGAAGTGAACGAAGCTAGACACAGTCGTGCGACACGACCATGTGTACCCACACGCCCAAAATACACGGGCATGGGCCGAATGCCAGACGCACCCAAATTCAAAAAAATGCAAAACACATGGGCTGAAATTGGGGAACACGGGCGTGTTCCTTGGCCGTGTGCCCCAAAATCTATAAATAAGTTGCACTATTCATTGTCTTCTTCACCCAAAATCCCTAACCCTAGCCACTGCAAGTCCACACGCCCGTCTGGCCACGCCCGTGCGCCGCTTCCAGCCCCATTTTCTATGCTCATTCCGCCCCTTTCTAGCGTTTGTTTACTCTTTTCCCTTTAATTGTACTCATTTTTCATGCTAGTTATCATAGCAATCTGCATTTTATATGTTATTTTTATCTTTCTATCACTCAAAATTCATTATCTAGAGTAGTTATCATCTTTTTATGTGAAATTCTTACTCATTACATGATTTCCCTGCCTTATTGGACTAGTTTAAAGTAATTATTCATGGTTAGAATAAAAGATCATAATCATGCATTTTGTATTGACATGTTTCATCCGTCAAGTATAATTGCATTCCATGAAATTCTCTGCCCCTATTATCATAAAATAGATTGCTTTCGTTAAGTTGTTAGTCTTAGTAGTTGTGGCAAAAATTATGATTTTTATTTTATTTTAATTTTTGTCTTCATTTTACTTTGACTATTCCTCAAGATGAATTAATTTTTTTATTACAGGTACAATGTCGTCTTCACGAGGGAAGAAAACCACCATCCCCGCTTCGAAGAAAAGGAAGGGGGCGTCATCTTCCTCTGGTCCTACCGCAGAAATTCACCACCCTTTTCTGCAGTTCCCAATTGGGCCCCAAGAAGAACTTTACCAAATACTCTGGGCCCGACCTTTAACTGTGGGCCACTGCATTGACTGTGCTGCAGTAGAACAAGTTCAGTTGGCTAATGCGATTCGGGCCCTTCTAACCACCGACCCTTGGGAGATTTTCTTTGGGATCATCGAGTCGACGTATCTCGAGCTTACGATAGAACTATGCTCAACGTTTCATTTTCAGACCGTAATGACAAATTACGATGATCCCAGCACAGTTCAGTTTCGTCTTGGCAGTTTAGTTTGCCAGTTGAGTGTACCTGAGTTCGGTATAGCTTTGGACCTATACACAGAGGAGTTCATAGATGAGAACGACCTTGACACTCTCAACTGTCACATCCACCGTTCTCCCTCACGGTGCTGGGGCGCACTCGTACCACATTCGGCCACCTACGACCCCAGTCGCTCTAAGGCATCAGCCCTCCCTCCATCCTTGAGGTATTTACATTCAATTCTATCTCACACCTTGACAGGGCAGAGAGAGAGCACCAGCGTCATCACCACCAACGACGTCTACTACTTATGGTGTATGTCGCACGGGCACATCTTCGACCTAGCCTACTTTATCACCCTTGCCATTCGCCACCAGATAGAGCGACATCAGAAAGGGGTCATCTCCATTGGGCCTTATGTGATGCGACTTGCAGACACTTCGGGCTCCTCAACACCGCAGCCCGAGAGTCATCCTTGACCCTCATTGGCCAGATGTCTCCACAAGGCATCTCGAGCATGCTAAGCATGAGGATGATCGAAAAGCGCCAAGGAACTTACCCTCCTCAATATCGTCTCACCCAATCTATCGAAGAGAAGGCCCCCAAGGACATTACTGATGATCTTCCTCCACAGCACGAGGACCCACCGTCTCAGCCACCATGCCCCTCTCATCCAGTTCATGCGGCGGCTTAATACGCTGACATCTCTAAGTGCCTTACACGATTTGAGCAGCAATGTTTTCAACGATTTGATCATATTGATGCGACTCTACATCATATTTGTCAGCATTTTCACATCTCATTGCCACCCCCACCTCGTGAATCATCTAGCGATGAAGATGTTTAAAAACTTTCATTAATTATTTTATTTTATGTTTTTACTTTTATTTTATCTTCAGACTCCTTTTTATTTTTCCTTACTCCTATTTTTATTAGATTTTAGAATTTTATTTTATAATTATCAATTTTGGTTATTCCATTAAGAGTAATTATTCTTATTTATATCTCCTAAAAAGTTCTTTATTCTATCACAATTATATATAGCTCCTAAGCTCATCATCGCATAGGAACTAAAAACTCCACCGGGAAAAGTTCTCCACGACTACCATATCCTGCTCAACCACGACCGTAGCTACCACTAGATATAATATTCTTTTGGCACAGGACTTATGGCCTAATGAACCTCTACCACCACCGGAGTATCCTCCTCCACTCTCACGCCATTTATTCTCCAAAAACTCCAGTTCAAGGAATTCATTCATCATTCAGGAAGTTTCACTTCTCTCCTTATCTTATGATCTTAAATTTATCTTTTTCAATATATCTATCTCTGTACATTGAGGGCAATGTACATCTTAAGTGTGGGGGGTCTTTTATATCACCATTAGAATATGTCTTATTCTCACATGAATTACTCATATCACTATTAGAATGAATTTTAATTAACTCATGATTTTTATTGATATGTCTTGAATTAAATCATAGGAATTTATGCATTGATTGTTTAAACTTTGAGACATTAGGGAATCAAGCATGATAAGTTGATTTTTGAAGAATTAAAAACTGCTAGGTTGTTTCTCTAAGTCTAGGTATTATCTTGAGTTGGAATTCACAAGTTTAAACATCAAAAAGCCATAATTTTTGTGAGATTTTGAGCCTTCAAGAGAATCTATTATTTCTTCCATGCTCACTTTCATTATGAGTGCGCCAATATTGAACTGTTATTCTAGAACTTGCTTGATTATGCATGTCAAGACCACACCATTTGATTTGATATGTCAAAATGATAAAGGCACTTAGGTTTAACCCACTCACTCCATAAAAGCTTACCTTCACAATTAACCCTTAGTGAACCCCCTTGAAGCCTAACAACCCATTCATTGATTTACCCTCAATATTAACCCATAACTCATTATTGTTGAAATCCCCTAAATTAATTTGATCCCTATTTTTGTCAAGATTTGAGTTGGAATAGTTGTTTAGCTATGTTTTATTTTGTATTTGACTTGTTCTTAAAATAAAAATAAAAATAAAAACATGTATACATATAAGTAGTAGTGATCTTTTGAGCTAAAGTAGTTAAATTTCATATTCCGAGAAAAAAGCTCTGTTGAACGCAACTGATGACTAATCATTTTTCTAGTTAGGCAACTTTTCAATTCAATCTTGATTCTAACCCTTTCTTCCAGCTTGTGACCACACCCTTTAACCAAAGCCACGTTACAACCCTCTAAAGACCATTTGATTGATGTTTCATCTCAATTTATAGTAGTGGAGATATGATTTTCATGCAAGCCTATGGTAATGACTTTTCATTATTGACTATTGAGTGCTTCATTTATTGTCCTTAAACACCTCGAGTGACTTGAGTGAATCTTTAGTGAGGATGTGAAACTCTGTGATATTTTGAATCAAAGGTAATTACTTAGATAAGGGGAGACACCTATGTTTTCATGATAAAATGCTCAACTTGGAATGTTTGAAACTTTGATGTTCTTTTAGTCAAATTTTCAATGTTTGATTACCTATGGATTATTTTGAGGTATTATCAATAGAAATTATAAGTTGAAAAGAATTTGTTTTGATTATGAGATGAGGATTTTACTTGAGGACAAGCAAAGGCTTAAGTGTGGGGGTATTTGATAAACCGTCATTTATACATATTTTTACCCCATGCTTTGCGTATTTTATGGAACCTAAGACGAATCTTGTTATTATTTTCTAAATTGTATGATAAATATTTGACTTGTTCTTAATTATGTGTTCTTAATATTTGTTTTGATATTCCAGGATATTGATTCAAGTTACACTCTTATTCAGAGAAGGCATAGACCCTGTCTAAGAGTACAATTGTCATAATTAAGCAGAGTTGATTGTGCGCCTAGGGATAGGATGACAAGATTTTACTGGATTAGGGTGAAACCTAATAAGGGGATCCATAGATCGAGTTAATGCAACCCTAGGAAGTTAATTAGAAAGAGATTTCAATTATGCAACCTAGGGTTAGATGTTGTTAGTCTCGAGAGAGATAATAATATAACTTAGGGATCTTTATGGTACAAGTTAAATGAATAAATCGTCTGATTCAGAGTCAGAATAACAAGTAAAGTCTAGGTGGATTCTTTCTTAGGTATTGTCTTAATTCAATCATTTTCCAAAAGTAATTCCCAAATTCTATTTTCTGTGAATTCTCAGTTTAGTTAATTAGTTAGTTAAAACAAACCCCTTTATTCTTAGGCTAGATAATAAAAAGACAGTCATTACTAGTACTTTTAGTTCCTTTGGGTTCAACAATCAGGTCTTGCTAAAACTATACTACTGTTCGATAGGTACACTTGCCTACATCGTGATAATAGTTAGTTTCAAGAACGATTAATTATAAATATTTAAAACCTGTCACAAAATAACACAATCAGGAGACCGGGGAAAACATGAGAAATCAATACCTAAACCTTTTCACCAGTAAGATTTTCGGGGACGAAAATCCCTAAAGGGGGAGAATTGTAACATCCCGAATTAAGGCCCAGTCAGAATAGTGGTTTTGAGACAACAAATTCAAAGTAAAAATAATTATTTTATGATTATTAGGAGGTCTATGATATGATTGTATGCTTATGTGAAAATTTCATGAAGAAATTTCATTGATAAAGTGTCCAATTAGACATTTAGGACTAAATTGCAAAAGTTGCAAAATGTGAGTTTTCGAAGCCTTAAGCATGAAATTGTCATGAATTATTAATTAGAGGTTTTTAGATAGCAATTTTTCCAATTTCTATTTTTATGGACAAAAATGGGCATGAATAGGAAAATTTTGAAAAAAATTGTCATTTGGTTAATAAAAGAATAAAAAAAGAAAATAAAGCCAAAATTTGTCCATCTTCTCCAACCCTTGGCCAAAATTCTCAAGCTCTCCATAGCTAGGGTTTTGTCATCTTTCAAGCTTGATTGTAAGTACATCCTAACCCTGTTTTTAATACTCTTTACATTTTTGAAGTCCTCGTAACCCGATTTACTTATTTCTAGCCATATTTTTTTGTAGGGTTCATGTTTGAAATTTGACCCATGTGTGACATGCATGTGTTTTGAAGTTTAATGGAGGAATATCAGTGTTTGATGTGTGATAAACATCTTTTACCAAGTGATTCCTAGTGAAAATGGCTAAAAAGGATTTATTTGTAAAGTTTGTAAAATGGGAGGTAAGATGTATGATTTAATGAGAAATGTGAGCTTCTATGAGTATGTTATAAGTTTGGCTAGGCTTGGATAACAAAGAAAATGAACACATTTTATTTTACGAGCCTAGGGACTAATTTACAAATATGTGAAAGTGTAGGGGCAGAACTGTAGTTTTTCCTAACTATAGTTTTTGGAATGATTTGAATAATGTGACGATTAAATGAGCTGAATTTGCTATTATTGATCAAGAAAAATAGAGTCTAGACCTAGATCAAGGAAAGAACAAGTTTTTGGACTAAATCGAATTAATTGTCCATATTTTGCACCGAGGTAAGTTCATGTGTAAATAATGCAATGATATATCATGTTTTAATATTTTATTAATGTATGAGTCTCTATGTTTAATTATTATGACAAGTGTATGAACGATGTTATAGTCTATGAGCATGACATTGTGAACGAGTTTGACGAACATGTGATATCAGGAAAATCCCATTTGAACCTTAGGAATAATTTAGGATACAATGTGACATGTCACTAGGAACTATATGTGTTGAGCTCATAAGATATGTGATATGTGTCTAAGTGAATCTGGGTGCTAGTCTTGTACGTTCTACCGGTGGCTAGGTAGCCTGGCATGAGTTGCGGGTACCTGTCAGCTTGTATGAGCAGCTTGAGTAGTTACGTCCTGATTGTCAGCTTATGTGAGCAGGCCCATAATTAGCTTGAGAGCGAGCAATGTGTGGTTGTGATATGAGGTAGCATGTGGCTATGTTTGGAGCACTATGTGCAAGTCTTCCGTGTATCTGATAGTATTCCGAGTGTTCAATGGGTAAATCAGTGAGTTGTTCGACAAGTAGGTCATTGATGAGGAAATATGACAATGTATTATGAGTCAGTATAAGTATGTACGAAAAAATCTTATGAATGAACCCCATATGTGATGATCTTTTGGTAAGGTTGAAAATGTGTAAGTTATGCCTATAAATTTAAGTTATGCCTATGAATTTATGATGACACATATGTAAGCTATGTTATGTCAATGGTATCTATATATATATATATATTAGTGATTATGTTGCTATTTATTTGCATGTGAACTTACTGAGCTATATGTTTACTCCCCTCTCTTTTCCATTTTCTTATAGTATTGCAAAACTAGCTCGAGGATCGAAGGACGTCAGAGACTTGATCACATTATCAATTGGAAAATTTGGGTATAGTTAGTCTCAACATTTTTAATATGGCATGTATAGGGACTTGGTCTTTTTGTTATATGTCATTTTGGTTTAGCCAAATGTGTTGGCTTATGATTTAGCCAGAACAGGGTTCCGGAGCATTACCAGAACATTCAAAACATTTTTCAATTAATTCACGCAAGTCACTATTCATTAACCGAGATTATTCAAAACATCCCTTAATTGGACCCTCGAGGTCCAAAACGAGCATTCGAATCGAATCGGAACTTAATCGAGACCTCTAAGAATTTTTCGCAAAATTACAAATTTTTCCAAGTTGCAGGGCTCACACGTCAGTGTGGTCCAAAGGACATGCCCATATGACCCTGGGACACACCCGTGCTAGAGGTCGTGTTCGACCCCATGTAACTCTCTGACTTTCACACACGGCCATGCCACACGCCCGTGTGCTAGGACGTATGGTTAATTAATTTAATTCAAATTAGGTGCAGGTTTCACACGGCCAGGACACACGCCCGTGTTCTAGGCCGTGTGGCTCACACGAATGAGACACGCGCCTGTGTCTCTACCCTTGTGCTCAATTCTAAGCATTCTGTTTCTCAAAATTATGGTGCAGAGGACACACAGCCTAACCACATGTGTAACACCCCTAACCCGTATCCGTCGCCAAAATAAGGTTACGAGGCGTTACCGATGAACCACAACATAAATCATACATATGTGCAATCATCATTAAAAACCAATTCATCTCAATCACTTTGTCCCTTATAAGGTCCTACGAGACCTTAAAACATGCTTAGAAGTGGTTCGGGACTAAACCGATAACATTCACAAACTTTGAGAAATTTATAAAATTTTTAAACTTTTAAAAGTCACACACCCGTGTGAACAGGCCGTGTGCCTCACATAGTTAAGACTCGCCCGTGTCACCGTCCGTGTGAAAACAGGGCATACATATTGACTTGTACTACACGGTCGAGGACACGCCCGTGTGCCATGGCTGTGGAAAAACTGAGGAGGTTACAGACTAGGGTCAAACAGCTAACCACACGCCCATGTGCCAGCTCCTGTGCCACTCAAGGCCAGTAGACACACCCGTGTGTCTAGGCCGTGCCAAACTTGTAGAGTATACTAACTTTAATTCGAAGGGTAATCCAGGGGACACACGACCGTGCAACATGACCGTGTGTCACACACGGCTGAGACACATGCCCGTGTCTCTGCCCGTGTGGACAAAAATAGGCCATATGCAAAGCCAATTTGCCACCCTCATCTCATACACACCTAGCCATCAAATGGTATCAAGTCAACACATAAATAGGCAGCCAAGACATGCCATTTCACACACATATCATACCATTTATCATCAATCAATTCAACTACTAAATTCCATATTCAAAACATACCGAATCAATATGCCACATTCCTAGCAATAATACCACTACAACCATTCCAACAAGCCAACACTTAGGACATTATATACATCACCTATATCATTTATCAAACATATAATTCAAGCCAACTTAAATGGTCATATTCCAACATTTACAAGCCAAATCTCATGGCTATAATCACAACTCAAAACATACCAAGATGACACTAGCCTATACATTCCATATACCATATATACAAATCTTTAAAACTACTAATGAGATGATCGATAGTTTAATGATGTTTCCCGATGATCCCCGAGTCCAAACTAGCTTCGATAATCTATAAAACATGGAAAGAACACACAAAGTAAACTTTAAAAGCTTAGTAAGCATATACAAATAAAATCATCATATGAACATTTGCATATTAATTCAAATATGCTAAACATAGCTAATCACATACAAGTTCACAAACCTTTATCCTTGAACACATATTCAACATCTTAATCAAATTCATCATTTACTTCACCTTTCAGTACTCATATGAATCTCGTACGTACCTGAGTCACTTCACATATTCTTTCTCAACTTGACTTTGCCTGTTGAACCATTCGAAATCGTTAAAGATACTTAGAAATCATATAAGCTCGTACAATGCCATATCCCAGATATGGTCTTACATGTTATCACATATCAATGCCACTGTCCTAGAAAGGGTCTTACATGTTATCACATATCGATGCCAATGTCCCAGACATGGTCTTACAAGCAATCTCAATACAATTCCAATGTCCCAAACATGGTCTTACATGTAATCACATCTCGGTAACCTAATGTTATGACATCTGTATCCTATACTATTCCTAAGGTTCGTACGAGACTTTGGGAAATCGTAACTCTGTCGATTCTTGCTAGTAATTGCTCGTTCAACACTCATTGCAATTCAATCATAATAAAACATATATAATTTAATAAAATGAAATTTATTTGCATATGAACTTACCTCGTAGTCGGAATAGAGAAACCAAATCGACTATTCAATAACTTTCGACTTCCCCCGATCTAAATCCGATTTCTTTCGTTCTTGATCTATTTACATTCAAAATTAACACTTTTATTCATCAACACATTCAATTTCATCCACAAACACATATTTGGGCATTTTTGCACTTTAGCCCCTAAAGTTACACATTTATTCAATTTAGTCCCTATTTCATAAATACACAAAATTCACAAAATTCATTATGGCCCATGCTTAGCCGAATTCTCTATAGGTCCCTAGTAGCCCATTTCACAATTTAACCCCTTAATTTACACTTTTCACAATTTAATCCCTATCTGATATTTTTGTCAAAAATCACTTTACAAAACATGTATATCAAACACCAAGCTTGCATAATTCATCATCAAACATCATAAAGCTCATGGAATTTTTCAAAATCATTAACAAACTCAAAAAATTAAGGCATGGGCTAGCTAGTACTCAAAGCAACGATCACAAAAATATAGAAATCATCAAAAACCAAGCAAAGAACATACCTTAATCAAGGAACAAGCTAGCCAAATGTCAAAGCCCTAAAATGGCTTCTTTTTCTTTCTCAAATTCGGTTGAAAGAGATGAGTAAATGGCTACCATTTTGTTTCTTTTAATTAATATTAACTTAGTTATCAATTTCCAATTTTAACCTTTAATAATAAGCATATAAATCACTTAATATAAAGCCATTTATTTTCATCTCCACTATCAATGGTCTAATTACAAAATAAGGACCTTTCATTTAATAAGCCATAGCAATTAAGCACTTTTAACTATTAGTGTAATGCCCCGAACCCGAGACCATCGCCAGAGTCGAGCACGAGGTGTTAACGGACTTAATTCATTAATTAAACAGCTCAAACAATTTATTTTAGAACTTCTAGACAAGCTAGCTAACTGCATCACAGTCGCTTAAAAATTCATATCTCGAGTTAAGAAACTTGAAATCCAATTCCGTAAATTTTCCCTAAAACTAGACTCATATATCTATCAACTAATGTTTTTTTAGAATTTTTGGTTGGGCAAACTAGTACAGTTTATTAGTTAAAGTCTCCCCTGTTTCAGGGTTCAACTACTCTGACCCCTGTGTATTACGAATCAAATATCTCCCTGTACAGAGTTTCATTATTATACCGTTTGTTTCTCATAAAACTAGACTCAATAAGGAATCTGTACATATAAAGCATGACTTCTAATTATCTTTTTAAAATTTTTTGTGAATTTCCAAAGTCAGAAAAGGAGATCCAGAAATCACTCTGGCCCTGTTTCACAAAAATTTAAATATCTCATAAAATATAACTCATATACCTGTTTTGTTCTATCCATATGAAAATAGACTCATTAAGATTTAATTATATATCTCATTCACTATCTAAATCCATTTCTACTATTTTTAGTGATTTTCCAAATTCACGTCATTATTGCTGTCCGATACTGTTTTAAAGCTAATTTCACCTTTTTCATGATTTCCATGGAATAACTAGCATTTAGGCATACATAACACCAAACATGTCCTTGATTAGTCATTCTAACAGCTAATCATTATCAAGCATTTACATACCATTCATCAACCATAGCATAAGATCATACACACAAAATGGCTACGATGCTATACATGCCATACTCAAAATGAAACGTCTAGCTATACCAAAATAATCCTCGTGATAGTGTGCCCGGACCTCCAACATACTTTACGATCCCCGAGTTAGCTTGACAAAACTATAAAAAGAAGGAAAATAAAGGGGGTAAGCATTAAGCTTAGTAAGTTTGCAAATAAATAACAACATTCATAAGAATTATCTTACTACTTGGCATGATACTACTTAATGCAACTTCATTAATTGTCATGGACATATTTTAAACTTCTTCACTTACTCACTTACTTAATCAAATTTATTAATACATTTTACTTACCTTTTTCCTTATCAAGCATACATGAACATTATGTACTTACCTTTGCTCTTCTAGCATGAACTTGTCTTACCTTTTTAGTATAACTCGTCTTACCTTACCTTACCTTGATTGTAACGCCCCGTACCCGAGACCATTGCCAGAGTCGAACACGAGGTGTTAACAGACTTAATTCATTGCTTAAACAGCTCAAACAATTTAATTTTAAAATTTCCAGTCAAGCTAGCAATCTGCGTCACAGTCGCTTAAAAATTCATATCTCGAGTTCCGAAACTCAAAATCAAATTCCGTAAATTTTCTCTGAAACTAGACTCATATATCTATTTACTAATTTTTTTTAGAGTTTTTTGTTGGGCCAATTAGTACAGTTTATTAGTTAAAATCTCCCCTATTTCAGGGTTTGACTGCTCTGACCTCTATGTATTACGAATCAGATATCTCTTTGTACAGAATTTCAATGACTATGAAGTTTGTTTCTATTAAAACTAGACTCAATAATAAATCTTTACATATAAATTATGAATTCTAATTATTTTTATACAATTTATGGTGAATTTCCAAAGTAAGAACAGGGGATCCAGAAATCACTCTGGCCCTGTTTCACAAAAATTCAAATATCTCATAAATTATAATTCATATACCTGTTTTGTTCAATCCATATGAAAATAGACTCATTAAGCTTCGATTATATAACTTATTCATCATTTAAGTACATTTATACTATTTTTAGTGATTTTTCAAATTCACGTCATTGCTGCAGCAATATTCTGTTTTATAGAAAATTTTACTTTACTATAAATTTTCATGGACTAAATAGCATTTTAAACATACATGGTATCAAATATGATTTAGATTGGTCATTCCAATTGCTAATCATTCGCAAACTCTTTTCTTGCCAAAGCATAATCATATCTTAAGATCATTTACACAAAGTGAGTATTTTGCCATACATGCCACATTCAAGATACACAAGCCATTTTACCAATTTAGGCCTTCGGATAGTGTGAACGAGTCTTCGACCTATTCCGATTCTCAAGCCGGCTTGTCAAAACTACAATGAAAGAAAAGGAGGGAGTAAGCATAAATGCTTAGTAAGTTCACATGCAAATAGCAAGTAACATAATCACACAATCCCACATAAAACATCATTTACATTTAATATCTTTCTATGATTTCATCTTACCAAGTTTTCAACCCGAGGGTTTAGGCACATACCTGTCAAATTTTCTCATTTACGACACTTACCAACATGTTACCTTCGTTTTAGGCATTCTCCTTATTTTCTCAAGATCCACCCGTTGAACACATCGGAATATAATTCGAATACACGGAAAGTTTGTACATAAGTGGCACATATGTAGCCAAGCTACCATGTAACCCGCCCATAAGCGAACTCGGACTCAATTCAACGAGCTTGGGCGTTCGCATCCATAAGTGAACTCGGACTCAACTCAACGAGCTCGGATGCCTAGTTACATCTCACGAACTCGGACTCAACTCAACGAGTTCGGACATTTGTATCCATAAGTGAACTCGGACTCAACTCAACGAGTTCGGATGCCCAACCATCCTAGTGACATGTCACTTGTATTCTAATCTATTTCCAATGTTCAAACGGGCTTTTTCCTCGACTACACATCTTTGTCGTCTTCCACAGAACATCGAAACCGATACTCGGTAGCAATTCATAATTTTCATATTATTCAATAATAACCATAAAGTATAATATTTCATGATATTAATCATCATATCACATAAATAACATTAAATTACTTAAAATGACAATTATGTTACTATATTTACACATGAACTTACCTCGATATAAAATTATTAGCAATCGAGCCTATTCTTCGTAAACTTTGTTTTTCCCTCGATCGCGACTTGAATCTCGTTTCTCTTGATCTATAATGCCAAACTAATCTTATTTAATACATACATTCATCAAAACAGCATTTAATACGAACTTTGGAAAAATTACATTTTTGCCCCTAAACTTTTGCATAATTACACTTTTGCCCCTAGGCTCGGGAATTAAACTTCATCCTATTTTCTTATGTTTTATGACATGCTGGTCATTTTTCCCTTCTATGGCAGCATCAATTTCACACTTTAACATGTACTTATGACTATTAGGTACTTTTATCGATTAAGCCCTTTTTCCCGTTTTCACTTAAAACCGAGTAGCACAAGTTGTCTAGCATAATTTAAAACCTCATATTCTATCATAAAACACCAAAATACACAAATTTCACCTATGGGTATTTTTCCAAATATGAACCCTAGGTTAAATTATTGCTAGCATAAGCTAAATCAAGTTACCGGGATTCCAAAAACGTAAAAAACATTAAAAACGGGGCTTGGAATCACTTACTATGGAGCTTGGAAGCTTGAAACAACCCCTAGCTATGGAGAACCCTTTAATTTTCGTCCTAATGAAGAAGATGGACATATTTTGCCATCTTTTTCCTTTTTTTACTCTTTTAATTACCAAATGACCAAAATACCCTTAATACCTTTCTTTGAAAATTTTCATGTACAAGCCCATTTTTGTCCAAAATTTTAGAAATTGGTCAAATTTCTATTTAAGACCTCCTCATTAATATTCCAAAGTAATTTCATAGTAAAACCTTTTAGAATGCAAGTTTTGCAACTTATTCGATTTAGTCCCTAATTTCAACTTAAGCATTTTATGCATAGAATTTCATCACGAAATTTTCACACAATCATGCAATCATATCATAAACATAAAAATAATTATAAAATAATTATTTCTATCTCGGATTTGTGGTCACGAAACCACTATTCCGATTAGGCCCTAATTCGAGATATTATATTGATATTCTCTTTAAATTTTCCCGTTGAACCACTTGGAATACTAAGGATACACGGGTACCTTACCATTGCCATGACTTGTCATGGTCTTACGTGGTATCCTTTTGAAACTTACCATTTCCATGTCTTGACATGGTCTTACATGGTAGCCTTGCCTTATGAACTCACCAATGCCATGCCTTGGCATGGTCTTACATGGGACATTTGCCTTATAGTAACTTATCAATGCCATGTCTTGACATGGTCTTACATGATTTCCTTGCCTTAGAAACCTTACCAATTTCCATGCCTTGGCATGGTCTTACACGATATCCTTGAACCCTAATGTCATGACATTTGTATCACACACATTCCTAAGGTTCAACCGGGACTTTCTGAAATTACTTCTCCGTCAATTCATGCTTAAGTCTTCTTTGAATAATTTCATAAAATAAATATACACATGCTGGAAATTAACAACATTAACATAAAATAACAAAATATTGCATTTATTTACCACAAACTTACCTCGAAACAAAATACGATCAACTATATCGATTTAGTCCACTATCTTTTTCTTTCCCCGGTCTAACTCCAGATTTTGTTCTTCTTGACCTATAATAAAAAAATTTTAGCTTATTTAATACTCACATTTATTAAAACAGTCCTTGACCCAAACTTTGGCAAAATTACATTTTTGCCCCTAAACTTTTACATATTTACACTTTTTCCCCAAGGCTCGGAAATTAAACTTCATCCTATTTTCTTATGTTTTATGACATGCTGATCATTTTTCCCTTCTATGACAACATCAAATTCTCACTCTAACATGTACTTATGACTATTAGGTATTTTACCGATTAAGCCCTTTTACTCGTTTTCACTTAAAACCGAGTAGCACAAGTTGTCTAACATAATTTAAAACCTCATATTCTATCATAAAAAACCAAAATACACAAATTTCACCTATGGGTATTTTTCCAAATATGAACCCTAGGTTGAATTATTGCTAGCATAAGCTAAATCGAGCTACCCAGATTTTAAAAACGTAAAGAACATTGAAAACGGGGCTTGGAATCACTTACTATGGAGCTTGGAAGCTTGAAACAAACCCTAGCTATGGAGAACCCTTTAATTTTCGTCCTAATGAAGAAGATGGACATATTTTGCCATCTTTTTCCTTTTTTTAATCTTTTAATTACCAAATGACCAAAATACCCTTAATACATTTCTTTGAAAATTTTCATGTACAAGCCTATTTTTGTCCAAAATTTTAGAAATTGGTCAAATTGCTATTTAAGACCTCCTCATTAATATTCCAAAGTAATTTCATACTAAAAACTTCTAGAATGCAAGTTTTGCAAATTATTCGATTTAGTCCCTAAATATCAAATTGGACCCTCTATCGATAAAATTTCTAAACGAAATTTTCACACAATCATGCAATCATGTCATAGACCTTAAAATGATAATAAAATAAAATTTTCTACCTCGAATTTGTGGTTTCGCAACCATTTTTCCGTTTAGGCCCTATTTCAGGATGTTACAATTAGCATGCTACTTTTGTATTTTACGCGATTAAGTCCTTTTTCTCAAATTGAGCTATTAAATGATAAAATTAGCTCACGAAATTTTTACATATATATATTCACATGCTGTAAACACCAAAAATAATATTTAAAAAATACGACCTTAGATTTGTGGTTCCGAAACCACTATTCTAATTTAGCTAAAATCGGGCTGTTACAACTCTCCCCCCTTTAAGGATTTTCGTCCCCGAAAATCTTACCAGCAAATAGGTGTGGATATTGCTTTCTCATAGCATCCTCGGGTTCCCACGTAGCTTCTTCTACCCCGTGTCGATGCCATAATACTTTTACTAATGCTATTATTTTATTTCTCAGCTCTTTGGTCTCATGAGCTAGAATTCGAATCGGTTCTTCACTATACGATAAATCTAACTAAATCTCAACTTCGATTGGGGAAATAACATGCAAAGAATCAAATCGGTATCGTCTAAGCATCGACACATGAAATACATTATGAATCTTTTCTAACTCAGAAAGCAATGCTAGCCGATAAGCAATTGGTCCAATTCGCTCAATAATTTCATACGACCCAATGAATCTCAGACTCAATTTGCCTTTACGACCGAATCAAAGAATTTTCTTCCACAGAAATACTTTCAAAAACACTTTATCCCCGATCTGAAACTCAAAAACTTTTTGTTTCAAGTCTGCATATGATTTCTGATGATTTGACGTTGCTTTTAGACTACCTCGAATTACTTTCACTTTTTCTTCAGTCTCTCTAATCATATCAACCCCATGGATCTTATTCTCTCTGAGATCAGTCCAGTACAACGGTGTTCGACACTTTCGACCGTATAAAGCTTCGTAAGGTGCCATTTTAATACTCGATTGAAAACTATTGTTATACGCAAATTCAATCAATGACAAATATTTTTCCCACGTACTTTCAAACTCAAGAATGCAACATCTCAACATATCCTCGAGTATCTATATAACTCGCTCGGATTGACCATCTGTCTGCGGGTGAAATGCGATACTAAAATGTAGTTTTGTACCCAATGCATCTTGCAGTTTCTTCCAAAACCTCAATGTGAATCTCGGATCTCTATCTAAAACAATAGAAATAGGTACTCCATATAATCTCACAACCTCAGAGATATACCACTCAACAAGCTTTTCAAGCAAATAGTCCGTTCGTACAGGAATGAAATGAGTCGATTTTGTCAATCTATCAACTACAACCCAGATTGCATCTTTCTTACTCGAAGATAGGGGCAATCTTAACACAAAATCTATAGTTACTCTATCCCATTTCCACTCGGGGATCATAATAGGTTGCAATAAACTAGACGGCACTCGATGCTCAGATTTAACTTGCTGACAAATAAAACATTTAGAAACAAACTCTGAAATGTCACGTTTAATACCATGCCACCAATAGAGATGTTTCAAATCATTATACATTTTCATACTTCCCGAATGAACAGATAAACGACTACTATATACTTCGTTCAAAATCTTCTAAGTCAACTCTGAATTTCTCGAAACACATATTCGGCCTCTGAATCTTAAACAATCATCGGAATCAACTTGAAACTCTGAATCAGGGTTTGAATTACATTGAGCTCTTTTAGCTAACATTTCATTATCAGTCTTCTGAGCTTTATAAATCTATTGTACAAACAACGGTTTCGCTTTTAACTCAACTACTATTGAACCGTCATAAAAAAGAGCTAACTGAGTATTCATTGCACATAGAGCAAACAAAGATTTTCGACTTAATGCATCAGCAACAACATTTGCTTTTCCCGGATGGTAGTCAATCACTAGCTCGTAATCTTTTAGGAATTCTAGCCATCTCCGCTGTCGCAAATTCAAATCTTTATGAGTCATCAGATATTTTAAACTCTTGTGATCTGTATAAACATGGCATTTCTCACCGAATAGATAATGGCACCAAATCTTCAACACAAACACAATTGCTGCTAACTCTAAATCGTGCGTCAGATAATTCTTTTCATGTGACTTCAACTGTCTCGAGGCATAAGCTATGACTTTGCATTCCTGCATCAAAACACAACCCAGACCATTCAACAATGCATCACTATAGATCACAAATTCTTTACTCGATTCTGGCTATACTAACACTAGAGCTTCAGTCAAAAGAGTTTTCAGCTGATTAAAACTTTTGTGACATTTCTCAGACCATTCAAACTTTACATCTTTCTGAAGCAATCTCATTAACGGATTTGCAATCGTTGAAAAGCCTTTTACAAATCGTCGGTAATAGCGAGCTAGTCCCAAAAAACTACAGACTTCAGATACATTTCTCGGAGGCTTCCAATCCATAATCGTAGAAATCTTGCTCGGATCGACTAGAATACCCGATGTTGACACAATATGCCCCAAAAAACCAACCTCACGCAACCAGAATTCATATTTACTAAACTTTGCATATAATTGTTAATCAAGCAGGGTCTGTAATATAATTCTTAAATGCTCGGCATGCTCAGTTTCATCTCTCGAATAAATTAAAATATCATCTATGAACACAACAAAAAATTGATCTAGGTATGGTCTGAAAATACGGTTCATTAAATCCATAAAGACAGCTGGTGCATTCGTTAGTCCGAAAGGCATAACTAAAAATTCATAGTGTCTGTACCTCATTCTAAATGCAAGTTTTGGCACATCAGAGTCTTTAACTCGTAACTGGTAATAACCCGATCTCAAATCTATCTTTGAAAACACTTTAGTCCCTTTCAATTGATCAAACAAATCATCTATTTTGGGCAAAGGATATTTGTTCTTAATTGTCACTTTGTTAAGCTATCGATAGTCTATACACATTCTCATCTTGTCATCTTTCTTTTTCACAAACAACACGGGAGCACCCCTGGGTGAGTAACTCAGTCATGCAAATCCTCTATCGGTTAATTCTTACAATTGAGACTTTAATTCTTTTAACTCTGTCGGGGTCATTCTGTATGGAGCTATCGATATAGGAGTTGTTCACGGCATTAACTCAATATCAAACTCAACCTCTCGTATCGGTGGTAAACCCGGTAACACTTTAAGAAATACATCTGGATACTCACACACAACCGACACTAATTCAATCTTCTTCTCGGTCACTTTCGTATCAAGCAAATAAGCCAGGTAAGCTTCACAACCCTTTCTCACATATTTATGAGCTAACATCGATGAAATCACTGTTGGCAAGCCATTCGGATCATCTAACTCAATCCAGATAATTTCATTATTCTGACATCTCATATCAATCATCTTTCGTTTGCAATTCACAATAGCATCATGCAGCATTAACCAATCCATACCCAGAATTATATCAAATTCATCAAATGGTAACAACATCAGATCAGCCGAAAAAAAATATCCCGAATCATTAATGGACAGTTCTTGCACACTTTATCAACCAACATGCACTTGCCTAAGGGGTTCGATACTCTAATTAAAAATTTAGTAGACTCTACAGGCAAAGTCTTATTGGATACTAAATTCCCACATACATAAGAATGAGTTGATCCTGGATCTATCAATGTAATAACTTTAGTATCATAGAGAGTAAAAGTACCGGTAATAACATCTGGAGATGACGCTTCTTCACGAGTGCGAATAGCATAGGCTCGTGCAGGTGCTCTAACATCAGATCTCCCAGTAGTGTCTCGAGTCACACCTTTACCACCACTCATATTTCCAACATTACGGGATGGTCTTCCTCTAACTGCAGTGTTACTTGGCCTCGTACTCTGAACATTATCTTTTTCAGCTAACTCTGGGCAATCTCTAATAAAATGATCTAACGATCCACATTTAAAACAAACCTGATCATTTAATCTACAATAACCAAAATGTCATTTTCCACACTGTCTACATTCGAGTCAATTTTTTCTCACACTGCCAACACTAGCAATAGAGGTAGCTTGAGCTTTAGAACTCACAGGTTGCTTTTCACAATCTTTGTTTGAATATCTCACGGATGCATTGGAATGATTAAATGAGTCTCAAAATTTCTTTGATGCAGACTTATAAGACTTACTAGTTGATCTCTTTCTCCAATCTCTTGTTTCAAAATCAGTTTTTCTCTTTTTTTTGCTGAGATCCTCAGCTTTACAAGCCCTTTCTACTAAAACAATGAATTCTTTGATTTCCAAAATCCCAACTAATAGCTTTATATCTTCATTCAGTCCATCAACAAATCATTTACACATGATCTCTTCGGTAGAAACATATTCCCTAGCATATTTACTCAATCGCACAAATTATCTTTTGTACTCAGTCACAATCATTCAACCCTATTTCAATTCTAGAAACTCTTTATGCTTCTGATCAAGAAATCGCTGACTTGTATGTTTCCTTCAGAATTTAGATTGAAAGAACTCCCAAGTAATCTGTTCTCTAGGAAGCACAAATATTAAGGTTTTCTACCAATGATACACATTATCTCTTAGCAATGATACAACACACTTGATACATTCATTTGAAGTACAAGACAATTCATCAAATACTCTGACTGTGTTCTCGAGCCAGAACTTAGCTCTCTCAGCATCATCATCAACTGTAACCCGAAATTCTTCAACCCTGTGCTTACGTATCTTATCCACTTGCGGTTTACTCAATCGAATCAGATCTATCACTTGTGGCACAAATGGGACTTGTTGAGGAATAGGTGGGGTGGAGGTTCTTGAGTAGCCAGATTCGTTCAAACGAACTTCGTAAACCACTAACTCATCATTTGGAAGAAGGCTTGCTTAGCCTCTCTCCCTGGGCTACTTGAAATAGGCCTAGAATCGGCCGACGCTGCCCCTTGAGCGAGAGCGAGCACATTACTTTTCACATCGTCAACTATGGCTCGATCCGGATCCATTTACTATATAAAAATACATTTTTTAACTATCAGGAATAATCACACTATCGCAGATTATATATATGGCATGTTTAGCTAGACTCTCACTCGCTACGTTAGTCCTAGAATTGACTAAACCGTAACTCTGATACCAATTAAATTGTAACACCCCTAACTCATATCCATCACTAGAATAGGGTTACGAGGCATTACTGATCAACCACAACATAAATCATACATTTGTGCAATCATCATTCAAAATCCATTCATCTCAATTACTTTGTCCCTCATAAGGTCCTACTAGACCTTAAAACATGCCTAGAAGTGGATCGAGACTAAACCGGTAACATTCACAAACTTTGAAAAATTTATAAAATTTTCAAACTTTTAAAGGTCACACGCCCGTGTGAACAGGCCATGTGCCTCACACGATTACCAAACACGCCTGTCTCACCGGCTGTGTGAAAATAGGGCATACATCCTGACTTGTACCACACGGCTGAGGAAACGCCCATGTGCCATGGCCGTGGGAAAATAGGGGAGGTTACTGACATGGGTCACAAGGCCGACCACACGCCATGCACCAGCTCGTGTGCCATACGTAGCCAGTAGACACACCCGTGTGTCTAGGCCGTGCCAAACCTATAGGGTATACTAACTTTAATTAGAAGGGTACCCCAGGGGACACACGGCTGTGTAACATGAACGTGTGTCGCACAAGACTAAGACACACGCCCGTGTCTCTGCCCGTGCGGACAAAAATAGGCCATTTGCAAAGCCAATTTGCCACCCTCATCTCATACACACCTAGCCATCAAATGGTATCAATTCAACACATACATAGGCAGCCAAGACATGCCATTTCATACACATATCATACCATCTATCAGCAATCAATTCAACTACTAAATTCTATATTCAAAACATACCAAATCAATATGCCACATTCCAAGCAATAATACCACTACATATAACTATCCAAAAGAGCATCCATACAACCATTCCAACAAGCCAACATTTTGGACATTATATACATCACCTATATCATTTATCAAGCATATAATTCAAGCCAACTTAAATGGCCATATTCCAACATTTACAAGCCAAATCTCTTGGCTACAATCACAACTCAAAACATACCTGACACTAGCCTATACATGCCATATACCATATATACAAAGCTTAAAAAGTACTAATGAGATGATCGATAGTGTGATGATGTTTCTCGACGATCCCCGAGTCCAAACTTGCTTCGATAATCTATAAAACATGGAAAGAACACACAAAGTAAACTTTAAAAGCTTAGTAAGCATATACAAATAAAATCATCATATGAACATTTGCATATTAATTCAAATATGCTAAACATAGCTAATCACATACAAGTTCACAAACCTTTATCCTTGAACACATATTCAACATCTTAATCAAATTCATCATTTACTTCACTTTTCAGTACTCATATGAATCTTGTACGTACCTGAGTCGCTTCACATATTCTTTCTCAACTTGACTTTTCTTGTTGAACCAATCAAAATCGTTAAGGATACTCGGAAATCACATAAGCTCATACAATGCCATATCCTAGATATGGTCTTACATGTTATCACATATCGATGCCACTGTCCCAGACAGGGTCTTACACGAAACCAATTAACGATCCCAATGTCCCAGACATGGTCTTACACGTAATCTCAATACAATACCAATGTCTCAAACATGGTCTTACATGTAATCACATCTCGGTAACCTAATGTCATGACATATGTATCCTATACTATTCCTAAGGTTCGTACAGGACTTTCAGAAATCGTAACTCTATCGATTCTTGCTAGTAATTGCTCGTTCAACATTCTTTGCAATTCAATCATAATAAACCATATATAATTTAATGAAATGACGTCTATTTGCATATGAACTTACCTCGTAGTCGGAATGGAGAAGCCAAATTGACTATTCAATAACTTTTGACTTCCCCGATCTAAATTTGATTTCTTTCGTTCTTGATCTATATACATTCAAAACTAACTCTTTCATTCATCAACACATTCAATTCCATCCACAAACACATATTTGGGAATTTTTTCACTTTAGCCCCTAAAGTTACACATTTATTCAATTTAGTCCCTATTTCATAAATACATAAAATTCACAAAATTCATTATGGCCCATACTTAGCCAAATTCTCTATAGGTCCCTAGCAGCTCATATTTTTCATTTCTTTCACAATTTAACCCCTCAATTTACATTTTTCTGAATTTAATCCCAATTGACATTTTTGTCAAAAATCACTTTACAAAACATGTATATCAAACACCAAACTTGCATAATTCATCATCAAACATTACAAAACTCATGGATTCATCAATGGAGTTTTTTAAAATCATTAACAAACTCAAAAATTAAGGCATGGGCTAGCTAGTACTCAAAGCAACGATCACAAAAATATAGAAATCATCAAAAACCGAGTAAAGAACATACCTTAATCAAGGAACAAGCTAGTCGAATGTCAAAGCCCTAAAATGGCTTCTTTTTATTTCTCAAATTCAGCTGAAACGGATGAGTAAATGGCTACTATTTTGTTTCTTTTAATTAATATTAACTTTATTATCAATTTTCAATTTTAACCTTTAATAATAAACATATAAATCACTTAATATAAAGCCATTTATGTCCATCTCCACTATCAATGGTCTAATTACAACATAAGGACCTTTCATTTAATAAGCCATAGCAATTAAGCACTTTTAACTATTAGCATGCTACTTTTGTATTTTACGCGATTAAGACCTTTTTCTCAAATTGAGCTATTAAATGATAAAATTAGCTCACGAAATTTTTACACATATTTATTCACATGCTGTAAACACCAAAAATAATATTAAAAAAAATTTACATCTTCAAATTTGTGGTTCCAAAACCACTGTTTCGATTTAGCTAAAATCGAGCTATTACAACATGCTTATGCTGCCAGGCCATGTGTCACACACAGTCTAGACACACGCCTGTGTGTCTACCCGTGTGGACAAAATAAAGCCATTTTCTAGCTTCATTTCTCACCCAAAATAACCCAAAAACCTGCACACAAAACACTCAACCAATCCCAACCAAATCAAGTATTTAAAGTAAGCAATTACATCATTTAACAAGGCATACTATTTCATGCATACATGATTACCAACTCAGCTTATCTTAACTTATGCATTAATAACATTTGATCACATGAACTTAGCATAACACTTGTGGAAATATATTTATGTACCATAATAACTTACTAAAACATATCCCAAAATAAGCCATCACTAGCCATTCCAATGGCTAGGTTACAAAATGACATTTCAAGCCACTATTGGCCAAGTTTCCCTATATATGTCATTACACCAAAATGATTTCACTAAGTATACCTAAAATTCTAGTATCACGTAGTGAAAATGTACTAGTAATGATGTCTGCAGAGCCATCTTCTCTAGCACGAATAGCATATGTCCTCCCAGGTGCTCGTGCCTCAGATCTAACTATCGTATCCTTGGGAGTACCTCGACTACCACTAACATTACCGGGGTGACGGGGTGGTCTGCCTCTCGCAACAGGATTGTTCGGCCTTAGAGCTAGTTCTATCTCATTTTCAACTCTTTCGAGACAATCCCTGAGAAAATGGTCAAGTGAACCACATCTGAAACAAGCTCCACTTCTAGACCGACATTTCCCATGATGAAACTTGTTGCAATGTTTACATTTTGGTTTGGGATTTTCGATACTACCCATACTGGTCACAGATGGAGTGAAGACCTCGGGTTAGATCGTTGAGAGCCCCACTCTCTTCTAGAGTATCCCGTAGACGTGGTCACTCGATCATAATACTTCTTTAATTTCTTAGAAGCAAATGATTGTGACTTACCCATAGCTCTTTTTCTAGAAACTCGAGCCTCTCTTTCAGCTTGTTTCTTTTCTTTACTCAATTCTTCAGCTTTGTGTGCTCGGTCGGCTAATGTCACAAATTCTCTTATCTCGATAATCCCAATCAAAAACTTGATATCTTTATTCAATCTCTCTTCAAAATGTTTACACATTTTAGCCTCGGTTAAAACCAATTCCCTAGCATACTGACTCAGTCGAACAAATTCCCGTTCATATTCAGATACAGTCATGCTTCCCTACTTGAGTTCCAAAAATTCTTTCTTTTTCTAATCCATGAGAATTTCTAATCCATGAACCTCTGACTAACATATTTCTTTCTGAATTCAGTTTAGAAGAATTCCCATGTAATATTCTCTCTCGGTACAACTGATGTTATAGTATTCCACCAATGATAAGCCATATCTTTCAATAGAGACACTGCACATTTCAGGTACTCAGTAGGTGTACAAGACAGTTCATCAAAAACTCGGATAGTGTTTTCAAGCCAAAACTCAGCCCTTTTTCGGATCATCATCTGCAATAGCCCTAAATTTTTTTGCCCCATGTTTGCGGATTTTATCTATTGGAGGCTCACCAATCCTAACAGTTTTAGCACCCTGTGTACCTCAGGAATCGATTGAGGAGCAAGTGGGGAAAGTCATTGTACAGCGGGGTTTGTTCTCAAGTACTGGGTAAACCATTCATTCATCATTTGAAAGAAGGCTTGTTTTGCCTCCTCACATCGGCCCTCAAACACAGGCCTTTCACAACCCAACGCAGAGGCGACTCTTTGAACTGAAGCTGAAGCATTGCTCTCAACTTCCTCGGACTCAGCTCTAACTCAGTTGGATGACATTACTATATGAAAAACACATTTAAAATTTATCAGAAGTCATCACACTATCACAATTTATATAATGGCATGTATAGCTAAAATCGTGTCTGCTATGTTAAATCTGAGAATTGGCTAAATTGTAGCTCTGATACCACTAAATGTAATACCTCTAACTCGTACCAATCGCCAGAATAGGGTTTTAGAACATTACCAGAACATTCAAAACATTTTTCAATTAATTCACGCAAGTCATTATTCATTAACTAAGATTATTCATAACATCCCTTAATTAGACCCTCGAGGTCCAAAACTAGCATTAGAATCGAATCGGGACTTAATTAGACCTCTAAGAATTTTTTGCAAAATTACAAATTTTTTTCAAGTTGCAAGGCTCACACGCCCGTGATTTATTTTAATTATACTTAAATTAAATTATTCATTTTTCTATTTAACTTAAATTAAATAATAATAAATTCTAAATATACTAAATATAAATAATAACTAAATAATAACCAAATAGAAATAAAAATATATAAAAATAATATATAAATAGATAATATAATAATAGATAGAATAATAAAATAAATAATATAGAAATATAGATTTATAAATCGAAATATATTAATATAAATATAATAATATAAATCCAAGGGACACGCCATTGTGACCCTGGGACACACCCGTGCTAGAGGCCGTGTTCGACCCCGTGTAACTCTCTGACTTGCACACACGGCCATGCCACACGCCCCTATGCTAGGCCATGTGGTTCATTAATTTAATTCGAATTAGGTGCAGGTTTCACACGGCCAGGACACACGCCCGTGTTCTAGGCCGTGTGGCTCACACGGCTGAGGCACATGCCCGTGTCTCTGCCCGTGTGCTCAATTTTGAGTATTCTGTTTCTCAAAATTAGGGTGCAGGAGACACACGGCCTAACCACATGCCCGTGTTACCAGGCCATGTGGACAAAATGAAGTCGTTTCCTAGCTTCATTTCTCACCCAAGATCACCCAAAAACCTACACACAAAACACTCAACCAATCCGAACCAATTCAAGTATTTAAAGTAAGCAATTGCATCATTTAACAAGGCATACCATTTCATGCATACATGATTACCAACTCACCTTATCTTAACTTATGCATTAATAACATTTGATCACATGAACTTAGCATAACACATGTGGAAATATATATATGTACCATAATAACTTACTAAATCATATCCCAAAATAAGCCATCACTAGCCATTCCAATGGCTAGTTTACAAAATGACATTTCAAGTCACTATTGGCCAAGTTTCCCTATACATGCCATTACACCAAAATGATTTCACTAAGTATACCCAAAATGTTAGGTTGATAGTGTGACGATGCTCCAACGATCTTCCAACCTTCACGAGTTTTCGAGCACTATAAAATAGAGGAAAAATAAAAGGGGTAAGCATTACATGCTTAATAAGTTCATATAACAGAAACTAAACTTACCAATCTTGTTTAATAAATCTAGGCATACATAACATGTTTTCCATCCATTTGGCTAAATTTCCTAAACACATACAATCAATCAAACATGTTAGTTAGTCACTAAAATCTTCATATCAATCAAGTAACATAGATAAGCTTATCAAGCAATGTTCTTTCAAGTCATTACCATTTATCTCAAGATTTTTATGCTAATTCAAGAGTTATATGTCCATTGGATCATTGAAATTCCGATGAAGGCTCAAGTAGTGCACTCAAAGTGTACAATTCATTAATCCATCAATTATTATCGAGGGTAACCCTTAAGGTACTTAACCAAGGATCACACTTTCGAGCGAAATGTCGTATTATAGGATTACCAGTCCAGGCTAAATCCTTTATATGGCTTATGCTCAAAAAGCTTGATTAGGATTACCAGTCTAGGCTAAAACCTAATCTTAACGCATACTCGAGAGGTATTGTATTAGGATTACCCATTTGGGCTAAATCCTTTATATAACAAGGTCATTGGGAATACTCATCCGAGCTAAATCCCGTCTGCAACAAATGCAGGACCTTAGTAATTTCGGGAAAGCATATACATTCATCGGAATTCAATGTTCAATCGGGACTTAACCCTTTATCACCATTTCAAGCATGTATAAATTTCTCCATCATAACATACAAGTAAGGCACATTAACATAAATCACATTACATACAATACAACATTTAATTTACATAATTACATATCCGGTTAAGTTACTCAAACTTACTTTGACACTTGTTCGCGTAATAATCTACTAATCTGAAATCTTTTCCTTTCCTCTATCTAACCTCAAATTTGTGTTTTTCGGATCTATATAAATTAATTTAATCATTAATTTCATACATTTCATACTTAGACGGACTCAATTAACATCCTAGGTAAAATTACTATTTTGCCCCTAACTTTTCCAAAAAAATTTATTTTGTCCCTAGGCCTAGAAAATGAAACTTGTGGAAATTACTCCCTATTCCAAATCTAACCAAAGCCCCATTATGAATTTTCCAGCACATGTTTACATAAAATTTCAAAATTTTTCCTTCAATTTCACAAGTTTACATTTTAGTCCCTAAATCAAGTTTTCATCAAAAATTACTTTGTAAAAGTTGTTTATCTATCAATAATCTTTCATTTTCTACCATAAATTTCCAATTTCCAGCATAATACATCCATGACCCATTTTCATACCTTGATAACTTTTCAAATTAATCCCTCAAATAGAGAGATTAAGCTATTTCGGTTTCAAAAATACCAAAATTACTAAAAACGGGATAAGGAAACTTACCCAATTAAGCCTTGAAAGCTTCTTTTCTCTCTTCCAAGGTTTTCATGTGTTTTTAGATTGAAGATGATGAAAATAAGATTATATAATTCCTTTTCATCTTTTAATTAATCATGTATTTTGGTATTTCCAATATAGTCCATTGTCTTTTTCTATAATTCCATGGATGAGTCACCATAAAAATCTACATACTTTTATTAATGGTCTAATTACCATATAGGGACTTTAATTTTTGAATTCCATAGCTACTTGATCCTTATAGCTACTAGAATTCAACTTCCGTATTTTATGCGATTTAGTCCTTCTCGTAATTAGGCACTAAATCGATAAAATTTTCATATTGAATTTTTCACATGTTTTTTTATCATATTTCGGGTCATATGGTAAAATAAAAATAAAATATATTTTGGATCGGATTTGTGGTCCCGAAACCACTATTTTGATTTCACTGAAAAATGGGCTATTACACTTGTCCAATGTACTATCAATCTAGTCCATCACATCTATGTTTCTATCTTTTGAAAGTCATCTGCTTCGATACTTAAGACAAAGCATCTCCCCAATTGGACTTGATAGACGACATATTAGCCTTTCAATCAGCTTGCTCATTTTTTATTAAACTAAACACATGTTTAGCTTCATCTACTAATACAAGTTGCCTTTTTAGTATTATGATCTGACCACGTAATACTACTTAGTATTAGTTAAACATTAGATAAACAATGAGTCAATATTAACTTTCATTTTACTTTGAATGCAAAAATCATTGAGGACAATGTATTAAAGGTCTTAATGTAATTAATGGACATTATTATTAAACCAATTTGTTCGACAAATACAAGTCAATATAGATGAAAATACAAATAGGACACCATATCCAACAATTATAAGCCCTCAAACTTTTTAAATAAAAAATCAATTGAGTCACTCCAAACTTTTTGTGCCCAATTGAGTCCTTGAATTAACAAAACTTTTTCAATCACTTTTTTTTGTGTGAAATATTTTCTAATACTCTAGAAGAGTGCCAAGAATCAATATGTAAAATTTCAGATCATTTGAAAAAAGTTTACTTACTGAAAAATATTTAATTTGAAAAATTTCAGGGTAAAAAAAATGTTTTAAGACTGTTTATTGGGAATCAGTTTATAAGAACAAAAAGAACACCTAAAATGCCCAAGAAATTGTTACAAAATGATAAATATGAGTGCAAAACAGGATCGTAAGTTTTTCCAAGTCACAGATTTGACTTAGAGTTCTAGACGTTTGGAAAGAAATTTGGATTTTGACATAACCTGAAACGTAAATGAATCCAAGTCAAATAAAAAAATTAAAGAAAGCAATTAAAATAAATAACTGAGATAAATAAAACATAAAAATAAATAAAATATTAGAATAATAAAGAAAAAATAAAAAAGATAGATGGAAAAGATGGAAAGGTGGCTTGTAGAAGTCTTAAGGAGATTTGGATACAAGAAGAACCCACAACCCCCTTCAAACGGCTCTAATTTCCCCACCAAGAAAGAAAACTTAGTAAGAAAATGTTTGAAGATGATCCCCACAATCTAAAAAGATTGTTAAAACTCTTTTAAAAGAAAACCCAAGAAAAATTCCTTAAAAGAAAAACTCAAAGAGAATTTTATTAACTCAAAAGAGAAGTTGTTGAATAGTAATTAATTAATTATTGAATTGGGTACAATGCAAAGACCTTTATGTAGACTAGCTAAATAAATCTAAATAAATCTCTTAAGTATACTAGAACTCTAATTAACTTAAACAAGAAGTAGTTTTAAACTAAACTTTCTTATTGACATAAAACTCCTACATAACTTAAAATACTTAATAATTATCAAAAATTTAGAATAAAAATAATAAAATAATAAGAGATGATAAATACATTATCGAGCTCATATATAATAAAAATTAAACCTAAAACTTGAATCCAATATGATTTAAACTCGAATTAAAAGCTCGAAACTCGTAAATTCTGTAATAATCTCATCCAAAAATTCTACTCACATAATCTTCACTAAAATGGTCATAACTTGAGTTCTCGAACTTAAAATTGAGTGATTCAAAGTGTGTTTTGAAGCTAAGAGATATACCTTTAAACGCTTTGAAGACATCTTAATCCATAAATGTTTGGATCACATCCAAAAATTTGTTGCAAGTTGACTAATCTTTTTACCTTAAAAATTGACAACTTGGTTGAATTGACTTTAATACATTTCACCTATTCTGTGCACATATCATTCCTCATCTCCTTGACAAGATACATCCTCGCATACTGGCCTTGTTCAAATCTTAGTTTGATTTGCTTGACATTTGACCTTGTTGTTGGGCCTTGAGGTGTAAGCTCATCACATCCATAGGCCTGAAATTGAGCCTTGAGACTCATATCATGTTGATTGTTAGTATTAATGGTAATACTGACATGACCATTAATAGACACCACATCAGTTGCAATTGCTTATGTGGTAGTGCCATGTCGGAAAAAATTAAATTTTCTTTAAATTTTCGAAAATAAGTACACAATGAATCTAGACAAATGGTTACCTAAGTTCATTTGAGTTTGGACACCCATTTATCTAGAGACATTCTTGAATTATAAAAAGTAAAAAATATAAGAAAATCATTAAAATTATAAAAGAACTTTGAATTTTATAAAAATTATTAAAAATTCATTAAAAATAAAAAAATTTATAAAAATCTATAAAAAATAATTTATTATTTATTATTTTTATATGTTAAATAATTAAACAAACATCAATAACTTAAATAATAAAATTAAGATTAACAATTTTTTTTTATATTTTTTCTCTTATTTTTCAATTTACGCAATTATATTAGTCAAATAATTTAATGGAAATGATGAAAATAATTGTTATAAAATTTTATTTAAAATAATTTGATTTTTATGATTTTTAATTAATTTTTAATATTTTTTATAAAGTATTTGTTTTGCTACTTTTTATGGTTTTTGATAAAAAAATTTTATAAATTATATAAAATTTTATGATTTTTAATTAATTTCTAATAATTTTAATAAATTTTGATGATTTTTATAATGGTAAATTACACCAATAGTCACCCAACTTTGGGGTAGTTGACAAAATAATCACCTTGATTTCATATTAGTCACTCAACTTTTGAAAAGTGACAAAATAGTCACTAACGTTATAAAAAAAGTCACAAAATAGTCATTGATTAACAGTTTCCGTTAGTGTGTTAACGGAACTGCTGATGTGGCAAGTTAACTTGCCACGTTGGTGAAGCAGTTGAAGGGTCTTGGTTTGGGGCGGGTTTAGGGAAAAAATTGAAGGATTATGTTGGTTTAGGGTAAAAAATTAGAAACAAATGTTGATTAAGGGGATTTGGGGAAAAAAAAGAAAATCAATTTGGAGAAAAATTGATTGTGATTTGGGTTGGTTTGGGTTTGAAACTAATTGGAGAATCTATTAAGAAGGTTGGTTTAGGGTTAGAAATCAATTTAATAATCAATTAATGGGGTACAGGGTTAGAAAACGATTGGTCTTTTTCACTTGGGGAGAAAAGAAAACGAAACCAAAAACCATTCAGTCTTTTTTATTCTCAGCGACAATGGTCAATAGAAGAGAAGCTGCCAATGTTGTTACATCCACTTTAACGGGTAAGTTTTTGCATTTAGTTTTTTATTTTTTAGATTTAGGGTTATTTCGATTTAGGGTTATTTCAATTTCAATTTTGATTTCGATTCTAATTTTGATTTTGATTTTGATTTTGATTTCAATTTTGATTTTGATTTTGGTATTGGTATTGGTTTGGGTTTTGGTTTTGGTTTTGGTTTTGGTTTTATTTGTTATTAATGTGCATGACAGATTAGGGTTTGGTTATTAAAGTGAATGACATGTGTATGGTATGCCATGTGCATGATGTTTATTGTTTGTATCTACCATTGTATGAATGCCATTATCAAATTGTTGTTTATTGTTTGTATCATAGCTGTTATATTGTATGTGGCAATATCAAATTTGTTATTTACCTTCTATATTGTATTGGTTATTGTCTGTCATTGTCTAGGTGTAGGGTTAAAGTGTTTGGTTATTGTCTGCCATGTGCATGACAGAAATGGTTGTGTTTGTATTAAACTATTTTTGTATTGGTTACCGTCTGCCATGTGCATGACAGAAATGGTTGTGTTTGTATTAAATTATTTTGTATTGGTTATTGTCTGGCAAAAATGGTTAAAGTGTTTGCCATGTTGTTTGCCTTTATTGATGAGTAATTTGTTTAGCAGGTTTAATTTATGACAATTTTAATGAGAATGAAGAAGAAATGTATGGTAGTGATGTGTCTGGTAGTGGTGCATCTAAAAGTGATGTGTTTAATAGGATAAGAGTTAATTTAGATGGTTTAAACATGGATGGTATAAAAGTAGGTGAACTGTGTGATAGTGATGATTTTGAAAGGTTAGATAGTGCACATGAATCTAACTAAGATGGCCAAAATTGGCCTGAGTTCAACCTAGAGAATGACATGAGTAATCCTAGACTTAAGGTTGGAATGTTATTTAAGTCTAAAGACAGTCTAAAAGAAGCTGCCAAGCAGTATGGTAAGTTGAATAGTTATTTTATTAAGTTTCCCAAAAATAATTTAAAAAGGTTAAAGGTAGTCTGCAGTGAAAAATGTTCTTAGTTCATATGGGCCACTAGACTAAACCCTAATGACCCTACTGACCCTACTAACTAGACTTGGCAAATTAGGAGTTCAAACCCTAGCCATACTTGTTCTAAAGTCTATAAAAATAAGAATGTAATCAGCTTGGATAAGTGAACATTATAAAGAAAAATTCATTGTTAATCCTAATTATTCTATGAAATCATTATAACAAGATGTCAAAAGAGATTTACGTTGCATAGTCTCACTAATCAAATGTAGGAGGGCTAAACTTAGGGAATTGGAATTAATTGAAGGAGATCATAAGGCTCAATATGAGAAGATTTATAAGTATTTATTGGAGGTTAGGACCCAAAATAAGGGAACAACAACAATAGGTTATCTGGATAACAAGTTTTTCAAAGGATGTATGTCTGTCTGCAGGCATGCAAAGATGGCTATAAGGCTAGTTGTAGGAGGATAGTAGCTTTAGATGGATGTTTCTTGAAGGGATACTATGGTGGCTACTTGCTTGCAACTGTTAGGATAGATGCAAATAATGGCATCTATCCTCTTGCATATGTTGCTGTCCAAAGTGAAAACCAAGCATCATGGCTTTGGTTCTTGGAGTTGTTTGCAATAGACTTGGAAATTGTGAGCTCATACCAGATATCTTTCATGTCTAACAAACAAAAGGTAAAACTCTATTTATTTATTTTTTATGTTGTTTCTATTTAGGGTTTGGGGTTTGTCAATGAATTAAACTGTATTTGTTCTAATTGCAGGGACTTTTAGAAGCAATATGTATGTTGTTTCCTAATGTAGAAACAGGACATTGTGTTAGACATCTACATGCCAATTTCAAGAAGACTGGTTTTCGAACAAAGAAATTGAAAGATTTACTTTGGAAAGCTTCCAAAGCAAGCACTACAAGGTATTTTGAGGATGCCATGGATGAACTAAAGAAAACCAATCAGCATGCTTATGATTGGTTGAAGGAAAAAAACCCTATTCACTGGTCAAGGTCTCATTCTCAATTAGGAGTCATTTTGACATGTTGGTGAATAATCTTTTTGAATCCTTTAACAAGGTAAACCCCATTGTTTTATGTTTCTTACTAATCATTAGCAATTCACTAATCCTTTATGTTGTTTACTGGTAGATGATACTAGAAGCAAGAGGGAAACCTATTCTGACCATGATGGAAATAGTAAGGACCAAGATTATGTTGCTTAATGTCAAGAAGAAAGAAGAAGCTGACAAATGGAAATGAATGTTGTGTCCAAAGATCAGGAAAAAGCTAGATGTAAATATCAAAGATTCATTGAGGTAAAGTTACTCTTTTTAATCTTTCTGATGTCTTTATTCTGACTTTATGTTGCTGGTCACATGTTGTTTTAGTAAGTGTTTTTTAATATGCATGCAGTGAGTATTTTTTAATAATATGCATGCAGTGATTGTTGGTGTGTATGACTGTTTTTTTAATATACATGTTGTTGACTATCTTTAAATATGCATGTAATAAGTATTTTTTTTAATAATATGCATGTAGTGATTTTTTTTTGGAGGGGTATGTGTATGTGTATGATTGTTGGTGAAGCTGCTCATAATGTTGTTTTAGTGATTATTTTTTAACCAAGCATGGTGACTGTTTTTTAGGTGTGTTCCATCACATGCTAGTGGGACAAGTATCAATTTGAATGTGGTCTAAGAGCTAGCATGTGGTAGACTTAGTTGAGAATTCCTGCTTCTATAGGAATTGGGATCTCACTGGCATCCCTTGCATGCATGCACTGGCTGTCATTCATCTAAAAGATGAGTTCCCAGAGACTTATGTACAAACTTGGTACACCAAGCAAACCCAGCTTCAAATTTACTCCAACTTTATAAGGCTAGTAAGGGGTCCTAAACAATAGGTCTCTTTGTTAAACATGCTGCCAATACTGCCTCCTACACTAAGAAGGCTACCTAGCAGAATTACTAAGGTGAGAAGGAAAGAACCTGATGAACCACAAACAACAGAAAGGTTAAGCAAGAGAGAGGTGGACATGAGGTTCAGTAAATGCAAAAAGAATAGGCCATAATAAAAGGCGTTGCAAAGGGGAAGTTGGCCAAAACATTCCAGTAAGTCATTTACCTTAAGTTAAGTTATATTAGTTCTGTTGATGAATTTTTTTGATAGATTTCACTTGTTCTTGTAGGTCAAAAGACTTAAAGTTTGTGTTCACAACCAAGTGGTTGCCCCAACTCAGCAACAGGCTACCCAAAATCAACAAGAGAGTACTCCAACTCAATAGGCTGCCCTAACTCAGTTACAAACTACCCTAACTCACCAAAAAGCTGCTACCTCAAGAGAAAAGCTCCCATTCAAGAGGAAACCAGCCACTGTTAGATGGATGCGTCCTACTCAAGAGTCATCTATGAAAGACCAATGATGACTTTGTGAACAAACCTTATTTTGTTAACTTTTTAAAATTGTATAAATTTGACTGCTACTGCTGTATTAACTTAGGCAGATTAATTTTTGTAAATTTGCTTATGATTACTACTGTTGATAAACTTAGGCATATATTCATTGAACTTTTTTGTAAATTTGCCTACAATTCACATCTATTCAATTGTGTTGAATTGTAGGAAAACTTGGCAATAATTTTCCCATCTTTCCTTTTGTAAACTGTTTGACATTTTGACCTTAATATATGAGTATTGATCCATGCAATTTGTGTTATCTCTTCTAACATATGAGTATTGAGAAAACAAATGTGAGAGAATTGAGAAATAAAAATGTTTTTTTTTTTCATACGTGTTATCTTTTTTGACATATGAGTATTGAGAAATGCAAATGAAACGAAGATTAAGCATTCTTTCAAGTCTGTAAACTTTGAAATGAAATCAAATATTACAAAACAAATTTCTAATTGTTGTAAGCAACAACAATATTACAAATCAATTTGTAAGCAACAACCACATGTTATATTCCATTTCAAGTCTTTCATGTTTGTAAGCAACAACATGAGCTGGTTAGCCATATATACCAGTAGCCATGTATAACAATATAAGCAACAATATACTAGCAGCCATGTATAACAACATAAGCAACAATATACTAGTAACAATATTACATAACATAAGCTAGTTTTCAGTGCTAACAACAACAACATAAGCTGATTTAGGGTTTAAAAAACAACAACATAGTTACAAATATAAGCACCAAAAACCATGTTTTTCTCTCCCTCCTCATTACATCCTCCAATGTCCTCACTTTTTTCAAAAGACCCAACAACACAATTTGTGAATGAGGAGTCAATAGTGGATCAAACCAGGTGAAAAACCAACATGGTTTTCGAAATCCATTGCCAAATTTCTTACACCCAAAAAACCTCCTACCTGGGTTGTCATTGGACCAAGATGTGTTTATTTTGGCTGGGTTTCCACAATACACACCGGAATCGCTTCAGGCATCTCCTTTTTTCCTCTTCTCCTTTTTCTTCTTCTTCTTCTCTAACCCTAAATTGGTGCTAGTAGTGTTGTTAAATTGAGAGTAACTGGCCAGCTGAAGGGTTTTTTGACACCAAGGATGCCGTCACCTGCCATGTCACTAGGCCGTGACGTTTGTGATGGAAAACAGTAAAAATGTCTGTTTAGTCACTTTTTGAATGTTGAGTGACTGAAATGAAACCGAGGTGACTGTTTTGCCAGCTACCCCAAAGTTGAGTGACTATTGGTGTAATTTACCATTTTTATAATTTTTATAAGCGAAAATATTTGGTACACTGCAAATGAAGTTTTTAAAGTCCATAAGTAGGGTCAGGGGGTTGACAAGTGTCCTACAAGAGTATTATAAAATATTAAAAAATAAATATTTTTTAAAAAAAGGACACCTGACAATAATTTAAGATTGGTTATGAAATAAAAAAATATTGCTAATGTATTAAATACTAACTCTTTTTTTATTATAATATTTTATAATTCTAGAATGAATCTAGATAAATAGATACCCAGATTCAAATAGAATTAAACAATCTTATGTCCAAATTCATTACATACTTATTTTTAAAATAATTTTAATTTTTTTATTTTTTTTGTTGATATGGAATTGCCAAATCAGCCACTTAGATGTCGTCTATTAATGACCATGTGACAGCCCTAATTTGATCCTAGTCGGAAAATGGTTTCGGGACCATAAAACCGAGTCACAAAATTATTTAAATGCTCTTTTCTATGTTTATTATATGTGAAGTTTCATGTGTGAAAGTATCGTGTCTTCATTTTGTCATTTGAATGTGGAATTAGCTAAAAAGGACTTGTTTGGGAAACTTTGAAAATGTGGTAGGTGAATGTCCAAGTGATTAATTTTGTAAATTATTAAAGTAGAGGATTTGCATGTCTATTTTACCACTTTATTTAAGTGTACGGTAGTGGGGTTGGTTTAATGCATCATGTGCTTTATATAATAATAAATTATAAACTTAAATTATGGTATAAAATAATATATGTTATTTTATAACATAAAATGAGGTGATAAAAACAAAGTTGAGCCTTATTTTTATCATTTAGCCGAAACTAAAGAAAGCAAAAAGAAGAAGAGAAACTCTTGAATATTCGGTCATTTGGGGAGATAAATTCAAGGTAAGTTCATGGTAGTTTGGTTGAAAATTCATGTTTTTGAGTTCCTCTCTTGGTTCTACTTTAAACCCATGAATTAATTTGTTAAATGTTGGTTAATTGTGCATTCGGTCATGATAGGAAATTGCAAAAATTTCTATTTGATGATAGAAATTGATGAATGAAAGTTTGATGGACTATAATGTTAAAATCCATGTGATTGTAAGTTTATAAGTTTAAATTTTGAAATTTGAACTATGTGTGGCTCAATTGCTTGGAATGGGCATTCGGCTATAGTATGTAATGCAAAGAAAATTTGGTGTTGGATGTTTCAAATGATTTAGATAGTTATAAATTAAGTTTGAGGCTTGGTACTTATGTATAGATGGTCTATTTAGATAACTTGGCTTGGAAGTTGAGTAAATTATATTTTGAGAACTTTGTGAATATTCAGCCTAGGGGTATAGTTGTGAAGTATATTAGGCCAAATGAATATGTATGAGAGTTTTAATAGGAATTTCGTGTATTATGAAAGATGAGGTATATATTTAATCATAGGATGGTCTTGGTAAACTTAGAAAAGAATGCATGAAAATTTAATAGGTTGCTTTAATGACTGAATATGCTAAAAGCTAATACATAGACTAGTTGATAAATATGTGTTAAAGAAATGTGAACAAATATCTAATTGATTGGTATCCGACTATGGTTAATTGTATAATTAATTGACCGATTGTGGAGTAGTGAATCTATTTAAATTGTGAGTGCATGAATTGATTTTAAGGTGGCCAAAGGTCTTTAAATGAAATATTTGTAAAGATGCATAGTGCCGAATGTGTTCATCAAAGAATGAGTTATGTGGGTTGTTTAAATGAAAGAAATGGATAAGTTAAGGTATAATTGAGTGTTCGAATGTGAATTACAAAGTACATGAATTTGAAAATGAAATGGTGATAGACTTAAGTGGACAAATGATGCGAATGAATTAGCTTTTGAAATGTATATGGTCGCCGTACGTATGTGTTTGATTGAGAAGTTAAATTTGTTGATTTTAGCTCAAGAGCATAGAGGGGCAAATTCGGATAAGGGAAAAGCTAAAGTAACTGAATAGCCAATCCACAACTGTTGAAAATATTCAAGGTAAGTTTTGAGTATTCAAACATAGTTTATAATTGAATGTAATATGAAAAATGTATAATAGGAGAATTATGACATGATGATAAGGTCTGTGATATGTGCATTTATTCGAATGAAGGAAATAAATTATTAGTGCATTTGTGCTATGTGAAATCAAGTAACATATGATTTGATATGCATGAAACTTGGTGAATTGATTATCGTATGATGAATTCGGGCCTTAAGCCTAGTAGGCTATAATGCCGGTGAAATAATATCGGGCTTCGAGCCTAGCAGGCGAAATGCCGATGCATGAATTCAGACTTAAAGTCTAGCAGGCTTTGTGCCGGTGATGAATTCGGGTTTAAAACTTAGCAGGCTTAATGCCGGTGATTTGATAAAAGTCTAAGACTATAATACTTCGTGTTCGAACGACAATTGAATACATTCAATATATTAAGTTGGCCAGGTACGTATCATGTACTTATATATGAGTTTGATTTGAATTGAATCATAAGTGTATAATGTGATGCATATGGGAATAGGTGTTATAATTATATCCATGATCATGATACATTCAGCCAAAGTGTGAAGTTATGTGAAAATATTTGATTTACTTATGTTATATGAATTTAGATTCAAGTGAAGTTAATATGCTAAATATGCGTTAAATGTTTGTATATATTCGGCCAAATGGCAATATACCTAAGAAATGTCACTTGAGAATTTGATTAATCGATTTATAATTGAATTTAATTGTTTGCATTGCTTAAAACTTACTAAGCTTATGGAAGCTTACTCTGTTTGTTATGTTTCTCTGTTTTTAGATCGTTGACTCCAGCCACTTGCTCGGGGATCGTCAGCAACTCGTCACACTATCTATCGTTTTGGTACTATTATGTTTTGGGAATTCGTATGGCATGTATAGAATAGACTTAAGTGAACGATATTTTGAGATGTTGTTGTATATAAGCCATGTGAATATGGTAACTTTTGAATATCGGTATAAGTCTGAATTTCGATCTTTGATTTTGTTTGGCTATGCATATAATTGCTAATAAACTTATGTAAATGTGAATGTACAAATGTAGTGTTTTGGATTGGTAACTCTTCATAACCCACTCCGGTGACGGATACGGATTATAGGGGTGTTACATTTTATTGGTATCAGAGCTACGATTTAGTCGATTCTAGGACTAGCGTAGTGTGTATGAGTCTAGCTATACATGCCATAAAGTGTTAATACGATAGTGTGATGATTTCTGACAGTTGAAATGTGTTTTTCGTATGGTAATAAATTTCGATCTCGATCTAGCGATAGCTGATGATATAGAGAGCGTAGCGCTTGCTCCCGCGCACGGGACAGCGCCGTTGGACTCTCAACCAAATGTTAGTAATCAGAATGATAAAGCTAAGCAAGCCTTCTATGCTATGATGAATGATTGGTTTACTCAATATGTTCGAACTAATCCGGCTGTTTCACATCCCCCACCCCTGACTAATACAACCCCTGCACCTGTGGTAAATCCAATAGTCGACCTGTTGAGATTGAGCAAACCCCCAGTTGATAGAATTTGAAAGCACGGGGCTACTGAGTTCAAGGCTACTGATAGTGATGATGCCAAGCAGGCTAAGTTTTGGCTCGATGATACCATTTGCGTGTTTGATGAATTATCGTGCACACCCAATGAGTTCTTAAAATGTGTTATATCTCTGTTACGTGATTCTGCCTACTATTGGTGGAATACCTTGATTTCAGTTGTACCGAGAGAACGGGTTACTTGAGAATTCTTTCAAATTGAGTTCCGCAAGAAATATATCAGTCAAAGATTCATCGATCAGAAACGGAAGGAATTTCTCGAGCTCAAACAGGGTTCTATGATAGTTACCGATTACGAGCGAAAGTTTGTCAGACTTAGTAGATATGCTCGGTAATATGTTTCGTCTGAGGCTATCATGTGTAAACGCTTCGAGGACGGGTTGAATGAAGACATCAAACTGTTGGTGGGTATTTTGGAAATCAAAGAGTTTGTAGTGCTTGTCGAGCGGGCTTGTAAAGCCGAAGAGCTCGGTAAAGAGAAAAGAAAAGCTGATGATGGAGCTGGAGAGTTCCGTAAAAGATCTTCAGGAAAATCCTTTCATCAGTCATCGAAGAAATTTAGAGATGACTCAGGCCGATCTAAGGATACTTCGGGTTTTTCCAGACCGGATCGTGATCGACCTCCTGTGAGTACGTGAGCCACCTCTGTTGCCAGTGTCGACAATGATCGTTAGGACAGATCTGAGTGCAAGCATTGTGGTAAATGGCATTCAGGAAGCTGTAGATTTAATGACCGCTCTTGTTTCAAGTGTGGATCAACCGATCACTTTATCGAGATCGTCCAAAATTAGCCGAATGTATCATCGATCCGAGTGGGAGACCTAGTAACACTGCAACACGAGGTAGACCACCTAGACATGCAGGTAATGCTAGTGGAAATCAAAGAGGGACCAAAGATACTGCTGTACGTTCTGAGGCTCGTGCTCCTGCCAGAACCTATGCTATACGAGCGCGCGAGGACACTTCTTCGCCAGATGTTATTACCGGTATTTTCACTCTTTTTGATACTGATGTTATTGCTTTGATTGACCCCGGTTCCACTCATTCGTATGTGTGTGAAACTTTGGCATCCAGTAAGACTCTACCTGTTGAGTTTACTGAGTTTGTGATTCGAGTGTCGAATCATTTGGGTTGTTATGTGCTAGTTGATAAAGTGTGTAAGAAATGTCCCCTGATGATCCGAGATTCTTGCTTTTCGGCTGATCTAATGCTATTACCATTTGACGAGTTTGATATCATTCTCGGTATGGATTGGTTAACTATGCATGATGCAGTAGTAAATTGCAAGCGAAAGACAATAGACTTGACATGTTCGAATGATGAGATAATCCGAGTTGAGTCTACTGATTTAAATGGATTACCAGCAGTAATATCTTCGATGTTAGCTCTGAAATATGTAAAAAAGGGGTGTGAAGCTTATCTTGCGTATGTACTGGATAGTAAAGAGTCAGAAAAGAAACTTGAGACAGTGCCAGTGGTTTGTGAGTTTTCGGATGTATTCCCTGAGGAATTACCTAGATTACCACCTGTTCGGGAGGTAGAGTTTAGTATTGAACTTGTACCAGGGACTACACCTATTTCGATAGCTCCGTATCATATGGCACCAACCGAACTAAAAGAATTAAAATCTCAATTACAAGAGTTGACAGATAGAGGTTTTGCTCGATCGAGTTTTTCTCCCTGGGGTGCGCCAGTATTGTTTGTGAAAAAGAAAGACGGAACTATGAGAATGTGTATTGATTATCGTCAACTTAATAAAGTAACGATAATGAATAAATATCCATTGCCTCGAATCGATGATTTGTTTGATCAACTGAAAGGAGCCTCAGTATTTTCGAAGATAGACTTGAGATCGGGTTATTATCAGTTGCGATTTAGAGACTCTGATGTGCCTAAAACTACTTTCAGAAAGAGGTACGGACACTACGAGTTCTTAGTGATGTCGTTTGGGCTTACTAATGCCCCTGCAGTTTTTATGGATCTAATGAATCGTATTTTCAGACAGTATTTGGATCGGTTTGTAGTCGTGTTTATAGATGACATTTTGATTTATTCACGCGATGAAACTGAACATGCTGAGCACTTGAAGTTAGTATTGCAGATTTTGCGAGACAAGCAATTATATGCGAAGTTTAGTAAATGTGAATTCTGGTTGAGAGAAGTCAGCTTTTTGGGGCATGTTGTATCCGCATCGGGTATCCAAATTTATCCGAGTAAAATTTCAGCTATACTAGATTGGAAGCCTCCGAGAAATGTTTCGAAAGTTTGGAACTTTTTGGGACTTACCGAGTATTACAAACGGTTTGTGAAAGGCTTTTTGATGATAACAACACCGATGACAAAGTTGCTACAGAAAGATGTCAAATTTGAATGGTCAGAAAAGTGCCAGAAAAGTTTTGATCAATTGAAAACCCTTTTGACCGAAGCTCTAGTGTTAGTTCAGCCAGAGTCTGGTAAAGAATTCGTGATCTATAGTGATGCATCTCTGAATGGTTTGGGCTGTGTATTGATGCAAAAGGGTAGAGTTGTAGCGTACGCTTCGAGACAGTTGAAGCCACATGAGAAAAACTATCCGACTCATGATCTCGAGTTAGCTGCTATTGTTTTCGCTTTGAAAATTTGGCGCCACTACTTGTTCGGGGAAATATGCCATGTGTATTCTGATCACAAAAGCCTCAAATACCTGATGACTCAAAGAGATTTGAATTTGAGACAAAGATGTTGGCTAGAATTATTGAAAGATTATGAGCTTGTCATTGATTACCATCCGGGAAAACCCAATGTGGTTGCTGATGCTCTTAGTCGAAAATCACTGGTTGTTTTGCGAGCAATGAATGTGCACCTGTCTATGTCCGATGATGATGTGTTAGTAGCGGAATTAAAAGCAAAACCGTTATTGATACAATAAATCCATGAAGCTCAAAAAGCTGGTGATAAATTAGTTGCAAAACAAGTACTATGTGTTTCGAAAGAGAATTCAGAGTTTTTTATTGATAGAAATGATTGTTTGAGGTTCAGAAATTGATTATGTGTTCAGAAAAATTCAGAGCTTATTCCGATGATTTTGAACGAGGCTCATAGCAGCCGAATGTCAGTTCACTCGGGTTGCACGAAAATGTACAACAATTTGAAATGTCAGTATTGGTGGCACGGTATGAAATGAGACATTTCTGACTTTGTTTCAAGGTGTTTGATATGTCAACAAGTGAAAGCGGAACATCAAGTGCCTTCGGGATTACTTCAACCGATCATGATACCCGAGTGGAAGTGGGATCGAGTCACGATGGATTTTGTATCTGGGTTGCCATTGTCTCTGAGCAAGAAAGATTTAATCTGGGTTATTGTTGATAGATTGACTAATTCAGCCCATTTCATTCCCATTCGCACCGATTATTCACTCGAAAAGCTAGTCGAATTATACATTTCTCAGATTGTGAAATTACACGGGGTGCCCATTTTTATTGTGTCAGATAGAGATCCGATATTCACATCGCGGTTTTGGAAGAAATTTCAAAAAGCATTGGGTACTAAGTTGCATTTTAGCATCGCTTTTCATCCCCAGATCGATGGTCAATCCGAGCGAATTATTCAGATACTTGAGGATATGTTGAGATGTTGCATCCTTGAGTTTAGTGCCTCGTGGGAACAATACTTGCCTTTGGTTGAATTCGCATACAACAATAGTTTTCAATCGAGCATCAAGATGGCACCTTACGAGGCTTTGTATGGTCGTAAATGTCGCACACCGTTATTTTGGACCGAGCTCTGAGAAAATAAGATTTACGGAGTTGATTTGATTAAAGAAGCTGAACAGAAAGTTAAAGTGATTCGCGAAAGTTTGAAAGCAGCATCAGATCGTCAGAAATCGTATGCGGACTTGAAACGGAAAGATATAAAGTATCAAGTCGGAGACAAAGTGTTTCTTAAAGTTTCACCGTGGAAAAAGGTACTCAGATTTGGCCGTAAAGGCAAATTGAGCCCGAGATTTATCGGACCATATGAAATTATAGAACGGATTGGGTCAGTTGCTTATAGACTACTTTTGCCACTTGAACTTGAAAAGATTCACGACGTTTTTCATGTTTTGATGCTCTGTCGGTACAGATCTGATCCTTCTCATGTGATTAGTCCATCAGAGATAGAAATTCGGTATGATTTGAGTTATGAAGAGGAAGTAGTTCGTATTTTGGCTCACGAGGTGAAAGAATTGCGGAATAAGACAATTTTGTTAGTGAAAGTGTTGTGGGTCAAACATGGGGTTGAATAAGCTACTTGGGAGCTTGAAGACTCCATGAAAGAATGATACCCTAATTTATTCGCTGGTAAGCTTTTCGGGGACGAAAATCCCTAAGGGGGGAGAGTTGTGACAACCCTAATTTGACCCTAGTCAGAAAGTGGTTTCGAGACCATAAAACCGAGTCACAAAATTATTTAAATGCTCTTTTCTATGTTTATTATATGTGAAGTTTCATGTGTGAAAGTATCGTGTCTTAATTTTGTCATTTGAATGTGGAATTAGCTAAAAAGGACTTATTTGGGAAACTTTGAAAATGTGGCAGGTGAATGTCCAAGTGATTAATTTTGTAAATTATTAAAGTATAGGATTTGCATGTCTATTTTACCACTTTATTTAAGTGTACGGTAGTAGGGTTGGTTTAATGCATCATGTGCTTTATATAATAATAAATTATAAACTTAAATTATGGTATAAAATAATATATGTTATTTTATAACATAAAATGAGGTGAAAAAAACAAAGTTGAGCCTTATTTTTATCACTTAGCCGAAACTAAAGAAAACAAAAAGAAGAAGAGAAACTCTTGAATATTCGGTCATTTGGGGAGATAAATTCAAGGTAAGTTCATGGTAGTTTGGTTGAAAATTCATGTTTTTGAGTTCCTCTCTTGGTTCTACTTTAAACCCATAAATTAATTTGTTAAATGTTGGTTAATTGTGCATTCGGTCATGATAAGAAATTGCAAAAATTTGTATTTGATGATAGAAATTGATGAATGAAAGTTTGATGGACTATAATGTTAAAATCCATGTGATTGTAAGTTTATAAGTTTAAATTTTGAAATTTGAACTATGTGTGGCTCAATTGCTTGGAATGAGCATTCGGCTATAGTATGTAATGCAAAGAAAATTTGGTGTTGGATGTTTTAAATGATTTAGATAGTTATAAATTAAGTTTGAGGCTTGGTACTTATGTATAGATGGTCTATTTAGATAACTTGGCTTGGAAGTTGAGTAAATTATATTTTGAGAACTTTGTGAATATTCAGCCTAGGGGTATAGTTGTGAAGTATATTAGGCCAAATGAATATGTATGAGAGTTTTAATAGGAATTTCGTGTATTATGAAAGATGAGGTATATTTTTAATCATAGGATGGTCTTGGTAACCTTAGAAAAGAATGCATGAAAATTTAATAGGTTGCTCTAATGACTGAATATGCTAAAAGCTAATACATAGACTAGTTGATAAATATGTGTTAAAGAAATGTGAACAAATATCTAATTGATTGGTATTCGACTATGGTTAATTGTATAATTAATTGACCGATTGTGGAGTAGTGAATCTATTTAAATTGTGAGTGCATGAATTGATTTTAAGGTGGCCAAAGGTGTTTAAATGAAATATTTGTAAAGATGCATAGTGCCGAATGTGTTCATGAATGAATGAGTTATGTGGGTTGTTTAAATGAAAGAAATGGATAAGTTAAGGTATAATTGAGTGTTCGAATGTGAATTACAAAGTACATGAATTTGAAAATGAAATGGTGATAGACTTAAGTGGACAAATGATGCGAATGAATTAGCTTTTGAAATGTATATGGTCGCCGTACGTATGTGTTTGATTGAGAAGTTAAATTTGTTGATTTTAGCTCAAGAGCATAGAGGGGCAAATTCGGATAAGGGAAAAGCTAAAGTAACTGAATAGCCAATCCACAACTGTTGAAAATATTCAAGGTAAGTTTTGAGTATTCAAACATAGTTTATAATTGAATGTAATATGAAAAATGTATAATAGGAGAATTATGACATGATGATAAGGTCTGTGATATGTGCATTTATTCGAATGAAGGAAATAAATTATTAGTGCATTTGTGCTATGTGAAATCAAGTAACATATGATTTGATATGCATGAAACTTGGTGAATTGATTATCGTATGATGAATTCGGGCCTTAAGCCTAGTAGGCTATAATGCCGGTGAAATAATATCGGGCTTCGAGCCTAGCAGGCGAAATGCCGATGCATGAATTCAGACTTAAAGTCTAGCAGGCTTTGTGCCGGTGATGAATTCGGGTTTAAAACTTAGCAGGCTTAATGCCGGTGATTTGATAAAAGTCTAAGACTATAATACTTCGTGTTCGAACGACAATTGAATACATTCAATATATTAAGTTGGCCAGGTACGTATCATGTACTTATATATGAGTTTGATTTGAATTGAATCATAAGTGTATAATGTGATGCATATGGGAATAGGTGTTATAATTATATCCATGATCATGATACATTCAAATTAAAGTGTGAAGTTATGTGAAAATATTTGATTTACTTATGTTATATGAATTTAGATTCAAGTGAAGTTAATATGCTAAATATGCGTTAAATGTTTGTATATATTCGGCCAAATGGCAATATACCTAAGAAATGTCACTTGAGAATTTGATTAATCGATTTATAATTGAATTTAATTGTTTGCATTGCTTAAAACTTACTAAGCTTATGGAAGCTTACTCTGTTTGTTATGTTTCTCTGTTTTTAGATCGTTGACTCACCACTTGCTTGCTCGGGATCGTCAGCAACTCGTCACACTATCTATCGTTTTGGTACTATTATGTTTTGGGAATTCGTATGACATGTATAGAATAGACTTAAGTGAATGATATTTTGAGATGTTGTATATAAGCCATGTGAATATGGTAACTTTTGAATGTCAGTATAAGTCTGAATTTCGATCTTTGATTTTGTTTGGCTATGCATATAATTGCTAATGAACTTATGTAAATGTGAATGTACAAATGTAGTGTTTTGGATTGGTAACTCTTCATAACCCACTCCGGCGACGGATACGGGGTGTTACAGACCACATCATTATTAACATTAAATACTAATGGTTAAAATCAGTAAAAATACATATTTAACCGGGACATAGTTGAAATAGGTGAGTTATTTTAATTTATTGTTTATAAAGAGAAATTCATAATATTAAAAGACTTTATATTACACTTCCACTTATCTTAATATGAAGCAAATAAATTTTGCTCTTTTGAGGTGCATGAAAACGCGTCAGTTCTCTTATAACAAAATGCGTCTTAGCGTTCAGTCCTCTTCCCGGAAATTGTAGGCTGAAGTAACCGCGTTTAAAGTCTTCGTTTTTCTTGATTTGGTTTCCCAATTATTGATTATTAATAATTTGGAAATAAAATACAAAAGACTTAGGTATTAAGAAAGGAAATGGCAGACCCAGCAAAGATGTAATCAATCAGTCCCCACGCTGTACATCCCTCGTCACCACAGCACATAAAAGCAACAATCAAGCCAGGCCAAGCCAAGCCTTGCCCTTTCCTCTTTTGTTTGTTATTGTTCATCCAAGTCCAAGGAGCGGTAGCTGCAAGCTTATGGGGAAGAAGCTAGACGCGTTGCTTGGAAGAGGGTTCAAGCCCTACAAGTTGAAATCAGTTATTAGTGTTGCCCTTTCTCGTCTTTCCGTTTTCAAGAATCAGCGTCAGATTCGCAGCAACCAAGCTCGCTCTGATGTTGTGGAGCTCCTTCAGCTCGGCCACCATGATCGTGCTCTTCTTAGAGTAACTATGCTTTATTTATTTACTGTATCCTATATCGTGTGAATATTTATTTATTTGGAGCTAAACTTTTGGTTTTGTTTGGATAGGCGGAGCAGGTGGTGAAGGAGCAAAACATGTTGGACGTGTTTGTTATCCTGGAAGGGTATTGTACTCTCCTCATTGAAAGACTCCATCTCATTGAGCAAGACAGGTTTGTAATTTCTTCCATCGTTTCTTTTTCTTTTTCTTTTTCAGTTTTATTGGTAACCCTGAGTTATATTTGATCTGCAGAGAATGCCCTGATGAGCTGAAGGAGGCAATATGTGGCTTGCTCTTTGCATCTTCAAGGTGTGGAGATTTTCCCGAGCTTCAAGAGATTCGTGCTATTTTCACGTCTCGCTATGGCAAAGAATTCGTTGCTCGTGCCATTGAGTTGCGCAACAATTGTGGAGTCAACACTAAGGTAATCTTGATTTCAAACTTGTCTACGTTAAATACAAATAGGAATAGTAATGAAATTTGCTATAAGGTAATCTTCGGCTCCACAGATCATACAGAAACTCTCAACCAAACAACCAGACTTGCAGAGCAGATGGAATGTTCTCAATGAGATTGCTGCTGAGCATAGCATTGCCCTACAACTCCGTGAAACCTCTGTTTCCGCTACCCAGGTACGCAATTTATGACAGGAACATACAGAGAGATTAACTCATAAATTGCTAGTAATGTTATCAATGCAGGAAAATTTGGACGGAAGCAAGAATCATAGCCAGCCCAAGTTAGGCACAACAGGTAAGGCAAGTAACCATGCAGTCCTAGGAGATGACAACGAGTTCTCTGATTCAACAAAAGCAAGGAAAAAATATAAGGATGTAGCTGATGCCGCTCAAGCAGCCTTTGAGTCTGCTGCGAATGCGGCCGCAGCAGCAAGAGTAGCCGTGGAACTCTCTCGGTCTGATTTCCATGATCCTGATGATGATGATGATGATGATGATGATGATCACAACAGTCCCAATAGTCAAAGAAAAAGAGTGCTTGAGAGACAGGAACCAAATTCTGAAGATAAAGAAACTCAACAAGGCAATCAAGCAGAGGACTTGAAACAGACACCAGAAATCAAGATTTCGAGCCCTTCTTCAAGTAAAGATTCATCACAAGGAAACCTGGACATTAGGACAATGTCGTTGGATGAAGTGGACCCTATCAAGCTATTGGAAAAGGAAGTAGTCATTCATGAGAGCGACGATGAGAATTATGATTCCCATGATTCCAGTTTTCATATGAACACAAGCATGTTTAAAGTCAAGGTCCAAGATGAAGATAAGAATTACGAGTACACAGAGAAAACTGCACTGATGTTTCAGAACTCATCTGATAAGCAAATCCCCTCAAGCCTTCGTGCTGGCTTGAAGGTGGAGGCTGTACCTGAAACCCCCACAGAACATGTGGCTCAAAGTTCTGGGACGAAAGGTAAACGACCCTTTACCATGAATAAGGCGCCGTTTTCTGTAAGGACTAGACAAGTTCGTGGCTACTGAGGAGCATCAGTATACTGATTTCATTTTGAAGTTTGGCGAGTTGCATTATGGCATCAGTCGGGTCTATAAGTTTGTTTGTTTGTTTCCCCTTGTTTGTTTATTTTCTTGAGATGTAAACTCGATGTTAACATTTTTGGAATTATTTTCGAAGAAAAATATGTTGGAAAACAAGTCGAAGTTCCCAAACATAATTATACTACCTTGCCTTAGCATGCAAGTACGTATCATCCTGCAGGGAAAAATCCAGAGTGCAACACAACTTGCATAGGCTTAATGACTACACACGAGAAATCGTGGAACCAAAATAAGGGACTCATGGTTATGTGAGTGCATTAAATATAAATCCCCAAAAGGGGAAGAAGATGAAATTAAGTTGCAATATTGAACAAGGAGATGAAATATTGTCCTTTTAGCAGAAACATTATTTCATTTATCTTCAATTAGTACAAGTTAAAGACACCTAGACAAATGCATGTATGCATCTACCTCCACATGCTACCCAAACTAAATAGATTTTCCTCGATAATGCTTTGGCTGGTAAAGTTATACAAAGCTAAGGTAATTCTATAAAAACTAGCATCAAATTCGTATACCATCTACATCAATGACATGTAATGATCATGAAAGAAAAACTAACTTGGTAAAGATTCATATCTAAAAAGGATGAAAAATCTACAAATATGTGGATCTCTAGGGAAATACCAACAATTCAGCAGTGTTTGTTATCGTATTAAAACCAACAATTCATATCTTAGTTCAGAGCTAAGAGGTTTCAAACCAAACATTCTCAAATTCAGTTGATTAACCGAGGCCATTTTGCATAGCTAAGACAAAAAAAAATTATATAAAAAAATGCACATCTAGCTCTGGGAAAGGTTGCCACCACTTTGCTGCCATAGATTGATGATATCAGTGGCCTGATTGAGAAGGATAATCATCTTCTTCTGAGAAATCCAAGGCTTACTTTCTAGAGTGGCCTTGAGCTCTTCCCAGGCATCTTTCCTTGGCCAGAAGAAATATGGACTTAGAGGAACAGTGCCGTGGCCCGGTATGACTTGATCAAGGGCAAGCCCGATGTTCTTTTCCATCCATATGAATTTCAAAACCAGTCTTGGCTTTCCAACTTGCTTGACCACCACCTCAGGTTTCTGAGGAATGATGAAGTCGGATGGTGTTTCAGTCTCAGTGACAGTTTCCGTGGCAGCCGAAGCAGTTAGTGTTGGAGTTTTGATTGTTTTCTTCAAAATGGGATTTTTGTTAAAGCAAAAGGGGGTGTTAAAGGATTTCTGATAACGAAAGGAATGACAAGTGAAAGTAGTATGGAGTGTAGATGAAGTAGCCATGGATAACATTTTGTATTGCAGAATGGGAGAGAGAGAGAGAAGGAGAGAGAGATGTGAGGATACGAGTCTTAAAAGTTGCTTTGTGGAGATAGGATAAGGGATATGGGGCAATGGTAGGAATAGGAGGACATGGGCTTGGATTGGATCCTATGTTTTAATTATACTCGGTTTGCTCCTTTAACCTCTTAGCCCTATACTTTGATATAATTTCTCCTTCAAATTTCTTTTTAATTTGTTATTAACATATATGTATGTCTCAACCAAATGAGCGCTCTATATTATGTTATAATACAATACATCTCTTCATGAGTTGGTTATCTATCTAAGCCTAAAATTCTATTTAAGATTTAGGAGGATTTAGACAAAAATAATAGGTTCGAAAAATGGGTTTAAATAAAAAAATTAAGCTCGTTTAAAATATAAGTCAGATTTGGGCCTAAACATTCAAAAGTTTAATTCGACTCGACCCGATCCATTTTAAGTTTATAATATTTATATTATGTTATTTTTATATATTATGAAATTTAGAACTCAATAAAAAAAATAAACCTATACTCTAATGTAAATATTAAAATAATGTTAAGATGACTATATAAAAAAATTTAATAAATAAAAAAATAAAATTATTAAATATTAAAATAATATAATATATATTTTTTAAATTAAAAAAATATTAATACTATTCTTAAGCTCAACATGACCTAATCATAGACTCCTCTAAATACAAGTTATGGTGCTTATAAATTTACATTACTTATTATATTAAATTAACGCCATTTATTTTAATAAAGAAACATATAGGTATGCTTGTTTATGTTTAAATATTAATTTCAATATAGTGGAACCCAATTTTGATATATGCCGGTGAATTTTATATTATATTATCTGATACTTATATTTAAATATTTTATTGAGTTAGTATTATTTTTAATCGGTTATCAATTTAATTATTAAATTATAAAAATATTTAAAATATATATATAATTAATATTATTACGATGATACTTTTGCCTATTCAGATTTTTATATTATCTTTAAATAAAACAATTAAAAAAATACAAATTTAAGGATCAAACACATGTTTAATAGTATTAAAATACATGTTTGTTTTATATATATATATATATATATAAAAACAAGTTTAGTACTATCATTATTAAATAAATTTAAAAAAGAATATTTTTAACATATGATATGATGCATAATAATACAATTCTTATCATATAATAGTTGTTTTCACCTATATTATGAGTATGACACAATTTAATTTAATTTATATTCATAATAATGCAATTTCTATCATACGATGTGATGCTCATGAAGTGTTCTTAAGTGCATAAGACAACATCTAGATTTAATATAGGCCGTGAAATTCTCATATTGTTGGGTGAGATTTAATCCACCATTATTAAAAATAGAATGCACTTTGTACATAAATTTTCTTCATATTTCGAATAAAATTCGATGCTTTTGCACTAATCAAAAAGTATTCAGAGATATTGTTATTTTTTAAATAAAATATAATTTACTTTAATATATACATAAATTCTCATAACGTTAGATCACATTTAAATACTAAATTAAACTTAAATATTTTTTAAAAATTAATACAACACACATTTAATGAGATACCAATTCTAAATATTCCTCGTGCTTAACCTAATTCCGAACTTAAATTTTTTCTATATCTCAACATAGATTCAAAATTACATTTTAGTTGATTTCACATGGCAAAAAATAATAGTAACAACATTTTATTTTTAAATAAAAGTTAGTATTTTTTTTAAATAAAAAGTAATTTGTATATTTTCAAAAGTCATCAAAATTATTTTTAATTTGTAATTGAAAATAGGTTGAGAGTGATGGTCTTACAATTAAAAGATTCCGGCTCTCAACTTTGAAATTAATTAAATTAGTCATTTTCAAAAAATTTAAAAGAATTTAAATTCTATTAATTTTGATACTAGGCAATTAAGGATAATTATAATCACAATGTTAATGTTTTTCATTAATTGTGCATAATTTTTATTAGTATAATAATAATTTAAGTCTTCAATATTTACATATTTTGTTAGTTTGATAGAATATATAAATTATGATAGTTAAATTTCTTATTATACCAATCAAATTTATTTAAAACTGACAAAATATATTAATATTGTGATTTGTTATTATAAGTTATTCACTTTTAAAATTGGGAAATATATTGCTGTAAATTTGTTGAAAGAGAAAAAATTTGCTGAATATTAAAATTGAAAATGAAAATGGCTGAAGAGATTTTTTACCATAGACTTAAAAGGGGCAAAATCTTTCTTCCCTACTTAATTTGGGATTCTCTTAATACAAATACTAATGCATTATAGGTTAAGGTTATGAGATGCAAATACAAGATGCGAGCAAATTCAACGACTTTACGGAAATCATCCTCAAAAGTTTGGCAAGACCTTTGTGATAATGTTCGGAGATGAAAATAGCAGGTGATTTTGGAGAGATGACTAGATACAAGAGGTGGGGCCTTCGGAAAATATCTACTTGGATCCTTGTCAATCAATGAGGGCCTTTGGCAAATCTCGTTAGAGGGATGGCCGACGACCAGGGCAAATCTCGTTAGAGGGATGGCATTTTCTTATATTGTGATGGTGCAGGTCCAGACCTTCGTATATCCGATGAACAGCTAACCCATTATAGTTGGAGTCCTGGAGATGATCGATGGTTAGTTGTTTGGGCGGTTTAAGGGCCCTCAACGAGTGAGGCAGTTTTTATGGCTTTTATTACGTAATGAAGAGAGGTGAAAAAGGGGCTTTACAAAGATTGTATGTGGTAGAAGCCAAGAAACTACATTACGTGTCCTCAGAGACCAAGTTAGTTTTGGGAAGATTGATTCCAAGGCATTCCATAATCAACTTCTTTTCATTTTCCTTAAACGTGTAGATTATAAAGAATGTTCACAACTATGCTAATCTAAGTTTTGATGAAGTGTATTTGGGGGCTTATTTTCGGTATTGTTTAAAGGAATCTTTGGCGACAGCGTAATCTTGTCATCTCTAGTAATGATATTTTAGTTCAACTGAGGTTGTCATGAATAGCCTCTCTTTGGTTACGAGTGTTATTGCTAGTCCAAGTAGGGGTACTAGGCTGAATCATGTTACAAGAAGTGTGAGTTAAGTGTAAACCTCCTGTGGGTTGGGTTAAACAATGTAGATGGTGCAGTTCAAGGGCACCAGCTAAGGGAGTGTTGAAAGACGAGGATGGTACTTGGTTAATGGGTTTTAGCCGTAGCTTTGGTGCGTGCTCGGTGGTTCAAGCGGAGCTCTAAGAAATGCTTGATGGACTGCAATTGGTGCGGGAGCATAGATAGTGAATGGTGGCTGTTGAGAGTGATAACCTTCCAATCCTTCACATGTTCAATGAAGAGCTGGAAGATGTTCGGAGTTTTACTAGGCAGACAATGGGAAGTTCATCTGGAACACACTTTTAGAAAAGCTAACCCTGCAGCCGGATTTCACAGCAAGATTGGGTATGAATGATGCTCCAGGCTTTCATATTTACGAGCAACCACCAGCAGGTATCTCATCTATACTGTTAGGAGACTCCTTAGGAGTGAATTATGTGAAATGTTCTTCACTGTTATAAACTGGTTCTGTTTTAATAAGACCTTTATTTTACCCAATGAGAAAAAAATAGAACATGAGATATCATGGTACACGTAATATACCAGTACATAATGATTCCTCCTAGATGTTACTAGATAACTTCTGCTCACGTTTGGCCACTAAAGGAGACCTGTGGACTGGTATCCTACACAAGCCCTACACAACTATGAAGTTCTAAACAAGCCAGCAAATTCTGAGCGTCACTGATCAACTCATAAAGCCTCCTCCAGGCATGTTAGATGGGGCCTGTGATGAAACTTGCCCTTGAGAAACTAATTGTGATCGGCCTGGACCTTGGACATAAGCTGAATTCATTCCTGATCCGACCATTTGTTGTTGCTGTTGCGGCATCTGAGCAAGCTGTGGCTGCTGCTGCAACTGGGGCATCTGCTGTTGTTGCAGCTGGGAGAGTTGCTGCTGCTGCTGCTGCTGCTGTTGTTGCAGCTGAGGGAGTTGTTGCTGTTGCAAATGTGGGAGCGGCTGTTGCTGCTGCGGCTGTTGCTGCTGCAGCTGTTGCTGCTGCTGTTGTTGCAGCTGTGGGAGCTGCTGCTGCTGCTGCTGCTGTGGCATCTGTTGCTGTTGTAGCAGTGGTTGCATCTGTTGCTGCTGCTGTTGATGCTGGCTTGATATTTGTGGTTTAAAGACAACCATATCCTGAATTCCACAAAAAGCTTAGTTCAAATAAAATGCAAAGCTAAATTGAAGCTGTATATTTCATTTGCTGCCTGCTTTTCTTATTTGCCTGTGATTTTTGGAGAAAAAAGCAAGTATTATTTTAGGAAAAGTAAAAAGTAAAACTGAAACCTCTTTTTGGGGAAAACTGATGATGACGTTAGGATTGGTAATTTGGTATTACATTTGTTTACTCTTATATGATCAAATTTCATTTTAGCATTTTAGCGACTTTCCTAGACGCTAAGGTAAAATGCTAATAGCAAAAGCAATAAGCAACAGGAGACGAAAGCCACATGTTACTCATCTACTTATAGCTTTTCCTCAAAAGAAAAAATCAAATTAATAATCTTTTTCGGTTTTTCTAGATGGGTGGTGACCTGGTAGAGTGTTGCGACAGTGCAGGTTGTATTCATGGCAGGTTTTTATCAACTCCAAAATTTTCTGGTTTAGGTGGAACTTTGGAAGCTTAGAACCTGCGCCCCGATATGACTACACTAATAACACACACTCAACCAACCAAAGTTTGGACTCAAAAGTCAGAAAATTCTCACCCCAGGGAAAAGCATCCCTATCAAGCGGTAAGCTTTATCAGAAACTGAAAGCATCAACGTCTGTGAAGGCAATTGGATTACAGCACACTGGGGGAATTAAAAGCAAGAAATTATGTCAGAATAATCCAGCAGTAACAATTTCATAATTCCACATTTGCAAATGGTTGATAGGATAAAATTTTGAGAAATTTAAAACTCAACATGGATCCTAGAAAAACTCAAAAGGGATGCATATACAATTTAATAAGTCTAAAGAAGAATCTGAGCAGTAATTTTACTTATCGGAGGGTCTATAAGAGCCCTGGAAGACATTCAAATTTAAATTCTTCATTGCTTAAAAGAAAGAATTATCCCAAAACCACTTACAAGCTTCTTCTCTTGTAGCTGTCCAAGAAATCCATGTTGATTCATTGCCCTGAAAACTAAAAAATCTGCCTTCCCAACATATTGCCTGAAGTTAAATAAAACAAAATAAATGAGAAAAAAAGGTGGTGGAAAATGTTTTCAACAGCTAGAACTTACTTGTTATTCATGTGATCCTGGGATATTAGACGAACTATTTGCATGGTTTGCGGCCAGTCTGATGCAAGTCTGATAAAACAAAATAAAAGTCCTCAGGTTCTGTAGCAAGATTGGCATTAAATGTATACATAAAAATACAAGTATGGTCGCATAAGGACAAAGACCATGCAGCAAAAAGTAAGGCCACCACTAGAAAAAACAGAACGAAAACATTTCTACCATTTATTATTTCCTTGGAGAACAGAAAAACCGTTCACAAGCTAAACAAATTAACCAGAGACTTACGTCTCAGAAGCAGAGGCACTCCGATAACCCTGAAACAAAATTTTAAAACAAAAGCATCGCGCATCAAATTAGAGATTGTGAATGAAATAGCTCCATGTCAGATGTGTGTTTGAAGCAGAGAATGCAAGCCATTCATAAAAAATTACAAAAAAAAAAAAAAATTAAGGAGAAGAAAAAGTAAAATGCGATGTATTTGAGGCAAAATTATCATCAGATGTCCGAAAACATACTTCCAATCTGGTGATGAAAACCGGCTGCCCTTGCCTCTGACCAGATAAATTTCCCTGTATGCATTGACCGTTCAAGAGATATGAACAATCCCATGAGAAAGCATACAACAATGAAAAGGCAAAACAGTAGAAGAGATCTATTATTAAACAAAAAACCATCAATGTCACTTAAAGGTATTTACAAGGAACAATGGAGAGAAGAATAAAATAGAACATAGACAAGGGAGAAAATCAAAGTCAAAAGCATTCCATTTTTCTTTTCATTATTTCTTGGCCACCCCCTCAAATGCTTCTTTGGTGGAACTAACAAACCCACTAATGGTTAAATATTACAAGTAATTTAGGTCAAGGTATTGTCTTAGCCAAGGAGACAACAAAGTTTATGGAACCTCTCAAGCAAATGGGAAAGCATTGAATGTATTCACAGAAGCATCTCAACAACATTTCAGCTTGTTATTAATTAGGAATATGGATGTTTCAACTTTTAGACATCCAAAATTCATCACATGCCTTACAAGAAAAAAAGAGACAGAGGATGATGCTTGTTATTAATGATAAAGTCCACTTGATTTCAGGAGGGATGAAGACCGTTATAGAAAAAAATAATAATAAAATAAAGCAAATCACCAAGACCATTCTAAGAAATTGTACACTCCTTAATAGCTCTGATTAAATATATGGTTTATTGGAAGATCAAAAATCACACAAGAAAGTAAGAACCAAAACTACCAAGTACTTCTAGCAGAATATGTGTAAAAATAAATAAATAAATAAACTACAAGTAGAGTATAGAAGGAATTCACATGGAAGGTTTCAACATCTACTCATTGCAAGAAGATTTTCCACCAAAACAGCATATCTAATTATATATCATCCTTTAAAAATATATATATCACGCAGATTACCTCCCAGACTTTAACATATTTGGATTGGGCTGATTGCAAAGCACTTGATGTCTGTTGTGATAGAGGCATACTAGCAGCTGAATTGTTGTTCACTCCAATTGTCTGCATTCCAGATTGTACCTGTTGAGACATTCCTGGAGTAGGAATCAATGTACCAGTTCCAGAAGAAACAGATGATGGACCAAGACCACTCATGCTCTGGCTCATGGCAACTCCAGTTTGCACCAATTGTGCACCTGAATGATTTCCTTGGCTCATGCTGCCAGGAACTGATTGGCCCATACTCACCGCTCCTTGAACATTACACATTGGTTGTGAAATTCCAATGTTTGAATTTCCAGCCACATTAGAAGTTGCAGAAGCAAATGAATTAAGATTTGAGTTTGGTGGGACCTGTGTAGTCCCTGTAACAGCTCCTGAACCAGGTAATGAAGTCATAGCCGATTGCCCAGATGAAAATACAGTTTGAGCCAGAGGCACAGAAGATGTCATTCCGCTAGATATCATATTGGACATATGCATGGCCACTGGAGTTTGACCCATTGATTGAAGTCCTATAGAAGTTCCTCCACTGAGAGCAGCAGAGTTCATCACCCTTGCTTGTGAAAGATTGTTCAGTATGTTGACATTTGCAGCCGGTGGAGGCACAGGACGTAAAGGCTGTGTCATTCCACCTACAGAAGGTTTTATTTCTTGCACATTGTCACTACTTCTCATCACCTCTTCAGTAGTTGTCAATGGTGAAGAAGTTTGCAACGTTGGGACTGCTTGAAATGGGGCACGTGGAACAGATGGAATATGAGGAAAAGCAGGTCCATTTGCCATAGATGTTATCGTTGTGGGCTCCTGAAGAATACGATATGCTTATGCATCCAAGTAACAACAGAAGAAACCTTTGATTGACTAAAAGTACATGAGCCTTACAACTTTTACAGTGGCAGTGGGAACATTTCCAACAGAAACAGGTTGCCGGCTCATAATAGATCCATTCACTAGAAACCAACACAAAGACAAATCTTAAGCAAGAATCTATCACAGCAACAAATAACAAACCAAACTTTTCACAGCTGTAAATTCTCTATTCCTAATTTGCATACATCTATATCTGCTGCACTGTCTATGACTTAGCATTATTAAAAGAAATGAGGAACACAACAAGGTTATAGATACTGTACAGGTCTTATATTTTCGTTATTAAGTTCTGCAAGAAAGGGAATATGTTTAGGCTTTTTGGGTTTTTTTCCCTTCTTTTTTTTTTTTTTTTTGTTACTTCTTGGATGCTGAAGAGGAAACATGTCAATCAATAAGAGGCCATGAGCTTCTATTACTTGGTAATCCTAAAAGAATCCTTCTTTAATGATGCAAACTGAAAAGACAATCTTGAGGATCTAGCTGAATGAAATCAGACCGGACAGAAATAGGATTATAAAACTCAAGGCTACAAAAGGAGAGGCTCTGCATCCAGCATAATATATGTTAGTTCCCAGCGCTCCTATTTGCTAACGTGCTTAAGAGAGCTGAGCTACGAATATGACCAAGCACACAAATTAATCAGCCACATGTAATGGTCAGATACAAGTTAAAAACAGCATTCAATCAGAAGTTATCAAATGATTCTACATAAACCACCTGATGGAACAGAAGTCGGAGATGTCCCTGCAACCGAAGTGACGGAAGCCATGTCCATTTTCACAGGACTCTGATTGGGAGCTAAACTTGGAACTCCAGAGCGACTTAAAGCAGCACAGCCCTCCATAAAATTTTCTGAAATCAGAACAAGAAACTGAGGGTTTCTAACATTGTCAACAGGTGGATCTGATGCTCGGGGGTTTCTCTTTCCCTGTATTTGAGAAATGCAGTTAGGGTACCTAGCTCCAGTTAGCAGAGAATGTTAGTGATTAAGTAAAGAAAACAATCTAGGATGAGGTCTAGCAAAAATCCAGCAGAAAATAGTTTATCCAGATGTATATTTATATGAATATGAAAGCCCATCCCTATCTAACAGAGTGCTTCATAAGTAAATGGAAAATTCCAAAAAGTTCAATGGAACTATCATAAAAAGTTCAATGGAACTATCATCATAGTCCACCAGCAAGTTACAGAGCATACATCCTTTAAAATATTTTCTTAAAAGTTCAAGATGAGACTAGTAGATGTTGGAAGACATGGCCAACATATCTATGTTAGAGAGAAAGTCCCCAAGCTTAACAACGAAACAGACTAAGAAATGTTATCATCCTTACAGCACTGTAGATTGCTTTTAGCTTTGAAAGCTGCTTCGGACATATCACAGATAAAGAAACAGAACACTGCAGTAAAAACTAAGGGTCAGTTAACCTCCTAAAAACGAAGGCCATAACTAGGAGACAAGAGAAGCAAAGTACTGTTGAACTACCTGAGGAAATGATTTAGCTACTGTCTCAGCATCAGACAAACGACTCTCTGTCTGTGATTCCATATTTTCACTTTGCTCCAAGTTTTGAGTCTGTGGCCGATAGACTGGTGTAGGCAAGGGATAAGGATTACTGGCAGCAACAAGAATGCAATGTCTTTGCCCATCAGCAATTTGATGGGTTTGATTTCCATTTGCAGCAATAGGAAACATCTGAGCTACATCAAATGACTAAATAGTAAAATGATAGGTGAAATGTACTAAAATATCAGATCAGGCCTACAGGTACAAGATCTGTCAAATTTAATTGACTAAATAGTAGGAAGGGGTGCATTGAGAGCATTTTAATAAAATTGAGGATTCAATTGGAACAGTTAGATAATTATCAAACTTAAATAGGTCAATGCTATCTGGTGCAAATACCCAAAATAGGAATCAATTGGAACATAAACCAAAGCACAAAGTCACTTAAATCACATAAAAGATTGACACGCCATACCATCAATGCTTCAGAAAGCCCTTCAGCAATTGCAGCATCATTGAAACCACCACCAGAAAAAGGTATGGCCGACAGCCATTGTAAGAAAATATCAACATCTTTTGTCCACCCACTACGTTGTACTAGGCAAGCTGCATAGAGAACCATATTTTCCACCAAAAAAAAATGTAGTTTCAATACTAGTAACCCACTTTAAGTTTCAAGGAAGAAATAGTGCAAACAACATACCACAGTACGATCCATGTGTGTTGAAAGTAACCAATGAAAGCTCAACATTTGATGTAGTATTCTTCTGTATTTAAACAAGATTCCTAAATTAATATAAAACACAACATTGAGAAAACTGGATATCTTAAACTGACCAGACAGCAATTTCAAAATTTAAATGGTGATGCTAATTTCCTTGTGTAATTTTGGAAGTCTACACTAGATTGCCTATAAATATTGTCTTACAATCAGTCATTTGGTAATGCGATATTTAAAAAAAAAAATGATATTGTCTTTTGCTAAATTATCTACAATAAATATTATTTATTATCTGACATCATGTGCCAAGTGCTAATATAAGCATAGTGGCCGCTGACGCTGCATAAAAAGATGATGACCATGCATTTAGAAAAGTAGCTTATCAGAATGGGAAAAGAGGAAAGAGAAAATCCTTTTTACCTGCCCTGCGAATTCGTTACTACAGAAACACCTGAGGAGTTGGTAAAATATGTCAGAAAAAATATAGATTTAACTATAAAACAATCAAATTATTAAGGTTATGCCGTAAATCCAAAGCAGGCAATGAGACACTGAGTAGGATGGCATGCAAGATGTAGCCTAGGAAGAAGAAAAGCACTAGCAAAACACAATGATCAAATTTTATATTGTAAATTAATAAAATGAAGAAATTCCAGTAAATTCGCAACCAAATAATGAACTCCACTTTAGACTCTCTCTTAAGTAAATTCTTAAGGTAAATGAAGGATCACATATATCCAAGATTTGCGCCCTAGCAGTTGCTTTGGCACTAAATTCATGGCATAATTTGTGTTCTTATGTTAACAAATCAATAAAATGTTGCCATTAACACACAGAATATTTAAAATGGGACGGATACAGGTCCAGGCCCAATTGTTAGCCCAAGTCAGGAGTTGTTTAATATTTTCTGTTATTTGTTGTTTTGTTTATTTCCTACTTTTTAGATTAGTGTCATGATTGTTTATAAATACCAAATTGTACTGAGGAATTGCCAGAAAATATACATGACCCGTACTCTCTATTCGGAGGAGATGGTTTCTCTTTCTTTTCTCTCCTAACAGTCCCGTTCGTCATTCTTCTATTTCACACTTATTATATATTCCAGAATCATCCTCGTCAATTCAGGTGATATCACTGTGATATCAAAGCGAAATTCTGGAAAATGGGGGATGGGATTCTACACAGCTATGAAAGGGCATTGGGCATCTTCAAAAAGAGTTTGAACATTTGGAGGCTTTGAATAACGACTCTATAGCTCAGTTCAAAGATGAGATACAAATGGAGCTTAAAAAGGGTATGGAAAATCTGAGGGTTGGGCTGGGAAGGATGATTTCCCAGATGTTTCGTCACTCATTAGAAGATTTACACAGGCCTACAACTCAATCAAGGTCCAGTAGAATCGAGTAATACTGCTGATAAAGGAAAAACTCCCACGCGTGCTACAGAAGTATCTCTTCTTCTCTCACTCAAGCTCAGGTCATTCATGAACTACAAGGTTCAGATACTCTGTCAAAGGCAATGAAGAATAATGTAAGGAAAAAGCAAGCTAGAGTGCCCATGCTTTGATGGAACAGATTTTTTGGGATGGCACCTCAAGGTTGAACAGTTTTTTGAAGCACTAGAAGCTTTGGAAAAGGACAAGACACAAACCATTATGATTCATCTTGACAAGAAAGCACTGTAATGGCACTAACAGTCATTAGGTCTGAGGGTAGCTTGAAGGATGTTAACTAGAAACAATACGTGCTGGAGATGCGATCACATTTCAAAGACAATGAGTCTATCGACCCCATGGCAGAGTTGGTAAGTCTAAAACAAACTGCTTTAGTGAGATATCTAAATCAGTGAGACATTTTTCCCAAAAATATTGACCCGTGCATTAATCTTGCAAGGCAAATGGAGGCCCTGCTTTATAATCTACCCCATAAGCCTTTTATTCCTTATGAAAATCCCTTAACTACACCTCCTATGCATTAATACCCACACAATGAACCTAAACCAAATATATCATTATCAGCCTTATTACCTGCATCAAAAACCTCATTCCTACCTTATCCTACACAAACTAAACCTCAATCAACAAGATCTCGAAAGTTCACTTACCCAAAAAATGAACCCACCTCTTTGTACATGGTGTGGTAGTAAATACAATTTTGGCCATAAATGTGTTAGGTCACAGCTGTATCAGATATTGGTAGAAGATTTGGATGAACCAAAGAATGAATTGGAGGAATTTTCTGACTGTTTAGAATCAATAGAGGAAACTGGAATTAAGGTGAACGGACAAACAACCATGATAAACCCATTATTTCTTTCATGCACTATTCGATACTAAAGACTATTAATCAATGAAGTTGATTGGAGGACTAAGAATCAACCTTTGGTGGTTTTGGTTGATACAAGGAGCACGCATAATTTTGTTGACCAACCACCAGTGAGGAAACTTCACCATATATGCTTAACAGTCTCGGTGTCTCTGCAGCTAATGGTGAGGTTTTGATGGCTCAAGAGGGCTGTAAAGAATTGGAGTGGAGTTGTCAAGGTTTATCTCAAAAAACTGATTTTCTTGTGCTGCCGTTAAGAGGTTGTGAGTTGGTGTTAGGGATACAATGGTTCCTTAGTTGGGATCTATATTATGAGACTTTCATGCCTTGACTATGGAGCCCACCATTGGTTCAAAGACATTTTTACTCAAGAGAATAGAAGCTGGTGAAGTTCATATCACCTTTGAAAAAACATTGTACTAAGTAACTTGTGATAAAGGCTCTTGCATATCATAGCTACTAGACTTACAGAAGCTATTAGATGCCAGTATCCATTGGTGATAAACCATGTGACAAGCTGTTGCCCCATGATCCTGAAACTCTCTTACAACTCTTTGCTGTGGTATTTGAGGTTCCCAAGGGACTGCCTCAAAAGGAGTCGTGATCATTGAATACCACTTTTTGAAGAATCTCAAGTGGTTAAGATTAGACGTTATTGATACAACTATACAAAAGACTGAAATTGAAAAAATGTTCAAAATGAAAGATGTTGAGATTATACGAGACAACAACAATCCTTTCGCATGTCTAGAGTGTTGGTCAAGAAAAACGACAGGTCTTGGTCCCTTGGAGGCTATATATTGACTATCGGTAGCCAAACAAACTTACTGTTAAGGATCAATTTCCAATTCCATTGGTTGAGGAGTTTTCGGATGAATTAGTAGATGCTTGCTGGCTTTCAAAACTTGATTTGAGATCCGGCTATCACTAAATACGCATGAGAGAAGAAGATATTTATAAGACCGCTTTTCGAACTCACCAAGATCACCACAAGTTCTTAATGATGCCATTCTGTCTCACAAACATTCCATCCACTTCCCAATCCCTTGTGGACAACATTTTTCAACCATTATTAAGGAAACTTGTCTTAGTGTTCTTTGGCAATATATTAGTTTATTTAGTCTCTTGGTAGTCTCATTCGATGCATCTCTATAAGGTTTTTGAAGTGTTGGCCCAACATCAACTTTATGTCAAACGTCAAAAATGTGAGTTTGGAGCTACCCAAGTAGAATAATCGGGCCATGTTATCAGCAAAAGTGTTGTTTCCATGGTTTTTAAGAAGGCTGCTTGTGTTTTAGAATGGCTTGCACTGCAAACCGTTAAAGGACTTCGTCGATTTATTGGATTAAAGGGTATTAAAGGCGATTATGAGGAGCTATGGAATAATAGGAAAACCCCTTACGGAATTATTGAAGAAGGGTTGTTTTGATTGGAATGCAAAGGCACAAGCAGCTTTCGAAGAATTGAAATAGGCAATAACCATGGCACCACTCTTAACACTGCTTGATTTCAAAGCCACCTTCACAACTGAAGATGATTCATGTAACACGGGAATTGGAGCGGTGCTTAGCCAAGGAGGTAGATTTATTGCCTACTTCAATAAGGCTTTGGGACCTAAGCATCAAGCTCTTCCAATATATGGGAAAGAAATGCTAGCGATACTGGCAACAGTGATAAAATGGAATTCATTTATGTTGGAAAGGCATTTTTTGATAAAAAATAATCACCAAAGTTTATGATTCTTGCTAGATCAAAAACCCAACACTCCAGCTCAACAATTATGGGTGGTACACATGATAGGTTATGCCTATGATTTGGTTCATAGAAAAGGCACTACAAATGCAACTGTCAATGCCTTGTCAAGATGCCCACATCATTTATGCCGGGGGAGAGACCAAAGGGACTGGGTGAGGTGGTTACCCCTGGCCGAATGGTGGTTCAATACCACCTATCATATTCCTACACATGTAACACCTTATGAGATTATGTATGGTCAGCCTCTGCCAACTCACTTTCCTTACTTAGCAGGTGATTCTAATGTAGCTGCAGTAGATAAAAGTCTGAAGGCTAGAGAAGCTACTATTAAGATGTTCTAGTTCTATCTTGAATGAGTACAAAATAGAATGAAACAACAAGCGGATAAAAAAGGGAGTATAGGCAGTTTCAGATTGGAGACTGGGTATTGGTGAAGCTACAGCCTTATAGACAAAAAACCATAGCTAACAGGGCATGTCTGAAGTTATCAGCTTGTTATTTTGGGCCTTATCAAAACATAGGTAAAGTGGGTGCAGTAGCATATAAACTGCAATCACCAGTAGGGGCGACAGTGCATCCTGTTTTCTATGTGTCTTAGCTCAAGCAATTTGTAGGAAAGGAACCAATTAGTATTATCAATAGACAAATGGTCAAGCGAGGCAACCAAGCTGTTACAGAACCGTAGGTTACTTGGAGGAACTCTTTCCCAGAAGATGCTACTTGGGAGACTCTATCCACTTTGCAGACTCAAATTCCAGATTTCCTCCTTGAGGACAAGGATGCACTGAAGGAGAAGGCAGTTAATACTTGATACAGGTCCAATTGTTAGCCCAAGTCAGATGAGTGGTTTACTATTTTCTGTTTTTGTTATGCTTATTTCCTGCTTTTCAGATTAGTGTCATGGTTGTTTATAAATACCAAATTGTATTGAGGAATTGCCAGACAATACACATGACACGTACTCTCACTATTCAGAGAAGATTCTTACAACAATCTTTTCTCCTTAATGCCTCTTTATTTTCTCCTAACGGTCCCCTGTTCATCATTCTTCTATTTCACACTTATCATATATTCCAGAATCAATCGTCAAATTCAGGTAATATCAAGGACCATTCAGTGGGCATATAAAGCGAAATCCAGAGAGCATAATTCCGTAAGCAAAAAGTTATCTGAAATTTTGACTAGAAAATTTCACAGACATCTCAAGAATGGAAATCTTCGAAAATAATATTAATATCAACTTTAACAAAGACTGTAACTTTACTAACGACTATTAAGGGAATTAAACAATAAAAGCAATTGGAGGAGAAGAAAGAGAAAGAAGGAAGGAAGGAGACCTGATGATCTTTTCAAGGTAATCAGAAAGGATGATTTGCCAGTAGGGACCCATGGCGGCGGTGCCTTCAACGGCCACGATCAGCTGCTTCTCCGCCATCTGCTACTTCGCGCTTCAATTAATTAATAATACAAAGAGTATACAACTCAAAAGGGGCTTTAATCTGTACCCCCAAAGAAATCAAATTTGTTCAAGAACCATTCTTATGTCAGCCTCAAATTTCATTCGAGTCACTTCAGTAAAACCCGACCCGAAAGTCTCAAGCCAATCAATGGGTAAGCCGGACATCTAATATATATTAGTTCTAATTACAAAATTGCCTCCTAAATTATGTTGCATTGCACACTTAGATACCTAAATTTATTTTAAAAAGTGGCCTTTAAACTACAAATTGGTCTATTTTATCTAAAAATAAAAATGTGTATGAATTCAAGGGTACTTAAACAATAAATTTTCTCATTTTATCAAAAAAAAAAATTGTATGAATTCTAATAAAAATATGTCACATGTCACACTTTTATTAGTTGGTATTGCGTATCGAGGTAAGATTGAATTTAGTAGTACTTAAATTATAAATTTTATCTAGAAAAAGGTGTATGAATTCCAATTCCAATAAGAATGTGTCACATGTCGCACTTTTATTAGTCAATGTTATGTAACAGGGTAAGATGAGACAAAATGAATAACTTAGGTATCACTTTTGATTTATTTCAAAAAAAAAGTGTAACACCCCAAACCTGTCTCAGTCACAGGACTAGGGTTACGAAGCGTTACTGAATAAAACAGAACTTTAAACTTCAAAACAAAATAAGTATTTCAAATTAAGTAACATTTTAATACCTTAATACAATCATAGCAAACATACAAATTTGGGCCTTAAATTGAGCTTTTGGGACCTTAAAAATAGTTTGGGAACATTCAAGGATCATTTTGAAACAAAACAGAAAAATTTGAAATAAAATGCAAAATTTGGGAAATAGGGGTAACACGGTTGTGCGGCCAGGCCATATGACATAGTCCAGACTATGTGAACATTCAAAGTAGGAACATACAGTCGTGTCCCAACTCTTGTGTTCACCGGTGTGAGTATTCGAAAAAGGGCCACACAGTCGTGTCGTAGGCCATGTGCCCGACTGTGTGGGTATTCGATGTTGGGTCACACGGCTGTGTCGCAGGCTATGTTCCAGACCGTGCTCAAAATTGTTTTGGGAGACATAGCCGTGTCGCAAACCGTGTGAAACCTACACCTAAAATATAAATGACACGACCGTATGAGATGACCGCCTGTGGCACACAGCCGTGTGCACCAAAATTAACCCCTAAAACAAGTCATTTCCATGCCTAGTCTTGCCTAACAAGAAACAACATACACACACATTCAAATGGCCAAAACACTTACTAAATGTACTCTAAACATGCTAAATCAATCAACCTATGAATTCTGACCAATATGTCATTCAAAGGCACCTCAATTCAAGACAATTTAACATCACATTATAACCTAAATTCTCATTTCCACATCTACCAACCATTCAACATTTCATACACTTAAAGACATATCATAAGTTATGCATTTACATACCATCCAAAAGTGACCAAAGCACATTCTTAATAGGCATTACAAATTCATCATCTTAAACTCAAAAGACATAATCAAATCAAGTGAGCCACATAACATACTTACAACATCTATCACATATAATCCTATACATTAAGCCTTATACATGCCATTTATAACCACAGCCAAAATATTCAAAAACTACCAAAGTGACTTCTGGATAGTGTGATAAGACTCCGACAAGGTTCCAACCAGTCGAGCTTTCGATAGACTACAAAATAGAAGAAACACAACTACGTAAGCAATATTTACTTAGAATGCTCGCATAAGATTAACTTCAACTTACTGAACATCAATTGATAAACCATTCAACCAAGTTCATTTCAACATTAAAAACATTATACTTTCCTATCCATAATAATCCACATGGTTAATAACCAACATGTAAACATAATATCTACGTGACATAGCATATACTGATAAATGAATTTCCATAATTCATCTTTTCCATTACATGATAAATTCTCATCATTAACATTTCATAAGGTCATGAACAATAATCAATTGTATACATGCATTTCTTCAACTTTTACTTACCCGTTGAACTTAATAGAATCACAACGGTTGCTTGTAATAATATTTCCAGAATGCGTTAAAGTTACCTAATTCACTACACTAGCATGAACCTACTAGGCTCAAGGCCTGATTACATACATCGGCATGGAGCCTGTTAGGTTCAAAAATTGATACAATGTCTCCAATACAACTCAATTTCCATCAATCAACAAAATGTAATCACAAACACCTTAAATAATAAGGTAGAACCAATAGCAAGGAATTTAATATAACAATACGTATAATATGAGCTTACATCGATAACTATGGTTGCAAAAATAGAGTCGAATGCTAGTCCAAAGCTTTAGTTTTTCCCCGATTTAAGTTTGATTATTGTGTATCTTGATCTAAATAATATTTTCATTCAATTAAGTATTTCAAATAACTTCAAATATTCAAATCAAACCTATAATCCAAATTAATTAGAAATTATAAAATTACCCTTAATATTTTAACCTTTATACAATTTAGTCCATAGGATTATAACTTGCAATTTCACCATTTTAAAGAAACACCCTATTAGCTGAATTTCCTAGTGTTTCTTAACAACCCATAATTTCCACCATTTCACATTAATACCAAAAGATTTTGCTCTTTTAACACATTAATCCTTAAAACTTAAAATCACTAAAATTCACTTAACAAATCATGTCTATTTAACAATCAAACACAATAATCTATCAATTAAATTCAAAATACATTCAAACTCAATCATGGCAAGTCCCTATACTTTTAATAACTTTAGAAATTGACCCCCAAGTTAGATAAATTAAGCTAAAATGAGTTCAAAAAAATAAAAATCATTAAAAACAGGGCTAAAAAAAATACCATGCATGGAAATATAGGTTGGTCGAAGCTTCCTCTTCTTTTTCAATGATGTTTCGGTTTTGAAATGGCAAAATGAGGAAGATGCTAAAAATTTTACCTTTCGTTTTGTTTAACATTTGATTTTATTATTAATTTACAAAATAAACCTTTAAAATCTATTGAAATTTCACTAAAACCTATCCATAAACATCCACTAACATGTAATATGGTATAATTACCACCTTAGTCCACTATCTTTCCTTTTCATAGTTATCTAACCACTTTAACTAATAGAAATCCAGTTTTACATCTTTTACAATATAGTCATTTTTACTTAATCAACTATTTAAACACTCAAATTTCTTAACAAAAATTTAATACGACCTTAAAATAACCCTATAAACATTAAAAATATTTACTACCTCTTCAGAATTATGATCCCGGGACCACTGTTTCCTACACCACTAAAAACGAGCTGTTACAAAAAGTATCGTTTTCGATTAAAAAATTAATTTACTACTCAACTAAAGCTTTAATTTGATATTTTTATACAATTTAATTTTATTATGCACACTAGAGGTGAGTGTTCAATTGAATCGAATCGAATTGAATTGAATTGAATCGAATGAAAAAATTCGAGTTGACTAATCCTATTTTATTATCCTAACTCGATTTAAAATTTTCTTGAATGAGATGGAATTCGAATCGAATATATTTGTTCGAGTTATATTTAAAAAAAATGAATTTGGGTCCTTATAGCCATTGCCACCCACTATAATCAAGTTTGTTATTAACTTTCATCTCCTCATTATTTATTTATTATCCTTTAATATACGTGTTAGCTTTTTTACTTGCTTAGTTGCTTTAATTATCTTTTTATTCTTGTCACCATGTATTTTGAAATTAAAAAATATATTAAATGTAAAAGATGTGATTTTTTAATAAAATTTATTTTAAAGATAAAATATGAAATTGATATCAATAAAAAATTTCAACACGAATATTTTATGGCATCATCAATAATTCAATTTGAATAGAAATTGATAAAGATTCAACATGATTAAACAATTCAATAATATAAATAGTACAAAATATAAAATTTAATTCAATAATATAAATGATCGACATAAATTTGAAAAAAAAAGGTTTTAGGGTTTGGAAAGAAGTAAAAGTTTTGGGGAAAAGCAAAAGAAAAAAAAATTAAGGGTTCGAAGGGGAGTAAAAGTTTTGAGAGGAAAATAAAAAGAAAAACTTTTGTGGGTTTGGGAGAAGTAATTTTTTTAGGGGGAAAGTAAAGGGTTTGGGGGGGTTGGAGGGAAGGGAAGTAAAAATGTTTGGTATTTGATTTATTCGAATTATTCGAATTCGAAAATTCACTATATTCAAACTTAAAATAAAAAAAATCGAGTTGATTCAGTTAACTCAATTAATTCAATTCGAATAATTTGAAATTCAAACTTTTTTTTCGAGTTTTCGAGTCGAACCGAATTTTTCTCACCCTTAATGCATACTTTGTTACCTACATCTGTTGTATATATTTATACTATCTATTAAGCCTTTTTAATTGAGTTGGTGTCACCCTTAACTAGGTCACTAACTTGGTTAGGAAATTACAGAATTGTTCTTTCATAATTAAAAAAAGTTATATTAGTAAAGGGTATTTTAGTATTTGTTATTTTTGTTTATTTCTTACTTTTTTAGATTAGTGTTATGATTGTTTTAAATAAACTGACGATTGAAAATCGACACCCCTTACCTCACATCAATGATTTATTTGACCAGCTAAAAGAAGACTCTATCTTTTCTAGGATTGATTTGAGATTGGGGTATTATCAATTGAAGGTAAAAGATAATGACGTACCTAAAACAACATTTTGTACACGATATGGTCACTACGAATTTCTGGTGATGCCCTTCAAACTAACAAATGCTCCTGCACATTCATGGATCTCATGAACCTCATATTTTAACCTTATTTGGATTAGTTCGTAGTAGTATTCATCGATGATATCCTGATATATTTGAGATTGGGAGCTGAGTACGATAATCATCTCAGGATTATGTTGCAAGTTTTACAAGAGAAGCAATTATACGGGAAACTTAGTAAGTGTGAGTTATGGTTATCCGAGATGGTGGTTTTAGGACATGTTATTTCGATAGAAGGAAATCATGTGGACCTGAAAAAGATCGAAGCTATCCTTCAGTGGAAAGCACAAAAAAATGTGTCAAAAATCCAGTGTTTTCTTGATTTAGTTGGTTACTACAAAAGATTCATGAATGAGTTTTCTAAGATAGCTACGCCAATGATGAATTTGCTTCAAAAGAACTCGTCATTTATTTGGAATGATCAATGTTAGGAAAGTTTCGAAAAGTTGAAAGTGATGTTGAAGGAAACGCTGATATTGACTTTGCCTGAATTGGGGAAAGACTTTGTTGTTTATAGTGACATTTCGTTAAATGGTTTGGGATGTGTTTTGATTTAAGATGGAAAGGTGATTACGTATGCATCTTGACAGTTGAAAACACATGAACGCACGATTTAGATCTTGTTGATGTGGTTTTTGCTCTAAAGATTTGGAGGCACTATTTGTATGGTGAAAAGTGTCATATCTATACCAATCATAAGATTCTTAAATACCTCTATCCTAAAAGAAGTTGAATTTGAGACAACGTTGTTGGATTGAGTTGTTGAAATACTACGACTGTGTCATTGATTATCATTCAAGAAAGGCTAATGTTGTACCTGATGCGTTGAGCAAGAAGGCAATGGTTGAATTGTGAGCAATGCTTGCTCAAATTTGTATTAACAGTGACAAAGGTTTGTTGGCTGAATTAAAAATCAAACAACTATCGATTGATCAAATTAGGGAGCCATAGCTTGTCGATACCACGTTGTCGGAGAAAAGAAAATGGTTGAGTAAGGCATTGCTGAGAATTTCTATATTGATGATAGTGATTGCTTAAAATTTTGTAATCGAATCTATGTTCCAAATGTAGGTGATTTGAAAGAGCTGATACTTATTGGAGCTTAAGATAGTCTATTCGCTATGCATCTTAGTTGTAACAACCCATTTTCAGTGAAATAGGAACAGTGGTTTCGGAACCACAAATTCGAGCTGAAAATAAAATTTATTTTAATATTATTGCATGGTCTGCATTATGATAGAAATGTTATATGAAAATTCTGATAAGAAAATTTTACCGATTATGTGTTTAATTAACGAAAGGACCAAATTGCATAGAATATAAAAGTTGCATTCTAGTAGCTAGAAGGATTAAATAGCTATGGAATTCAAAATTTGAGGTTCTTATATGGTAATTAGACCATTAAAGAAAAATTAGTAGATATTTTTGGTGATTCATCCATGGAAAAATTAGAAAAGGATAAGAACTAAATTGGAAATCAAAATAGTTAAAGATGATAAATAATTAAATAGAAATATCATCTTATTTTATTGTCATCTTCATCCTCAAATTTCATGGAATCTCTAGGAGAGAGAGAAGAAACTAATCAAGCTTAATTGGGTAAGTATTCTTGTCCCGTTTTTAGTAATTTTTATATTTTTGAGATCAGGATAGTTTAATCTATCTATTTTAAGGATTAATTTAAAAAAAGTTATCAAAGTAACAATTTTTTGCCATGGATGAATATGTTGAAAATTTGAAATTTATGGTAGAAAATGAAAGGTTGTTGATAGATAATTAACTTTTATAAAGAGAATTTTTATGAAATCATGATTTAGGGACTAAATTGAAAAGTGGTAAAACCCATGGAAAAATTCTAAATTTTGTGAAATATAAGTGCTGTAAATGTTATATGAAAATTTGGTTAGGCTTGGAATAAGGATTAAATTGCATGAATTTCATTTTCCGAGCCTAAGGATGAAATTGGAATTTATAGAAAGTTTGGGGGAAAAATGGCAATTTTGCCTAGGTTGTAAATTGAATTCAATTGAATATGAAATGGATTAAATTGATTATTAAATTTATTTATATAGATCCAGACAACTCAAATTCGAAGCTAGATCGAGAAAAAGAAAAAGTTACGGATTAGTAGAATTTCTTGTACGGACGATTATTAAGCTAAGTTCGTTTAACCGAATTGAGTATATTTATATACTTGTATTGAATGTGTTATGTGATTGTATGAATTATAAATGTTTAAAGTATGAAATAAATTATATGCCCGATATAACTTGAATAAATGTTAAGTTCCATTTGAATAATGAAATTCGATGGATATATGTAATTTCCCAATTTGAATGTGATCCTACATATGTTACAGACATGATTTAGCTCGGACGAGTAATCTTGCTAAAGCCCTCTCGAGCATTTTGATAAATAGTTCTTGCGAGCATCTTGATCGGTAGTGATTTTGCATGTGTTGCACACTACCGCAACTATGTGTGAGCGTCCTGTTACATGACTTGATCGATTGTGATCCAGCATATAATGCGGACACAAATACAGCTCTACATGAGCGTCCTAATATAAACTCTTATGGGTTTCCTGACATGGTTTGCTTGAACTCTCTGTTACCTTATCCGGTGCTTCTTGATAATAACTCTTTGGAGTTACCTGTAAAACTCTATGAGCTCTCTGATTAAAACTTTTATGAGTTTCCTGTTTAGCCGGAATAAGTGTCCTGTTACATGACTCATTTGAGTATCCTGTTATGTGGCTCAAGAGTGTGCTTCTTGATTATGTGCCCTAATGGGTACCCCTAAACATGAATTGATGAATTATTAAATTGTACACCTTGTGAGTACTACCTGAGTATCCATCAAATTTTCAATGATTCAACAGACAAATTGCCAAAATAAGAAATTATGAGAGTAAATGAATTATATCTTGAATGCGTCTAAAATACTTGAAAGTTTGTAACATGATAAGCTCATCTATGCTTATTGGGGTATATGTGAATTGTGTGACTAATATACTTGTTTGAGTGCTTGTCAATTTGTTAGGAATCATGTTATTGTATACTTATTATAATGAATATGAATGGTAAGTTTAATTCTTATTATATGAACTTACTAAGCATTAAATGCTTATTAGGTTTTATTTTCTCTGTTTTATAGTGCTTGGAAGCTCGTAAAGGTTGGAGATCGGTCAGAACAACATCACACTATCTTCTAGCTCGCTTTGGTATAAATAGTAGACTCATTTTGGTATAATGGCATGTATAAGCTAACTTGGCCATTGATGGCATGTAAATGGTTATATGTAATCTAGCCATTGGAATGGCTAGAGTGATATATTTTGACATGTTTATATAAAGGTTATAATATAATCAACATGTTTGGGAATGATTAAATAGTAGATGGTATATATCTAATAAAGGTAAAAATTTTAAACATGAATGCATGAAAAGATATATCATTTAGATGTTAGAATTGGCTTGATTATAATGCTTGTATTGGTTGGTATATGTTTGCAATTGTTAGTGTAGGTTGTTGGCAAATTTGGGTGAGAAATAAAGCTAGGAAATGACTTTATTTTGTCTACACGTGTAGACACGTGTGTCTTGACCGTGTGTGACACACGGCTGGCACATGGGCATGTGGTTTAGCCATGTGTCCCTTGCATCTTAAATTTGAGAAACAGATTGCTCAGAATTGGGCATACGAGTAGAGACAGGGGCGTGTGTCTCAGCTGTGTGTGTTACACGACTTAGAACACGAGTGTGTATCTTGGCCGTGTGAATCCTACACCTAATTTTAGAAAATTAAATTGATCACATGGCCTAGCACATGGGTGTGTGGTTGGCCGTGTGGTAAAAGTCAAAGAGTTACATGGGGTTGGACACGGCCTACAGCACGAGCGTGTCCTATGGTCACACGAGCATGTCTGTTGACCACACGGAAGTGTGAGCCCCACATCTAAATTTTTTTAAAAATTTTGCGAAAAATTTTTCTGAGTTCCCGATTTAGTCCCCACTCAATTCCAATGTTTATATTGGGCCCCGAGGGTCCATTCAAGGGACAATATGACTAGTTTCAAAAATGAATAGTAATTAACATGAAATATCTATAATTTTCTATAAATTTCGGTAATACTCTGTGACCCTATTCCGGTGACAGATATGGGTTAGAGTGTTACATTGGTGGTGCGAAAATGTATTATGACTTATGAGAAACATATTGGTGGTCTGTATGAAAAAAGATATTATTGAATATGTCACCAAATACCTGACCTGTCAATGGGTAAAAGTAGAGCATCAGGTTCCCACTAGACTACTTTAGCATAGCCTTCCATCCTAAATTTGATAGTCAATCGAAACGGGTAATCTAGATATTAGAAGAAATGCTTCGAGCTTGTGTTATTGATTTTGAAATAGGCTGGGAACATTATTTACCACTAGCTGAATTCATGTATAATAACAATTTCCAGTAGAGTATTCAAATAGCTCCATTAAGGCATTATATAGTCGACGGTGTAGAGCGCCCATTTGTTGGTCAGAATTAAGTGAAAAAAAGATTGTTAGATTGGAATTGATTCAGGAAACTGAAGATACAGTTAAACTGATAAAGGATAGACTGAAAACGACTTTCAATAGGCAAAAATCTTATGCTAATATGAAATTGAGAGATATTAAGTATTCTGTGGGAGAAGAGGTAATCCTGAAAGTTTCTCCATTGAAGAAAGTTCTATGATTTGGTCGTAAAGGGAAGTTGACCCTTAGATTCATCAGGACATATGAAATCCTAGAAAAGATTGAACCTATGGCATATCAACAAGCACTACTGGCGGAATTACGAAAGATACATGACGTGTTTCATATGTCGATGCTAAGGAGATATCGTTCAGATTTGTCTCATATTATTCTGGTGGAAGAAATTGAAATTCAACCCGATTTATCTTTTAAGGAGGAACTGCTTGAAATTCTGGCTCGAGAAGTTAAAAAGTTGAGGAATAAGCGTGTTCCACTTGTGAAAGTTTTATGGCATAGTCACAGTGTAGAAGAGGTAACCTGGGAACCGAAAGAGGCAATGAGATCCCAGTATTCCCACCTCTTTCCAGGTAAATTTCGGGAACAAAATTTCTTAAGGGAAGGAGAATTGTAATGATCCAAAAGTTAGTGGTGTCAAAAATGCGATTTTGGGACCCTGTTTCCAGAGCTCGTAAATATTTAATAAAAATAATTGAGGAGTTATGTTATAGGTGAATTGTGTATTAGATAGGTAATTTTTGTCGAATTAGTGATCAATTAGGGTATAACGACTAAATTGTAAAAGTGGTAAAAATTCAATTAATATAGAATTTTAATTAGGAAATGGACTAGGGACTAAAGTGGTAATTATACCACTTAGGAATTGAAGTGGATGGTAGATGTATAAGAAAATATGTTATAAAATTTATAATTAAACTTATAAAATAAAACATGTAATGAAAATAAATAAATATATGTTGTGAAAGGAAAGAGAAGGCAATTCTTTCTTCTTCCTCATGCAACTGAAATAGGACAAAAGAAAAGAAGAAGTCTCGGCCAAAGGGGTTTAAACTTTGAAGCTTTAATTGGTTAGTGCAATTTAGTTTTTTCTTGTAATTTTTATGTTTTTGAGATCATGATAGCTTAATCTAACTAGCCCATTTATCAATTTGTAAAACTATTAAAATTTTAGAAAGTTACCATTGATGATTTCTTGAAGTTTTAGGTGTTACATTGATGGATCTAAGCTTGGATGCGAAAAGGACTAAATTGTGAAGTTAATTGATAACTTCATACAATAGGGGATAAACTAATTAATTTGTAAAATAGGCTATAGAAATAATAAATTGGAAGTCCCTGATGGATTAGAATGAAATTGGATTTCTAATTTAAGCTCAAAATTGAAAATTATGTTAGTCTTGGTTTTAGGGCTAAATTGAATAAGATGCAAAATTTGTATAAATTGACAATTGACTGTGAATTTGGTTGATTGTTGATGATACTATATATTTATGTTAAACTGTAGTTAACGTCGACTCATACTCCTTGAGAAGGAAAGGAAAAGCTAAAGTCGTCGACAAATAACTCAGAGTTCTCGGTTTGTATTTCTATAATTCGAACCACTTCAATTGTTGCATATATCTTCTTTTTTAAATGGTAAGATTATAAGGTGAGCTGAAGTTGATAAATCGAGTTGAATTGATACGATTTGATTGCTTATTTGAGATAGAGGACTAAATTGAATAGATTTAGAAATACCGTATCTTGATACAAATGTAAAATTTACTTCAAATTGGGATGAAATATGTTTTTACATATATATATTGATTATTGGTTGATGAAATGGAAATGTTAAATTGTGAAATTGAGTTAAATTCAGAATTGGTGAATTGTTACCCTATTAACTATTTTGGTAGAATTGGATATAGTTGGCATGCCATTGTATAGATCAAGTACGGGTTATTTTGACTACGAGTCAGTGCTAGGCACATTTTTACTTCAGTTGTATCGAGGAGCGCAAGGCACAAATTCTTAACGTCGGATTTGTCTGATTAGGTATTGGGTGAAAATTTGGTGTGATTGGTTGGATCTGTGTATCTGTTCGAGTCCGAGTCAGATTAATAGGGAATTAACATGTGAAATGGATAATGATATACGAAATGATCATTGTTGTGATAAATTATGTACACCAGATTTATAAATTTGAAAGATTTGGATAAAATTGAAATAAAATGACTAAATTGATTCGGGACATGTGGTATTAATGTGTTTTACTTATACACTAGTTATACGAACATGTATGAAACAATTATAAATGGTATATTGATATGTTTTGACATGAGGATTTAATACTTGTATTGAATGATTTGAAATTTGAACGAATCATTCCATTCAATTCGGAATGTGGCATGTTAATATAATGTTTCTTAAGTTAGTTACTAGAACATACTAAGATTGTATTATATGGTATAAATGATGAATTTATCATGATGTTTGTTATTGACATAAATGTCATATATTAATTTATGTTACATTATGATATTTGAATTATAAAAATACCATAGAGTTAATTACTCAGCATACAATTTTGTTTTCCATGCGTAGTTCAGGTTAAATACGAGTTTGTAAGCATCAGCTCCAGCATTCAGATAGAAACCTAGACTCGACTAAGTTGGTGAAATCCTTTCTTTATCTAAATGGCATGTACCTAGTGAAGTCCTTTGTATTGGCTATGTTTGGAAGTTGATTAATGTGTTTATACTTAAGTGTTTGCAAGATTAGTATTGAAATATGATATAATATGTGATGCATAGTTAAAGATGGCATGTTTGATTTTGATTAGAATGCATATGAGGCACATGAATTGGTATAGAACTATCTATAGTTGAATAAGGTTTAATATGCCTTTTGATAAAGAATGACTTGGTTAAATGAATGATTGAATGCTGAAGTTGGTGTTATGGATGAATGTGGTTATTTGTTTATGTTTTAGTATGTTTAATGTAGGTAAAGAAAGACTATTTAGGTACAAATGATAGAAGGATGTGAGTGGGTTAGCAAAAAGTACCAATTGGTACATTTTGGTTAAAACGTCGCGATGTCGTTCAAACATCGTTGCAATGATGAATGACCTATAGAGTCATGGTATAACGAGAGATCCGTCATATCGACGAGGTCATTATAGGAAGTGATGTTACGATGTTGAGTGGCTTGACGTCGTGACATGACAAACTATTTGTCGTCTTCACAACGTGGAAAGGAAGACATCACTACATCGATCCTACATTTTGAATTCTTTACAATTTGGTCTTATTTCTATCTCAGGTTAGCTTTAGAGCTTATGTACACTTGTGTAAGACCCAAAATTGACCTTATTTGTAACAACCCATACCCAACCTGGACGCCAAGCCGAATATCGAGATGCCACAGCACTGTCTCACTACTTGTTCATCTAGAACAACTTGTTATTTCTCATGCTTCTTTCTTTTTTTTCGATTAATAATAACAAAGCATTATCATGAATTATAAACCAATAAATCATACATTCACTTTTTGTTGATAAACCATGCCAAGAATTCATAAAATAGCATAAAATAGGTATTAATCATGCATTAGGACCACTTATCAAATTTTCCCAAAAATGTTACATAAGTATCAAAATTGCCTTTATGGTATCGATATTTCCTTTAAGTGGTATCGATACCACTTGGAAAATTAATACCAAACTAGCATTCTATTTATCGCCAAATTTCAAAACATCAAAAAATATCAGTACCTTTTGCAAGGTATCGATAATTAGACCCCGGGTATCGATACTAGGGCCAAGGTATCGATACCAAATTGGTATTTTACTTTCGAAAATACAGACGTATCGTTTTAAAAGCCCTAATATCGATATCTCTACTTCAAGTTACAAAAATTCATCATATAAGAGCATTAAATAATTTAAACTTAATCCCTAAACATCACGCTTCATTCCCCTAGTCATATAAGCATCAAAATGTCTAAAACAATAGTCCAAATACCATATCCAAGTCCATATGCTTCCAAACATACATAATATGCAAATAATCCCAAATACGTCTTAGCAATCTGATATAAATGTCTACCATATTGCCTTTTTATTCCCTAGAACTAGAATAAGCAAAACACCTACTATAATGAATAAAGAATGACTTGGATCAATCCCTCGACGACTACACCGCTCATACCGGTAACACAACTACTCTACAAAGGATAAAATGGAGTGGATGAGCTTAACAAGCTCAGTGAATGCCTAGAACAACCGCTATGCAGACAAGTTGTCATGCATCAACCAAACAACATACAACGTATTCCCAAAACGTCATTACCTAAGTGCCATAATTCACATATTTAGTCATATTCTATGCATTCTTTTGCACATTATTCATACGAATCTTTTGGCATATATTCCGACACATATTAATCACATATAAGCACATATAATTACATACAATCACATTTAGTCATAGTTTATGATAATATGGCTCTTGAGAATATGACATGTAAAGTGGACTCTATCACTACTCATCGGATACACGGATCTCCAACACACCACACATAGACTTGTAGAATCAATAAATCCTATAAGCAAAGCATATAGCTGACACTCTCCAACACACCACACATACATATCCTAATGAATAGAGCTTGACTCACATTCCCTTATCTCTCCAAAACTGTCGCTAGGCCTTAGCACCACATATACCACAACACATATAAGTGAGCTCATAATACTATGGCATGCCAACTATATCCAACGGTCTCATTAAGTCATAAGGCCAAAATATCCATAATGTCATCAAATGTTACTTACCGATTATATACACATTTTCACCGCATAATCATATCATTGGCACATTATACATATTGTCACATGGCATGAATAACATATCCTCATATTTACCGTCACAACAATCATCTCAACATGTTCATATTTCATCACATCATAATTCTCTTTATCACAATTCACAAATATATTACCACATATTTAACATAGGTAAAAGAACACTTACACTCAGAATTTAGAGTAGGGGTTTAGGCTACCTCTAAATTCCCAAACACAACTAATAATCTATGAGCATTGATTCTAAAATACTCACCGAAATATTCGCTTTTGCTGAAAAACCAAAAGCTTAGACAAGCTTCCCTTTGCCTTTATCTCTACTCGTTGAAGGTCCTATCGACTCCGACACTTCAACAAGACAAGCCACGCATATATTCAGTCAACAATCAGTCAATATCTCACCTCAAATAGCCACAAACACAAGCCTAAGTTACGTTCTTTTCTAACCAAAACCTTTAGCACAAAAAACTTAAAATTCGAATAACTCAGTCTATGCTTAATATTTTCGCATGAAACGAATTCCATTCATCTACATATTCATCAACGAATAATTCCCATCCTTTAAACTACACAAAACTACAGGTTTTAAGGTATCAAAAATTTTCGACAAGTTTTGGCCATTACAATGAAAATTAATTAAAACCTGAGAAATCCTTGACGAAACTTTAAAGTTACTTTAGAAAGCTTCTAATTAGGTTAAAACTAATTGAAAAACACTTTAAAACCAAGTTTTTATCCACAACTCGAAATTCACCATTAAAAACCTGTTTTTCGACTTTTATTTAAAACATGCATTTTAATGGCTAAAAATTTAGTTTAAAGAACTAAATAACATTTAAAACTAATAGGAAGACGATTGATTACCTTTTTACAGAAGAAAAACAGAGTTTTCGATACAAATCTGAGAAACCCACACTTAAGGAAGATGATGAAATTGGTGAGATTTTTTGGTGTTTTCTTGGAATATTTTGAAGGTAAATGGCTTTAGAATTGACAGAGAATTAAAAAGAGAAGATTTAGCAACCAAAATCGATGAAGAGGACTTTAGAGAGCAAAAATGGCACAAGCAAAAAGAGAGCAAAGCTTTTTCGTGAAACAAGCTGGGAGGGGGGTTTGTAGGTTGGTTTTAAAATTTTGAGCAATTTGCTTCATAAAAACTCTCAGTTTTAACGTTGTTACAATTTAGTCCTTTTTCTAAAATTAAAGATATATCAAACTCATTTTCAGAAATTGACTTAACTTTATGAAAATCATTGTTGAAATCATTACCGAATACCAGCCTTATGAAATTCTGAGTTCATATAGGCCAAAATTCCTAAAATACCCTTAAAACTCCTAGGTTCTGTTTTGGGGTGTGACAACCCTTTCTGACTAAAAATAAATTCGTCCTCAAAATTTACCTGATCTAAACAAATAGGGATACTGATGTCTCATCGCATTCTCGGTTTCCCAAATAGCGTCTTCCACTTTGTGGTTGCGCCAAAAAACCTTAACCAATGGAACTCTCTTGTTTCACAACACTTTCACTTCATGGTCTAAAATCTCTATTGGTTCCCCCTCATAAGTAAGATCAGGTTGAACCTTGATCTTTTCAACTAACACAACATGCAATGGATCTGAATGATATTTCTGAGCCATAGACATATGGAAAACATCATGAATTTGCTGAAGTACTCGTGGCTACTTGAGTCGATAAGCTACTGGTCCAATACTCTCAACAACTTCATAAGGTCCAACATACCTTGGACTTAATTTACTCTTTCTTCCAAATGTTAATACATTTTTTCATGAGGAAACCAACAAAAACACCTTATCGCCAACTTGAAACTCGAGATCTCGACGCTTCAAATCCGTATAAGATTTCTGCTTATCTGTTGCTGCTTTCAACCTTTCACATATCATTTTTTCCTTTCTCTTCGGTCTCACAAACTAATTCTAGTCCAACAACACGCTTTTCATCCAACTCCGTCCAACACAAAGGAGTTCTTCACCTCCTACCATATCATGCTTCAAATAGTGCCATGCGAATACTTGCTTGAAATCTGTTATTGTAAACAAACTCCGTTAAGTGCAGATATCGCTCCCAACTACCACTAAACTCAATTATACAGCTTTGCAATGTAACACTCTTTACCCAAGTCCGAGACTGGAACTGGGCATGAGGCATTACCTGACTTAAACGCATGCGTTCAATCTTTTCTGAAATGTAAAAACTAGGTCCAATTAAAACTTTCCTTTCATAGTCCGTTTATTTCCTAATATGGGCCTACGAGACCCAAATCATGCTTTGGAAATGGTTTGGGATTAATTTGGTCGCTTATGAAAACTTTGAAAAAAATATCACTTGAAATAGGGCATACACCCGTGTGGCCCTTGGGACATGGCCGTGCTAATGGCCCGTATGACACACATAGCCTAAGTATCTAGGGACACCCCCGTGTCCCATACCCGTGTGAATTTAAATTCTAATTTCGAACCTACAGGGGTTTTCACACATCCTAACATACGCCCGTGTCCGTGGATCGTGTCCCTCACACGGTCATGACACGCCCGTGTCTTAGCCCGTGTCTAAAAACCATGACATTCTGTTTCTAACGTCAGCATCTGATTTAAGGCACACAGCCGAGGCACACGCCTATGGCCATAGGCCATGTCCTCCACATGGCTGAGACACACGGTCGTGTCTCTACCCGTGTGTTTACTACCATGCATTTTAAATTGAAATTTTAATGTACAAAGGACACACGGCTGGACAACACGCCCATAGGGCTGGCCGTGTGTCACACACAGCCAAGAAACATGCCCGTGTGGCTACCCGTATGGACAATACAGGGCTATCTACCAAGCCTCTTACCACCCTGAAACACAAAATAACAACATCCATCATGCTAAATATCATCATAATATGATTCCTCAATCCAACAACCACATCTAAGGCCTTAACACATTTCATACTTACTAAAACAACCACAAATTACCCATTCATGAAATAACTTCTTGTATTCATATAACAACCTTCAAATTTAACCATTGTCGTGGCCTTATACAAAATGAATTAAAATGCTAAAATAAGCCAACGCATTTGGCCAATTAACAATGACACCAAAATTCTAAAGTCAGGGTCTTATACATGCCATAATCAAAATAAATGGATCTAACTATACCAAGTGCTTCGATTGATAGTGTGATCGATGCCTCCGACGTCCGTTGATCCATGAGCTAATTAGGCAGCACTATAAGAAAATGGAAAGAAATGGGGTAAGCATAAGGCTTAGTAAGTTGCATGAAAATAAACAACAACTACTTATCATAAGACAATATGCTCATAACCTTTCATAGCTTATCCATGAACACCATAAGTAAATGTAAATACAACTTACTCATTACCATCCAATACAACTTGTATTGCATACATTGAGCCCATATCTCATAAATTTCAATTAGGTACCTGTACCACTCATCATATGATCGTAACTTTTCTCATTTCGATATAAATCGTAAACCTTTTGTTGAACCATTTGGAATACTACTGGATACTCAATGGCCCTAACATGGGTTAAGACGCCGACGCCATGTCCCAGACATGGTCTTACACTGGCTTTCATATAGCGAGGCCGATGCCATTTCCCAAATAGGTCTTACACTGGCTCTCATGTATCGGTGTTGATGCCATGTCCCAGACACGTCTTACACTGACACATAACAAGCTGACACCATGTCCCAAACAGGTCTTACACTAGCTTGTCTATCTTGAGGCTGATGCATGTTCTAGACATGTCTTACATTAATTCTCGTCTCAACACCGATGCATGTCCCAGACATGTCTTACACTGACTTTAATATCTCAAGGTTGATGCATGTCCCAGACATGTCTTACTCTAGCACACATATCACCCAATATCAAGGTACTAATATCCAAGTTTATTCCAAATGTTCAATGAAAGTCTCTACTATGTTAATTTCTCAACATGTATTCTCATACTCAAACTCAAAGCAGTTTATGCCATATCAATACAGTTGCGCATCATAAAGATATAGTTGCATTATTAACATACAACTTACCTCGGATTACAAAATGTAGGCGACTAATCGGTTTTAGTCTATTTGCTTGACTTTCCTCCCGTCTAGGTTCAGATTTTGTAATTCTTGATCTATAATGATAAAATTCAAAAATTTAATCATTTTATTGATCTAGGTACTCAACAATTCATAATTGGGTAAAATGACCATTTTGCCCTTAGACTTTCACAAAATAATCATTTTACCCCTAGACCCGAAAATCGATTTTTACCAAATTTTCTCATTAATCAAGCCTAGCGGAATACTTTTCATGCTGGGAGCAGCCTCCAATTTTTATTATTTCACACATTTATCACCTATTTAACAACTTATGCAAAATGGTCCTTAGTTAGGGTTTCAATGAAAACTACTTCACAAAAGTTGTTTATTTCACAACTATAACTCATACTCTTCCATAAAATTTTAGAAATCAACATGTCTACTATCATGGAAAAACCTTAGACTTTCAACCATTTTGAAAAATAGTCCCCTTGTTAGAAAGCTCATGCTACAAGGACCTTAAAAGTACAAAAATATTTAAGAGAAACCCTCAAATCACTTACTTGCAGAGGCTTTAAGTTGCTGAAAATTTTTCAAGCTTCCATGGCCAGTTTCTTGGAGAAAAATTAGAAGAGAGATAAAAAAATGACAACTTTTACTATTTGTTTTATTTTATTCAATTTCAACACCTAATTTCACCAATTTTTTGACTTTTGACCACATTTGTCTCCTATGGCCAGCCATGCTATTCTAAAGGATTTAATTGACCTTTAAGGACCTCTAATTTAAGTTTCATGGAAATATAACAGCTTTAGCTATCAATTCAAGACTTTTGAACTTTATGCGATTTAGTCATTTTTCACAATTAAGCATGAAATCGCTAAAATTAATTCACCAAAATTTTCATGCTTTCATATAATCATGCCACAACACATAAAATAATATTAAAAATAATTTCTCTGACCTCAGGTTAGTGGCTCCAAAACCACTATTCTGACTAGGCCCAAAATCGGGCTGTTACATTTCTCCCCCTTAGAGATTTTCGTCCTCGAAAATCTTACCGGTGAATAAGTTTGGGTATTGATCCCTCATAGTCTCTTCGGGTTCCTACATGGCTAACTTGACTCTATGTCTATGCCACAAAACCTCACGAGTGCTACAGTTTTATTCCTCAACTTCTTGACCTTTCGATCCAAAATCTTAATCGGTTCTTCATCATAGGTCATATCTTGGCTTATTTCAATTTCTTCCGGTGAAATTACGCGTGAGGGGTCAGATCGGTAGCGGCGCAACATTGATATATGGAACACATCATGAATTTTCTCTAGATCTCAAGGCAAGGCTAATCGGTATGCTACCGGTCCAATTTTCTCGGTCACCTTATAAGGTCCAATAAACCGTGGAGTCAGGTTGACCTTTTTACCGAACCTAAGGACTTTCCTCCACGGAGATACCTTCAGAAACACCTTATCACCAACTTGAAACTCGGATCTCTTTTCATTTCAAATCTGCATAGGATTTCAGTCTATCTGATGTGGCTCTCAGGCAATCACGAATCGCCTTAACCTTTTCTTCAGTCTCTTTAATTAAGTCGACCCCGTGAATTTGATTCTCTTTAAGTTCCGTCCAATATAAGGGCATTCGACACTTACGCCCATACAAAGCCTCATAAGGCACCATTTTCAAACTTGATTGATAGCTATTGTTGTAAGTGAATTCGACTAGCGGTAGATATCTTTCCCAACTGCCTTGGAACTCGAGAACACAACACCACAACATATCTTCTAAGATTTGAATGACTCTCTCTGACTGACCGTCGGTTTGCGGGTGGAAAGCTATGCTAAAACTCAACTTTGTTCTTAAAGCTTCTTGCAACTTCTTATAAAACCTCAAAGTAAACCTCAGATCGCTATTCGAAATAATCGACAAGGGCACTCCGTGAAGTCTCACGATCTCCGAAATATACAAATCAGCCAATTTCTCAAGGGAAAAGTCGGTATGCACCGATATAAAATGTGTCGACTTAGTAAGCCTATCAACAACAACCCAAACGGAATCCTTTTTCCTAGTTGTCAAAGGCAACCCTAATACAAAATCCATGGTTACTCTGTCCCATTTCCACTCGGGAACCATCATAGGCTGAAGTAGACCTGAGGGTACTTAGTGTTCAGCCTGCAGTTGTTGACAAATTAGACACTTAGAAACAAACTCAGAAATGTCTCTTTTTATCCCCGACCACTAGTACATTCTCTTCAAGTCGTTATACATTTTCATGCTACCTGGATGGATAGACAAATAACTACTATGTGCCTCTCATAAAATCCTCTGAATAAGCTCACTGTCCTTGGGTACACAAATTCTGTCTCGGAACCTTATGCAACCGTCGGTACTAATACTAAACTCTGGTTCATTTCCCGTTTCACACTGAGTCATCTTAGCTTGCAATTCCTTATCATCTTTTTGAGCTTTACAAATCTCTTGCAGGAACATCAGTCTAGCTCTCAACTCTGCCAGTACCGAACCATCACTAGTCACGGCCAACTAAGCATTCATAGCCCGCAAGGTGAACAATGACTTTCTACTCAAAGCGTCAGCGACTACATTCACCTTCCCTGGGTGATAGTCTATTATCAACTCATAGTCTTTTATCAACTCCATCCATCTCCTTTGTCGTAAATTCAGCTCTTTCTGAGTCATCAAATACTTTAGACTTTTATGGTCGGTGAATACCTAGCATCTCTCACAATACAAATGGTGTCTCCAAATCTTTAATGCGAATACTATAGCTGCTAGTTCTAGATCGTGGGTTAGGTAATTTTTCCCGGGCGGTTTAAGTTGTCTCGAGGCATGAGCTATCACTTTGACTTCTTGCATGAGCACGCACCCCAATCCATTTAAGGAGGCGTCACTATATACCACGAATTCTTTCCCCGATTCTGGTTACACTAGAACTGGAGCCTCAGTTAACAAGGCATTTAATTTCTTGAAACTTTGTTGGCACTTCTCTGTCCATTCAAACTTGACTTTTTTTGTAACAACTTTATCATCAGAGTGGCTATCATAGAGAATCTGTTCACGAATCTTCTGTAGTACCCAGCTAAACCTAGAAAGCTTCGAATCTCTGACACACTCCTCGGCGGTTTCTATTCAACGATAGCCAAGATCTTACTTGGGTCAACTCTAATCCCGTTACCCGACACAATGTGTCCCAAGAATCAGACCTCTCGAAGCCAAAATTCGCTCTTAGTGAACTTGGTGTATAGCTGCTTATCTCTCAAGGTCTGTAGAATCGTTCTCAAATGCTCCGCATGCTCATTCTCATCACTTGAGTAAATTAGTATGTCATCGATAAAAACCACTATGAACTTATCCAAATACGACCGAAAAATGCGGTTCATCAAATCCATAAACACTGCAGGAGCATTTGTTAAACCAAAGGGCATAACAAGAAACTCATAGTGCCCGTACCTCGTCTTAAACACAGTTTTTGTTACATCTTGCTCCTTAACCCTTAACTGATAGTAGCTCGACCTTAAGTCAATCTTAGAAAACACAGTGGCTTCCTTCAACTGATCGAACAAATCATCGATCCTTGGCAATGGATACTTGTTCTTCACGGTTACCTTGTTGAGCTATCAGTAGTCTATACACAATCTCATCGACCCGTCTTTCTTTTTCACATAAAGTACTAGAGCACCCTATGGGGAAAAACTCGATCTCGTAAAACCTTTGTCAATTAACTCTTGTAGTTGAACTTTCAACTCCTTCAAATCTGTAGGAGCCATTCTATATGGAGCAATCGAGATGGGTGCCGTACCAGGGACTAGCTCAATTCTAAATTCGATTTCTCTCACTGGAGGCAATCCTGGCAATTCTTCTGGAAACACATCCGGGTACTCACATACCACTGGTACTGATTTGATCTTCAATTCAGATGCTTGGGTATTCAATACAAAGGCGAGATAGGCCTCATATCTCTTTCTCAAATATCTCACTACCAATATGGATGATATCATTACAGGCAAGTCATCCATTTTACCCGATTCAACTCAAAGAATATCCCTGCTTTCACACTTCAACTCAATAACTTTCCTCCCATAGTCCACTACAACACTATGAGAAGTCAACCAATCCATCCCAAAGATTACATCAAATTCATTAAATGGCAATAACATCAAGTTAGCCGGAAAACAGTAACCTCCAATTATCAAAGGACAATTCTACACACTTGGTCAACTAACACATGTCTGCCTAAAGGGTTAGACACTTTTATCACAAATTCGATAAACTCTACAAGCATGTTCATATGAGGTATCAATTCCATGAAAATATAAGAGTGGGTAGACCCCGAATCAATTAAAGTAACAACAGGTATATCATGGATAGAAAAGGTACCCGTAATTACATCTGGTGAAGATAACTCTTCGCGAGCGTGAATGGCATAAGTCCTTGCAGGTGCTTGGCCCTCGGACCTCACAGTTGAATCTCTAGGAGCACCTTTACTGCTAGCCCCACTGTCCGGGTTCTTCTGTGGTCTAGCCCTTGAGGGAGCACTACTTGCCCTCACGTCTTACTTTTTCTCTTTCTTATCTAATTCAGGGCAGTCTTAGATGAAGTGGTCCAAAGATCCACATTTGAAGCAACCTCTATCATTTGCTCGGCACTCGCCGAAATGACATTTACCATATTGTGAATACTCCGGCCTGTTTGGCTGAGCACTACCAACACTCGCGACAGAAGTGGTTTGTGCTTTAGATGCTGTATGTGGCTTATTCTTGCTCTTATTCGAGAACCCCATTGACGCGTATGATCGGGTAGGAAACTCTCTCGGTCTCTTAGATGAGGTCTACTACGATTTCCCCATTTGTCTTTTCTTTAAGTCTCGGGACTCGATGTCAGCTATTCTCTTCTCTTAGGCCAATTCTTCGGCCTTACAAGCCCTCTCCACGAGCACCACAAATTCTCTTATCTCCAAGATGCCAGCTAATAAACGAATGTCTTCGTTCAAACCATCTTCAAACCTCTTGCACATAACGGCTTCTGTAGATATGCACTCTCGTGCATATTTGCTAAGCCTCACAAACTAACGTTCGTACTCAGTCACTGTCCTACGACCTTGCTTCAGCTCTAAAAACTCTTTTCTTTTTTGGTCCATAAACCTCTGACTAATGTACTTCTTCCGGAACTCCTCTTGGAAGAGCTCCCATGTAATCCTTTCCCTTGGTACAACCGACACAATGGTGTTCCACCATTGGTAGGCTTAGTTTCGTAGGAGTGACACTTCGCACTTCACGCTCTCCTCATTCGTGTACGATAACTCATCAAATACCCTAATGGTATTTTCTAACCAAAATTCTGCTCTCTCTGGGTCGTCATCAATATTAGCCCTGAATTCCTCGGCCCCTTGCTTTTGTATCTTATCTAGTGAGGGTTTCTTTCTCTTAACCAAATCTACTCCTTGCGGAGCTACAGGGGCATACTAAGGAATCGGAGGATGTGGGGGAGGTGGAGTATTCGGATTCACCTGAATAAACTCCGAGTACCAAGCATCCATCATGTGGAGGTAAGATTCTCTAGCCCCTTCGCCCTGACTCAGTGTCACGGGCCCACTATCTACTGGCGTGGTCCCTTCGACCGGAGCCGGCGCATTACTTTCCATGTCATCTACTGTAGCTACGTTAGGATTCATTTACTATATGAATAAAAACACAATTTTATCTCGTCAGGATTCATCACACTATCAATATACAGTTATGGCATGTATAGCTAGACCCGTACTCATACTAAGTTAGTCTTAAAATCGACTAAACCATAGCTTTAATACCACTGAATGTAACACCCTTTACCCAAGTCCGAGGCCAAAAGCTGGGCACGAGGCATTGCCTGACTTAAACGCGTGTATTCAATCTTTTTTGAAATGTAAAAAATAGGTCCAATTAAAACTTTCCTTTCATAGTCCATTTATTTCCTAATATGGGCCTATGAGACCCAAATCATGCTTTGAAAACAGTCTGGGATTAATTTCGTCGCTTATGAAACCTTTGAAAAAATATCACTTGAAACAGGGTACACGATCGTGTAGCCCTTGGGACATGGCCGTGCTAATGGCCTGTATGACACACACAGCCTAAGTATTTAGGCACATGCCCGTGTCCCATACCCGTGTGAATTTAAATTCTAATTTCGAACCTACAGGGGCTTGCACACGTCTTGACACATGCCCGTGTCTATGGCCTGTGTCCCTCACACGGCCATGACATGCCCGTGTCCTAGCACGTGTCTAAAAACTTGACATTCTATTACTAACATCAGCATCTGATAAGGCACACAGCTGAGGCACACGCCCGTGGCCATAGGCTGTGTCCTCCACACGGCTGAGACACACTGCCGTGTCTCTGGCTGTGTGTTTACTACCATGCATTCTGACTTGAAATTTTAACGTACAGGGGACACACGGCCTAGATACATGCCCGTATGCCTACCCGTGTGGACAATATAGGGCTATCTACCAAGCCCCTTGCCACCCTGAAGCACAAAATAACAACATCCATCATGCTAAAGATCATCATAATATGATTCCTCAATCCAACAACCACATTTAAGGCCTTAACATATTTCGTACTTACTAAAACAACCACAAATTACCCATTCATGAAATAACTTCTTGTATTCATATGACAACTTTCAACTTTAACCATTTTCGTGGCCTTATACAAAATGAATCAAAATGCTAAAATAAGACAACGCATTTGGCCAATTAACAATGATACCAAAATTCTAAAGTCAGGGTCCTATACATGCCATAATCAAAATAAATGGATCTAACTATACCAAGTGCTTCAATTGATAGTGTGATCGATGCCTCTGACGTCCGTTGATCCACGAGCTAATTAGGCAATACTATAAGAAAATGGAAAGAAACGAGGAAAGCATAAGGCTTAGTAAGTTGCATGAAAATAAACAACAACTACTTATCATAAGACAATATGCTCATAACCTTTCATAGCTTATCCATGAACACCATAAGTAAACGCAAATACAACTTACTCATTACCATCCAATACAACTTGTATTGCATACATTGAGCCCATATCTCATAAATTTCAATTATGTACCTGTACCACTCATCATATGATCGTAACTTTTCTTATTTCAATATAAATCATAAACCTTTTGTTGAACCATTTGGAGTACTACTGGATACTCGATGGCCCTAACATGGGTTAAGACGCCGACGCCATGTCCCGAACATGGTCTTACACTGGCTTTCATATAGCGAGGCTGATGCCATGTACCAAATAGGTCTTACACTGGCTCTCATCTATCAGTGTCGATGCCATGTCCCAGACAGGTCTTACACTGACACATAACAAGCTGACGCCATGTCCCAGACAGGTCTTACACTAACTTATCTATCTTGAGGCTGATGCATGTCCAGACATGTCTTACACTAGCTTTCGTCTCAACGCCGATGAATGTCCCATACATGTCTTACGTTGGCTTTAATATCTCGAGGCCGATCTATGTCCCAGACATGTCTTACTCTAGCACACATATCACCCAATATCAAGGTACTAATATCCAAGTTTATTCCAAATGTTCAACGAAAGTCTCTACAATGTTAATTTCTCAACATGTATTCTCATACTCAAACTCAAAGCGGTTTATGCCATATCAATACAATTGTGCATCATAAAGATATAATTGCATTATTAACATACAACTTACCTCGGATTACAAAATGTAGGCGACTAGTCGGTTTTAGTTTACTTGCTTGGCTTTCCCCCGTTCTAGGTTCAGATTTTGTAATTCTTGATCAATAATGATAAAATTCACAAATTTAATCATTTTATTGATCCAGGTACTCAACAATTCATAATTGGGCAAAATGACCATTTTGCCCTTAGACTTTCACAAAATGACCATTTTACCCCTAGACCCAAAAATCGATTTTTACCAAATTTTCTCATTAATCAAGCCTAGAAAAATACTTTTCATGCTAGGAGCAGCCTACAATTTTCATTATTTCACACATTTTTCACCTTTTTAATAACTTATGCAAAATGGTCCTTAGTTAGGGTTTCCATGAAAACTACTTCACAAAAGTTGTTTATTTCACAACTATAACTCATATTCTTCCATAAAATTTCAGAAATCAACATCTCTACTATAATGGAAAAACCCTAGACTTTCAACCATTTTGAAAAATAGTCCCCTTGTTAGAAAGCTCATGCTACAAGGACCTCAAAAGTACAAAAATATTCAAGAGAAACCCTCAAATCACTTACTTGCAAAGGCTTTAAGTTGCTGAAAATTTTTCAAGCTTCCATGACCATTTTCTTGGAGACAAATTGGTGCAAAAGAAAGAGAGAGATAAAAAAATGACAACTTTTACTATTTGTTTTATTTTATTCAATTTCAACACCTAATTTCACCAATTTTTTGACTTTTGACCACCTTTGTCTCCTATGGCCGGCCATGCTATTATAAAGGGTCTAATTGACCTTTAAAGACCTCCAATATAAGTTTCATGGCAATATAACACCCTTAGCTATCAATTCAAGACTTTTAAACTTTATGCGATTTAGTCCTTTTTCATAATTAAGCATGAAATCGCTAAAATTAATTCACCAAAATTTTCATGCTTTCATATAATCTTGCCACAACACATAAAATAATATTAAAAATAATTTCTCTAACCTCGGGTTAGTGGCTCTGAAACCACTGTTCCGACTAGGCCCAAAATCGGGCTGTTACAAGCAACATTTCCTCTAACTCTTGAATTACCCTCTCTGATTGACCATCAGTTTGGGGATGATAAGGCGTACTGAAAGTAAGCTTTGATCCCAAAGCCTCTTGAAAAATATTCCAAAAGCTTTAAGCAAACCTTGGATTCCTATTAGAAATAATCAAAACTAGAACTCCATGAATACGAACAATCTAAGTAATATATAGCTCTACCAACTTCTGCAACGAATAATTAGTATGCACTACTTAGAAATGAGCACTCTTCAAAAATCAATCTACTACAACCCAAACCGAATCCTTCTTTGATGGCTTCAACGGAAAACTGGAAATAAAATCCATAGTAATCCTTTCCTAGTTCCATTCAGGAATCGCAATCGGTTGTATCAAATCTGAAGGGAATTAATGTTTAGCTTTCACCTTTTGACAAAATAAGCATCAAACCACAAAATATGTAATGTCATGCTTCAACCTAGGCCACCAATAAATTCCATGAAGATCATGATACATCTTCCACCTATTGGGATGTATAAATAAGGGCTACTATGTGCCTTAGTAAGGATCACTTGCCTGAAATCCACATCTTGCGACACACACAATCTACCTCGAAAATTCAAGATACCATCATCGTCTACATAGAAATCCCCCTTAATTCCTTGCTTAACATGTCGAATCCTCTTTAGCAAATCCCCATCTAGCGGTTGTTTTCCCTTAATCAACTACATTAAAGTCGGCCTCACTTGAAGTTCAGCATACAAACCACCATCACTAGCTAATCTCAAGTGTGTAAACATAGCTCTCAACTTTGTCATTGATTTCCTACTCAAAGCATCAACAATAACATTCGCCTTGCCAGGGTGATACTCAATCACACAATCATAGTCATTTAAAAGCTCAATCTAATACCTTTGCCTCAAATTCAACTCCTTTTGGGAGAGGAGGTACTTAACGCTATTATGATCAGTGTAAATCACACAGTTCTCTCCATAAATATAATGGTGCCAAATCTTAAGCATAAACACCACACCAGCTAACTCTAAATCATGAGTAGGACAGTTCTGTTCGTGTGTTTTCAACTGCCTTGAAGTATAAGCCATAACTTTAACCTCTTGCATCAACATACAACCGAGCCCTGTATACGAAGTGTCACTATAAACCACAAAATCTCTTCCAGGTTCTGGTCGAATCAATACAGGTGCCTTCGTCAACACTGCTTTAAGTTGATCAAAACTCTTCTGCCTTTCATCCATCCATTCAAACACCACACTCTTTTGAAGTAGTTTTGTTAAGGGTGTAACAATGAGAGAAAACCCTTCAAGGAATCTACGATAATAACTAACTAAACCTAAGAAACTTGATGGTCGCTAAACTAACTAAAAATTCGACTAAGGCAAGCACACCTATCGAATAGTAGTATAGTTGTGGTGAGACCTGAAATATCATATCCACAAGGACAAAAAGTACTAGTAATTACTATCTTTTTATTATCTAGCCCAAGAATTAAAGGGATGTTTTTAAACTAAGATTAACTATTTAATTAACTAAGAACACGACAGAGGTAAAAGTTGGAAAATACTGTTGGAAAATCGATAGAGAAGATAATACCAAAGGAAGAATCCACCTAGACTTCACTTATTACATCTGAATTAGATGATTTATTCACTTGAATTAATCCATAAAAATCCCTGATTTATGTTAATATCTCTCTCGAGACTAAGAACAACTGACTCTAGGTTGATTAATTGAAATCTCTTTCTAATTAAAACCTCTATTGTCACATTAACTCGATCTATGGATTCCCTTATTAGATTTGACTCTAATCCGGTATATTTACGTCATCCTATGTCTAGGATTGCATTCAAATTCGCTTAATTATGCTAGATCTACTATTAAACAGGGACTTTTGCTCCACTGAATAAGCACATTAGACTTGAATTAATATCCTAAAATATTAAAGCAAGAATTAATAATACATAATTAAGAATAAGAACAAGTATTTATCATATAATTCAAATAGTAATAAGATCTGTCTTAGGTTTCATCTCCCTTAGGCATTTAGGGAGTTTAGCTCATAACAATGGGGGAAAACATCTCAAAATTGGGAAAACAACAAAACATAAAGAAACCCAAAGAACTTCTAAGGAAATTCAATGGAGATCTTCAGTCTTGAATTAGATACTACTTTCGAGCTGATTCTGATGGCTATATTCGAGTATTCTCTGCCTTCTACTCTCCGTATCCCTTAGATCTTCTCCTTGTGTGTTTAAATAGACTTTGGAATGCCCAAAATAGCCCAAAATTAGCCTTTTTCGAGTAGAATTAAAATAGATCTCGACAAGGTCATGCCGTGTGACACGCCCGTGTGATGGTCCTCAGGCCATGTGCAATTCTGATATGGTTTTAAGTCGACACAGCCATGACATACGGACGTGTACGGGCATGTGGATTACTCGTGTGGAAGTGTCTGGGCCGTGTGCAGCACTGAAATAAACTTATTTTGTCCATTTTTGGCCTTTTTCTTGCGCTTTTTGCTTTCCTATGCTCATCTAGATATAAAACATGAAATTAAAGGTTTAGGAGCATCAAATTCACTAAATCTTACGGTAAATCATCCAAAAATATGCCAAGCATGGGATTAAAATACGCTACTTTTAAGGTTTATCTAATATCTCCACACTTAAGCATTTGCTTGTCCTCAAGCAAAATCCTCAACTCACAATTAAAATGCATTCTTCTCAACTTATAAGTCTTATCAATAATGTTTCGAAATAATTCACAAATAATCATAAATTGAGAATTCAACTAAAAGAACATCAAAGTTTCAAATAATCGAAGTTGAACATTTTAATCGTAAAATCATAGGTATTTCCGTTTATCTAAATAATTACCTTTAATTCCAAATCGACAAGAGTTGACATCCTCATTAAAGATTCACTCAAATCACTCAGAGTGTTTAAGGTTCAACAATTAAGCACCCATTAGTCAAACATGAAAGGTTATTACCATAGGCTTGCATGAAAATCAAATCTTGTGACAGCCCTAATTTGACCCTGGTCGGAAAGTGGTTTCGGGACCACAAAACCAAGTCATAAAAATTATTTAAAACTTATTTGCATATCTTCTATGTGTGATAGTACATGTGTGAAAATTTGATGTTTTAATTTAGTCTTATGAATGTGAATTTTACTTGAGAGGACTTAGTTGAGAAACTTAGAAAATATGATAGGTAAATTTTAAGGATCAAATAAGTACAAAGTGGGAAAACTTGGGTTTGCATGTCAAAATGCCCAAAATTTAATTAATGGCCGGCCAAGTAATGATGCTTCTTCCACTAAGTTGAATTTGTTATAATTTTATATTAGCTAATGGTTAAAATAAATTAAATAAAAGAAATGAATTAATAGGAAAAGATGAATAAAAGAAGAAAGGGGAGAGAGAGTATTCATCTTCTTCCTCTTGCAAATGCCGCAACATAGAGGAAAGAAGGAGGAAATTTTCTAGGACATTCGGCTATCCTAAGGGTTGATTAAGGTAGGGTTCATGTTAATTCTATTAAACTTTATAAAAATCTAGTTAGTAGTTAATGTCTTATTATAACCCATATGTTGATATTCTACTTAAATAGGTGATTAAATGGGCATACGGTTAGATGGAGGAAATGCTAAGAGGATGGTGTTTTTGATGTTATGAATGGAAATAGTAGAAAGGTGAAAGAAAATTTAGCTAGATATATGGATATATGCGGATTTATATGATGATATAAATAGATGTGAGCTATTCTAGTTTAGGAGAATTCGGTCAAAGTGTTCATGAGATGAAGCTATGTGTTTAAATGAAATAAAAATGATATTATAATTGATATTGTATCTAATTAAGTACATAGGTGATGTTGAATTTGATCTTGCACATTCGGTTATATAGGTATGCACATTTGTGATATTATCTTTGATTGTATATAATCGATCGAATGAGTGAGGTTGGCTTATAAATTGAATTTGATTCATGATTAAGTATATTTGAATGTAAACATATATAAAAAAAGAGAGTTATTTTGGAAGGTGATAATACATTCGGCCTTGAGACATTAGATGAATATTTGTTGAAGTTTTAATGTCTTGATCAATTACGGTTATAAAGTGTTGTGAAAAATATCATTAAACTATATATGTGAGAAATTAGCAAGGGTAGTTGCCGTATATACAAATATATATATATATATATGTGTTATATATGTATGCATAATTGAAATATTGATTTGATTATTGACAGTAAGGTGATATTATGTGGTTATTAGCCGAATAGCTCAAAAGCATAAAGTAGAAAAATCAAATTTTACCATGTGTTTCTCATGATATAAAAATCATTTTTTATTTGGATACAAATAACTAGCAAGACGGTTAAACTAGTTAATTTATTTTGATTAAGCTCAAGAACTTAAAGGAGGGGAATCAAGCAAAGGCAAAGCAAAGAGCATCGAATAGCCGATTGGAACCATTTTATCCAACACGAGGTAAGTCTATAAGCAATTAAAGTTGGCTATTCTATACATAATTGATACATACATATCATAAAGGAATTACTCTCGTTTACGTATTCTTGATTGGAAGATTTGTGGCCGGTGTTAATGAAATCAATCATTTATTTATAACGAAATGACTTTGGTACTAGATATGCGGATTTGAGTGGCACTATGTGTGCGTATTTGTATGGCACTATGTGTGCGTAATTGTATGGCACTACGTGTGCGTATATGTATGGCATTATGTGTGCGGAATTTTTTTGGCACTATGTGTGTGGAGTTGAATCGTAGATTCGCGTGTGGATTACTAAGGCACTATGTGTGCGGAATAACATGGTACTAAGGGTGTAAAATTTCTTACTTGAGCACTATGTGTGCGAAATCGGTTATGTAATACTTTGATTTAATAGTAATAGTTGACTAGTATTGAATTAATGGTCTAGGTAATATATGAACCTTTTTAGTTCTACTTCGACACTCTGAATCAATTATTGCATTTTATTGCTTACTACTACTGAGTTGAAAACTCATTTTTGTGTTTTTACTTGTCTCTTATTTAGATTTTCCTTCGATCCATTTTTGCGTACTTGGAACCATCGTCGAAGTCATCACACCTACCTGCGACATTTTGGTACCCTTTTAGTTGATCTTAAGTTAACATTTTGGCATGTATAGGATAGACGAAGCTAAATAAGTGAGTTTTGTATTTTTTTTGGAGTAATGTAATTATCTTTTAATGAGCCATACAAAAATGGCACACAAGCTAGTTTTGTGACCTTAAAATGTTAAACATTTTGATAACTAGCATGCGTATTATGAATGAATGATATCTACTTTTTGTATATAAACATTGTGTTTAAATTGTTGGGTATTAGATTCGGTTTCATATGACTTATTGATGAGATAAAAAGAAATTTTGGGTATAATTATAATAGTCATGAAATGTTTACGTATTGATGTTTGGAGATGGTTTAAGTTGATGCGGTTATATATGTATAACTTGATATGAGAGAAGATGTATACTTTTGGCCTTGTTTAATGCATGTTTAGGTGTATAAAAATATATATATAACTCTATTATGCCGTGTGGTTGTTTTAGTTAGAGTAATATGTATAATAGGTAATGTATCTAATTATGAAATGGTATGTTTTATCACATGCATAAGTTTTTTTTTCTTTGTTAATTACTAATACCTGTTTGTTTAGATCTAAGTTTTAAAAGATAAGTTTTGTCATGAGATTGAGTTACAAAGTACGAAATATAAGGAATATTATTTTGAGTTGTGATATGTTAGGAAATGCCTCGTAACCCCATTCTGGCGACGTGTACGGGTTAGGGGTGTTATATTTAATTGGTATCAGAGCCAGGTTGAGTCGATTCTAGGACTACCGTAATGCGTGTGAGTCTAGTTATACATGCCATAATGCTAGTATATGATAGTGTAATGGCTTCTGACGGTTGAAATTGTTGTTTTGATTAGTAAATGGAATCCACTCCAGAGAGAGCCTTAGCGGATGACGTTGAAAGTGTAGCGCCTGCTCCCGCGCAAGGAACAACGCCTGTTGAACCTCAACTATCTGCGAGTAATCAAGATGATGGGGCTAAGCAAGCCTTCTTTACCATGATGAATGAGTGGGTTGCACAATATGCCCAAACAAACTCGGCTGCTCAACAATTCCCGAATTTAAATAATCCTTTTTTGGTGCCTATAATACCAGCAACTACTGATCCTTTGAGGCTGAGTAAACCTCCTGTTGATTTGATTAGAAAGCGCGGGGCCGAGGAATTTTGAGCCACCGCTACTGATGACGCTGAAAGGGCTGAGTTTTGGCTTGATAATACCATCCGTGTTTTTGATGAACTATCCTGCACACCTGATGAGTGTCTAAAGTGTGCCATATCCTTATTACGAGATTCGGCCTACTATTGGTGGAGAACCTTGATTTCAATTGTTCCAAAGGAACGAGTTACTTAGGACTTCTTTCAGACGGAATTTCGTAAAAAGTATATCAGTCAACGATTCATTGATCAAAAGCGCAAAGAATTTTTGGAGCTTAAACAAGGCCGTTTGACGGTATCCGAATATGAACGTGAGTTTGTAAGGCTCAGTCGATATGCTTAGGAATGTGTAGCTGATGAAGTTGCCATGTGTAAAAGATTTGAAGAGGGATTGAATGAAGATTTAAAGCTACTGGTGGGTATTTTAGAACTAAAAGAATTCGTAACACTGGTTGAACGAGCTTGCAAGGCTGAAGAGCTTGGAAAGGAGAAAAAGAAAGCTGAAACTGAAGCTAGAGATTTTCATAAAAGATCGACAGGTAAAACTTCTTTCTCAGCTGCAAAGAAGTTCAGAGACGATACTAACAGATCAAAGACGACTGCAGGAATTTCTATTAAGGAGCGACCGTTAACAGACTCTCGAGCTACTTTAGTTGCTAGTGTTGGCAACAATTGGCAAGAAAAACCCGAATGTCCATAGTGTAGAAGACGTCATGTAGGTGAATGTTGGGGTAAGTCTATTAACAGAGCCTGTTATAGATGCGGTTCGCGGGACCATTTCATTCGAGATTGCACAGAACCTGATGAGAAAAATAAGATACAATGTGCGAGATTGAGTGGTACAACAACTAGAGGTAGATCATCAAGAAATACATGAGGCAGGGGTGGTAATCAGAGAGGGACTTCTGATATGGCTGTTCGATCTGAGACTCGTGCCCCCGCCAGAGCTTATGCCTTCCGTGCACGAGAGGAGGCATCCTCCCCTGATGTTATCACTGGTACATTCACTCTCTATAGTACTAGTGTACTTGCTTTAATTGATCCTGGTTCGACTCATTCTTACGTATGTGAAACATTAGCGTCCAGTAAGACTCTACCTGTTGAGTCTACTGAATTTGTGATACGAGTGTCAAACCTTTTGGGTCGGTATGTGTTAGTTGATAAAGTATGCAAGAGATGTCCATTGATAATTAAAGATTTCTATTTTCCGGTGGATTTGATGTTATTACCCTTCGACGAATTCGATATTATTCTCAGAATGGAATGGTTAATCGAACATGATGCTGTGGTAAATTGCAAGCGAAGGACTATAGACTTGCGATGTTCGAGTGGTGAAATGATTCAGTTGAGTCTAATGATCTGAATCGGTTACCATCAGTGATATCTTCTATGTTAGCTCAGAAATATGTGAGAAAGAGTTATGAAGCTTATCTTGCATATGTATTGGATAGCAAGGTATCAGAACAAAAGCTCGAGACTGTGCCTATAGTTTGTGAGTATCCAGAAGTGTTTCCTGAGGAATTATCGGGATTGCCACCTGTTAGAGAAGTAGAGTTCGGCATAGAATTGGTTTCGGGTACGACGCCGATTTCGATCGCTCCGTATCATATGGCACCGATCGAGTTGAAAGAATTGAAAGCTCAATTGCAAGAATTGACTGACAGAGGTTTTGCGCGACCCAGCTTTTCACCCTGGGGTGCTCCAGTACTGTTCGTGAAAAAGAAAGATGGAACTATGCGAATGTGTATTAATTATCGTCAGCTCAATAAAGTGACAATAAAGAATAAATATCCATTGCCGCGGATAGATAACTTATTTGACCAGTTGAAAGGAGCTTCCGTGTTTTCAAAGATTGATTTGTGATCTGGCTATTATCAGTTGTGAGTTAGAGATTCTGACGTTCCTAAGACTGCTTTCAGAACGAGATATAGACACTATGAGTTTTTAGTGATGCCGTTTGGGCTCACTAATGCCCCGGCGGTTTTCATGGATCTGATGAATCGGATATTCAGACCGTATTTAGATCGATTTGTGGTGGTGTTCATAGATGATATTCTGATTTATTCTCACAATAATTCCGAGCACGCCGAACACTTGAGGCTAGTACTTCAGATTTTGCGAGATAATCAGTTGTATGCAAAATTTAGTAAATGTGAATTCTGGTTAAGGGAAGTCAGCTTTCTAGGGCATGTTGTATCCGCTTCGGGTATTAGAGTTGATCCGAACAAAATTTCAGCCATTCTTGATTGGAAACCTCTGAGGAATGTTTCTAAAGTTTGGAGCTTTTTGAGACTCACGGGTTACTACCGACGATTCGTTAAAGGTTTCTCGATGATCGCAACACCGCTGACCAAACTACTCCGAAAAGATATCAAGTTTGAGTGGTCAAAGAAGTGTTAGACAAGTTTCGACCAGCTGAAAACCCTTTTGACGAAGGCTCCTGTGTTAGTTCAACCAGAGTCTGGTAAAGAGTTCGTAGTCTACAGTGATGCTTCTTTGAACGGTTTGGTTTGCGTGCTGATGCAGGAAGGTAGAGTTGTTGCATATGCTTCGAGACAACTTAAACCTCACGAGAAAAATTACCCAACTCATGATATTGAACTAGCTGCGATTGTGTTTGCTCTTAAAATTTGGCGTCATTACCTGTTTGGAGAGAAATGTCATGTTTATACTGATCACAAAAGCCTAAAATATTTAATGACTCAGAAAGACTTGAATCTGAGACAACGACGGTGGCTTGAATTATTAAAGGATTATGAAATTGTCATTGATTATCATCCAGGTAAGGCAAACGTGGTGGCTGATGCCCTAAGTCGAAAATCTCTATTTGCTCTTCGAGCAATGAATGTACATCTGTCTATTTTCGCTGATGATGTGCTAGTAGTGGAATTAAAAGCAGAACCAGTGTTAATACGGCAAATTTGTGAAGCACAAAAAATCGACGACGAATTGGTTCCTAAATGAGCTCAATGTGATTCTAATATGGGTTCAGAGTTTCAAATTGATGACAATGATTGTTTAAGATTCAGAGGTCGATTTTGTGTTCCGAGAAATTCAGAACTTACTTCGATGATTTTGAGTGAGGCCCATTGTAGCCGAATGTCGGTCCATCCTGGTAGCACGAAAATGTACAACGATTTAAAAAGACAATATTGGTGGCATGGTATGAAAAGAGACATCTCCGATTTTGTTTCTAAATGTTTGATATGTCAATAAGTGAAGGCAGAGCATCAGGTACCTTCGGGATTACTACAGCCGATCATGATACCTGAGTGGAAATGGGATCGAGTAATGATGGACTTTGTATCTGGTTTACCGTTGACGCAGAGCAAGAAGGACTCAATTTGGGTTGTTGTTGATAGGTTGACAAAGTCCGCTCATTTTATCCCTGTTCGTACGGATTTTTCACTCGATAGATTGGTAGAATTATATGTTTCTCAAATTGTTCGATTACATGGAGTACCTACTTCTATTGTTTCTGATAGAGACCCCAGATTTACATCCCGATTTTGGAAGAAATTGCATGAAGCGTTGGGTACTAAGTTACATTTTAGCGCTGCTTTCCATCCCCAAACAGATGGTCAATCTAAACGAGTTATTCAGATACTCGAAGATATGTTGAGATGTTGTGTTCTCGAGTTCAGTGGTTTGTGGGAGCGATATTTACCTTTGATTGAATTCGCATACAACAATAGCTTTCAATCAAGTATCAAGATGGCACCATACGAGGCTTTATACGGTCGCAAATGCCGCACACCATTGTATTGGATAGAACTCAGTGAAAATAAGATATACGGGATTGATTTGATTAGAGAAGCTGAAGAAAAAGTGAAAGTGATTAGTGATAGTTTGAAGGCAGCATCGGATCGTCAGAAATCATACGCAGATTTGAAACGCAAAGATATTGAGTATCAAATTGGTGATAAAGTATTTTTGAAAGTCTCACCCTGGAAAAAATTACTCCGATTTGGCCGTAAGGGCAAATTGAGCCCAAGATTTATTGGACCGTACGAGATAGCAGAACAGATAGGGCCGGTTGCTTATAGATTGGTTCTACCACCTGAATTCGCAAAGATTCAAAATGTGTTCCATGTATCGATGCTTAGACGGTATAGATCGGATCCTTCACATGTGGTTGGTTTATCTGAAGTTGAGATTCAATCAGATTTGAGCTATGAAGAACAACCGATCCGTATCTTAGCTCAAGAAGTGAAAGAATTGCGGAATAAGAAGATTTCTTTAGTAAAAGCATTATGGGTCAAACATGTAATAGAAGAGGCTACTTGGGAGCTAGAAGACTCTATGAAAGAACGTTATCTGAATTTATTCGCTGGTAAGATTTTCGAGGACGAAAATTTTTAAGTGGGGAAGAGTTGTGACAGCCCTAATTTGACCCTGGTTGGAATGTGGTTTCGGGACCACAAAACCGAGTCATAAAAAATATTTAAAATTTATTTGCATATCTTCTATGTGTGATAGTACATGTGTGAAAATTTGATGTTTTAATTTAGTCTTATGAATGTGAATTTTACTTGAGAGGACTTAGTTGAGAAACTTAGAAAATATGATAGGTAAATTTTAAGGATCAAATAAGTACAAAGTGGGAAAACTTGGGTTTGCATGTCAAAATGCCCAAAATTTAATTAATGGCTGGCCAAGTAATGATGCTTCTTCCACTAAGTTGAATTTGTTATAATTTTATATTAGCTAATGGTTAAAATAAATTAAATAAAAGAAATGAATTAATAGGAAAAGATGAATAAAAGAAGAAAGGGGAGAGAGAGTATTCATCTTCTTCCTCTTGCAAATGCCGCAACATAGGGGAAAGAATGAGGAAATTTTCTAGGACATTCGGCTATCCTAAGGGTTGATTAATGTAGGGTTCATGTTAATTCTATTAAACTTTATGAAAATCTAGTTAGTAGTTAATGTCTTATTATAACCCATATGTTGATATTCTACTTAAATAGGTGATTAAATGGGCATACGGTTAGATGGAGGAAATGCTAAGAGGATGGTGTTTTTGATGTTGTGAATGAAAATAGTAGAAAGGTGAAAGAAAATTTAGCTAGATATATGGATATATGCGGATTTATATGATGATATAAATAGATGTGAGCTATTCTAGTTTAGGAGAATTCGGTCAAAGTGTTCATGAGATGAAGCTATGCGTTTTAATGAAATAAAAATGATATTATAATTGATATTGTATATTCGGCCATCTAATTAAGTACATAGGTGATGTTGAATTTGATCTTGCACATTCAGTTATATAGGTATGCACATTTGTGATATTATCTTTGATTGTATATAGTCGATCAAATGAGTGAGGTTGGCTTATAAATTGAATTTGATTCATGATTAAGTATATTTGAATGTAAACATATAAAAAAAAGAGTTATTTTGGAAGGTGATAATGCATTCGGCCTTGAGACATTAGATGAATATTTGTTGAAGTTTTAATGTCTTGATCAATTACGGTTATAAAGTGTTGTGAAAAAAATCATTAAACTATATATGTGAGAAATTAGCAAGGGTAGTTGCCGTATATACAAATATATATATATATATATATATATGTGTTATATATGTATGCATAATTGAAATATTGATTTGATTATTGACAGTAAGGTGATATTATGTGGTTATTGGCCGAATAGCTCAAAAGCATAAAGTAGAAAAATCAAATTTTACCATGTGTTTCTCATGATATAAAAATCATTTTTTATTTGGATACAAATAACTAGCAAGACGGTTAAACTAGTTAATTTATTTTGATTAAGCTCAAGAACTTAAAGGAGGGGAATCAAGCAAAGGCAAAGCGAAGAGCATCGAATAGCCGATTGGAACCATTTTATCCAACACGAGGTAAGTCTATAAGCAATTAAAGTTGGCTATTCTATACATAATTGATACATACATATCATAAAGGAATTACTCTCGTTTATGTATTCTTGATTGGAAGATTTGTGGCCGGTGTTAATTAAATCAATCATTTATTTATAACGAAATGACTTTGGTACTAGATATGCGAATTTGAGTGGCACTATGTGTGCGTATTTGTATGGCACTATGTGTGCGTAATTGTATGGCACTACGTGTGCGTATATGTATGGCACTATGTGTGCAGAATATTTTTTGGCACTATGTGTGCGGAGTTGAATCGTAGATTCGTGTGTGGATTACTAAGGCACTATGTGTGCGGATTAACATGGTACTAAGGGTGTAAAATTTCTTACTTGAGCACTATGTGTGTGAAATCGGTTATGTAATACTTTGATTTAATAGTAATAGTTGACTAGTATTGAATTAATGGTCTAGGTAATATATGAACCTTTTTAGTTCTACTTCGACGCTCTGAGTCAATTATTGCATTTTATTGCTTACGACTACTGAGTTGAAAACTCATTTTTGTGTTTTTACTTGTCTCTTATTTAGATTTTCCTTCGATCCATTTTGCGTACTTGGAACCATCGTTGAAGTCATCACACCTACCTACGACGTTTTGGTACCCTTTTAGTTGATCTTAAGTTAACATTTTGGCATGTATAGGATAGACGAAGCTAAATAAGTGAGTTTTGTATTTTTTTGGAGTAATGTAATTATCTTTTAATGAGCCATACGAAAATGGCACACAAGCTAGTTTTGTGACCTTAAAATGTTAAACATTTTGATAACTAGCATGCGTATTATGAATGAATGATATCTACTTTTTGTATATAAACATTGTGTTTAAATTATTGGGTATTAGATTCAGTTTCATATGACTTATTGATGAGATAAAAAGAAATTTTGGGTATAATTATAATAGTCATGAAATATTTACGTATTGATGTTTGGAGATTGTTTAAGTTGATACGGTTATATATGTATAACTTGATATGAGAGAAGATGTATATTTTTGGCCTTGTTTAATGCATGTTTAGGTGTATAAAAATATATATATATAACTCTATTATGCCGTGTGGTTGTTTTAGTTAGAGTAATATGTATAATAGGTAATGTATCTAATTATGAAATGGTATGTTTTATCACATGCATAAGTTTTTTTTTCTTTGTTAATTACTAATACCTGTTTGTTTAGATCTAAGTTTTAAAAGATAAGTTTTGTCATGAGATTGAGTTACAAAGTACGAAATATAAGGAATATTATTTTGAGTTGTGATATGTTAGGAAATGCTTCGTAACCCCATTCCAGTGACGGATACGGGTTAGGGGTGTTACAAATCTCCACCACTATAAATGAGATGATACACAAATCAAAAGGTCTTTAGCAGGGTTGTAATGGGGATTGGGTTAAAGGTGTGAATAAAGGCCGAAAGAGAGAGTTAGAATCGAGATAAATTACCAACCTTAGAAAAAAACTAATTACTAAATTACAAACATGTGTTAGGCTTATTATGAAAGGATAACAATATGTAATTACATGAGTATATAAATATACGTTTTTTTAAGAATAAGAACAATTATAGAAAGTACATAATAAGAAATAATCCAGCAACTAAAATGGACGAAAATTGTTGGGTAGCTAATCAAATCAAATCTCGATAAAAAGGGAGTCAATAAAAAAGGAGAAATTCTTAACAAATCAAAAAAGGGTTAAGTTATGGGTTGACATTTAGGAAAATATCAAGAAATGGAGTTTAAGGCTCAAAGGGGTTCACTAAGGGTTAATTATGTGGGTAGGCTTTTTAAGGAGTGAGTGGGTTAAAACCTAAGTGCTTTTATCATCTCAGTATATCAAATCAAAGGTGTGGTTTCGACATGTATAATTGATGCAAGTTCTAGAATAACAAATCAATATTGACTCACTCATAACTATCAATAAAAGTGAGCAAGAAAAATGAATGCTCTAAAGGCTCAAAATCTCACAAAAATTATGGGTTTTTGATGTCAATCCTGTAAACTTAAAATTTCAAGATAATACCTCAATTCAGGGAAACAACCTAGCAATTTTAATTCTCAAAAGTCACTTATCATGCTTGATTCTCTAATGTCTTAAAGTTTAAACAATCAATGCACAATTACTTATGAATTAATCCAAAGCATATCAATAAAAATCATAAATCAATCAAAATTCACTCTAATAATAATATGAGAAAATTATTTGGGAACGAGATAAAAATTCTGGGATTTTCTGATAATCATATAAATAACCTCCCCACACTTAAGATGTACATTATCCTTAATGTAAAAATATAGATAATAACAATATAAGCATAATATCAAAAGAGAGGGAGAGAAGCGAAACTGCCTTGAATTTTTGAATGAAATCCTTGGAATAGCGAAAGCTAGAATTGTAGATAAGGCCAATGAAAGGCATGATTTTGAGTTACGAAAAAGAAAATAAACACAACTGTAGAAGAGAATTAAGGGATTACTCGATAATAAGCATAAAGATAAACATAGTTCAAGATATAAAACATAAGTCTTCAAAGAGAAACAAAAGAAAAATAAAAATAAAATTAAAAAAATAATAAAATAAATGGACTCAAAGGTCATCATTATCGGATGCCTTGTGGGTCGACAATGCCGAAGGAGAGATGTGAAGGTGGTGGCAAATCCGTTGAAGAGTGGAATCGATGCTGTTGAACCGCTCAAAACACTGTTGCTCAAAGCGAGTGAGTTGTTCGGATATATCTGTCAAGGTGCCAGCAGTGGGGCAGTGACTCTGTGATGGTGGTGGAGGTGGGTCCTTATGAAGGGGAGGAACATCCTTATTAATGTCCTCTGGATCATCCTGACCATCAGAACGAGCTAACCGGTACTAAGGGGGATCGAATCCATGACGTCGTTCGATCATCCTCATGTGGATCATACTAGAAATTTCTTGAGGAGACATCTGGCCTACTAGTGTGAGTGTCAATGACATCTCTGGCGTGTCGAAGAGACCGAAGTGTCGAGCGAGACGAGTCACATAAGGGCCGAGAAAGATGGGGCCCTTCTTATGGCATTTAGTTTGGTTGCGGCAAGCGAATGCGATGAAATACACCAAATCGAACACATGTCCGGTAGTTATGCTCCACAGGAAATAGGCGTCATAAGTACTAACCACTCCGTGCTCTCTCCAACCTGTTAAAGTGTGAGCTAGTAGGGCGTGAATATACCGTAGGGCTAGAGAGAGGTGCGTCGCCTTCGAGCGACTCACAACATAGTTAGTTAGGCCACCTGTGAGCTTAGTCCAACATCGCAAATGTGAGTAATGAATATGTCTATGAAGCTGAAGAAAGTCCTCAGTGCTCGTGAACTCCTCTGTGTAAAGTCCCAAAGCAATACCGAACTCTGGGACACTCATGTGTCGCACTAGCCTACCAAGGTTAAAGGTGATAGTGTCGGGCTCGTCATGGACTGACATGACCTGCTGGACTGAAAATGTGGCATCGAACTCTAAAGTGAGCTCCGAGTAGGTAGGCTCGATAATGGTGAAGAATCTATCCCACGGGGCTGTGGTAATAATCACGCGCACATCATCAACCAAACGGACCTGCTCTAGCGCTGCCCAATCAATACAACGACCCACATCGAGGGATCGTACACTGAGAAGCTGATATAAATCCTTTTGGTTGCTCGATGGAAATTGGAGCAAAGGGTGGCAAGTTGTGGCTGAAGCACTCGAGGAGGTTATGCCTGGGCCCTTCTGCTTTTTCGAAGCAGGGACAGCAGTCTTAGTCTTGCCATGAGGATTTGACATGGTGTACCTGCAAGATAAGTTAAAAGATGTTCATTAATAAATAAGAAGAATCACAAAGCCCACAAATACGAATGAAAGAGATAATGAATAAAAGAAAAGATTGAAAACTATAATTAAATTAGAGATAAAAGACAAATTATGTGACACTGACAAAAGTAACTGAGATAATAAAATATATAGGAACTAACATAGACTAATCAAATTAGACATAAAAGCAATATAAAACAAATATATGGATAAAGAAATGAATAAACAGATCATCGAACATGCTGCTGAATACTAAAACTCAATTGAGATATAGGAAATAAAAATGATACTAACCATGGAATTTGTAGAGTACGAACGAAGAGTAACCAAAAGGACAAATATTGACTAATAAAAATACTAAGTACATGTAGCAGTAGGCCTACGTCAAATTCTAACATGATTTATAAAGGAAGTTATTAAACAAAGATAAGAATCATGGCATAAAATTCAGCAGTGAAAAGAAGAACCAAAAATGAATAAAGAAATGCATAACTAGAAAGAAAGAAAATAAAGAAAATAACATAAATGAAATTAAAGAAAATAGGGGGAAAAGGGGAAACCGAATGATGATGGTGGTTGGAGGTACGGACGGTGGCGGAGGTTTGGTAGGTACGTCGTGGGAATGAGAGGGTGGATGGATTTTTGGTGGTGCACGGATGTGGGGTGCGAGGGTTGGTTTGTGTGCGCGTATGTGTGCGAAGGGGAAATGAGGTCGGGGTTTAGGGTTGATTGGTGGTTTGGTCGACAAGGGAGGGGGGCTGTGGGTCGAACAGTGAGAGGATGAGTGGCGGTGGTCGTAATTTTAGAGGGGAGATGGTTTCGGTGGCAAGGGCTTGAAGAAGAAGAAGAGAAAAAAACAAAATAAGCGAGAAAGGGGAAATTTGGGGTCTTAAGAGGACACGGTCGTGTGAGGCCCGTGTTGGGCCACACGGCCGTGTCACACGCCCATGTAGCTCGCGTTCAGACCGTGTTTATCATGAAAATTGAATGACTTTTCGTCACACGGCCTTGGAAATGCCCGTGTGTCCAGGCCGTGTTGTGTCGCACGGCCCTGCTCTATGTTTTTCACTTCTCCCACGCCCGTGTGGGTTGCCTACACGCCCGTGTAACTCTATGAATTTTTAAAAAATTAAGCTCCAGGTTTCACACGGCCTAGGACACGCTTGTGTGCCGTGTTCTTCCCACGGCTGTGTCGCATGTCGATTTTTGGGAAATTTCAGCCCTGTTTCCACACGGCCAATGACACGCCCGTGTGTCCAGGCCGTGTGGGTCACTGTACCTGCATACAAAACACGAAAAATAGATAAAATAAATGGTTTAGTGGTGTTAGTGCTCGAGTTGCCTCCCGAGAAGCACTTATTTAAAGTCTAAGCTCGACTCACCTCATATTTGCACGGTCATGGTGGTTCGAGGAGTTGAAACTCCTTATTCCTACTATCAATCTTATCAAAATAAGGTTTTAGACGAGTACTATTTACCTTAAAAGTACCGAATTTGGAATGAGTTACCTCGACTGTACCGTATGGGAAAACGTTGAGTACCGCAAAAGGGATTACTCCATTAAGTTCAGAAGTGGCAACACGAGGGTCTGCTTCATCTAACAGTACTTTGTCTCCAACCTTAAGTTGATTCGATTTACCTTTAAGTTTGTCATGGCACTGCCTTGATTCATCGTGTATTCTCGATTTCTCCTTAACTTGTGCTTGCCATTCATCTAGTTCCTCAATCTGTAGCCTTCGCTCTTCATGGATAGTCTTGTCATTACATGGACTGGAACATGGCTCATTTGTACTTCACGAAGGTTTTTCCTGCAAAGAAGGTTGAACAACAAGGTTACTCACATTAAAAGAACTTGTGTAATCATCTCAATCACTAGTCTTTCTAACAGTATCACGAGCTTGGAGTTTAATCATGTCATCACCTACCCGAAGTATTAGTTCACTTGTTCCAACATCAACAATAGATCTAGCAGTAGCTAAAAAGGGTCTGCCTAGAATTAAGGGTATGTCACTGTCCTCACCCATGTCTAAGATAACGAAATTGACTGGGAATATGAATTTTTCAATTTTAACAAGCATATCTTCAATGATACCCTTAGGAAATCAAATAGTTTTATCAGCTAATTGTATGCTCATCCTAGTTTGTTTGGGTTTCCCTAGTCCTAGTTGCTTAAACATCTTGTAGGGCATGACATTAATACTTGCCCCTAAATCAGCTAAACCGTTATTAGCATTCAAACTACCAATTAGACAAGGAATCGTAAAACTCCTTGGATCTTTCAGTTTGTTGGGTAGCTTGTTTTGCAAAATAGCTAAGCAAACTGCATTTAACTCTACATGCGATGACTCATCTAACTTAGGTTTTTTTGCTAAAAGCTCCTTTAAAAATTTAACTGCGTTTGGCATCTGCGAAAGAGCTTCAATAATTGGTAAGTTAATATGTAATTTTTTAAGTAGTTTAAGGAATTTACCGAATTGTTCATCTGTGTGGTCTTTCCTTGTCGCATTGGGGTATGGCACACGAGGTCTATATTCTTTGCTTATCGGATTTTGTGTACCATGACTCACCTCAACCTTACCATTGCTTACCACAACTTTTTGCCTTGGTTCAACTTTAGGTTCAGCTAGCCCTTCTTTGTCGCGCACGGTGATGGCATGGAGTTGCTCCTTTGGGTTAGTTTCTGTATTACAGTGTAAGCCACCTTGCGGTCGTTCAGAGATCAACTTAGCAAGTTGACCTATTTGAGTTTCAAGCCCTTCTTTATGATTTTTAAATGCTGTCTCGGTATTCTGAAAATGAGTTACTGACACTGAGATAAATTTTGTAAGCATCTCCTCAAGGTTCGACTTTTTCTCTTGTTGGTAAGGTGGTTGTTGAAAACCTGTAGGGTGTTGTGGCCTTTGATTCCCTTGACCACCCCACGAAAAATTGGGATGGTTTCTCCAACCTGATAGTTATTCAGTGACATTTCTTCAATAAATTCATAAGCTTCCTCAGGGGTTTTTTTATTAAGGGTTCCACCAGCGGCTGCATCGATTAACTGTCTAGTTATGGGGTTTGAACCGTTGTAAAAATTTTGAACCTGTACCCATAAAGGTAGCCCATGGTGAAGGCACCTTCTCAATAAGTCCTTGTACGTCTCCCATGCATCGTAAAGAGTTTCTAAATTCATCTGCACAAAAGAAGAGATATCATTCTTCAACTTTTTCGTTTTAGCCGGCGGAAAATATTTTAGTAAAAACTTTTCGGTCATTTGTTCCCAAATAGTGATAGAACCTCGTGGTAACGAGTTCAACCACTGTTTAGCTTTGTTCCTTAATGAAAAGGGAAATAACCGAAGACGAATAGCATCATCTAAAACGCCATTTATTTTTAAAGTATCATAGAACTCTAAGAAGTTGGCCAAATGAGTATTTGGGTCTTCACCCTGCAAACCATCAAACTGAATTAGTCTTAGCATAGTTTTAGGTTTCAGTTCAAAATTATTTGCAGCAACTGCAGGTTTAACAATACTCGATTCAGCCCCCGCTAAATTAGTCTTAGCATAGTCGTACATAATACGAGGAGCAATATTCTAATTTACTGGATTTGCAGCAACCATAGGAGGTAGCGGGTTATTTTGATTTTCAGCCATCTCCTCGGTATTATTGGTATCGTCCTCGTGCTCTTCCTCTATATACTATAGACTCCGCCTTATTTCTCTATGATTTTTATGAGCTGTACTTTCAATTTCACTATCGAATAATAATGGTCCTGACGGATTCCTTCTAGTCATAAACTAAAGAAAGCTGCCAGAAGTAAATAAAAGAAAAATTAGTAAAAAAAAAAAAGATTGCAATAAAAATAAAAATGGCTAAAGTAATAAAAATCAAGTGTTCCTAATATCTTAGTCCCCGACAACGGCGCCAAAAGCTTGATGGTCGCTAAACTAACTAAAAATTTTGGCTAAGGCAAGCACACCTATCGAACAGTAGTATAGCTGTGGTGAGACTGGAAATATTGTATCCACAAAGACTAAAAGTACTAGTAATTACTATCTTTTTATTATCTAGCCCAAGAATTAAAGGGATGTTTTTAAACTAAGATTAACTATTTAATTAACTAAGAACACGACAAAGGTAAAAGTTGGAAAATACTGTTGGAAAATTGATGGAGAAAACAATACCCAAGGAAGAATCCACCTAGACTTCACTTATTACTTCTGAATTAGATGATTTATTCACTTGACTTAATCTGTAGAAATCCCCGATTTATGTTAATATCTCTCTCGAGACTAAAAACAACTAACTCTAGGTTGATTAATTGAAATCTCTTTCTAATTAATACTCCTATTATCGTATTAACTCGATCTATGGATTCCCTTATTAGATTTGACTCTAATCTGACAGATTTACGTCGTCCTATGTCTAGGATTGCATTCAACTCCGCTTAATTATGCTAGATCTACTCTTAAACAAGGACTTTTGCTCCACTGAATAAGCACATCAGACTTGAATTAATATCCTGAAATATTAAAGCAAGAATTAAGAACACATAATTAAGAATATGAACAATTATTTATCATATAATTTAAATAGTAATAAGATCTATCTTAGGTTTCATCTTCCTTGGGCATTTAGGGAGTTTAGTTCATAACGATGGGGGAAAACATCTCAAAATTGGGAAAACAACAAAACATAAAGAAACCCAAAGAACTTCTAAGGAAATTGAATGGAGATCTTCAGTCTTGAAGTAGATCCTACTTCCGAGTTGATTCTGATGGTTGTCTTCAAGTATTCTCCGCCGTCTACTCTCCGTCTCCCTTAGATCCTCTCCTTGTGTGTTTAAATAGACTTTGGAATGCCCAAAATAGCCCAAAATTAGCCTTTTCTGAGTAGAATTAAAATAGGTCTCGACAAGGACACGGCCGTGTGGCACGCCCGTGTGATGGTGCTTAGGCCGTGTGCAATTCTGATATGGTTTTAAGTGACACGACCATGACACACGGGTGTGTGGTCTACCCGTGTGTCTCACACGGGCGTGTGGATTACCTGTGTGGAAGTGTCTAGGCCGTGTGCAGCACTGAAATAAACTTATTTTGTCCGTTTTTGGCCTTTTCTTATGCTTTTTGCTTTCCTATGCTCATCTGGATATAAAACATGAAATTAAAGGATTAGGAGCATCAAATTCACTAAATCTTACGATAAATCATCCAAAAATATACCAAGCATGGGATTAAAATACATTACTTTTGAGGTTTATCAAAACTCCAAACTTTAGTAACACTCCTAAGCGACTTTCATTCTAAAATCACCTCAATCTTCTTTGGATCCACACGAATCCCTTTCGCTGAAGCCATATGACCTAAGAATGCCACTTCTTTAAGCCAAAATTCACATTTACTCAACTTCACATAGAACTGCTTATCCCGAAGAATTTGTAGAACAACCTTTAGGTGCTCGTCATGATCCTCCTCAGAACGAGAATACACCAAGATTTCATCTATGAAGAGAATAAAAAACTAATCCAAGTATGAGTGGAATACTCGATTCATCAAATCCATGAACGTAGCAAGGGCATTAGTTAATCCAAAAGGCATCACTAAAAACTTAAAATGCCTATACCGAGTCCTAAAATTAGTTTTCAACACATCCGACTCATTCACCTTCAGTTGGTAATACCCAAATCTTAAATCAATCTTCGAGAACACTGCTACTCCTCGAAATTGATCAAACAGGTCATCAATCCGAGGCAAAGGATACTTATTCTTAATAGTCAACTTGTTCAACTACCTATAATCAATACACATCCTCATCATACCATCCTTCTTCTTCATAAATAAAATTGGTGCACCCCACGGAGATACACTCAGTTGAATAAACCCTCTATCCAATAACTCTTGCAACTGAATCTTTAACTCCTTGAGCACTTTTGGTGCCATGCGATAGGGTGCAATGGACACTAGTGCAGTACCAGGATAAAACTTAATACCAAGCTCAATTTCACGATTCAGTGGCAAACCAAGCAACTATTCAGAAAATACATCAGGAAAATCCCTAACAGTACGAATATCCTAAACTCTTAACTCCTTACTAATTGAATTCATCACGTAGGCTATGTAAACCTTACATCCTTTTCCCATCATCTTTTTAGCCTTCATTATCAAAACCATATTGGACATAAAACCTAATCTTTTACCCACAACAACTATTTCCAAACCATGAATATTCTTTAAAGTAATCCGTTTTGTCTCAAATTCTACCTTAGCCTTATGCTTAATCAACTAATCCATTCCCAAAATAACATTAAACCCGTAAAACGAAAATTCCATAAGATCAACAAGGAAAACATGCCCTTGTATCACAAGGGGACATCTACGGTGAAATCTATTTACGACAACACTATCTCCAAATGAACTAATTACAGTCATACCCAAATTAATTATCTTTACAGGAATCCCTTGCTGACTAGCTAATTCACTCAAAATGCATGAATGTGTAGAACCAGAATCAACCAAAGAAAACAATGGGACAGATTGAAAAGTGAAAGTACTTGCAATAACATTGGTTGGATCTTGATCCTCAGGCTCCCCAACAGCATAAACACGAGTTGGACCTCTAGACTCAACTTGTGAGGCTACTGTATGAGCAATAATCCACTTCCCAACAGGTCTCCCATTACCTTTCCCGTGACCACAACCCCTAGCAGGTGCAGTAGTAGGTGTTGAACTCTGAGTCTATGATACCTCTATTCTATTCAGACAATCCCTAAGAAAATGTTCTTTTGAACCATGCTTATAACATCCACTTGTTAACTTACGACACTCTTCAGGATGCCTACCATCACAATAAGCATAAAGCAGCCATTCAGAACCAATAGTGCTAGTCACAATATTACTCTACTATTTAGACTGACTCGGTTGAGACCCATGTCTCGTACCCCTACCAGAGTTGTAATTATCACGCCCCCTCTTTGGCAGACATTCAGAAGCACCATAATAAGCCCTTTTACCAGTCTCAGCCACTACAAAACGACCTAGCTCAGCCAAAGTCTCCTCCACTACCTTGGCTTTTTCCACGAGCTCATCAAACAACTTTGTACTCTAGGCCACTAGATAAACCCAAATCTCATGATTGAGCCCAAAATGGAATCTCTTACAATGATAATTCTAAGTCAAAACCATCTTAAGAGCATACTGACTAAGGTGTACAAAATTTACCTCATAGTCAGCATAGAAAAGCTACCTTCAACAAGATCCAAAAATTCTCGTTTACGAGCTTCCATATACTGCTCGTCCATAAACTTCCTTCTAAACACCTTTAAGAAATAATCCCAAGTTAAACTATCAGTAGTTGTATCTCTCTTAACAGTATTCCACAAAAGATGCATCTCCCCATCAAGTTGGGACATAGTACAACATAACTTCTCCCCGTCAAAACAAAGCATCGTATACAAGGATCCTTTCCACTTATTCCAACTAGTACTCAGCTACAGTTAGATCAGTCTCTTTAACTCCGAAAAATCTTTACCACCTAACACCCGAAGATGTTCAAGCGACAAGACCCAATTTACATGTGCAAGATTAACAGGTGTAGGAGTAGGGTTAGCACAACAATTCGCTGAAACGTACTAATTATCGCTTCCATCAAAAGGCCTACGTTCTCATCAGGTATGTTCACTATACGCGGAGGCCTAAGAGGTGCGGAGGATGTACCATCCTTTTGAGCACTAGCTCTCACATTCACACATCTAGGAGGCATATCTAGTAATCTACCATACACAACACATAAACAAATAACAAATAGTTTGAGTGGCGGGGAGATGATCCAAGTCTTGTTCCTGCAAGCAAACTACAGAATTAAAGGCAACATACTCCCTTTCCTACCCCCACATACATTACAATCGAGAGATATCACATCCATTACAAGTAGCTAAAATAATTTAATCTTTTGGGACTCACAACCTCACCACACACAACATTTTCATAGGTCTGAGTGTTATTGAACCTAAGCTCTAACACCACAAAATTTAACACCTCATAGCTAGCTTAGATGCCAAGTCGAATATCGAGATGCCAGACCATCGTCTCACTACTTGTTCATCTAGAAAGACATGTTATTTCTTATGCATTTTTTATTAATAGTAACAGAGCATTATAATGAATTATAAACCATACATTCACTTTGTGTTTATAAACCATGCCAAGAATTCATAAAATAGCATAACATAAGTGTTAATCATGCATTAGGACCACTTATCAAAATTTCCCAAAAATGTTACGTAGGTATCGATACCGCCTCTATGGTATCAATATTTCCTTTAAGTGGCATCGATACCACCTGGAAAATCTATACCAAACTAGCATTCTATTTCTTGCCAAATTTCAAACATTAGAAAATATTAGTACCTGTCGCAAGGTATCGATAACTAGACCCCGAGTATCGTTACCAAATTGGTATTCTGACTCCCTACACTTTCAAAAAGATAGAGGTATCATTTAAAAAGCCCTAACATCGATACCTCTGCTTTAGGTTGAACCAAGTCATTATATAAGAGCATTAAATCATTCAAACTTAATCCCTAAACATCACGCTTCATTCACCTAGTCATGTACGCATCAAAATGTCTAAAACAATAGTCCAAATACCATATCCAAGTCTACATGCTTCCAAGCATACATAATATGCAAATAATCCCAAATACGTCTTAACAATCTAATATAAATGTCTACCACATTGCTTTTTTATTCCCTAGAACTAGAATAAGTAAAACACCTACTATAATGAATAAAGAATGGCTTGGATCAATCCCTCGATGTCCATACCATTCACACCGGGAATGCTGTAACACCCCTTACCTGTATTCGACGTCGGAACAGGGTATGAGGCATTATCGGACTTAAACTCAAACAAACATTCAAAATCGGGACATGAATTTCCATCCAAATTTAGAACTTTTTGAAAACATTCATATCGTCCCTTAAACGAGCCTACGAGGCCCAAAATAAGCATTAGGAGTGGTTCGGGACTAAACCGAGAACTTTAGAAAATTCCCAACACTTAGAAATTTTTTTTTATCAAAATAGGGGTCACACGCCCATGTGACTTAGGACACGCCCGTGTGGGCAGGCTGTGTGGTCACACATGCCCGTGTCCCTAACCCGTGTAACTCTCTGTTTATGACATCATCAACAAATTGAAGTCACACGTCCGTGTGCTTAGGCCGTGTGGGCGATTTAATTTTCATAATTTTTCATAAAATAGGTGTAGACTTCACAAGCCTTGGACACATGCCCATGTCCCTAGGCCGTGTCCTTCACATGGCCGTGTCTCTACTCGTGTGGCCAATTCGAAGCTAAAATTCAAAATATAGGGGATAGACGGCCAAATCACACACCCATGAGACAAGTCATGTGTCACACACGGCCTAGACACACGCCCGTGTGTCTATCCGTGCGGACAAAAATAAGGCTATTTGTCACCCTTACTTGCACCAACCTACACAACAACAAGCATCACCAATCCAAGTATATTCATAAAACTAATTCAGCCACAAACAAGATACCAATGTATCATTTACATGCAACCATCTATCACATACAAACATCACCTACTTATCAACTCAATCCATGCAAATTCTCATATCCATGAAAACATCATCATATGCATATATATACTTAAGCCAATATTAGGCAATTTCAATGGCCATTTACAAAATGAATTATCAAATAACATAAGCCAACACTTTTGGCCAAATCAAATATGACACATAACAAAAATACCAAGTCCCTATACATGCCATAACTCAAAATAATGTAATCATAAGTACCCAAAATAATAATTTGATAGTGTGGTTGAAACTCCAATCGTCTTTGATCCCCGAGCTAACTTGGTGACACTATAAGACAAGGGAAAAAGAAAGGGGGTAAGCTTTAAAGCTTAGTAAGCTCCTATGCAAATAATAGGCATCATAAACATACTTTAACATATAATTACATGAAGTAAATTAACATAAATATCATTGTAAACTTTCATAATCAAACTCAGCATAGATGTTATTAAAACCTTATCATCATAACTTACTCAATCATACCACACCGAGGGTTCATCACATATTGAGCTTATTAAGGACAAGTTCTGTGTACATACCTATATCAACTTGCAACATACCGTTGTCTTCCACAACATATCATAATCTTCCATAACTTTAACATGGCCGTTAAGTTACCTATTGAACCACTTGGAATACTAAAGGATTCTTGGGAAATCTCACACACATAGTACCATACCAATGCCATATCCTAGATATGGTCTTACATGGGATCTCAATTCGATTCCAATAGCCTAGCTATGGTCTTATACAAAATCTCATGTCGATGCATATCCCAGATATGGTCTTACACGTAGACTCAAATAACCCTAATGTCATGACATTCGTATCCTATCTATTCATAAGGTTCAACTGGGATATTTCTCATTTGTCGAAACTTTGTCGAATTTATTCAAAGAGCAATTCAAATTTCATACAATAATAACACAATTTAAGCGTAAATAATAATGCATTATTTACATATGAACTTACCTCAGTACAAAAAAAGTAGAAAATGATCTAATCGTCAAACACCTTATTCTTTCCCTGATCAAGGTCCGAACTTCGTTTTTCTTGATCTATAATAACAAATTTAACTTATTTAATATTCACATTACTCAAATCAGTCCAAGCATCACATTATGGAAAAATTACTTTTTTGCCCCTAAAGCTTCACATCTTTACAAATTGGTCCTTAGGCTCGTAAAATGAAATGCACTCAATTTCTTTGTTACCCAAGCCTAGCTGAACCATATACATGCTCATATTAGCCCAAATTTTTCATCAAATCAGATTTTTACTACCTAATTTTTATCTTTTTACAAATAGGTCCTTTTTAAGTATTTTCATGAAAAATCACATAGTAAAAGTTATTTATTACACATCAAACTTCCATTTTCTACCATTAAACATCAAAACACATGAATGTCACACATGGGTAAATTTTTAAACATGAACCCTAATTCAAAATAATGGTAGAAATAGGTAAATCAGGTTACGAGGACTTTAAAAATGTAAAGAACATTAAAAACGGGGCCAGAATGCACTTACTATCAAGCTTGAAAGTTGAAAAAACCCTAGCTATGGTGAGCTTGAGATTTTTGGCCAAGGTAGGAGAAGATGGACACAATTTTGACTTGATTTTCCCTTTTTATTCTTTTATTTACCAAATGACCAAAATTCCCTTTTTGCCAAACTTTAAAATTTTATCTCACCATGTCCATTTTTGTCCACCAACTTAACAAATGGTATAATTACCAACAAAGGACCTCTAATGTAAAATCTCATAGCAATTGGACTCCTTTAACATGTAGAAATCAACTTTTACAGTTTTTACGATTTAATCCTTTTGACTAAATTAAGTGCTCAAACGTCAAAATTTTCGAACAAAATTTTCACAAAATGGTTCCTTAAAATTTTAGACCATCAAAATATAATAAAAATGGATTTGTCTACGTCGGATTCGTGATCCTAAAACCATTGTTCCGGCTAGCCCCAAAATTGGGCTGTTACAAACACAACTACTCTACAAAGGATAAAATGGAGTGGATGAGCTTAACAAGCTCAGTGAGTGCCTAGAACAACTACTACGCAAACAAGTCATCATGCATCAACCAAACAACATACAACGTATTTCCAAAACGTCATTAACTAAGTGGCATAATTCACATATTTAGTCACATTCTGTGCATTCTTTTATACATTATGTATACGAATGTTTAGGCATATATATATTCCGACACATATCAATCACATATAAATCACATATAATTACAAACAATCACATTTAGTCACAATGTATGAAAAATTGGCTCTTGAGATTATGAAATGTAAAGTGGACTCTATCACCACTCATCGGATACACAGATCTCCAGTACACCATACATAGACTCGTAGAGTCAACATATCGTATAAGCGAAGCATATAGCTAACACTCTCCAACACACCACACATACATATCCTAGTGAATGGAGCTTGGCTCACATTATGGAGCTTGGCTCACATTCTCTTATCTCTCCAAAACTGTCCCTTGGCCTCAGGCCCCATATACCACTACACATATAAGTGAGTACTCACAATCCTATGGTATGCCAACTATATCCAACGATCTCATTTAGTCACAAGGCCAAAATGTCCATAATGTCATCAAATGTTACTTACCGATTATCCACACATTTTCACCGCATAATCATATAATTGGCATATTATACACACTATAACATGGCCTGAATAACATACCTTCATATTTACCGTCACAACAATCATTACAACATGTTCATATTTCATCACATCATAATTCTCCTTATCACAATTCACAAGCATATTGCCACATATTTAGCATAGGTAAAATAACACTTACACTCAGAATTTAGAATAGTGGCTCTAAATCACTCACTAAAATATTCGCTTTTGCTGAAAAATCGAAAGCTTAGAAAAGTTTCCCTTTGCCTTTATCTCTACTCGTTGAAGATTCTATCTACTCTGACACTTCAACAAGACAAACCACACATATATTCAGTCAACAATCAATCAATAACTCACCTCAAACAACCACAAACACAAGGCTAAGCTACAATCTTTTCGAACCAAAACCTTTAGCACAACAAGTTTAAAGTTCGAATAACTCAGTCTACGCTTAATATTTTTGCATGAAATGAATTCCATTCATCTACATGTTCATCTACAACTAATTCCCAACCTTTAAACTACATAAAACTACACGTTTTAAGGTATCAAAATTTTTCAACAAGTTTTGGCCATTACAACAAAAATTCATTAAAACTCGAGAAATCCTGAACAAAGTTTCAAAGTTACTTTAGAAAGCTTCTAGTTAGGTTAAAACTAATTGAAAAACATTTTAAAACTAAGTTTTTATCCACAAACTCAAAATTCACCATTAAAGACCCATTTTTTGGCTTTTATTTAAAACAGGCATTTTAATGACTAAAACTTCGATTTAAAAAACTAAATAACATTTAAAACTAATAAGAAGATGATTGATTATCTTTAATGGAAGAAAAATAGAGTTTTCAACACAAATCTAAGAAACCAACACTTAAGGAAGATGATGAAATTGGTGAGATTTTTGGGTTTTTTCTTGGAATATTTTGAGGATAATTGGCTTGAGAATTGACAGAGATCAAAATGGAGAATATTTAGAAACCAAAATCGATGAAGAGGACATAAGAGAGCAAAAACGACACAAGTAAGAATAGAGCAAAGCTTTTTCGTGAAACAAGTTAGGAATGGGGTTTTTAGGTTGATTTTAAATTTTTGAGCAATTTGCTTCATAAAAAATCTCAATTTTAGCCCTCTTACAATTCAGTCCTTTTTCCAAAATTAAAGATATTTAAAACTCATTGTCAGAAATTGACTTAACTTTATGAAAACCATTGTTGAAAATATTATCGAATACTAACCTTAAGAAATTTTGGGTTCATATAGGCTAAAATTCCTAAAATACCCTCAAAACTCCTAGGCCCTATTTTGTTCTGTTGCATTATTTCATGTCCAATGCATGTTTAGCTAAATTTTAATTATTGACTACTATTAATTGTTTGTGCTTTAATCGTCATTGCTCCAACAACGAATGTGACATATCGTAACAGTTACACATTGATATAAAGTATCATAAGGAAGATGGTAGTGTTTGATAGAATAATGGATGTTGTCAAAGATCACATGTGAGCACAAACCTTGGGGATTTGTTTTTACCAAGACTCTACTAGCTAGAGAGTTCTTTGGGAAACATATAAAGAGCATAGAAATTTAAAATATGACTCATTTACTTCATTAAGGCAAGTGAGAGACTATTGGATCTAGTGTCCTAAGTGTAGTATTTTTGTCAATGTACACTTGTAATTTTTTCTAGTGATTGGTAGATAAAATAATTCATGAATTACATTAATATACTTTGTATAATTATCCTCATATGATTGTCTCATTGGTTGTCTGATGTTTAAACTAATACGAAGCAGTATTACATGCTCAAATCATAATATAAAAACAACTTATATTTGCAGATGAACCTAAACATGTCATTAGTCTAATCAGAAATGAGCAAAATGATTGAAAGTGTAACAACCCATTTTTAGTCAAAACGGAATAGTGGTTTCGAGACCACAAATCTGAGGTCAAAATATTTTTTATTATTTTATTAAATTTTACAGCATGATAGAATTATTGTGTGAAAGTTTCGTAAAGAAATTTTACTGTTTGAATGCTTAATTCGGTAAAAAGGACTAAATCTTGTAAAGTGTAAAACTTGTGTTCTATAGAATAGTGGTTTTCAGACCACAAATTTAAAATAGAAGTAATTATTTTATGATTATTTGATGATTCATGATATGATTGCATGTTTGTGTGAAATTTTCATGAAGAAATTCTATGCCTAAAGTGTCCAATTTGACTTTAGGAACTAAATTGAATAAGTTGTAAAACTTGTATTCTAGAAGCTTCAAGCATGAAATTGCATTAGATTATTAATTAGAGGCCCTTAAATAGAAATTTGACCAAGTTTTAAAATTTTGGACAAAAATGGGCATGAATAGGAAAATTTTGAAAGAAAGGCCTTAAGGGCATTTTGGTCATTTGGTAAATAAAAGAATAAAAAGGGAAAAATGAAGCAAAATTTGCTCATCTTCTCCATGTGTGTGCCGAAATTCCAAGAGACACCATAGCTAGGGTTTCTTCACTTTTCAAGCTCAAAAGTAAGTGCACCCTAGTCCCGTTTTTAATGTTCTTTGCATTTTTGAAGTTGTCATCAACCGATCTAGCTATTTATACCATTATTTTGAGCTAGGGTTCATGTACGAAATTTTACCCACGTGTGACATGTTTGTATTTTGATGATTAATGGAGGAATATGAATGTTTGATGTGTGGTAAACATCTTTTACTAAGTGATTTTTAGTAAAAACACATAAAAATGACTTATTTGTAAAAGATGAAGAAATAGGTAGTAGAAATGTGGTTTAATAAGAAATATGGGCTGATATGGGTTAGAATATGAGTCGGCTAGGCTTGGGTAACAAAGAAAATACATGTATTTCATTTTACGAGCCTAGGGACTAAAGTGTAAATAAGTAAAAAGTTAGGGGTAAAAAGGTAATTTTACCAAAGTATGTGTTATGGGTCGATATGAACAATGTGTGTATTGAACAAGTTAAATTTGGCATTATAGATCAAGAAAAACGTGATTCGGGTCTTGATCGGGGGAAAAACAAGGTTTACAAGGATTAGGCTCGTTTCTATCATTTTATACCGAGGTAAGTTCATTTGCAAATAATGCAACATGTAACATACTTTAAATGCTTTAATATTGCTTGTATGGCACGTACATACATATTTAATGTGTCGTTGTATCATGTGTTTATTGCCTAAATTTTATCATGAATTATACTTTGATTATTCCATGAATATGTGATTGGTGCTACGAGTATTGAAATCGACGTTACAAGTATGTTTGAAAGAAATGTGGTATCGAAGAATCTCATTTGAACCTTAGGAATAGTTTAGGATACAAGTGACATGTCACTAGGAACTATGTGATCTGAACTCATTGAGTTGTGGTCTAAGTTCATGATGTGTGTGGCACATGTTTTGGCATCTGGGTACTAGTCTCGTATATTCAACCGATGGCTGGGTAGTCCAGCATGTGTTGCAGATACCCGATAGCCTATGTGAGTAGACCCGTGAGTAGCTCGAAAGCGAGCAACATGTGATATGTGATATGAGGTAGCATTGGCTACATATGAGGCACTTAGGTGCGAGATTCCATTGTATCCGATAGTTTTCCGAGTGTTCAACAGGTAGTTCTAAGAAAAGTTAATGGGTAATCTTAATGAATACATCAAAGATGAGAAAGTAAGTTATTATGTGCAAGTGACACAAGTATGTACATCGAACTCATGAGAATGACATGAGATATGATGAACTTGTGGTAAGAATATGTATATATATATGAAGAATAAGTTTAAGAGATTTGATAAAATGCAAGATTATATTCATTATGTTAAATTTATGATTAATACTTGTTTAAGTTGCATTTTATTTGCATGCGAACTTACTAAGCTTTAAGGCTTACCCCCTTTCATTTCCATCTCTTATAGTGTCGCCAAGCTAGCTCGGGGATCGAAGGACGTTGAAGTTTTCGATCACACTATCAATTGAATATTTGGTATAGCTAGTCTCATCATTTTGAGTATGGCATGTATAGGGACTTGGTCTTTTTGTTACGTGTCATATTGATTAGCCAAATGTGTTGGCTCATGAAAGTATTATGATCATTTTGTATATGGCCATGAGAAGTGGCTCATATTGAGTATTTGGGTTGTAACCCTAATTATTGGTGCATGCATACAAATGTGCTTATACTTTAATATGGTTATGGTTGCTTATGGTTAATAAGTGTGATGGATGGCATAAATGTTTGGTGTATTAAATATGATTAATGCGTATGTCAATAAAGATGATGCAAGTGGGTAACTTGAAAGTAGATTAGTAAAAATGATAGACAAATATAAAATTGGTGTGAAATGCCATATGAAAGCATGATAGTTTGAATAAATGATATGTTGGTATTACCAAGTCATAATTTTAACCATGAATGTGAATGTTTGAGTAGCCAAATGTTCCATGTTGCATGCCATGAAGTGAGTATAAGTATGTGAGTGTTTAAGGGTGGCAATTGGCTTGGAAAATAGCCTAGAAATTGTCCACAGGGTTAGACACACGGGCATGTGTCTTGGCCGTGTGTGACACACGGTCTGCCCCATAGGTGTGTGATCTGGCCGTGTGTCCCCTGCACCCTAATAATGCAAAACAGATTTCCCAGTAGTAAACACATAGGTAGAGACACGGTCGTGTGTCTCAGTAGTGTGAAGGACACAACTTTAGGACGTGGGCATGTGCCCAGGTCGTGCGAAGTCTGCACTTAATTTTTGGAATTTAATTCTCCACACGGCCCAAGCACATGGGATTGTGACCATTTTTGGTTGATGATGTCATAGTCAGAGAGTTACACAGGCTAAGGACACGGGCATATCCCAAGCCACACGGGTGTGTCCCAAGCCACACGGGCGTGTGTGACCACATGGCCTACCCACACGGGTGTGTGACTCTCCAAAGTATGAAAATTTTCTAAGTCTTCCTATTATTTTCAAGTTCTCAGTTTAGTCCTGAACCGTCCCCGATGTATGTGTTGGGCCTCGTAGGCCGATATAAGGGACAGTTTGCACATGTATCAATAAATTTGTTTTAAACAAAAATTTTATGGCCCGGTTTTGTATGATTGGTTACGTTTAAGTCCGGTAACGCCTCGAACCCTATCCTGGCTTTGGATACGGGTAAGGGATGTTACAAGAACATTAAAGTAAAGGTCCTTAAGTGGTAAATAGGCCATTTATAGGTTAGTGGATGATGATAGCATGGCAATTGGTGTAGTTTATAATATTTTTAAAGGTTAATTTAGTAATTTGGTTAATATAGGTTAATTAATAAAAAAATCAATTTTAAACTTTATTATCATCTTTTTGGCTGAATATTGAAGAAGAAGAAAGAATTTAGTTGTGTTTTAGGGTTCGACACTTGTAAGCTTAAATTGGTAAGTCATTTTGACTCAATTTTTAATGATTTCTATGTTTTTGAGATCGTTACTTCATATTCTAGCTAGCCCGTCCCTTAGATTTCGAAATTGTTAAAGATTTATCATGTTGTCATTATTGAATGCTTGAGTAATTTGATGAATTATGATAGATTTGGAAGGTTTAATGTTAGATTAATAGTTTTTGTAAAGTGATTTTTGACAAAAAAATGTCAAAAAGGGATTAAATTGTGAAAATATAAAATTATGTGGGTAAAAGTGTGAATAAATTAAAAATATGGGTTGCTAGTAACATGTATTAAATTCGGCTTAGCATGGGTTTGTACTAAATTGCATGAATTTGCAATTTTATGAGATAAGGACTAAATTGTAAAAAATGTAAAAGTTTAAGGGCAAAAGTATAAATGTGCCTTAAAGAGTGATTTGGACTAAATTGAATGAATAGATGATTAAATAAGTTAATTTTGAATATATTTAGATCTAGAAAAGAGAAATACGGACTTAGATCGGGGAAAAGATAATGTTATCGACTAATCGACTCGATTCACTATTTTCACATCTAAGGTAAGTTCGTATGTGATAAGCTTTGTTACAATTATGCTTTAAATGATTTGATATTGCATAAATTGTGTTTATGAATTTATAGTCATGCTTGATGATAATTCGGATATATATATATGGCACTTAGTGTGTGATTCAAGAAAACTTCGGCTATATTTGGCACTTAGTGTGCGATTCGAAATGGCTTCGGCTATATATGGCACTTAGTGTGCGAGACCGAGATAGCTTTGGCTATGTAAGGCACTTAGTGTGCAAGATTATAATAGCTTCGGCTATTTATAGGCACTTAGTGTGCAAGATATCGAGTATTCGACAGTATTCTGAAAAGGTATGAGTTCATTACGAAATTGTATAGGTATGTACATGTAAAGTATGAAATTCAAATAGAAGAAGTTATGAATTTGCATATAAGCATATGGTTGAGTATATGGAAGGTTTTTTGTTATCATGAATTATATGTTATATAGTTCAAATTGATGATTTGTGTATTATGATTTGTTGAGTATATTTCTTACGAGCTTACTAAGTTTTATAGCTTGCTTTGTTTATTTTTCTATGTTTTATAATCTTTCGAAGCTAGCTCAGATTCGGGGATCGTTAGAGACTTCATTGCAGTATTGAAAATCTATTTTGCATGTATAGGCTTGAGTCATTTTGAGTATGTTTGATGAACATGTGTTTATAGGCCATTTGAGTTGGCTTGTGATAATGAATTTGTTAATGTATTAAGTTGTGTAAATGACTTTGTTTTGAGTTAGGTAATTGACCTATAATGAGTGAATGAAGTTGAATTGATAATGCATGTTGGAATAGTTTAACCATATGAATTATATATGTGAATTATGTCTAGTAAAACAAGTTGAGTTGATAGGTACTTGAATAGGTAAATGACATTGAATTGAGTATTGAAATGGTTGAAATGGATATAGGATGATTATGTATTGGTTGATGACTTTTGGCTGCATATTTGTGTCTTGAAATGGTACCAATTGGGCTTGTATAAGTATGTGCAAAGTGGGTGGCAAAATGGCCTAGTAAAATGGCCTATTTTTGTCCACACGAGCAGAGACACGACCGTGTGTCTCAGTCGTGTGCGACACATGATCATGTTGCACGGCCGTGTGTCCCGTGGTTTTGAAATTAAAATAAAGTTAGTATGCTCCACACGGTCTCACACACGGGTGTGTGATCGGCCGTGTTAGTATACCTCTAATTTGCACACAGCCTAGCACACTGGCGTGTGACTTGGCCGTGTTGCATAAGTCAATATACCCTATAGGTTTGGCATGACCTAGTACATAGCCTGGCACATGAGCGTGTGTGGCAACTTCAAAGGGCACACGAGCTAGACACACAGGCGTGTGGTTGGCCGTGTGACCCAAGTCAGTATGTACCCCCTGTTTTCACACAGCTTGTGACACAGGCGTGTCTGGTGGTCGTGTGAGACACACGGTCTACCTACACGGGCATGTGTCCTTTGTTTTGAGAAAAATTTCAAAGTTTTGTGAAAGTTTTATAAGTTATCAGTTTAGTCCCAAACCACTCTTAAAGCATGTTTAAGGCCTCGTAGGCTATTATAAGGGACCAATTCATTGAGAATGAATGATGATTGTATGAATTGATTAAATGTATGAGAAAAGTACAATTATATGTGTTATAAGTTCAGTAATGCTTCGTAAACCTATTCCGGCATTGAATATGGGTGAGGGGTGTTACAGAAAGATTAATGTTATCTATCAAGTCCAATTGGGGAGGTTTTTTTCATCTTTGGCATCAGAGCGGATGACTTCTAGAAAGTAGAGACATAAATATGACTGATTAGACTGACAATACATCAGACTGGAGCCAAGAAGAATAGAACCTAAATCCGTTTATGGAATTATTCACTTGTGACGTACATAATGTGGCATACCCAAATCTTGTATGGATAACGGACTATGTATGCATGACTCATATACTTTGATGTAAGTAAAAGCTTATGTGCAAATAGATAAGGAACCGAAAGTTGGTGCGTTGGGTATATGGCTTCTACAATATGTAGCATCATTCACAATAGTGGAATTCATAGCCTGAAACATGAGTAAATGTTATCTTCTCATTGGCATTACATGATTGATGAAAAGTAAACGTGGGCACAGGTTGTTCATCTTTGTGATGAATGACTTGATTACTATTTGATAGTAATTGACTTTTCATGAAGGAATATATATTGGTTACCATGAGATAAAATAGGAGCATGTTGGGAGAACATATACTACCCTAAAGATTAAGGGTATCCTATGAGAGTAACACACTTATAAAAAGGTAATTAGACGAGTACTGATCGAGTTTCTTTTGTAATGGTATGCTATTGTGGAGAGTTTAGTCTAAAATAATTGAATGACTTCATGACTAAATGAGTTTATAACTAATAGGTGAAAAACTAGAACTTAATTATAAATTATTTGAGCCCTAACCACATATGTCCAATCGGTCCCTTTGCTAGCTTGTTAGAACCATAAATGAATTGCATGTTGAAACAATTGAATAGAAATAGACAGGAATAATAAAAATGGAGAAATGAAAATATTTGGAAATGAATGTGGTTTTGTAACACCCCATACACAACTAGATGGAGTGTCTAGGTACTGGATGCTACAAGAACTTGATAAATTTATTATACATATATAATAAAACTAATTACACATAAAAACCACTTTAACACATAGACCTAATTACCACTAACATCAAATACTAACTATGGCCTTAGTTTTTGGGTACAACTTCACTATTTGAATATGATTCTACAATTATTATGTTTGACTTAACCCCCAAGGTGAGGCCTCCATGGGTGCCACTCTATATACAAGTACAACTTCTACAATGCAATAATGATTAGACAATGGCTGACTTGGTCCCTCCACACAAGTCCCTTTTCACACTTTGTCCTGCAATAAAGTAGTGAAATCTATAAGTTCTGATGAACTTAGTGAGAATCTACTAAACAACATAATATAACCAACTTACAATGGAACTATAAGAAACAAGTTTTGGGTAGAGAATTTGACTCCTTGTCTCCTCTTGATATGACAAAGAATTTACCAGAGTTGTTGTTGTTTCTCCTTTACCCTTACAGCTTCTTGCTATCCTAACACAATCTCAAAATGAGATACAAATGCGTTCCTTCAAGATATTGATCGTTTGATAGGGCAAACCTAACTCTGCCTTATCTTGACCTCACATTTTTGGTCGTTCTCCACTATTCTTGGTGAATTTTTATCTGTGGAATTTTTAGCAGACTTACCCCGCCCTGGCAGACCTCACCTGTAGATCCCTACTATCCGAGTTCCACTTAATCACCCTTTGCTACTTGGAATTCTCATATTATGTTGACGATCTATTCTGAACAAGCAACCATTTTCTACCTCTTTTCCCTACAGGATTATATGTAGTCATTCTATCAACCTAAAACTCATGACATTAGGCCTATAGACTCGATTGTTGTATAGTTAGCCCCAGTTTTGCATCGACTTTAGCGAATCCCTTTATTAATCCGGGGAACCCTGCCCTTTAGGCTCACCTTGCTTATACATACCTGCAATTTATCATGTCATTCATGTTCTTCTTTTGATAATAGTCCATGGCGTACCTCCTGTGTGGTGAACTTCCCTATTAGGGTCCCTCATCTTACATTTTGTCGGACCTGTCTGCATTACCATTTTGACGGACTTTCTGAAATGTCTTAACGCCATACCACCATGGTCTGATTTAATATAACTGTAACAACCCATTTTCAATGAAATCGGAATAGTGGTTTCATGACCACAAATTCGACCCAAAAATAAGGTTTATTTTTATTTCATTATATGGCCCGTATTATAATAGCCATGTCGTGTGAAAATCTTGATATGAAAATTTTATCAATTAAGTTCTTAATTACAAGAAAGACTAAATCGAATAAAATGTGAAAGTTGAATTCTAGTAGCTATAAGGATCAAATAGCTATGGAATTCAAAACTAGAGGTCCTTATATGGTAATTAGACCATTAAGAAAAGTACGTAGATTTTCTAGGTGACTCATATGTAGGTTTTATAGGTGACTCATCTATGGAATTATAGAAAAAGGGCAGGGACAAAATTGGAATCTGAAATAATTAAATTAATTAAAAAGATGATAAAAGAAAATATCATCTTATTATTGTCATCTTCAACCTAAAATTTTATGGAAATCCTAGGAGAGAGAGGGGAAACTTTCAAGGCTTAATTGGATACGGACAACACAAATTCGAGGTTAGATCGAGAAAAAGAAAAGGTTTCGGTTAGTAGACTTTATACGCGAACAAGTGTCGAGGTAAGTTCGTGTAACTTAATCGGGTATGTAATTATGTTAATTGAATGTTGTGTTTGTATGTAATGTGATTTATGCTGATGTGCTTTACTTGTATGCTATGATGGAAAATTGATACATGCTTGAAATGGTGATAAAGGGTTAAGTCCCGATTGAATGTTGAATTTCGATGATTTTATGCGCTTTCCCGAAACTAATAAAGTCCTGCATTTGTTACGGACAGGATTTAGCTCGGACGAGTAATCCCATTGACCTTGATATATAAAAGATTTAGCCCGGATGGGTAATCCCGATATAATACCTCTCGAGCATACGTTATGATTAGGGTTTAGCCTGGACTGGTAATCCTAATCGAGCTCTTCTGAGCTTACTTTATATAAAGGATTTAGCCTGGACTGGTAATCTTGTTATACAGTATGTGGCTCGAGAGAATGTTTCTTGGTTAAGTGCCCTAAGGGGTACCCTTGAATATGAAATTGACGGATTATTGAATCGTACACTTTGAGTGTACTACTTGAGCATCCATCAGAATTCAATGATTCAACGGACATAAAACTCTTGACATGGCATGAAAATCTTGAGATGAAATGATAATGACTTGAAAGAATATGGCTTGAAGATATCATCTATGTTACTTGATTGATATGAAGGTTTTGGTGACTAACATGTTTGATTATATGTATGTGATTAGGCAATTTAGCCAAATGGATGGAAACATAACATTGTATGCCTAGATTTAATAAGCAAGATTGGTAAGTTTAGTTTCCGTTATACAAACTTACTAAGCATGTAATGCTTACTCCATTTTATTTTCCTATTTTATAGTGCTCGGAAGCTCACAAAGGTTGGAGATCATTGGAGCATCGTCACACTATCCACTAGTCATTTTGGGTATACTTAGTAAAAATCAATTTTGTATAATGGCATGTATAGGATAACTTGGTCAATAGTGGCTTGAAATGTTATTTTGTAACCTAGCCATTGGAATGGCTAGTAATGGTTCATTTTGGTATTACTAAATATATACATATACATATGTGTTATGTTATGAATATGTTATCAAAGGTTGCTATTGCTTAAGTTAATCCAAGGTAAGTTTATAATCACCTATGCATGTAATAATATGCCTTGTTAAATGATGAATTTTCCCAATTTGAATGCTTGGATTGGTTGGTATTGGATGTGTGTTTCAAGTGTAGGTCTTGAGTGAAAATTTGGGTGAGAAATGGAGCTAGAAATGGCTTCATTTTGTCCACATGGGCAGACACACGGCCTGGTAACACGGGCATGTGGTTATGCTGTGTGTCTCCTGCACCTTAATTTTGAGAAACAAAATGCTTAGAATTGGGCAAACGGGCAGAGACACAAGCGTGTGTCTTAGCCGTATGTGCCACACGGGCTAGAACACGGGCGCGTGTCTTGGCTATGTGAAACCTGTACCTAATTTTGAATTGAATTAATTAACTACAAGGCCTAGCACATGGGCGTGTGGCATGGCTGTGTGTGCTATTTAGAGAGTTACACGGGGTCGAACATGGCCTCCAACACGGGCGTGTCCAGGGTCACACAGGTATGTCCCTTGGACCACACGGGCGTATGAACCCTGCAACTTGGAAAAATTTTATAATTTCGTGAAAAATTCTTAGAAGTCCTGATTAAGTCCTAATTCAATCCTAATGCTCGTATTGGGCCTTAAGGGCCCTATCGAGGGATGTTATGGATGATCTCGATAAATGAATAGTAATTTACGTAGGTTAATTGAAAAATGTTTTGAATGTTCTATAATGCTCCGAAACTCTATTTCGGCGACGAGTACGAGTTAGGGGTGTTATAATAACCCTAATATTTAATGTCCTGGCGGACTATCGACGCCAGCATCCTGGTGGAATCATTTGGTTTCCTTAGCCGAGTTAAGGTCTTGCACCTTGCTTACCATGTATTGCCTTGACCTGGTAGACCATCCCGTGTTTACTATCCCAGTGGACTATCTGTTCCGTGTTTATTAGCCCAATGGACTTTCCTTGTAGATGTCATGGAGTCTTTCATCCATGGCCTTACACTGATCTATCATCTTGGCATACCATCTTATGATGCCTTGTAGTCTTTCATCCGTTATCTTACTCATCATACCTGGCTTCCTTAGCATCTTTCATCTATGGTCTTACACCATATACCTTATACCTTGTACCCTGCTGCCATGGCATTTTTCATCCATGGTTTTAAGCTACGTACTTCATACCTGACTGCCATAGCCTCTATCATCTATGGTTTTCGCCATATACTGTCATCATAGTGTCGCATCGAAGGACTAGTCGATATTGCCGTCATAGTAGATACCATTATATAATTTTGTTTCCCAAATCCTCTTCCTATTACCTCTTTTACTCCACCTAAACTTGATGCTCGAGCACCACAATGTTCCTTCTACAAGGCCTGAAGCTTCTCCTAAGGCAGTATCTAATAGGTTCACTCTCTCCTTTCCCATCCATATTCCATCTATCCCATAGAGGTTTTTCCCCCCAATTATCATGCCATGCATGCATCAAATCATCATTTATCTTAAAGAAATAGTAATCAACTCAACATGACTCAACAATATTATTCATGCATAGATTGCTCATACATTCTCCAGTTCATGCAAACAACATATCATCATATATAACCCAGAAGTAGGGTGCAGAAACTCACCTTGTTCCCTTATCCTTGTCTCTATAGCTTTCTTGAATGCTAGTGTCTCCTCAGACCTGGCAACTCTCCCTTGTTTATTTTTCCTTCCTAGACATCGATGCCTATGACTACTCTAACATGTAGAGTCTCCCACAGTTACAACCTCTTCTTCTTCCAAATGATTGAAGAATAAGAAGATTTTGAAGAGAAAAAAATGTGTAAACATGACTAAGGAATTGTTGGAAAAATCCCAGTTTGAAAATGATTTTCTTGCACAATAAAAAATTAAAATTTTGAAAATCGATCTAGTTTGTGATATTTACAGCAATAAACCTTAACTGAATTTGTACATGTGTTTTTAGCTTAGCGGATGTTCGTTGTTCCAAGATTTTAACCATCCTAGATTTTAACCAAACGATCTTCTCTGCCATTCTTGTACCATGAATTATTTCGAGTGTGGGCTTGAACCAATTGAATTGAAACATAAAACTACAAAAAGTTTTCTCTCATTTTTGGGTGAAAACAAAAATTCTCTCTTCTTAATAGAAATCGGTAGAATTGTATTTCGAAAAAATATATGTAATAGTTGAGAATAAATTTTCTCTATTTTTCGGCAGAATAACAATCTCTCAAAATTGTGTTAATAGCTCTAGCGGTGCCATCTATTTATAGGAAGAGAATGTAGAACTCTTATTGTGTTGTAGTGGTTTATTTCAAATAGAAAAACAACATCCTACTTAGAATAGGACTAGGATAGACCACACACCCTAGTATTCCTACTAGGGTTGTCGCCCCCTTCATGTCCATGAGGGGTTTTTGGACCTCTCTCATATCGGGTTCAATTACCAATATTTTTTTAGTCTTTTTGACCCACTATTCTGTAATGTGATCCAACCTGATTTAGTTTTTCTATTTTCCAAAATAAACTTTAATATTTATATATAAAATAATTTTCTCATCCATATTTTAGCCTAAAAAAATGTTGACTATGTTACCCTAGGTAAAATTTCAAAAAAATATGTTTAACATTTCACATATCAACATGTTCACTATAACCGAATGGGTTATTTTCATTTTCGGGCTTCAAAATAGTCCAAAAACATAAATTCATTCTTCCAAAATTTTTTTAAGTAATCCATATAGGATTTGCAACTAGATCATTTCCATTTTCATTCTCATTTCCATTTCCATTTTTAGAAACCTACATTCATTTCTAAATGATTTCATTTCTCCATTTCAGAGAAAATCATAATCATTCTTGAATGGTTTTGATTTCTCTTTTCCTATTCATTCTGTTCATTTCTATTCAAACACACAATTCATTTTTTGTTTCAACGAGCTAGTGGAGGGACCAATTGGACATTGTAGTTGAGGCTTAAATGATTTATAATTAAGTTCCAGTTTTTCGCCAATTAATAATAAACTCATTTAGTCATAAAGTCATTCCACTATAGTATTGTGATTGAGCTCTCCCTAACAACATACCATAAGCACTGAAGGAATGTGCTTTTCCTTCTTCAAAAGCTCGCAAACCCACTCACTAGGATTTGATGGACTCCCACTATATCTGAATAGAGAAAGGTGGTTTGGTTGGTTGGGTTCTTTATGAGCGATGCACTGAGTTTAAAGCTGGACAAGCCAAATTGGAGTCAGTCTTGGCTTCTAATGATCAAGAGTTAGTTAAGTTTCACCAAATGCAAAAGGCCACAGCCCTTCAAGCAATGAAATCTCTAGAATCTACCTTCGATTAGGAGTCTAAGTACAACTCTCTAAAGATAGAGGTTGAAGGTAGGGTTTGCTAGTTGGAGGAACAAATCAAGGCGCAGGAGGAGCAATACTTGGCAGATCTAAAGGAGGTTCAAAAGGAAAACATCAAAGCCCTGGAACAGTACAAGACAGAGACTGAGGCGAGACACATGGATTATCTTCCCAAGATGAAGTCTAATTACATTCTCCATGCCCAAGTTGTTGTGGACCCTCATGTGAACTTTAGCTATCTTCACTAGTTCATCAACCAAAGTCTACGCTTCAATGCCATGAATCCTTCTGGAGCCAAGTGGGAAGAGTTTCAGAAGAAGTGGAAAGATTCTGGCAATTTCTACCTCCCACATGAGTCTAAGCCTATCACTCCTATTCCCATAGAGGAAGCTGTTGAAGAAGAGGAGGAGGTTCTGTCTAATGGGATGATGTCATTCTTGTCCCTGTATTTATTTCCCTATACTAATGAAGATTCTTACCTTCCTATCTATTTTTCTATACTTTATTGATCAATAATTTGGCCATGATCTACAAATCTCGCACTTATTTTGTTATACACTATTTACAATAAATATTAAAGGACTAAGTCATTGCCACTGTACCATGTATATAGGGGTTGTCTTCAAAATTCACACATCTAAAGGATTGACTAAATCAAAGCTCTAATAACACTAAATTTTAACACCTCATACCCAACCCGATCATTGGGTCCTGGTACTGGATGCTACAAGAACTTGTTAAATTTTATTATACATCCATAATAAAACCAATTACATATAAAAACTACTTTAACACATAGGCCTAAGTACCACTAACATCACTAAACAAAATCCATAATGATTTTATATGGCCTTGGTTTCTAGGTACAACTTCACTGTTTGAATATTATTTTACAATTATTATGTTTGCATTAACTTCCAAGGCAAGGCCTCTACGTGTGTCACTTTATATACACGTAAAACTTCTACTATGTTACAATGATTAGGCGATGGTTGGTTTGGTCTGTAACACCCTATACCCGAGCCAATCTACTGGATCCAAATATACGATGTCACATTACTTACATACATGAAAAGATCTTATAATTGATGAAAACCATACTGGATGCACTTCTTATTTATTTAAAATTCATTTTAAGTCAAAAGGGATGAATGAAACATTTATAATTTATAATAGAATCTTAAAAACAGTATAAAGCATTACAACGTAATTTTTTGATAAAACAAACATATTTGTGGCATGTAATACTATTCGCCATTTGAAAACATATTCTTAAAAATGTCCCTTTGTATGCAAAACACCGTACTACGTTCAACCACCTTAGTGCATTCCTGGCTGGGTCCTCTCTAACGAACTAATTCAACCCAAGAACGTACTTTATAAATAAACACCTATAAGTTCAATGGAAATTAATGAGTCTTGATCAGTTTATCTTTAAATAACAACATTGAATTTCTTAACTTAAGAATTTTATAGTTCTTTTCAAAATTTGGAGGATACATTTCTGATTCTTAGCAGATAACTATACACCAACCTCTGACTCGACCACCTTGTATACATTCTACTCGATTGGAAGATTATAGATTTCACACCTTATAGCAGTGGCAGATTACAAATTTCAAACCTTATAGCAGATCCTATTTAACAGTCGTTTTGAATATAGAAATTTAATACAATTCTCATATTGATATGCATACGAATGATACTTTCAGTGAATTCTTATACTGGCTCTAGGAACTACCAGTCGCATCGTATCTTCAAATCGGTCCAGACAACGAACTTATTCTGATGAATTCAATGTCTTAGGTAATTAAATAGAATCTTAGATGACTTCAATACCTAACGTGAGAATTCATAGATTTGGCAAACACTTACACCACCCGTAATTCTAGATACACCAAACTTTTTGTCTTGATGGATCGCGAATGACTGGTTTATAAGTCGGGTGTGCTGCCGAGAATTCTTTCTGAAAATGCTCGAGTTCATACATAGATCTTGCTACATGGGTGGACTAATAAATCAGCACTTAGTCATTACAGAATTCACTCTACAGACTTTCTAATTAATACGCCACAAGGACTTTTTATATCATTTTCCATTAAGGCTCTTCAGATAATCTGCCACAAAGGCTCTTTAGATAATTTGCCACAAAGGCTATTCAGATAATTCGCCACAAAGGCTTGGTTTGGTTTGCCCCCAAGGCACTATACCAACTATCGTGTTTGATGATATGGATTTGCTTAAACTCAATATAGCCTGTGGCTTGTCTATCATTGCCCTCGGGACATGCAAAAACCCTAGTAGACAAATGAGCCTCATTTGCCATTACTACAATATATCATGGCCATGATCTTTAACATACTTGCCACATTGGCCTTTTCTCATGTTTATTGTCTCGGTGAACCTTGTATCTACGGTCTCAATGGACTATATGCTCACCATATTAGCCTCCGTGCTTACTGTCCCAGTGGACATCATCAAAGCACCACTATGGGGTACTTCAACATATCACATACTTTCCTAACACTCTGCCTGAACTCCCTTATCGCCAACCATACTTGGTCATGCATTATTCTAATAATATAATAGATACATATACACAGATTTCACTCATAATCTTAACAAAATCACACTTCCTAACACATAATATCTCAGGCATGCTTGCCACATATCATCATATTCATGCAGCGCATCATACACTTCAGTACATGCATACAAATGCTTCACAGAGAACACACACAACCATTCATACATATAGTAACTTCTCAAGAAGATATGCACATCTATATGAACATCGACCATATAAGGAATCATCATAACAACTCGTGCAGAAGTCGAGGCGAAAGACTCACCTCTACTTTGACTTGAAGTTTTTGTTTCGATTGTCCTTCCCAATCTAGCAATAGCAACTATTTACAAGATAATCAATTTTCATTAGAATCCTTATTTACAAATAGTTTATTAATGTTTCAACTACGTACGACCCCCATGCAGCGCCTTCCACTCAAACCCTACTATTCTTACACCTTTCATCATTCTTACTCATCAACAATCATAACATACATGGCTATAAGACTTACCAGAAAGTCAAATCATCCATTGATTAAATGAGGTCTTAGCCTAATCTTATTCAAGAAGAAGAGAACGTTTAGGATAAAAGAAAAGAACCAGATCATAAAGTAGAAAGAAAAGCAATTTGGAATGTCTTCTCCCTTACTAGATATAAACTCCCTATCCCCTTATTGTGGACTTTGACAAGTGACAATGCTTTCCTAACCTAAATCTTCCTGATTTCCCATAAAATTTTGGGAAAAGGTAAGGATAATCCAACGAAGATCTTCGTTACTATTTGACCAGTCATAGAGAGGGTTTAATCAATCAAATTGACTCCCAACTAATCTCATTACAAAAACCAACTAGAATAGTGCTCATGTAAATCGGGCGTATTATACATTGGTGGTGACTCATGTATGGTGTGATATTAAAGACAATCAAGTCTCCTACAACATACTTGATAGGCTCTTAATGCTCAGTTAATACTCTGGGCATACTTTTCCTTAGGCGTAATCTTTTTTTGCTTGAAGATACCTTATAATTAAACCCTTAGGTACCACTAATGGGCAGATACTTAATCTCTAGTATGTCGAATACTCTGACTCACCATCAAGCTGAGAGGGTGGCAGTTCATGCTACCACAGTGTGTCAAAAAATTTACATACATACCCTGCTCAAAATTTTTTAGATCTGCCGCTTTTGGGGTGTGACATGGTCCCTCCACACAAATATCTTGTCACACTTTGCCCTATGATGAAGCAGTGAAATCTTTGAGTTCTGATGAACTTAGTGAGAATCTACTAAACAACATAATAAAACAAACTTGCAAGAAAACGATAAGAAACAAGTTTTGGGTAGGAGAATTTGACTCCCTGTCTCCTCTTGATATGTCACAGATTGTATTGGAGTTGTTGTCTCTCCATTTTCCTTATAGCTTTTTATTGCTCTAACACAATCTTAATATGAGATACATGTGTGTTTCTTCATGTTATTGATCGCCTGATAAGGTAGACCTAACTCTTCCTTATCCCTACCTCACATTTTTGCTAGTTCTCCACTATTCTTGGTCAACTGCTATCTGTGAGATTTTTAGCAGACTTACCTCGCCCCTAGCAGTCCCGCACATGTAGATCCCTACTGTCCAAGTTTGGTTTGATCACCCATTGCTACTTCAAATTTTCATATTATGCTGACAATCTATTTTGAATAACCAACCATTTGTCACCCTTTCTCCATATGAAATTGTCGGTGGTCTTTTTATCAGCCTAAGACTCATGAAGTTAGGCCTATAGAGTTTTGTCTCGTATTTTATTTTCCTCATATGATTTTTTTCTTCTCTAGCAGACTCTATTTTTGTATGATTAACCCCATTTTTGCATCGCACTTGGTGAATCCCTTTATTAATCCAGGGATCTACGCTCCTCAAATGCACCTCGCTTATGTGTACGTACAATTTATCGTGTCATTCATTCTATTCTTTTGATCATAGTCCATGGCATACCTCCTGTGTGGCAAACTTCCCTATTAGGGATCCCACGTCTTACATCTTATCAAACTTTTTCACATTAACATTCCAGTGGACCACCAGCGCCCGCATTCCGGTGAACTCCTTTGGTTGCCTTAGTCGAGCTAAGGTCTTGCACCCTACTCACTATGTATTACCTTGGTCTTGGCGGACCATTCTGTGTTTATTATCCTGGTAGATAATTTGTTCTGTGTTTATATGTAACGTCCCCTAACCCTATACCGTCGCTGGAACAGGGTTACGAGACATTACCAGTCAGTACAGTCCAATTTCGGTCATTAATTAAAATAAATATTCATACACATCCTAGTTTTAAGATGTTGTCCCTTTAATGGGCCCTCGCGGTCCAATATGAACAGTAAATTCAATTCGAGACTAATTTAGAATCACTACAAATTTTTAGTAAATTTCAAAATTCATACTACATACCATTGCCAACCATAACTCATTTCATCAATACTTCTACAACCTAAATTACTCTCATAAAACATCCTAGGTACATGTCATTACCAATACTCAATATACTTTACCTCATTGAATTCGGGATCGGCCTGGGATGCTGATTCAACACTCTAGCCTTAACTTAACCTACGCACGGAAACAAACCGTACGCTGAGTATACACTCAGTGGTATTTCTATAATCTGAACACTTAAACAATTACAAAACATATTAATTTATATATATATATATATTGAACTATTCAAACTCAATGAGAATTCAAACATTCACTTTCCAACCAATGTTTTGGTGTACTTTAAATTCAAAATAATTTATTATTTTTCAATGGCAATTAATCAATCAGTAGTGTTCATTAACACTCAGAACAATTATTTATTCAGTAACAGTCAGTTATTCGGTAACAATAAATTATTCAATAATAACCAGTTATTCAGTATCGATCAATTGATCGGTTATCCAGTAACAATCAATTATTCAGTAAAATCATATATTCAGTAACAATTAAGTTATTCATAGAATGATCATTCATTCGGTGACAATCGCTTATTCAAGAATGATCAATTATTCAGTAATATTCAGTTATTCAGTAACAGTCTAATATCTAGTAACAGTCAATTATCTGATAACGGTCAATTATTCAGTAATAATCAGTTATTTTATACCTTTATTTACCCCTATTAACATGACTCGGACTCAGACGGATAGACGGATCCAACCAACACACCAGTATGGCACATAGTGCCTTATCGGCCGAAGCCGGAACAGTAACAGTAGCAATACGGTACACAGAGTACCTCATCGGAACAAATCCGAACGATGCGATGCGAATGAGAATAGTATTCAACACACAAAGTGCTGAATTGATAATCATAATATATGATGATTCGACACACAAAGTGCCGAATCGTAATAATGATAACGATAATGATAACGATAATAGTATTCAGCACATAAGTGCACGATCGATAGTTTCAAAAAACCCGTACTCTTCCATATCCTATGGCATGCCAACTATATCCGACTAGCCCGACTAGTTAATAGGGTATTTAATTCACTTTTTATTTTTCAATTAATTTATATTTTAATTAATTAACTATATATTTTCAATTCAATATAATTTCATTCATTTTTCACTAATAAATATTTAATTTCACAATAATCACAATTTTCTATCAATTTCAGCACACTTCCAACTACATATATTTTGCAATATAACAAATATTTATTATTCAATTTCCACATCAATATTCATTTCAATTCAAACATTTATATATATATATATTCATAAATCAATTCAATATAATCAATATTTAATCCAATTCAAATAATCATCTCAAAACACCTACTACATTTATATATTAAATAATAAATCTAACAATTTAAGTATTAAGTTCAGATTATAGAAATACAAACCGTAATTTTCGAGCTAACTCCCATTGACTTTGTCTTGTCCTTTCTTAGCCGAGATTTCCGGTACCACATTGACTACGAAATTAATACAATTCATAATCATTAATACATTACAATTTATATCTTGAGTTACAGAATTTTAAATTAAGATTTGCTAATTTTTCCTGAAACTAGAATCACAAATCTTCTTACCATAAAATTTTCAGAATTTTTGGTTTAGCCATTAAGTACAGTTTATTCTTTAAATTCACCCCTGTACTGCTGTCTGACAGTTTCAACCCTTCTTCACTAAAAATTAATTATCTCATAGTACAGAACTCGGATAATATTCTCATTGATTTCTACTAAAAATAGACTCATTAGGGATTCTAAAAATATAACTTTAAGCCTCTAATTAATTTTCTCCAATTTTTTGTGATTTTCCAAAGTCAGAACAGGGGAACTCGAATTCATTCTGACCTTGTATTACAAAACTCATTATATCTCATAATTTACAATTCAATTGCTTACATCGTTTCTTCTATAATAAATTATACTCAATAATATTTAATTCCTTATTTTATTCATCCTATAATTCAATTTGTAAATTTTTTGGTGATTTTTCAAACTTAGACTATTGCTGCTGTCCCAAACAGTCTTAATGCAAAATGTTGATTTTCTACTTTAATTTCAATTTAATCCTAACTAAATTCACTTAATTTTTAATCTTAATTCATACTTTATTTCTATTCAATTTTAAACTAAACTTAGACATAATTATCTATTTTTCATCATAAAACCATCATTTCAAAATTTTTTCAATTTAGTCCTTAAAGCATAAAACTTATGAATCACTTAACAATTCAATTCTTATTTCATTTCTAGCTTGAATTTCTATCAATTTAGCCCTTAATTCATCTTCTTGTTCAACATGAACAATGTCTAATAATCTAATAACTTTCAAAATATCAACTTAACTTCATCAAAATCTTGTTCTAAAGTTTCTAAAACATCAAAATCAAGTAAAAAGGGCTAAATTGACATACCTATTTAACTTTCAAGCCTTGAAATCCCAATTTTTCCCTTTTTCTTTCTTTCTTTCTTCCTTCCTTCTTTCTTTCCCCTGCTCTCTGTTTCGTTTCATTCTCTTTTTCTTTTTATTCCTTTTACTTTATATATATATATGTATATATATATATATATATATATATATATATATATATTATAATAACTTAATAATAGCTATAAAATATCTATTTAATATCCAATATCTATTTTACATTTGTATACACATATATTATTACATTTGTCTTTCTTTAATCTATTTATTATATAAATATCTTTTACTTAATATTAATATATAATTTAATAATATACTTATGTAATAAGTAAATATACATGTATTTTACAAATGTACATATACTAATATTACACATGGCACTATACATATCATACACTTGTCAACTTTTTATTTATTTTTCACATAAAAATCTTATAATATAATTATTTAATTAATAAATACTTTTTATAAATAATTAATATCTATTAATACTTAAATACAAGCATTACAAGTGTATGTATTTTTTTATTAATACACTTGTACCCAATCATTACCACACATTTGTCTTACTTTTATTTATTTATTTATATAATATTAATTTAATAATAATAAATACACTAATATTTACTTAAATAATAAGCAAATACATACATGTATTACAAATGTGTGTATTATATTTATTACACTTGTATTTTATTTTTGCCATACACTTGGCACTCTTTTTGGCTTATTTACTTATTTAGCCCTTTCAAATTTTTTTATTTTTTTCTATAATTAAACTTCCACACTTCATTCAATTTAATCCTTTTATCTAATTATCCTTAATTTAAGCTAATTCACTTACTTAAATTCTTATTAACCACTCGATTAACTTCGTAAATATTTTTAATAAATATTTACGAATCCATTTTTCAGAAACAGAGACCCGAAAATTCACTTTCCTGATAACCTTAAAATTTGGGTCATTACATTATAGTCCCAACAGACTTTCTTTGCGGATGCCATGGAGTCTTTCATCCATGGTCTTACGCCATCTGCCATCCTAGCATACCATCTTATGATGCTATGGAGTCTTTCATTTGTGGTTTTACTCATCATACCTGGCTTCCATAGCATTAGAGCTACTCATGGGCCAAGCCCAACAAAAAATTTAGGCCCCTTTCTAGGCCCAAGCCCAGCTCGGCTCAAAAAATGAGCATAAACCTTTGTCCAAGCCCAGCTTGGATAAAAATGCTAAAACCCGAGCCTAGCCTAGCCTGCTCGTATTATTTTTGTAATAGCTCGATTTAGGGCCTAGTCAGAACAGTGGTCTTGGGACCACAAATCCAAAGTTTGGAGAATTATTTTTATTATTATTATGAGGTTATAGTATGATTGTATTAGTGCATGAAAAATTTGGTGAGCTAATTTTAATGTTTGTAAGCCCGATTGCGAAAAAAGACTAAATCGCAAAAAGGGCAAAAGTTGCATTTTAGTACCCAAATGTGTTAAATTATTAGAGAATTAGAATTGGAGGATTTTAAAGGGCAATAAGACCCTATTATGATAGCTTTGCCGGCCATGGTAGAGAGAAATGTTGAAAAGTCAACATTAGGTAGGTTGATGACATCAGGTGTATTAAAATAATGCCTAAGCCTAGCTATCATCTTTTTCTTTCATTTTCTCTTCACTCCCACTGATTTTTCCAGCCATTGTAAGGGTTTTGAGCTTCAAAAATTTCAGCAACTTTAAGTCCTCTCAAGTAACTGATTTTCCTACCCTTTGTTAATGATTTTTGCATTTTTGAGACCCTTGAAGCATGAGCTTTCAAATGAGGGGACTATCTTGCATAATGGTTGAAAGTTTAGGGTTTTTCCATGAGATTATTTAGGTTGTTTTCTGAAATTTTATGGAAGAATATGAGTCCTAGCTATGTTATAAACAACTTTTGTGAAGGAGTTTTCATGGAAAACACCTAAAGGGGGTATTTTGCATAAGTTTTGCATAAGTTTTGTGGGTGAAATAGTGAAAATTTGGGGTTACTATAAGATTAAAAGTAGTTTTTCTAGGCTTGAAATACGAAAAAATTCGATAAAAATTATTTTCGAGCATAGGGGCAAAATGGTCATTTTGCCAAGGTCTAGGGGCAAAATGGTCATTTTACCCAAGATGAGAATTTTAAGTTGCCTAATCTGTTTAGTGACTAAATGAGTGCATTTTTCTAATATAGATCAAGAATTTCCAAATCCGAACCTAAACCGGGGGAAAGCCAAGCAAATCGACTAAATCAACCAGTCAAGTACATTTTGTTAATCGAGGTAAGTTGTACGTAAATGATACAACTATATTATTAATATATGTGTATACGTTGTCAGTGAATAGATATGGCATGAATTGCTTGATTCTGTATAGAGAATGCATAAAGACAATGAGATGATAGAACTCCCGTTAAAACATTAGGTAATACACCGAACATTCTAGCTGTGACAATTGGGTCATTTATGTGAGCAAGAGTAAGACATGTCTGGGACATGTATCGGCCACATTATGGAAGCCAGTGTAACACCATGTTTGGGACATGGCATCGGTATTGAGATGAGTGCTAGAGTAAGACGTGTTAGGGACACGCATCGGCCTCGATAAAGATAGTCAGTGTAAGACCGTGTCTGGGACATGGCATTGACTTGAGATGTGAGCCAGTGTAAGACTATGTCCGGGACATAGTATCGATGCCTTTCCCTTAGATTGAGGTCTCTAGAAGAACCGACAATATGTCGAATGGTTTAATGGAGCAAATATGTATGTGAGATTTGCGAGTCATACAAGTACCAAATTGGTACGTATGAGAAATGAGCTCATTAGAAAGCTTATAACTCGTATGGATGGTAATGAGTAAGCTATACCTATGCTTATCCTTGTATTATGAGCATGATGATTATTGATGAATTGTTTTTGTATGTTTATTTATATGCAATTTACTAAGCTTTTATGCTTACCCTTCTTCCTTTCCATTCTCTTATAGTGCCGCCATTTTAGCTCAAGGATCATTTGGAGTCAGAGATATCGATCACACTATCGTCTGAAACCTTCGGTATAGTTGGATTTATATTTTTGAATATGGCATGTATAGGACTTAGACTTGATCATTTTGTGTCCTTAAGCATTGGCCTAATGTGTAAGCTCGGGATAAGTCTCACACTTTGCTTTTGGTCTTGATATTGTCTATTACTCATTTTGATTATATGTAAGATGATATTTCCTTGGTTGAGTATTTTGCCTTAGGAAAGAATGTCTGTTGTAGCTAATTTGGTAGTAAGGTATAGATTAGAATTGGTGTTGGTTGAATTGTGTTAGATAATGCAGATAGGGGTGGCAAATAGGCTTGGTAAATAGCCTTATTTTGTCCACACGGGTAGGCACACGGGCGTGTGTCTAGGCCGTGTGTGACACACGGTCAGCCCCATGGGCATGTGATGAGGCCGTGTGTCCCCTGCGCGTAAAAATTTCAAGTCAGTATGCATGGTTGTAACCACACGGGAGGAGACACGGCTGTGTGTCTCAGCCGTGTGGGGGACATGGCCTAGCACACAGGCGTGTGTTATGGCCATGTGGCTTGATGGTTGTGCTGACATCAGAAACAGAATACCCAAGTTTTCTCACACGGGCTAAGACACGGGTGTGTCGAGGCTGTGTGAGCAACAGGGGCTAGGGACACGGGCGTGTGTCCAGGCCGTGTGAAGTCTGCACTTGAATTTTGTAAAATTGTGTAAATAAATTGGCAACACGAGTAAAGGGCACGAGCGTGTCCCTAGGTGTTTAAGCCGTGTGTGACACACGAATTATCAACACAGCCATATGAGGATGGCCACATGGGCGTGTCACCTTTCCACACGGGCTTGTGCCCTATTTTAAATGCAAAATTACATAGATTGGATAAGGACCCGGAGGGATTCCGAATGGTTTCCAATGGTTGAGTTGGGTCTCGTACACCCATATTGAGAGGTTTAAAGTAGAGATTGAAAAAGTTTTAAATTGGACCGAATTTCGGTGACTTAAAGCGGGTTGCATGTACGTGATCAAGTAGGTAATGCCTTATACTCTGTCCCGGCTAGAGTTACAGATATGGGGTGTTACAATTTTATATAATTTTTAAAAATATATATAATACACCAAAAATACTAAAAACATTAAAATAAATGTTTTCCAACAAATTGAAAACAAATTAAAAAATATACTTAAAAAACACTAAGATAGGTGCAACTTAACAAGCAAATGCCTTTAAAATAGTTTCAAAATTAACAATAAAACAAGAGTTATGCAATAACAACAAAATAGTAGTAACATAATTGTAAAATGGTAGCAAAATAGTGAAAAAAGAACAACAAAATAGTAAAAAAAAAGAGCAAGAAAACAATAAAAAATAACAGTTTTTTTTGCATAGTCGTGCTGGGCCGGGCTCGGGCCAAAAAAGACTTACCTGAGGCCCGACCTATTTTCAAAAAAGGCCTTATGTTTTTGCTCAAGCCCATTTTTCGGGACTATATTTTTACCCAAACCCTCCCACTGTTCAGGTGGGCCATCGGACCGGGTGGCTCGGTCCATGAGCAGGTCTACATAGCATCTTTCATCTATGGTCTTACACTGTATACCTTATACCTTTTACCCTACTGCCATGACATCTTTCATTCATGGTCTTATTCTTTACTTGATACCAAGCTTCTATATGCTCTTTAATCTATGGTCTTACACCACATATCGTCGTCACGGTGTCACCCTGAAGGACCAGTCAATACCGTCGTCTCAGTAAATATCATTCCATAATTTCATTTCTCGAATCATACTCCCATTACCTTCTTTACACCTTAGAGTAATCTAGAGCTTCTCCTGAGATGGTATCTAATATGTTCACTCTCCCATTTCCCATCCTAACTCTATCTATCCCACAAAGGTTTTTGCTCCAGTTACCATGCCTTACATGCATCAAATCATTATATACCTTAAAGCAACAATAATCAGCTCAACATGAATCAAAAATATTATTCATGTATAGATTGCTCATACATTCTCTAGTTCATGCAAGCAACATTTCATAATATATCACCCAGGAGAAGGGTGCAGAAACTCACCTTGTTCCTTTATCCTTGTCTCTATAGCTTTCCCGAACACTAGTGTCTCCCTAGACCTGGCAGCTTTCCCTTGATTATTATTTTATTCCTAGACATCCATGCCTATGACTCCTGCAACATGCAGAGTCTCCCACAGTTATAACCTCTTCTTCTTCCGTACAACTGAAGAAGAAGTTTTTAAAAGAAAATGTGTAAACAGGAATAAGGAATTCTCCCCTTCCCTCTTCTTCCTACCTATATATGTATCCTCATAGCACGATCTTCACAGACCGTCTCCACCATACAGTCCTAATTATTATGTTTTCCACTATGTAACTAACCGATCCTAATTTAACCAAACTAGATTAGGACTCTAACTTTCTCCTAACTAGCCACTTAATTCTCTAAATTTTTGCTATTTCCCCTAACTTTCCATTACTATTCAATCAGCTCCCTGACTCATCCTTTAGTTTGGGTATTTTGGAAATTCAGGTGTGACAGGTTTTTTCCAAAATGAAAATGAAAATGAAAATCACCTGGAAATGAATATATGTTTTTCGAATAAAATGAAGTTCAAAAATGGAAATAATCATTTGGTCATAGTGAACTCGTTGAATGTAGAAATATTAAATATATTTTTCTAATGGATTCTTTTACAGTAATGTTATGATTTTAATGTAATTAGGATTGGGTTGAGAAGATTATTTAATTGGAATCAATTGAGATGTTTATTTTGGGAAATAGAAAAACAAATATCGGGTTGGATCGAATTATAGAGTACTGGGTTAAAAGTCCAAGAAGTACTTGTAATTGAACCCAATATAGGAGAGACCCAAAATCCCTCATGTTTAATGTGAGGGGCAACAAACCCTAGTTTATTTATGTGGCACCCCAAACCCAGCTGGGACGAACCAACCCAAATTTGGAACATCACATTAGCCACTTACGTGACCTCAGTACTAATCACCAACACACTACAAACCACCGATCACACCTGTAACACCCTATACTCGTAACCCACGCCAGGGCGGAGTATAAGGCATTACCTAACTTGGTCTCATGCATTTAAACGACTTCAAGTCACCAAGACTTAGTCCAAATTAAAACTTTTTCAATTTCTACCTTAAATTTCTATTTATGAGCCTACGAGCCCCAAGTCGACTATTGAAAATTATTCGGGACCATTTCTGGTCCTTAAACCAATCTTAGGAAATTTGCCTTTAAAACAGGGTACACGCCCGTATGGGAGGGTAACACGCCCGTGTGGGAGGGTAACACGCTCGTGCCCCACACTCGTGTGGAATTAAATTCTAATTCACACCTATAGGGGTTTCCACATGGCCAGACACATGCCCGTGTTAATGGCCGGTGTCCTTCACACAGCCACGACACGCCCATCTCTTAGCCCTTGTGCAAAAACTTGGGTATTCTATTTCTGACGTCAGCATCCCCAAAATGTCACACGGCCATGGCACATGCCTGTGTACTAGGCCGTGTCCTCCACACGACTGAGACACACGGTCGTGTCTCTACCCGTGTATTAGTTACCATGCATACTGACTTGATATTTTTATGTGCAGGGGACACACGGCCTGACCACACGCCCATGGGGCTGACCGTGTGTCACACACGGCCTAGACACACACCCGTGTGCCTACCCGTGTGGACAATATAAGGCTATTTACCAAGCCTCATTGCCACCCTTGCATACCTATTTTCATGCAAATGCCAACCAATACCAAATCAAGCATGGTTTCCACAATCAACTCAGCCACGATAGATATTCATTCAACCATGGAGATGCATCTTTTATGAACTCAAAATAAATATTAGCCATCATTCAAAACTCAATACTAAATGTGGGATCTATCCCAAGCCAACACATTTGGCCAATTCTCCAAGACTCAAAATAATAAGTTCTAACCTTATACATGTCATATTCAAAAATATAAATCCAATTATACTGAATGTTTCGACTGATAGTGTGATCGATATCTCTGACTTCTGATGATCCCTGAGCTAGTTAGGCGGCACTGAAAGGAAAGGAAAAGGAAAGGGAGTAAGCATAAAGCTTAGTAAGTTGCATATAAATGAATATACCACAACAGTACATCGATAATCAACATGCTCATAATACCAAGGTAAGTATAGATATAACTTACTCAATACCATCCATACAAGTCACATATTATACAATGAGTTCACATCTCATACGTACCAATTAGGCACCTGTGCCACTCACAATACGGTTATACTTTCCTCATTAGATTAAGAACATAACTTTCACCGTTGAACCATTTGAAACCCTACCAGATATTCCATAAGCCTCACACGTGGGTAAATGTACCGATGCCATGTCCCAGACATGGTCTTACACTGGCTATCATCTTCAAGGCCGATGCCATGTCCCTGACATGGTCTTACACTAGCTCTCGCATATCCGTACCAATGCCATGTCCCAGACATGGTCTTACACTGACACACCTCGTAGTCGATGCATGTCCCAGGCATGTCTTATATTGGCTTACGTCCTGAGGCCGATGCATGACCCAGACATGTCTTACACTAACACTCGTCTCAATGCCAATTCCATGTCCCAGACATGGTCTTACGTTGGTTCTCTTAATGTGGCCGATGCATGTCCTAGACATGTCTTACACTAGCTAACATAAGTGACCAAATGTCACGGCATTAATATCTGATTTATTTCCTAGAGTTCCACAGGATTTCTACTAACACAATTATCATTATGCATTCTTAATACACAGTCAACCAATTCATGCCATATCAATAAAATGACAATTCTAACACATATAGTAGCAATGTAGTTGTATTATTTACATACAACTTACCTCGGATTACAAAACGTACATGATTAGTCAGTTTAGTCGATTTGCTTGGCCTTTCCCCAGTCTAGGTTCGGATTTGGCAATTCTTAATCTATATTAGCAAAATGCACTCATTTAGTCACTAAACACGATTAGGCAATTTAAAATTCACATCTTGGATAAAATGACCATTTTGCCCCTAGACCTTGGCAAAATGACTGTTTTACCCCTATGCTCAAAAATCATTTTTTATCGAATTTTTTCGTATCTCAAGCCTAGACGAACCCTTTTTACTCTTATAACAACTTCAAATTCTCACTATTTCCCATATTATCAACTATTTTACAACTTATGCAAAATAGTCCCTTTAGGTGTTTTCCATGAAAACTCCTTCACAAAAGTTGTTTATAACATAGCTATGACTTATATTCTTCCATAAAATTTCAGAAAGCACCCTAATTACTCTCATGGAAAAATCCTAAACTTTCAACCATTTTGCAAGATAGACCCCTCATTTGAAAGCTCATAATTCTAGGATCTCAAAAATACAAAAATCATCAACAAAGGACATGGAAATCACTTACTTGTGAGTCAACTAAGTGACTGAAAATTTTGAGCTTTCAAACCCCCTCCAATGGTTGATTTTCGGTGGTTTATAGGAGAAGAAAAGAAAAGATGACAACTTTTCTTTATTTTATTCAATTTGCTCATGTCATCAAAACTTAACACTTTGACTAATTGATTTTCCTTGTCTTATGGTAGGCTATGCTCTTCTAATAGGGTCTAATTGCCTTTTATAATCCCCCAATTTTGGTTCTATAACAATTTAACACCCTTAACTATCAATTTAGGACTTTTGCACTTTATGCGATTTAGTCTTTTTTCGCAATTGGGCTCTCAAATGTCAAAATTAACTTACCAAAATTTTCATGCACCAATATATTCATGCTAGAACATCAAAATAATAATAAAATAATCTTTTTAACTTCAGATTTATGGTTTCGAGACCACTGTTCTGACTAGGCCCTAAATCGGGCTGTTACAACACCACACAAATGCATGCATAATTATCAATTATCAAGTAACATAATACAAAAACCCTAAAACACGCTTTTCTAGCGAAAATCATCAAATAGCACTGAAGGGAAAAATCACCATTTAACACATGTCATATGAAATAATTATAGAACAAAAATTAAGCATACATACAATTTATAATGTTTTACTAAAGAGATTTTTTGAAAGAATTAGCTAAAATCGATAAGTAAAATTCCTTTAATTTTAAAAACAAAGTTTAGGACTAAATCGTAAATTTAGTAAAATATTCAGAAAACCTTTTTTCAAATTTAAGAAAAAAATTGAAATTAAACATATGAGACTTAATCATGAAAATTTTCAAGACATTTCATAGCATATAAGAACTCTAATTTGATTGTATAAAAATTAGGACTAAATTGCAAAGATAACAAAACATGCCCAAAACACAGCCTGTCATGTTGTGACGAAGCGATTACTCACATCACGAAATCATCTGGAAGAAGGATTTTGTCTTGGCAACGTGATAAATGGTGTCCTGACGACGATCCCTCGTCGCAACGTTGATTATGGGTCGTCACGACATTTTTTGCAGTTTCTACAAAAAAATCACAGCAACTTGTATATGAAACTTTAACACCAAACTAGACATACCATTTTGTGATTTCATGCCTAATTTCCTATTCTAACAAATCATATAGCATAAATAGATCATACAAAACATACTTAATTACATTAGATCATTCAGAAACATAATTTGACAACCTAAGTTAGTATGAAATCCTTAAGTCACAAATCAATTGCTTAACATGCCAAATTTTGTATTTCATGCATTCCAAGAGCAATTATGGTTCACTTCATACCAATTGATTATTTTAAACTTGTCTAATCCTACAACATACCAATCTAACGTTCATATCAAATATAGAGCCATTCTCATGCATTTTGAATGCGTAGGTATAAACATCACATAGTATGCATTCCAAACATCATTTCTAGTCATCCAAACAATCATAAACCAATTATAAAAGTCCTTAAACAGTCCATTTACAAACCAGCAAAAAAATAAAGTCTAAATCCCAAATTTTCGTCTTTTTGCCAGCTGAAAAACCAAATTACATACTTGAATGGAATGCCTTAGATGGATCACTTGCTTCACACTTCCCCTCTTTAAAAGGCTACTTCTCTACAAAAATGTTCATAAAAGGAGTGTGAGATTAAGTAAGCTTAGTGAGTGTTCAAAGATGCCAAAAATACATGCATGATTCATGGTTAAAGAGAGCATACTAAATCAATTATTCATGCCATTGCATTATACATATGTTATAACATTTCATATTGATACATTAGCATTTAGTGACTAGGAAACATGTGTAAAAACATCATAAATTAGATAAAAAGATCTCCAAACATAGCCTTGACTCAAAAAAGTATAACATATCCCATGAAGTGTAGCATATAGCGAACATTCTTAAAAAACAACCAACATATCCTATTAAATGGAGTTAAGCTCAACATTCTCTCATCTCTCCAATATATCCCGGGGACTCAGCGCCCAAACATAAACATATAAGTGAGTACTCACAATCCTATGGCATGCCAATAATATCCAATGGTTCCAAAAGATTATAATGTGTAACGCCCTCAACCTGACCCGATCTACCAAATCTGAATCTCGAGTGTTACGTCCTTCTTATAGATGTAACTTAAAATTTTTTTTCTTTCTTATTCATTTATGTAAACGTATATCTATAAGTATAACAAAATTTCTTATGGAATACATTGTATAGTTACACTTACACCTCAATAGAATTTTAGACTTTCCTACTTTCTCTCTCTATCCACTGTGTACATATTGAATTTCTACTTAAATGACCTATGCACAGACTTGACACACCACTTATCTTCCTCTGTATGTAAAATAGCCCAATCACACTGCTTCCTTGGCATAGCCCTGGCATCGTCCCTTAGCACAAATTCCTTTATAACCTGAAATAGAAACAACTTTTGTAAGTTCATAAGAACTTAGTGAGCTAAACCTTAGAATATCATTTTCATTCATTCTACGTTACTTATGTTACTTTGCACATTCTTGAGCTATTTCTTAACCTTTCTTCCTTCTTTGGTAGACACTATATTGAAGTACCCTCTTTCTTTATTCTAAATCATTTTTCACCTCTCTCGAGCATACTATACTAGTATCTCTTTACTTTCTATATCCTTTCTTAAATCTTACCTTATTATCAGACTTAATATCTTTTTCCATACTTACTAGTCTTATTATTTTCTTTGGGCGGGGTAGACTATGCCTAGACCTTCCTTACTTCATTGCACTCTTTATACTTGCTTTTAACTCATATCTTTGCCTCGTCACATACTTTGGTGTACATTAGCCTTTCTATTCATCCCTTGTAACCAGACAAGGTTCATTACTCATTCGGTGTCTGCCCAAAGGCGTTATCTTCAGATGGTCATCTCGAGATCCATTCTCCAAGTTTCACCATGAAGGCTTTCCTTTCCAAAGATAGCTACAGAGGTTTTCCTTTCAGAGTCTCATCACAAAGGTGTTTCTTGATAGAGATAGCCACAAAGGTTGTCCTTTAGTAGAGATTAGCGGCAAAGGTTATCCCTTAGCAAAGATAGCCACAAAGGCTTCCTTTAACATTCAATACTCACCACAAAGGCTTTCCTTTTTAGAGTATTGCCAAAAAGGCATTCCTTTCAGAGATAGCCATAAAGGTGTTCTTTTAACAGAGATAGCCACAAAGACTTCCTTATAATAGAGATAGCCACAAAGGCTCACTTATATAGAAATTGGTGTTTTTGACGGTAGGGATTCGCCTAAACTTACCGTCTTGAGGTTTGCCCCTCATCGCTGGTACTCACCCAACTATCATTTAAATATTCCATACGATACCATGACCCAACCATGGTCTTACGCTATATGGTCTTCAAAGTGTCATGGAGTTTTTCCTTTTAGATATTCACGCTTTTAGTCCTGGTGGAACCCTTTAGACGACTCCAGAGACAGACACTGTAATGCCCCGTACCCGAGACCGTCGCCGGAGTCGAGCACGAGGTGTTAACAGACTTGATTCATTGCTTAAACAGCTCAAACAATTTAATTTTAAAATTTCCAGTCAAGCTAGCAATCTGCATCACAGTCGCTTAAAAATTCATATCTCGACTTCCGAAACTCAAAATATAATTCCGTAAATTTTCCCTTAAACTAGAAATATATATATTTACTAATTTTTTTCTAGAATTTTTGGCTGGGCCAATTAGTACAGTTTATTAGTTAAAATCTCCCCTATTTCAGGGTATGACTGCTCTGACCTCTGTGTATTACAAATCAGATATCTCCCTGTACAGAGTTTCAATGACTATGTCGTTTGTTTCTATTAAAACTAGACTCTATAAGGAACCTGCACATATAAAGCATGACTTCTAATTATTTTTATACAATTTATGGTGAATTTCCAAATTCAGAACAGGGGATTCAGAAATCACTCTGACCCTATTTCACCAAATTGTAAATATCTCATAAAATACAACACTTTTACCTATTTTGTTTCCTACAAATGAAAACAGATTCATTAGGCTTCAATTACATATTTTATTCATCATCTAATTCTATTTCTACTATTTTTAGTGATTTTTCAAATTCACGTCATTGTTGCAGCAATATTCTGTTTTATAGCAAATTTTACTTTACTATGAATTTTCATGGACTAAATAGCATTTTAAACATACATAACATCAAATATGACTTAGATTGGCCATTCCAATGGCTAATCATTTACAAACCCTTTTCTTTCCAAACCATAGCCATATCATAAGATCAATTACACAAAGTGAGTATTTTGCCATACATGCCACATTCAAAATATACAAGCCATTTTACCGATTTAAGCCTTCGGATAGTGTGAACGAGTCTTCGACCTATCCCGATTCTCAAGCCGGCGTGTCAAAACTACAATGAAAGAAAAGGAAGGAGTAATCATAAATGCTTAGTAAGTTCACATGCAAATAGTAAGTAACATAATCATGCAATTCCACATAAAAACATCATTTGCATAAACAACATCAAGACATTCATGTTACATTTGCATTTAATATCATGCTACCATTTCATCATATCAAGTTCTCAACCCGAAGATTTAAGCACATACCTGTCAAATTTTCTCATTTACCACACTTACCAACATGTCACCTTCGTTTTAGGCATTCTCCTTATTCTCTTAAGATTCACCCGTTGAACACATCGGAATATAATTCGAATACACAGAAAGTTTGTACGTAAGTGCCACATATGTAGCCAAGCTACCATGTAACCCGCCCATAAGCGAACTCGAACTCAACTCAATGAGCTCGGGCGTTCGCATCCATAAGTGAACTCGGACTCAACTCAACAAGCTCGGATGCCAAGTTACATCTCACGAACTCGGACTCAACTTAACGAGTTTGGACATTTGCATCCATAAGTGAACTCGGACTCAACTCAACGAGTTCGGATGCCCAACCATCCTAGTGACATGTCACTTGTATTCTAATCTATTCCCAAGGTTCAAACGGTCTTTTTCCCCGATTACACATCTTTGCCCTCTTCCACGAAACATCGAAACCGATACTCGGTAGCAATTCATAATTGGCATATTATTCAATAATAACCATAAAGCATAATAGTTCATGATATTAATCATCATATCACATAAATAACATTAAATTACTTAAAATGACAATTATGTTACTACATTTACACATGAACTTACCTCGGTATAAAATTATTAGCAATCAAGCCTATTCCTCGTAAATTTTGTTTTTCCCTTGATCACGACTTGAATCTCATTTCTCTTGATCTATAATGCCAAATTAATCTTATTTAATACATACATTCATCAAAACAGCCCCAAATACAAACTTTGGCAAAATTACCATTTTGCCCCTAAACTTTTGCATAATTACACTTTTGCCCCTAGGCTCGGGAAATAAACTTCATCCTTTATTCTTATGTTTTATGACATGCTGATCATTTTTCCCTTCTATGGTAGCATCAATTTCACACTCTAACATGTACTTATGACTATTAGGTATTTTTACCGATTAAGCCCTTTTACTCGTTTTCGCTTAAAACCGAGTAGCACAAGTTGTCTAGCATAATTTAAAACCTCATATTCTATCATAAAACACCAAAATACACAAATTTCACCTATGGGTATTTTTCCAAATATGAACTCTAGGTTAAATTATTGCTAGCAGAAGCTAAATCGAGCTATCGGGATTTCAAAAATGTAAAGAACATTAAAAACGGGGCTTGGAATCACTTACTATGGAGCTTGGAAGCTTGAAACAAACCCTAGCTATGGAGAACCCTTTAATTTTCGTCCTAATGAAGAAGATGAACATATTTTGCCACCTTTTTCCTTTTTTTTACTCTTTTAATTACCAAATGACCAAAATACCCTTAATAGCTTTCTTTGAAAATTTTCATGTACAAGCCCATTTTTGTCCAAAATTTTAGAAATTGGTCAAATTGCTATTTAAGACCTCCTCATTAATATTCCAAAGTAATTTCATACAAAAAACTTCTAGAATGCAAGTTTTGCAACTTATTCGATTTAGTCCCTAATTTCAAATTAAGCACTTTATGCATAGAATTTCGTCACGAAATTTTCACACAATCATGCAATCATATCATAAACCTCAAAATAATTATAAAATAATTATTTCTATATCAGATTTGTGGTCACGAAACAACTATTCTGATTAGGCCCTAATTCGGGATATTACAACTCTCCCCTCCTTTAAGGATTTTCGTCCTTGAAAATCTTACCGGTAAATAGGTGTGGGTATTGATTTCTCATAGTTTCCTCAGGTTCCCATGTAGTCTCTTCTACCCCGTGCTTTTTCCACAATACTTTCACGAGAGCGACACTTTTATTTCTTAGTTGCTTGACCTCTCGAGCTAAAATTTTAATCGATTCTTCTTCATAAGTCATATCCGGTCGTAGCTCAATTTTTGTCGGTGAAATTATATGTGAAGGATCCGAACGATACCGATGTAACATAGATACGTGGAAACATCATGCATCTTTTGTAATTCAGATGGCAATGCTAACCGATAAGCTACTGGTCCAACTCTTTCAATTATTTCATACGGCCCAATAAAACGCGGACTCAACTTGCCCTTCCGTCCAAATCTAAGAACTTTCTTCCATGGAGACACTTTTAAAAATACCATATCACCAACTTGAAACTCGATTTCCTTTTGTTTCAAATCCGCATAAGATTTCTGTCTATCCGAAGCAGCTTTCAAACAATCTCGAATCACTTTCACTTTTTATTCGGTTTCTTTTATTAGATCAACTCCATAAATCAGATTTTCCTTGAATTCAGTCCAATACAATGACGTCTGACATTTACGACCATACAATGCTTGATAAGGTGCCATCTTCAAACTCGTCTGATAACTATTATTATAAGCAGATTCTACCAACGGTAAGTATCTTTCCCAACTACATTGAAATTCCAATACACAACATCTGAGCATGTCTTCAAGAATCTGAATCACTCTCTCTGACTGTCCATCATTTGTGGATGAAAGGCAGTGCTGAAATTTAACTTTGTACCTAATGCCTCTTGCAACTTTTGCCAAAACCGTGAAGTAAATCTCGGATCTCTGTCCGAAATGATTGACAAAGGTATTCTATAAAGTCTAACAATCTCACGGATATACAATTCAGCCAACTTATTAAGAGAATAATCTGTACGTACCGGAATAAAATGAGCCGATTTAGTCAGTCTGTCAACTATTACCCAGATGGCATCTTTCTTCCCCGAAGTTAACGGCAACCCTAATATAAAATCCATAGTAATCTGATCCCATTTCCATTCAGGAACCATGATAGGCTGGAGTAATCCCGAAGGCACTTGGTGTTCAGCTTTCACTTGTTGACAAACTAAGCACTTTGATACAAACTCGGAAATATCTCTTTTCATTCCACTCCACCAGTACATTTTCTTCAAGTCATTATACATTTTCGTACTGCCCGGATGAACCGTCAAACAACTATTATGTGCTTCATGCAAAATCTTTTGAATCAACTCATTATTTTTCGGTACACAAATCCAATTTTTAAACATTAAGTAACCATTAGAATCGATTTTGAAATCTAACCCCGTATCAGCTTCACACTATTTTCTCTTGGCTTGCAAATCTTCATTGCTTTTCTAAGCTTCACAAATCTCTTGTAAAAACATCGGTCTTGCTCTTAACTCTGCTAAAATCAAATTATCATCTTATACCTTTAACTGAGTATTCATAGCTCTCAAAGCAAATAGCAACTTTCTGCTCAAAGCATCGGCAACCACATTCGCTTTTCCCGGATGGTAATCAATAACAAGCTCGTAATCTTTCAATAACTCCAACCATCTACGCTATCTCAAATTCAAGTCTTTTTGTGACATCAAGTACTTAAGCCTTTTGTGGTCGGTATATACTCGACATTTTTCACCATACAGATAATGTCGCCAAATCTTCAAAGCAAATACTATAGCAGCCAATTCCAAATCATGAGTCGGATAATTTCTTTCGTGAGATTTTAACTGCCTCGAAGCATAAGCCACCACTTTTCCTTCTTGTATAAGTACACATCCTAAGCCATTTCGAGAAGCATCACTATACACCACAAATTTTTTACCTGATTCGTGTTGTACCAACACTGGTGCTTCAGTTAATAACTTTTTCAATTCTTCAAAACTCTGTTGACATTCTTCCGTCCACTCAAACTTAACATCCTTTCGGAGTAGTCTAGTCATAGGAGCAGCAATTATAGAAACTCCATTTACAAACCGCCGATAATACCTAGCTAGCCCCAAGAAACTTCTAACCTCAGTTACATTTTTCGGTGGTTTCCAATCAATAATGGCTGAAATTTTACTAGGATCAACCTGTATACCATCACCTGAAACAATATGACCCAAAAATCCAACTTCCTGAAGCCAAAATTCACTTTTACTAAACTTGGCATATAACTACTTATCTCTCAAAGTTTGCAAAACTATCCTCAAATGCTCAGCATGCTCTGTCTCATCTTTTGAATAAATTAAGATATCATCAATAAACACCACAACAAATTTGTCCAAGTATGGCTGAAATATACGATTCATCAAATCCATAAACACAGCAGGAGCATTTGTTAACCCGAATGGCATAACTAAAAATTCATAATGACTGTACCTTGTTCTAAAAGTAGTTTTAGGCACATCCGACTTTTTTACTCGCAGCTAGTCGTACCTAGATCTCAAGTCAATCTTTGAAAACCATGTTGCTCCTTTTAGCTGATCAAACAAATCATCAATTCTCGGCAACGGATACTTGCTCTTGATTGTCACCTTGTTTAATTGCCGATAGTCAATACACAATCTCATAGAACCATCCTTCTTTTTCACAAATAACACGGGAGCACCCTAAGGTGAAATACTCGGTCTCACAAAGCCTTTATCAGTCAACTCTTGCAACTGTGACTTTAATTCTTTCAACTCTACTGGTGCCATTCTATATGGAGCAATCGAGATCGGAGCTGTTCCCGGTATCAAATTAATACCAAATTCTCCTTCCTTGACTGGAGGCAAACCCGGCAATTCTTCTGGAAATATATCCGCGAACTCACACACAATCGGCACTAATTCAACTTTCTTTTCAATTTCTTTTGTATTAATTACATACGCCAAATAAGCTTCATAACCCTTCCTCAAATATTTCTGAGCCGACATCGAAGAAATCACACTAGATGGTGCCTCTGATTTGCCTGGTTTAACCCGTAGAATTTCACCACTTTCACACTTTAATTCTATAACCTTTTCTTTGCAATTTACTATAGCATCATGCAATGTCAACCAATCCATACCCAAAATAACATCAAATTCATCAAACGGCAACAATATCAAGTCAGCCGGAAAGTAATGACCCCGAATCATTAAAGGGCATTTCTTGCATACTTTATTAACTATCACACATTTGCCTAATGGATTCGACACTCTAATCATAAATTCTGTGTTCTCAACAGGTATATTCATACTAGACACCAATTTCATGCACACATATGAATGAGTAGAACTGGGATCAATCAAAGCAGTGACATTAACATCATAAAGAGAATATATACCAGTAATCACATTGGGTGATGAAGCATCTTCACGTGCCTTTATGGTATAAGTCCTAGCTGGAGCCCTTGCTTCAACTCAAGAAACTCTTTACGCTTTTGATCAACAAATCTTTCACTAATGTATTTCTTCCGAAATTCTTCTTGAAAGAATTCCCAAGTCACCTTCTCTTTCGGTACCACTGAAATCAATGTCTTCCACCAATGATAGGCTGAATCCCTCAACAATGATATAGCACATTTCAAGCATTCCTTAGGTGTACAAGACAATTCATCAAATACTCGAATAGAATTCTCGAGCCAAAACTCTGCTTTCTCGGCATCATCATCAATATTTGTCCTGAATTCTTCAGCCCCTTGCTTGCGGATTCTGTTAACTGAAGTTCTGTGAAATTTCATCAAATCCATACCTTGAGGCATCGAGGGTACAGGTTGAGGAATCGGGGGAGGTGGGGGAGGTTGTACATTCGGGTTCGTACGAACAAACTCAGTATACCAGGCACTCATTATCTGGAGAAAGGCTTCTCGAGCCCCTTCTCCTCCTCCTTGACCAACAGTAAGAGGTGGATTTTCGGTTGGCACCGCCCCTTCAGCCGGAGCCGGTGCATTACTTTCTACATCATCAGCCATAGCTGGATCGGGATCCATTTACTATAAAAAATCATTTAAAAGGTCAGAAGTCGTCACACTATCACAATATATATATGGCATGGCATGTATAGCAAAACCCGTACATACAACACGTTAGTCCGAGAACCGACTAAACCTACTCTGATGCCAGAAAATGTAACACCCCGTACCTGAGACCGTCACCGGAGTCGACCACGAGGTGTTAACAGACTTAATTCATTGCTTAAACAGCTCAAACAATTTAATTTTAAAATTTCTAGTCAAGCTAGCAATTTGCATCACAGTTGCTTAAAAATTCATATCTCGAGTTTCGAAACTCAAAATCTAATTCCATAAATTTTCCCTTAAACTAGACCCATATATCTATTTACTAATTTTTTTCTAGAATTTTTGGCTGGGCCAATTAGTACAGTTTATTAGTTAAATTCTCCCCTATTTTAGGGTGTGATTGCTCTGACCTCTATGTATTACGAATCAGATATCTCCATGTACAGAGTTTCAATGACTATGATGTTTATTTCTATTAAAATGGGACTTTATAAGGAACTTGTACATATAAATAATGACTTCTAATTATTTTTATACAATTTATGGTGAATTTCCAAAGTCATAATAGGGGATTCAGAAATCACTCTGACCCTGTTTCACCAAATCTTAAATATCTCATAAAATACAACTCTTTTGCCTATTTTGTTTCTTACAAATGAAAACAGATTCATTAGGCTTCAATTACATATTTTATTCATCATCTAATTCTATTTATACTATTTTTAGTGATTTTTCAAATTCACATCATTGTTGCAGCAATATTCTGTTTTATAGCAAATTTTACTTTACTATAAATTTCATGGACTAAATAGCATTTTAAACATACATAACATCAAATATGACTTAGATTGGTCATTCCAATGGCTAATCATTTACAAACCCTTTTCTTGCCAAACCATAGCCATATCATAAGATCAATTACACAAAGTGAGTATTTTGCCATACATGCCACATTCAAAATATACAAGCCATTTTATCGATTTAAGCCTTCGGATCGACCTATCCCGATTCTCAAGCCGGCTTGTCAAAACTATAATGAAAGAAAAGGAAGGAGTAAGCATAAATGCTTAGTAAGTTCACATGCAAATAGTAAGTAACATAATCATGCAATTCCACATAAAAACATCATTTGCATAAACAACACCAAGACATTCATGTTACATTTGCATTTAATATCATGCTACCATTTCATCATATCAAGTTCTCAACCCGAAGATTTAAGCACATACCTGCCAAATTTTCTCATTTACCACACTTACCAACATGTCACCTTCATTTTAGGCATTCTTCTTATTCTCTTAAGATTCACCCGTTGAACACATCGGAATATAATTCGAATACACGGAAAGTTTGTACATAAGTGCCACATATGTAGCCAAGCTACCATGTAACCCGCCCATAAGCGAACTCAGACTCAACTCAACGAGCTCGGGCATTCGCATCCATAAGTGAACTCGGACTCAACTCAACAAGCTCGGATGCCAAGTTACATCTCACGAACTCGGACTCAACTCAACGAGTTCGGACATTTCCATCCATAAGTGAACTCGGACTCAACTCAACGAGTTCGGATGCCCAACCATCCTAGTGACATGTCACTTGTATTCTAATCTATTCCCAAGGTTCAAACGGGCTTTTTCCTCGATTACACATCTTTGCCCTCTTCCACAAAACATCGAAACCGATATTCGGTAGCAATTCATAATTTACATATTATTCAATAATAACCATAAAGCATAATAGTTCATGATATTAATCATCATATCACATAAATAACATTAAATTACTTAAAATGACAATTATGTTACTACATTTACACATGAACTTACCTCGGTATAAAATTATTAGCAATCAAGCCTATTCCTCGTAAACTTTGTTTTTCCCTTGATCACGACTTGAATCTCATTTCTCTTGATCTATAATGCCAAATTAATCTTATTTAATACATACATTCATCAAAACAGCCCCAAATACGAACTTTGGCAAAATTACCATTTTGCCCTGAAACTTTTGCATAATTACACTTTTGCCCCTAGGCTCGGGAATTAAACTTCATCCCTTATTCTTATGTTTTATGACATTCTGATCATTTTTTCCTTCTATGGTAGCATCAATTTCACACTCTAACATGTACTTATGACTATTAGGTATTTTTACCGATTAAGCCCTTTTACTCGTTTTCGCTTAAAACCGAGTAGCACAAGTTGTCTAGCATAATTTAAAACCTCATATTCTATCACAAAACACCAAAATACACAAATTTCACCTATGGGTATTTTTCCAAATATGAATCCTAGGTTAAATTATTGCTAGCATAAGCTATATCGAGCTATCGGGATTTCAAAAATGTAAAGAACATTAAAAACGGGGTTTGGAATCACTTACTATGGAGCTTGGAAGCTTGAAACAAACCCTAGCTATGGAGAACCCTTTAATTTTCATCCTAATGAAGAAGATGAACATATTTTGCCATCTTTTTCCTTTTTTTACTCTTTTAATTACCAAATGACCAAAATACCCTTAGTAGCTTTCTTTGAAAATTTTCATGTACAAGCCCATTTTTGTCCAAAATTTTAGAAATTGGTCAAATTGCTATTTAAGACCTCCTCATTAATATTCCAAAGTAATTTCATACTAAAAACTTCTAGAATGCAAGTTTTGCAACTTATTCGATTTAGTCCCTAATTTCAAATTAAGCACTTTATGCAAAGAATTTCGTCACGAAATTTTCACACAATCATGCAATCATATCATAAACCTTAAAATAATTATAAAATAATTATTTCTATCTCGAATTTGTGGTCATGAAACCACTATTTCGATTAGGCCCTAATTCGGGATATTACAGACATAGACACTTCATGCTGACTCATATTTAACAGACTCATTCACATTTGACTTACTCATGATAGACTCTTTCACAACAGACTTGTTCATATCCTCAAAGCACTCATAGGCACACTTTACTCTTTAACCATTATCCTCAAAGATCATATCCATATTCCATACGAATCATTCATGCAAGTTTATCTGATATAATTTCTCACAGAATCATCACGTCATGCATCTTTAGCTCATTTTCAAAGAAGGTTCTAACATGCATATATGATACATTTACAAGAGTTGGCTTAGGGACTCACCTTACTTGCATCTTTAACAGCTCTAAACACCATATCCGAGATTTTATTGAGTAGATCGACATCCCCTAATTGATAGAACATGGGAACTCATCAAGATCTGTACATTTAACTCATTTTTTTTCACTTTGAACATTAGAAATATCTAAATAAGTCTTTACCATTCTTACATTACCAAGCTAAATCGAGCTACTCCTTAACAACTTAGTATGTAAGGTTGTAGATCTTACCTTAACAAGGGGCATATCAGAACATGGATCCATATATTCAACTCAACTTGTAGGATGAGAAGAATTCTCTATGTTTCTCTCTTTTTCTATAAACAAAGATTCCTTCATGAAAAATAAGAAGAAAGGTCCCCCATTTCTTACCTGAGCTATCTTGATATTTTACCTTTGTCCCTATGGATATTTGACATGCGTACCAGTCCTTACAATCCCCCAAATAAAATGCTTGGCAGCTATAAAGAGACGTGTATGGGAATACATATATTTACAAAACATACCCTTAGGCCTTAATCTATCCTTTGTCATTAGTCATTACGTTAGAGCATAGTTGGTATCTTAACTAATCACACTTATCGTGTCATGCCTTATTGGCAACTACCCTATTATCCGAGTTTCCTTAATACCTTACTAGACTTCTTCTTCCTAATGATTTATTCCTTTTTAAGGCAGTTTCTTGCCATAGTCTAATATTGAATACACGCCCACTTAACACGCTAAGAGCATCAGTGGGCGAACAACATTTCACCATTTGAAGTAACACTTAGTTTACTTATTAAGTTCAGAGCTCGCCTAAATATTGGGCGTTACCCTATTTTTAAGAAAATATTGTTCAAACATCGTGGTCTTAGACTTAGCTTAGAGAAGTGTACCTCACCTTTCTTCTAGCCCTATTATCTCAAAAGAGGAAGAGAGACGATATTTTCTTCTTAAACTATCTTAAACACTTAACTCAACCCAAGTTTTTATTTAAACTTGTTAAATGTCATATCAGTCATTGGGTGGTCTTATCCAAATCTAAAATTTCCAAGAAAACTAATAGAGTACCTATCTTTGGTTCTGAACTATCTTAATTCTCGTTTGGTTAGTTACTGACTATTATTCCTTTCATCTTGACTGGCTTTGCTCAAAGCCAACCTTATAGGATACTCTACACTACTAACATAAACTCGCATTATAAAGATAGTTTCCCTTATCCATAATGGGGTCTGTCCGCTCTACGTGCCTTCAAAGCTTTTGGGCAAATCCTTCCTAACTAGACACACTTCTTGATCACTATGTGTCAACCTAGTGTTCGCCAACATCTAGGCATCATAGGTATGCTCAAAGGGTTCCATACTTAGTCTAGTTCTAACACTATACATATTCGAAACTTATCTCATTCGTCTTATTTTCCCTAAACAATATCTAGACACTAAGGCTTCAACAGGTAAGGTGTTACAAAATGCCAACATATCCTTCATAAACTCATATTCTTACTGTTTTATGCACTTGTTCACTTACCAAAAAGCATATATTCATAAAACTTTCATATTCACTTGCAATGCACTTTCAAGTGCTTATATAATGCTCAAAGAGTCATATTCACATATATCACATATTGTCTGCATAAAACCAACAAGCTTCATATCATATTAATTCATAAACACAAATAATTTGCAATGATATCGTAATATACATCACATTTCATATCACATCTAAGCTTTATTTGCAAAGTATCATAAGTTTAAGTAAGAAAACTTACACTTGGAACTTAGGATAGGTGATTAGGCTGCCTAAGCTCCCTTTAATACACTGAATTGTGCATTAGTGCAGCACATCAAATAACTCACCGTTTTAGCTTTCACTTCAATGCTGAAAGCTCAAACAAGCTTTTCTTTACCTTTTGCCTTGCTTGTAGAGGATCTTGATTGATCCGAAACTTTACGTACATAATAAAAATATTACTAACTCATCATTTATATCCTTATCCACGTTAAAAAATTAATGAAATTGCAAATCAAAACTCTTCTTTCTCACTATCGAAAACTAACTAGTTTTATCGAAATAAGAGGTTTCCTTGCTCAATTTCCATTCCTAATCCTTAAAAAAGTTGCTAAAAATCCTAAAAATCATATTATAATAGATATAAGCCATCAATTTCATTTTATTTATTAGATCTAACTTTTTCGAAAAATTTTGAGCTTATATGAACATTAAAAAGGGAAAAACTCTAAATTCATAAAAATTCGTTAAGGATATGTTAAATTTAGTTAAAATACTTTCTAATTAGTTCAAAATAAGTTGAAAATCAATTTAAAACAATAAGTTTACTTATTGTTTCGAGCTTCACCATTTTTAAGCCAAATTTTGGTTTAAAAGCTTTAGATTTAATGAAATCTCATATTAGTTGATCAAATATCAAATTATAAAGAGAACAAGCTTAGATTTAACATAGGAATCAGAATGTTGCCCCAATTTGAAGAAAATGACAAAGTATGGTTATGTGTTTTATTCGAATCGTTCGAGCCCACGCTTGAAGCAATTCGTGATATGAGAATAGTGGAGAAGATTGTTTAGTTGAAAGCTAAGAATGATGAGAATCCGTCTAGCCAAAAACAAATGTGTGATTTCAGTAAAGGGTTTATTGCTATAAATATCACAAATTGGATTGATTTTCAAAATTTAAAATTTTTGTTGTGCAAGAAAACCATTTTCAAACAATTTTTTTCCCAATTGTAACATCATTTCATAATAGTAGAATTCATAACCCAACTAAAAGGTAAATGATATTGATAAGTGATAAAAGTAACATATTTTAATACGGGTCTTAATCCATTTATGTATGATTATTTATGCAAATTAGTAAATTTTATGCTCCTAATCTTTTAATTTCATGTTTCTATACTTAGGAGAGCAAGTGGGAGCAAAAGGAGTGAAAAATGAGCCAAAATTAGACAAATAGAGCTGTTTTTAGGAGCCACATGGCCTGGGCCTTCCCACATGGGCTAGACAGATGGCCATGTGCCAGGCCGTGTCGATTTCGTAACTCATTTCCCAAACACGTAGAAAATAGAAATTTTTAGGCTTTCTAGGCATTCTAAAGTCTATAAATACCGAATATAAGAAGAGAATGGAGCCATCAGAGAATCTTTAAGAAAACGACTTGAAGAACACCATTGGAGCCAACTCCGAAGCAGATTTCCATCAAGATCGAAGACATCCTTTTGATTTCTTCTGAAGTTTTATGAGTTTCATTGTTTCTTGTGGTTTTTCTGACTTTGAGATGTTTTTAGTCAGAATTATGAACTAATTCCCTAGATACTTAGGGAAGATGAAACCTAAGATGAATTTTATTATTTGATTTTTGTTTTACGCAATAAATACTTGATTCTTGTTCTCAATTATGTGTATTTATTTCTTGTTTAAATATTTCTTGGACATTAATTCATGTTTAATGTGCTTAATTTGGTGGAGAAAAAGTCTTTGTTTAAGAGTAGATCTCGTATAATGGAGTTGCATGCAATCCTAGAAATAGGACGACATAAATCTACCAGATTAGAGTCAAATCTAATAGGGGAATCCATAGATCGAGTTAATGCGATTATAGGGGTTTTAATTAGAAAGAAATTTCAATTACTCAACCTAGAGTTAGTTGCTCTTACTCTCGAAAGAGATATTAGTATAATTTAGGGATTTCTACAGATCAAGATATCAAGTGAATAAATCGTTTAATTCAGATTCATAATAATAGATAAAGTCTAGGTGGATTCTTTCCTGGGTATTGTTTCTCTCATTAGTTATTATTCGATAATTTTCCTGATTCATTCTCTATTGAGTTCTTTAGTTAGATTAGTTTAGTAAATCTTAGGTTAAAACAATCACTCCAATTTGGTGGCTAAATAATAGAAAAATGGTAATTACTAATACTTTTAGTCCTCGTGGATATCATATCTCTACTCACCTTAGCTATACTATCTATTGATAGGTGCACTTATCTGAGTCGTGTTTTTAGTTAGCTGCGTGACATATCAAGTTTTTGGTGCCATTGTCGGGGACTAAAATAGTAAGAACACTTGATATTTATTAATTTAGCCATTTTTTTATTTTTTTGTTTTAATTTAATTTTTACATTTTAATTTTTCTTTTATTTGCTTTTGGCAGATTCTTTTGGTTTATGACTAGAAGAAACCCGTCAAGACCATTTCTTTTTTACAATGAAATTGAAAGTATTGTTCAGAGAAATTGTAGAGAAGTAAGGCAGAGTTGACTGAATATAATTGACGAACAAAAGGATAACCAAATTTTTGAAGAGATGAGTGATAATCAAAATATTCATCTACCTCCGGCAGTAGCTCCTGTTCCTCGTACTATGTACGATTATGCCAAGCCCACTCTGACTGGGGTTGAATCGAATATTGTGAGACCTACCATTGCTATGAACAACTTCAAACTAAAGCCGAACACAATTTAGATGGTACAACAGTATGTTCAGTTCGACGGTTTGCAAGATGAAGACTCAAATACTCATTTGGCTAATTTTTTTTGGAAATTCGTGACACTTTCAAGATTAATGGCGCCACTGATGACACCATTCCCTTACGGTTGTTCCCATTCTTGTTGAGGAACAAAGCAAAACAATGGTTAAACTCTTTACAATGAGGTTTCATCACTACATGGGCTCAAATGACTGAGAAGTTTCTTCTGAAGTATTTTCCACTAGCTAAGACAGCTAAGTTGAGGAATGATATTTCTTCCTTCACATCGAGATTGATTTATAGATGTTATATGATGCATGGGAGAGATATAAGGAATTATTGAAAAGGTGTTCTCATCATGGGTTGCCCTTATGGTTACAAGTTCAAATCTTCTACAATGGTTTGAATCCCTCAACTAGACAATTGGTTGATGCAGAAGCTAGTGGAACGCTTAACAATAAAACACTCGAGGCAGCTTATGAGTTTATAGAAGAGATGACACTGAATAATTATCAGTGGCAAATCATGAGGACAAAATCAATGGAAGTAGCCGGTGTTTTTAATCTAGATGCAGTCACCATGTTATCAAACCAAGTAGAATTGCTAAATAAGAAAATTGATGGTTTATATCTTTCTACATAGGTAAATCTAGTGATGCAATGCGATACAAATAGAGGTGGAATGAATAATCCAAAATGTTTACCCTTCTGTCCTAGCACAGAGAATGAGCAAGTCAATTATATGGGTAATAATTCTAGACTAGAGGAACCATCCCAATTTCTCTTGGGATGGTCAAGAAAATCAAAGAGCACAACCACCTACAGGCTTCCAACAACCTTATCAGCAAAAGAAAAAGCTGAACCTTGAGGAGATGTTGACAAAATTTATCTTGGTGTCAAAAACACGTTTTCAAAACATTGAGGCAACATTGAAAAACCAACAAGCATCGATACAAGGACTCCAAAATCAAATTGAAACTAACCCAACGGAGTAGCTCTACGCAACTACTATTCAAGATGCGAAAGGGTTAGTTAAACCTGAACAAGAACCGAGGCAAGAAGAGGTGGTGAATAAGGATAAGGTTGAGGAAGACAAGAAAGAACAAAAGCCAGTTGTCAAAGAATACAAAACTTGAGTGCCATATCTTAACGCATCAAAAAGAGACCACTCGAACAAGCAATATGGTAAATTTTTTAAGCTCTTAAAAAAATTACACATTAACTTACCCTTTGTTGAATCTCTTTCACTGATGTCAAATTATGTCAAATTCTTAAATGAGATATTAACAAACAAGAGAAAGATAGATGACTCATCAGTTATGGAGCTCAACACAGTTTGCTCAACCATTCTCCAAAATAAACTACCCAACAAACCAAAAGATCTAGGGAGTTTTACTATTCCTTACCTAATTTGTAGTTTAAATATTGATAATGGGTTGGCTGATTTAGAGGACAGTATTAATGTCATGCCCTATAAAATGTTTAAACAACTTCGTCTTGGGAAACCCAAAAACACTAAGATGAGTATTCAATTAGTAGATAGAACCATTAGATATCCTAGGGGTATTATTGAGGATGTATTCATTAAGATTGATAAATTCATGATTTTGATGTTATAGACATGGATAAGGATAGTGAGGTACCTTTCATCTTAGGTCGACCATTTTTAGTAATGTTGATATGAGTGAACTTGTGCTTTGTGTAGGTGACGAAAAGATTATTCTCTAAGCACGTGATTCAGTGAGAGTATCTAGTGAGTGAGATAATTTTAAATGTTCTGTAAATGTTAGTAACCATGTGGCTCAACCTTCTTTGCAGGAAATCCCTTGTGAACATGTGTTGGAGCCATGTTTCAGTCAAGGTAATGGAAACAAAACAACATATGAAGAGTGAATGGTGCAACTCGATGAACTAGATGAATGACGAACACATGTCAAGGAGAAATCGAAAAAACACGATGAAGAGCCAAAGCAACGCCATGATGAGCATGTGAATGGAACGGACCAATTTAAGGTTGGGGACAAAGTACTGCTGGGCAAAACGGATCCACGAATTTCCACTTCAGAGCGTAAGTCAAATGAATCAATCCCATTTATGGTACTAAATGTCTTTTTTTACGGTATAGTCGAGGTAACTCATTCTGAGTTCAGCATGTTTAAGGTAAACAATACTTGACTCAAACCTTATTTTGGTAATAAAATTGATAATGAGAAAGGGGAGCTTCAGCTTCGAGAACCACCATAATCGTGCGTATACAAGGTAAGTCGAGCATAGACTCTAAATAAACGTTTCTCGGGAGGCAACCCAAGTGTTTAAATTCTACTAATTCTTTTAATTTTATTGCATGCTAGTTTAAAATTAATTTAATTGAATTCTTAATTAAAAAAATATTTTTGACTTACATGGCTTAGACACACGGGCGTGTCCTAAGCCATGTGCAAAATAGGGTATTCGACAATGACTCATACAGCTTGGACACACGGGCATGTCCCAGGCCGTATGCATAATAGAGTCAATGATAGAGAGTTACACGATGTGAAGACATGGTCGTGTAAGTCATACGGCCTGGACACACAGGCGTGTCCTTGGCCATGTGAGTCCTGGGACTTAATTTTTCCAATTTCGAGGGTTACACGGCCTAAGATGATCCACACTACCTGACGACACAGCCGTGTGAAAATTGGGGCTAATTTTTCAAATTTAATTTCACAACAGTGAGTTACACAGGCCACAGACATGGCCGTGTGTGAGACACGACCTGTCACACAGCCGAGTGTGAGACCGTGTGCCCCACACGGCCTCACACACTAGCATGGGAGAAGCAAAGGTATATCACACACGGCCTGGACACATGGGCGTGTCTGAGGCCATGTGAAGACTAGGCTTACATTCTGAATGACATACGGGCTGAGGAAGCCTCACACGGGCGTGTGACACGATCGTGTGGCCCACCACGGGTCTAAACATGACCGTGTCCCCTTTTTTAACCCATAAACCGTAGTTTTCTTTCATTTTTTCTTCTTCCTAACCTCCTTCCTTTAGCCGCCACTCACCCAAACTCGCCCACCATAGCCCCTAATGTCGTTGTCGACCCCTCCCCTTACCAGACCGACCAACTCACCGCACCACTACCCCTCCCTCCTACCCTTTCCCTCGCGATTTCACCTTTACCTTGTCCTCCACCCTTCCCCATTTTCCCCCTCGTCGAGCCGCGCACCACCAACCCCAACCCCTACCCCTCCTCCTCCCCATCGCTGCCCCACCCGCAATTCTTCCCTTTCCCTTCCTTTTCCTTCCCATTCAAAACATCCCCACAACTTCTTACCGCCGATCACACGTCCTTCATGCCACCGACCTGTTCTCGTCGAAGCCCCACCTCCCGTTAACCACCACCATCGTCTGCATCACCCTACCGTCGATTCCTCCACCATTTGCCCTTCCTTCTCTTTTTTAGATTTTTATTTTTTTAAGTTCTTTATTATTCTTATTATTTTTTTTTATTATCATTTGTCTTATTCTTCCTCTGGTTACTAGTTTTATTTTTATTATTTTTATTATTATGCTTATTCTTGTTATGATTATTTTTATCATTTTTATTTTTTGTTGCACTATTGTTCCTATTATTGCTTTTTCTTATTATTTTAGCATTTTTAGTATTGTTGATTATTGGTTCTTTTTAGTATTAAGTCATGTTTCTTTTAGTATTCATTTATGCTTATTGTTTATAATATGTTTGATATCGATTTATTTTTGTCGAGATTGTTGATGCTAAATTTAATTTTTATTACATAAGTTATTGGATTGCTCATACTATGTTGATTCGTCCATTTGCCTCTTATGATGTTGATATTTGGTTATCTTCTTGCAGATACATCATGACAAATACATGCGGAAAATCTAAGGTCGCCATCCCCGCTTTGAAAAAGCAAAAGACTCCGAGTGCAACCTCTTCGTCGGACACTTCCGCCAATGCACACAATCCCTATCTTCGATTTCACAGGGCCCTCAAGAGGACCTCTATCAGTATCTCCAAAAACGGCCATTCGAATTAGGCCGTTGTATTGATTGGTAGGCTTTGGAGCAGATTCAGCTAGTTGATCGAGTCCGCGCATTAATTGTTAAAGCTTATTGGGACCAGTTCTTTTCCATCGTCGAGCCTACCTATTTGGAGCTGACCTTATATTTTTATTCGACATTTGTCTTTCAACACGTGATGCCGAACTATGATGAGTCGAGCACTATTACTTTCTGACTCGGCGGTACAACGCGTTATATTACCGTCTCAAAATTCGGAGCTGCTGTAGGACTCTATACCAAGGAGTTCAGCCGAGGGATTCCTCACTTTATACCGGCACATCCACTACACGCCATGTAATACCTTTTACCCGTTTTCGATGCTGGAACATGGTACAAGGCTTTACCAAACATAAACACAAACAAACATACATTCCGAGTTGTAAATTTCTCACCAAATTAAAACTTTTTAACAATCAATCACATCGTCCCTAAAATGAGCCTACGAGGCCCAAAACATGCTTTGGAAGCGGTTCGGGACTAAACTGAGAACTCTAGAAAATTTTATGACACTTAGAGAATTTTTGCTAAAACAGGGGTCACACGCCTGTGTAGCTTGGGACACGCCCGTGTGGGCAGGTCATATGGTCACACACGCCCCTGTCCCTAACCCATGTAACTCTCTATTTGTCACCCAAGAACAAATTGAAGTCACACAGCCAAGACAAACGCCCGTGTCCCAAGGCTGGTCCTTCACACAGCTGAGAAACACGGTCGTGTCTCATGCCGTGTGCTCGATACTGATCATTCTGTTTTGCAACAATTTAGGTGCAGGGGACACACGGCTGGATCACGCACCCAGGGGGCTAACCGTGTGTCACACAAGGCCTAGACACATGCCTGTGTGTCTACCCATGTAGACAATAAAAAGGCTATTTACCAAGCCATTTGCCACCCTTATTCACACATATGCTTACCCCAATTCAAAGGCACAAAACAATACATACTTAGGCAACCAAAACATCCACATTCATGGTTAAAACATATCAACTTTATATCTTTATCTAATTATGCAAGATTCTCACATTCACAAATGACATTAACATAAATATACTCATAACCAACACTAGATATTTTCCAAGGTTATATACAAAATGAACCATGTACCATGAACCATTATAAGCCAACACATATGAACAAAAGACCAAGTCCCTATACATGCCATAACTCGAAATACTTGGAATCATTAATACCCAAAATAATAGCTTAACAGTGTGATAAGATCTTCGGCGATCTCTAACCCGAGCTAGCTTGACGACACTATAGAATAAGGGAAAGAAAATAGGGGTAAGCTATATAGCTTAATAAGTCCGTATGAATATATTAAGCAACTCCTACCAATTATTTCCCAAGTCCAACAATACAAACACATAATAAAATAATATCATTTGCAATAAACCTCATAGTTATAACTTATTCAGTCACATTGTTTGCTATATCAATTTGCAAGCGTAATTTAACATGTGTTGACTTTAGCCTAACAACCGTAATCTCTCCATTATAATCGACTACCACAATCAACCAATTATTTCAAACCTCATAATAACATGCCCATTAATTATGAGTATTCACATTTCAAGCATATATTTTAACATCTTTCAATTGTTCCAAGTTCATATCTTTTCATACTTTCATAATCATTTTAATAGGCAATTATACCAATCTTTCATTTTTCTCATATTTGATAGATCACAATTTGTGTGAACAAAACATGCTATATCATAAATCAATTTGGCCCGAAAACTAATTACACAATTGCCAACTGAATTTACCATGTGTTTCATACATAACAAAAATAGACCAATAATCACAAGGCTTTCACAAAAACATTCTTATGGAAACCATGAATTCATAATATCATGAAGTCAATACTTATAAACTTTATGTACATACCTGTACTAATTCGTAATACTTACATGCTCTTTCTCTTCTCTGGCATACCCATTAAATTACCCGTTGAATCACTTGGAATACTAAAGGATACTCGTAAATCTTGTACACGTAGTACCGTACCAATGTCATATCCCAGATATGGTCTTAAATGTAATCTCGTATCAATGCCAATAGCCCAGCTATGGTCTTACACGAAGTCTCATATTGATGCCATATCCCAGATATGGTCTTACACGTAATCTCAATAACCCTAATGTCATGACATTTGTATCCTATCTATTCTTAAAGTTCAACCAGGACTTTTGTTGTATCGAATCATTATCGGTTATTTCCGTAGTATCGTACTCAATAGCATTCACATTTCATTTCAATAATATAGCATTTACCACAATTATATCAATTAAGCATTTATACATGTATAATTTAATGCTTATTAAACATACGAACTTAGCTCGGCATAAAAATGGCGAATCAGACCTAACCGTCAAATACTCGTTTTTCTCCGTTCTAATTCTGAACCTCGTTTTTCTTGATCTATAATATCTTATTTAACTTATTTAATCATTACACTATTCAAATCAGCCCAATATCACATTATAGAAAAATTACATTTTTGCCCCTAAAGTTTCACATTTTTACATTTTAGTCCCTAGGCTCGTAAAATCAAATGTACTTAATTTCTTCAATACCCATGCCTAGCCGAACCTTATACATGCTTATAGCAGCCCACATTTTTCTTTTATTTGTATTTTAACACCTACTTTATAACTTTTTACAAATAAGTCCTTTTTAGGCATTTTCATCGAAAATCACTTAGCAAAAGTCGTTTATCATACACCAAACATACATTTTCTACCATTAGACATAAAAATACACAAATATCCATCATGGGTAAAATTTTAGACTTTGATTATTTCTTAAATTAGTGGTAGAAATAGATAGATCATGTTACAAGGATTTCAAAAACATAAAAAAAATCATTAAAAACGGGGCTAGAATGGACTTACAATCGAGCTTGAAAGTTTGAAAAACCCTAGCCATGGTTTCTTCTTGGTACATTTGGCCATGGAAGGAAGAAGGACACAATTTTGGCTATTATTTTGGCTTTTTAATCCATTTAATTACCAAATTACTAAAATACCCTTAATGATAAACTTTAGAAACATACCTAACCATGTCCATTTCTATCCACTGACTTAACCAATGGTCTAATTACCATTTAAGGACCTCTAATTTAAAATTTCATAACAATTAGACACCCTTAACTTATAGAACTCACATTTTACACTTATTACAATTTAGTCCATTTGACCAAATTGAGTGCCTAAACGTCAAAATTTTTTAACGAAATTTTCACGAAATCATTCCATAAAACTGTAGATCATAAAAATATAATAAAATAAATTTTTCTGCGTCAGATTTTTGGTCCTGAAACCACTATTCCAACTAGACCTAAAATCGGGCAGTTACAACTCTCCCCTTTTAGGGATTTTCGTCCCCGAAAATCTTACCAAAAAAGAGATTAGGGTAACGTTCTCGTAGTTTCCTCTACCTCATCGAAGAGTCCTCTTTGAGGGCAATACTTCCAAAAGCGTGCTGTCATCGATCTAAAATCCAATATCTTAAAATTTCAAATCTGTATAGTATTTATGTCAGTCTGAAGTTGCTTTCAACTTTCATGAATCACTTTCACCTTTTTCTTCAGAATCACAAATCAATTCCACCTCGTATATCTTTTTCCAATCACCTTTGAACTCTAAAACACAGTGTCGGACCATATCGTCAAAGATCTGAATTACTCTCTCAGGCTTACCATTAATTTAAAGATGAATTACATTGCCAAGATGCAATTGCATACTCAGATTATATTTCCGATCATCAGAACATCTTCTTCAAATAACTGCATATTTATTACTCCCTAAATGAACAAACGAGCTACTATTGAGTCTCGTACAACATTTTTTGTATAAGCTCTGGATAATTCATTGCACAAATTCTATCTCGGAGTAATAATAACAGAAATCAGAATCAAAAGTTGTCTCACACTGTACTCGTTTAGTTTACCACTCACTATAACATTCTTGAGGCTCTCAATCTTGCAAAGAAAACATCACTTTAGCTTTTTAATTTAGCTAAATTCAGACTTCCATAAAATAAGATTACTAACACTCACAAAATGAACAGAGGCTTTCCATTTAAGCATCTGCAACTATATCTACTTCCTCAAAGGTTAATCGTTAATTATTCACAATCTTTCAATAGTTCAAGCCATCAACATTGTCTCAATTTGCAGATTTTTCTATAACATTAGATACTTTATACTCTTAGAATTAAGGAGTATATGACGTTTTTCGTCGAACAAACGATGTCATCAATTTCTCAACACAGGCATACTAGCGGCCGACTCTAAGTCACTCATCGGAGAATTCTTTTAATGAGACTTTAACCATCCGAAAGCATAAACTGTCACTTTACATTCTTGTATTAAAACACATTTCAATCCCTTCGATAGTGCATCGTTGAAAAATCACGAATTCTTTACTCAATTAAAACAGAACCTAGAACCAGTGCTTCGATTAATAACACCTTCAACTGTTTTGAACTTTGCTAACAAGCAAAAGACTATTCAAACTTTCACAAATGTTATAACTTTATCAATTGGAATAGCTTTAACTCTTTACAACACCATTCAATTAAAACAAATCTAATAGGTATATCTCTGTATCATACTTTCTAGAATATGAATTCTTCCTTCAAACTGTCTGTCTATTCACCCAAGAATGTACAAGATTTTATTTTCTAACCTGAGGATAAACATAAATGAATATAATTCAAATTACCTTTCTACTGTCTAGCTCGCTCAGATAAAAACAACTGAGTCGATCTCAACCATCAAATAATAACATATCAAAATCCTCTTTCCTTCATGCTGTTAAATAACTCAAACATACAATCTTTTATAATTCCCTTAACACATTAATCAAAGATTTTTACAACTGCATCAGCTCAAGGAAACAAAATATCCTGATTGAACTCATTGACTGTAATCAAACTTACTTGAGAAAAGAAAACCATCATACAATTTGAGCTTGAGCTTCCACTATCTATACCTTTGCCGATGTTAATTCCTTTCACAAAAATTAGAGAAATCCTAATACCAGAATCACCATGTTTCTATGATTGAACCAGAAATACACACATAATAGACATAGTTATCATAAGCCAAAAGAACACACTTTAAAGATGAGCCATGATTGATAATTTACAAAATAAGGATGATAAGAAAACCGAGGAGATAAGAAGGGAGAAGTGATAGAGCCGAATTGGGAATTGGGCATGGAAAATTCAGCTATAAGGGCTATAAATAGGGGTCGAATACAAGGTTGCCAGGTTACTGCCGAAATTCTTCTTCACTTTGTTGCTAGAAACCCCTTTTTCCAAAAGCCGAAAACACTTATTCTCTTTTTTATTTTCCTTGTGTCGATTTCTTTGTTTCACTTGTGGTTTAGCTGATTCTTCTTCCTCTCTCCCTTGGTGTCAAATTATCAATTGTTGCCATTCAAATCTCTAGAGTCGAATACCCCTTTGGCCGAATACTCTTGGTGTCACCACTACCTTTACCACCCAATCGATTCTAGTGTAAGTGTTCGCTCTTCCAATCGGTTGGTTTTACTAAGTATCGATTATTGTCCCTCGCTCTTTCTAATCAACTGTGGTAGGGAATTAGTATCGAATCTCGGATCTTAGCTCTCTGCTGAAATTGCCTTTAGGTGCTTGCGGTTTTGGTTAGTATTCCTCTCCCATTGGCTAAGGTGGTCGAATGTTCATAGTTAAGGTAAGGGGACTTGCGTTGGATACGATTCATCTATTATTCTGGTTTTAATAGTTAAGATTGGTGCAGATCTAGGAGTTGGTCGTGGTTAGTGATTTAAGAAGGGGTTGATCGCGCAAGGTAAGGTTAAGGTGAGGTTTCAATTTTGGTAAAGATATGTATTAAGCACGTGGTTAATTGAAGGGTGATATCATTTGTAGGTTGATGACTAAGGGAATCGCAGCATGCTTGCTTACCAGGTGTTTACATACACTGCACACACACTATGAATTGGCAAAAGCCGAAATGCCGAAAAGCCAAAATGCCAAAAAGCCAAAATGCCAAAATGCCGAAAAGCTGAAAGTTTGGCTACGGTAGTCTTGCGAGTGCACGAAAACTCGTAAGGGGGAGACCGGTAGGTTGCTTGAGGCCCACGGGCGATTTCGTGGACTTGGGTTGTGATTTGGCCATATGGGCCGGAATGGGCTAAATGGACCCGATGGGCTGGTGGGCCCATAATAGGCAAAAAACTGAATATTGATGCTATATGATAGGAATTTTTATGTGAGCATGAATATTAATGTGACTGGGCCTAACGGGCCATATAAATGTGATTTGGGCCTAATGGGCCATATACAGGTGATTTGGGCCTAATGGGCCATATGCAGGTGATTTAGGGCTAATGGGCCATATGAATATAATTGGGCTTAATGGGCCAGATCTAGGTATGTGAATTTGATTGGGCTCTGTAAGGGGTTTTGGGCCTAGTATATGATGACTACATAAAACTTAATTAATTTATTGAGACCGTGGACAAGTCATAGGGTTAAGGTGTGGTAACGGGTATATATATGCATGTCTAGGACAGGATCTAGGGAGAGCTTGGTACTTAAGTGGTCTTAATGACTTACCTCCTCTTCTCTGGAATCCTACCTGGTGTATAATATTCGTTCATCTTAGCTCACAGGATTTATTAACGGGCCAAGGTAAGTGAAAACCGTAATAAAGGGAAAATTATCGAAATGCCCTAAGGGCAAAAATGACCAAAATACCCCTAGATGATGAACGTAAGTTTTATGGATGTGACATGCATACATATGATATTCTGCTTAGGTTGCATTTGGGTTGGGAATTATGGAACGGAGGAAGTTTATGAGGATCGCATGGTTGCTTGACAATCGTAGATCCACCGACGGCTTTTAAAGCCCAATATGTAAATGAAGGTAGTTCTGCAACCGAGCTACCATTGATGTGTCGGTTGGGTGGGTCGATATTTATATCCCTACATGGTGTGACGGGGGATGGAACTGGTGTGTAGCGGATGGATAATTGGGATGGGATTGCATTGCATGATTGATGTATGATGATTTTTGAATGCTTGTTTTTTTTTTTTGTCGAGGGTTGTACACACTGAGTTTGCGAAAACTCACCCCCTCTTTTATTTTATTTTCAGGTGATGCTCAGTAGGAGGTTCGATGTTTGGAGGGACTCTGGGTGGCCAGCTAGCAAGACAATTTAGACTTGTTTTTTATTTTATTTTAAAGCATATAAGTTTCTGATTATTAAGTGATTTCAGACTGGATTGTAATAAGGCTTTCCATTTTTTTATTATTTGGATTATTATTTTATGCATTGTAATTACGAGAAGTTGAACATGGGTTTCCTAAATTATAGTATGTTTTTCTACGCTTCTACAACTAAATTTTAAAATGACATGTTTTTGTAAAATCATATGTTTTAAACAAATGATTGAAAGGAGTTTTTTTTAAGTTAATTAAGGTTTCTTTTATTTTAAGAAGGGTTTTCAATGAAAATATGGTTTTTCACTAAAACACTTCAATGTGACACGCCAGATTCGGCCGTAACGTCCGGGCCAGGTTTGGGGTGTTACACTAATCATCAACCAACCAGACCAACAGTGCTTTCATCTAACATTATAATCAGCTAGCATTCTTATACGATAAGAATTTCATTAGAAAACGGACAATGACATATATCTTTGAGTATAAATGAATACATAAAATACCCAGGAGAGATCATCATAATCTATTCAATTACGACTGTTACACTCATACATCTTTATGATTTAAATATCATTTCTCTGACTAATTTTGTCATCATTAATCCCGTATTATTCCATTCACTAACGAAAATCAATTCAGAAAAAATTCAAGTACATACTTTAGGCATCATACCTGAATGAGTCGTTTAGCCGAGATTAACTTTTTCTTTAATCGTGACATTGCAAAATCCGAATGATCTTTAGAATAACCTGGCATCTTTTCCAGAACTGTATTCACTTGCCAAACTATTCTCAACTTTGACCACATTATTAGTTATTCCACTACTGAACTCTTTAATCTCTCACTTGTAAGCTCATTCAACATAAATCTCGTGAAATTTCGTTATAAAATACCACATTGGTAAAGAGGTGAGGTCGTAAAGCCTCTAGTTCGACTCTCGTATATACACATGTGACTTAACATTCATCATCATCATAATATCATCATAGTTATACAATTTACTTCAGGCAAATTAACATACATATTTATGTTAAACGAACTTTTCGATTATCTTATTCAAACAAGTGCACTCATACATACACTCCATAAATTTTGAGTAAGTTTACTTATCACATTCACTTAATCAAACAAGTCAGGCACATAACATCATATGAATGTCAAACAAAAATGAATACTTATCATAATATAAACTTTCATTTCGTGTCACTTTTCCATATTTCAAGAATAATTCCCATTGAACTATTGTAATTTCGATGGATATTCGAGTAGTATGCTCAAGGTATGCATGTCAACAATCCATCAATTCATATTCAAAAGTGCCCTTTTTGGCACATATTCATAGAGCACACTTTAGAGCCACATATGATATAGCAGGATTGCCAGCCCAAGCTAAATCCTTTTCATAACATTTATAACCTTTTATCCGTTTCATAAAATCACAATAATCCATCGAAATACAACGTTCAACCAAAACAGTGACATTTTACCCATATTTCTCAACTTATAGTTTTTTTTTATTTTGTACATCATCACATACATATCATCAACTCTTATTCATACCTTTCCAAGTTTCAACTTATCACAAACACATTTTCAAAGATCTTAGTATCACTTTCAGCGTTTTCAAAAGTAGCTCGGTTGGAAAGCATCTCTATCACAACAAAACAATTTCATCAGAGTCAGGAGATATCACACTATCACAGGTTATATATGGCATGTATAGCTAGACTCTCACACATGCTAGGTTAGCCCGAGAATCGACTTAACCATAGCTCTGATATCAATAAATCTAACACCTCTTACCCGTTTTCGATGCTGGAACAGGGTACGAGGCATTACCAGATGTAAACACAAACAAACATACATTCCAGGTTGTAAATTTGGCACCAAATTAAAAAATTTTAACAATTAATCACATCGCCCCTAAAACAAGCCTACGAGGCCCAAAACATGCTTTGGAAAAAGTTCGAGACTAAATTGAGAACTTTAGAAAATTTTACGACACTTAGAGAATTTTTGCTAAAACAGGGGTCACACGCCCGTGTGGCTTGGGACATGCCCGTGTGTACAAGCTGTGTGGTCACACACGCCTCTGCCCCTAACCTGTGTAACTCTCTATTTGTCACCCAAGAACAAATTGAAGTCACACGACTAGACACACGCCCGTGTCCTGAGGCCATGTCCTTCACACGGTTGAGACACACGGTCGTGTCTCATGCCCGTGTGCTCGATACTGAGCATTCTATTTTACAAAAATTTAAGTGCAGGGAACACACGGCCAGATCACACGCCTAGGGGGCTGATCATGTGTCACACAAGGCCTAGACACATGCCCATGTGTCTACCTATGTGGACAATAATAAGGCTATTTACCAAACCATTTGCCACCCTTATTCATACATACACTTACCCCAATTCAAAGGAACAAAACAATACATACTTAGGAAACCAAAACATCCACATTCATGGTTAAAACATATCAACTTTATATCTTTATCTAATAATGCAAGATTCCCATATCCACAAATGACATTAACATAAATATACTCATAACCAACATTAGCCATTTTCCAAGGTTATATACAAAATGAACCATGAACCATTATAAGCCAACACATATGACCAAAAGATCAAGTCCCTATACATGCCATAACTCGAAATACTAATGATAGCTTGATACTCTGATACGATCTCTGGCGATCTCAAACCTGAGCTAGCTTGACGGCACTATAGAACAAGGAAAAGAAAATAGGGGTAAGCTACATAGCTTAGTAAGTCCGTATGAACATAATAAACAACTACTACCAATCTTTTACCAAGTCCAACAATATAAACACAAAATAAAATAATATCATTTGCAATAAACCTCATAGTTATAACTTATTCAATCACACTGTTTGCTATATATTAATTTGCAAGCGTAATTTAACATGTGTTGACTTTAGCCTAACAACCGTAATCTCTCCATTATAATCGATTACCATAATTAACCAATTATTTCAAACCTCATAATAACATGCCCATTAATTATGAGTATTCACATTTCAAGCATATATTTTAACATCTTTCAATTGTTCTAAGTTCATATCTTCTTATACTTCCATAATCATTTTAATAGGAAATTATACCAATATTTCATTTTTCTCATATCTGATAGATCACAATTTGTGTGAATAAAACATGCTATATCATAAATCAATTTGGCCGAAAAACCAATTACACAATTGCCAACTGAATTTACCATGTATTTCATACATAACAAAAATAGACCAATAATCACAAGGCTTTCACAAAAACATTCTCATGGAAACCATGAATTCACAATATCATGAAGTCAATACTTATAAACTTTATGTACATACCTGTACTAATTCGTAATACTTACATGCTCTTTCTCTTCTCTGGCATACCCATTAAATTACCCGTTGAACCACTTGGAATACTAAAGGATACTCGTAAATCTTGTACACGTAGTACCGTACCAATGTCAAATCCCAGATATGGTCTTATATGTAATCTTGTATCGATGCCAATAGCCCAGCTATGGTCTTACACGAAGTCTCATATCGATGCCATATCCCATATATGGTCTTACACGTAATCTCAGTAACCCTAATGTCATGACATTTGTATCCTATCTATTCTTAAAGTTCAACCGGGACTTTCGTTGTATCGAATCATTGTCGGTTATTTCCGTAGTATCGTACTCAATAGCATTCATATTTCATTTCAATAATATGGCATTTACCACAATTATATCAACTACGCATTTATACATGTATAATTTAATGCTTATTAAACATACGAACTTAGATCGGCATAAAAATGGCAAATCAGACCTAACCGTCAAATACTCGTTTTTCCTCGTTCTAATTCTGAACCTCGTTTTTCTTGATCTATAATATCATATTTAACTTATTTAATTATTACACTATTCAAATTAGCCCAATATCACGTTATAGCAAAAATTACATTTTTGCCCCTAAAGTTTCACATTTTTACATTTTAGTCCCTAGGCTCGTAAAATGAAATGTACTCAATTTCTCAATACCCATGCCTAGTAGAACCTTATACATGCTTATAGCAGTCCACATTTTTCTTTTATTTGCATTTTAACACCTACTTTACAACTTTTTACAAATGAGTCCGTTTTAGGCATTTTTATCGAAAATCACTGAGCAAAAGTCGTTTATCATACACCAAACATACATTTTCTACCATTAGACATCAAAATACTCAAATATCCATCATGGGTAAAATTTACATCAAAATACTCAAATATCCATCATGGGTAAAATTTTAGACTTTGATTATTTCTTAAGTTAGTGGTAGAAATAGATACATCATGTTACAAGGATTTCAAAAACATAAAAATCCTTAAAAACGGGGCTAGAGTGGACTTACAATCGAGCTTGGAAGCTTGAAAAACCCTAGCCATGGTATCTTCTTGGTACATTCGGCCATGGGAGGAAGATGGACAAAAAATTGGCTTTTATTTTGGCTTTTTAATCCATTTAATTACCAAATTACTAAAATGCCCTTAATGAAAAACTTTAGAAACATACCTAACCATATCCATTTTTGTCTACCAGCTTAACCAATGGTCTAATTACCATTTAAGGACCTCCAATTTAAAATTTCATAACAATTAGACACCTTTAACCTATAGAACTCACATTTTGCACTTATTACAATTTAATTCTTTTGACCAAATTGAGTGCCCAAACGTCAAAATTTTTGAACGAAATTTTCACGAAATCATTCCATAAAACTCTAGATAATAAAAATATAATAAAATAAATTTTTCTACATCAAAATTTTGGTGTTGAAACCACTATTTCGACTAGACCCAAAATCGGGTTGTTACACGCCATCTCTATACTAGGCAAACCTTACGACGAGCACGATGCCCTATGATCTGAGTCAGTCAAAGGTGACTTCCCTTCCTCCGGCCTTACGCTACATTCTAGCCATCTTGGCTCACACTTTGACTGGTTGGAAAGAGAGCACCAGATTTGTCAGTACATTTGACGTTTATTTTTTGTAGAGCATAGCCACAAGCACACCTTTGATCTTGCTTATTTCATCGCCCTAGCTTGCCGCCATCAGGCAGAGCGCAGTAGGAAGGACCTTATCTACTTAAGCCTTTAAGTGAATTACCTCACACGACACTTTGGCCTCCTCAACACTCCGGAGCAGTCTTCCTCCTTCACACTAGTTGGACAGATGATGTAACACCCCTAACCCGTATTCGTCACTAGAACAAGGTTACAGAGCATTATTGGAGTTTTCAAATCAAATGAACATGTATTTATAAACATTTTAGATAATATCAATAAACATAATAAAATCAAGTCAAAACATACTTATTGTCTCTTATACGAGCCTTCGAGACCCTAAATACACATTAGAAATAAGTCAGGACTAAATAAAAAACTCAGAGAATTTTTTAGGAACAAGGAAATTTTTTAACATTGTAGGGGTCACACAGCCAAGGGACATGTCAGTGTCTCAAGCCGTATGGGAATTCAAAGTAGGGACACACGGCTGTGTCCCAGCCTGTGTCTATGCCCATGTAACTCACTAACTTGGTCACACGGCCAAGCCCACGCCTGTGTGCCAGGCCATGTACCCTTCGAAGTAACCCCACACGCCCGTGTGTCAGGCCATGTGTTAGGCCGTGTAATAGCTTGACTTGCAACCCTTTGAAAGCTATAGGGGACACATGGCCATGTCACCTAACCGTGTGTCACACATGGCTGAGACACACGCTCGTGTCTCTACCTATGTGGACAAAAATAGACCATTTACAAGCCATTTTTCTCACCCAATTTGGCATGTACCTACACACAACATTGCACATTCTTACAAGCCATAATAAGGCATCTAAATCAAGCATAAACAAGTCATATACATATGATATAAAATCATACAACCAATATGCCCTTAGGCACCTCAAATGACAATATGCGAACATGTATAATCATGTACTCATATTGGTCAAATGATCATCTAGCTTTCAACTAAATTTGCATAAATTCAAGCCATTTAGTTACTTACCAAAACTTTTCAATTAGTACCAAATATGTCATTCTAAACTAGCAGCAAATCACCATATAAGTCATGTATACTATAGTACCAAATCACCACAAATTCATGATATCACAAAACATATTTAACTATCATTTTACCTTTTATTGTTCAACACAAAACAAGCCACACATCAACCATGTTAATGCTACTTATATACATACCAAAATATGCCAAACACAAGCCAAATCAAATGGTCATATTTATAACAAAATTTATAGGCCAACATTAGCCAAAATACCTATACATGCCATTATAACCACAATTAAATAACTGAATATACCAAAAGAGCCGATGGATAGTATGATATAGCTCCGACAAGCTTCCAACTCGAACGAGCTTCCAATTCACTATAAAACACGAAAAATAACATAGAGTAAGCATTTAAACTTAATAAGTTCGTATAACATAGAATTTAACTTACCATATAGTCATATAATAGGTAAGTAAACAAGCATATCCAATACAATTTGGCAAAATGCCTAAGCACATTTACACTAACCATGTTAGCCATGTAATTACATATATAAGCCAATAAACATAGATGAACATAACCATTGATCAAATTCCATATACATGTATCATCTATTTCATTTTTCCATATATCATGTAACCACATTTTTCGTGTAAAATCATATGTGTTCCTGTAATAGTTCGTATCAAACTCTTATCATTTCATATCAGAATATTGTCCATTGAACCGTTTAAAATACCATTAGATACCCGGGATAGCTCACACATGGTGTGTTAGCTTATATAATTGTAATTCTTCAATTCACGTACATGTATGCTCATACGAGCTATAAATCGGGATGCTCACTTGAGCTGTAGATCGGTGTGCTCTCACGAGCTATAAATCGGTATGTAGAATGACGAAAATGTGCAAGTGTACACAATCGCAACAAGTAATAAAGTGACAAGTAAATGTCGAGTTATCGTACCCACAGGGACTGTGAAAAGAATTATTCATGAATATAATTTAAAACACTTTGGTGAAGAAAAAAATATTTTGATTTGAACAGTGATTAAAAGCTAGTAAACAAAGTGAATAAATAAAATAAGATAAAGTTTTAATGCACGATTTCAAAAGCTGATTTAATTAAGATGACATAATTGTGTTAGATTAATTACATTTCTTAACTTAGAATTATTAAACTCATGTTTATGTTGTTATGAATAAATTCATGGCAACTCGGTAATTTGCTAACTTATGAACATACTCACATACAAAAATCCATTCATCTCTTGACTATATCTCTATGTCAATTCAACCGATTAAACAAACATTAATAGGAAAATGTGTTAATGCACATACATACTTATGAAATCAAAATAATCTCTTGTACATATCTCTATGCCAATTCAAACATTTAATTTAATCACATAAGCACATAAAAGATTACGTAAGGTAACAATGTATTTCTACCTTGAAACAGTTTAATCACAATAATCTTGCAAGTTATGCAAGGCAATTGTATCGCTCAATACTGTTGCTAATTTAACCCTCAGCTACCTTAGATGATTAAACATGTACTAATTAAGTATCGTGTCAGTTAATTACAATTTCAATCTGTTTAAATAATTAATTCATTAGTTACCTTACAATTGTAATGCAAGAATAACTTAGTCATGGTTTTACTTAATCAAACATCTTACTGAGGCCTATAACAACACAAACACAATTTTAATAAATTAAGAAGACGAAATGCAATCAACCTAACACGAATTAAATTTAAGCCATATTAATTAAATAAATCATATCAACATAAATGTTCATAGACATGTTCATCATAACAACAACAAAATTTAAAAAGATAAGGAACAAGAAGCAAATTCGGTGTTTCTCCGTGGCTTGGCTAGGTTGCTCCACTCTTCCTTCTTCATTTGTTCTTGTCGAACCAAGACTTCTATGAACACTTGAATGCTGCTCCAAATGGTGGATGAATGAATCTTTTTCAAGAGGTGAAATTGGGAAGAGGACAAAGGAAAACAGATGGAAAAATAAAGAGAGAAAATTGAGAGAGAAGAGAAGATATGAGAAAGTTGTGGTGTGTTGAAATAAGCAGCCAAGAGGGGTTTTTATAGGGTGAGAGGGCTGCTAAAAATAGCCAAAATCAGTAGCCAAAGAGCCCTCCCATGGCCGGCCAGACATGTGGCAAGTTTAAAGTTTTCAAACTTGTTATATTAAGGCTAGGGCAAATCTAAAAAGGCACAAATAGTGGAGGGGTTTGTTTGCAATTTGACGAAGTCTTCAACGGCCTTTTTGCAATCCAATTAATCCGCCAAGCAAGCTGATTGGGTCACCTTGTTGGACGGTTTTGGGCTGCCCGAAGCTTGATCGTTTCGGTTCTCTCAGTTCATCTCAACTAGGCCACTTTTTATAATTTAATTAAAATAATCTATTTAACCCAAATTAAATTGGATTAAAATTAAAATTAATTATATTATGAATTAATACACATAATTTGGACCGTCTTTAGCTGAAAAATTCATTCGTTTGAATCCTTCAAAAATCGCTTCTCGATTTTGCGCTTCTAGTAGTGTCTACCGAGCCAATTTTCGCCTTTTGTGCAAATCTATCGATAATGATCAAAATTAATCAAAATTTATTATAAAATTATTTAAAATTATTTAAGTCTAAAATAATTATTTTATAATTATTATATAATTTTTTACAATAATTTTACCGAAACTACATGAATTTGAGTTAAAAATGGCATGAAAAAGTGTGTATATTTTCGTGTTTCTAGTATGCTCACATGAGCTGTGGGTCGGAACGTAGCTACACGATGCTGCTCATATGAGCTGTAGAGTATCCAAAATACATGCAAGACCTTAGCCATCAGTAGGACTTTCAAGACTAGTACTCAAATCATGTAAACCCTAATGACAAGTCATTTGTATCCTACAAATTCCTAAGGTTCAAACAGGGCTCGGTAGTCGTACATAGTTAGATATGCAGCCGTGCATACATGTAGCAAATTTACAATTCATGCATATTTCAAAATAAAACATATAATCACAATTTATTCACATGAACTTACCTCGACGAGTGTACGTAGATATGAAGACAATTAATCCGAGATTTTCCCTTTACCCCGATCTAACTCCGTATGAGGCCTGTCTTGATCTATACGGATAAATTTAACTCAATTTAATATATAATACATTCAATTTATACCAACATCATTTTTTGGAAAAATTATCATTTTGCCCCTATACTTTTAATTCTTTGCAATTTAGTCCTTACCTCATAAAAATAAAAATTTATGCAATTTCACCATAACCCACTATAGTCGAATATCAATTAGGTCCTTAGAAAGACTTATATTTCATTTATTTCACTATTTCACCATGTAAAATTTCCTGTTTTTCAATTTAATCCCTATTTGACATTTTCATCAAAAATCACTTAAAAAAAGTTGTTTATAACAACAACTATCCATTTTCTTCCATAACTCATCAAAACTCATGCATATTCAACAATAGAAAAACCCTAATAGTTTAACAGTTTCACAAACTAGTCCCCAGGCTAGCTAGATTAAGCTACAATGATCCTAAAACCGTAGAAATCATTAAAAACAGAACAAAAATCACTTACCTAAGAGCAAGATGAAGTTACCAAAAGCTTAAGCACAAAAATGGCTTCCCAAAACCTAATTTTTGGTTGATGATGATGAATAAAAGATGATAGCATATTTTATTTCTTTAGTTTTTATCATTATTTACTTATTTACTTAATTAACCTTAAAAATTAATCAAATTTACACAAATGTCAAGCCATGCTAATCCACTAAAATATAAATGGTCTAATTACCATATAAAGACTCTTAATTTAAGGTTCTATAGCTATTTAATACCTTTAGCTATTAGAACTCAACTTTTGCACTTTAAGCGATTTAGTCTTTTTTATTTGAGCATGTAAACGGTAAAATTTCTTAACAAAAGTTTTATACGGTATTACTGTCACAATATAGGTAATAAAATAATAATAAAATAAATTTTTTGACTTCAGATTTGTGGTCCTGAAACCACTGTTCTAATTTTACTAAAAACGGGCTGTTACAGATGTCCCCGTAAGGGTTATCGAGTATGAGTCACATGAGGATGATCGAGCGACTACGTGGAGTGGATCCTCCTTGATACCAATTATCTCATTCTTATCCTCTAGATGAGCATGAGGACTTCATTGATGATGTCCCTTTCCAACACGAGGATCCACCTCATCATCCACCTCTGAGTCACCGTATTACTACTTCTGCTGCTACCCTCGCAGACCTCTCCAAGTGGTTCACTCGTTTCAAGCAGCACTATTTTGAGTGATTCGATAGTATTGATGCTACCTTGCAGTAGATCTATCAGCACCTCCACATCTCTTCTTCAGCGCCGGCGCCTTACGATCCCGATGTCTTTGATGATGAGGATCACTGATTTTAATTCTTTTCTTTTTCTTTTTATTTTTAGTTATTTTATTTTTATTTTCTTAAACTTATTTAGTTTATTTATATTTTGAACTATGTTTTATTTTTATGGTTGTTTCTACTTGAGTTTGTAACCTCTTAATCTTCTTCATTATTTGTATTTATTTTCTTATTAGTTTTCTCGGAACCATGCACTACACTTTTTATTTACCTACAATTTTGGTTTCCACTATTCTGACGATGTCATCCATATTCAGGGCATTTCAGTTTTCTCTTTCTCTTATTATAGTTTGCTTATTTTGTGTTTATATTTATTTGTACATTGAGGACAATATACATCTTAAGTGTGGGAAAGTTATTTATATAATTTTTAGAAATTCACTGAATTATTTTTTGTGTCTAAGTATTGTTCTCATACTTCCATTAGAGTGATTTTTTGTCAATTTGGGATTTTTATTGATGTTGTTTTAGATTAATTTGTAGACATTTGTATATTGGTTGGTTTAAACTTTAAAACATGAGAGAATCAAGCATGTTAAGTATTTTTCATAAATTAAAAATTTTTAGGTTGCTTCCCTGAATTGATGTATTATCTTGAAATTTTAAATTTGCAAGTTTGACATCAAAACCATGATTTTTTATGAGATTTTGAGCTTATAGAGCATACATTTTTCATTTTCATTCTATTATTGGTTATGAGTGTGTCAACTTGATTTGTTATTCTAGAACTTGCTTCAATTATGCATACCGAGACCACACCTTTGATTTGATATACTAAGATTATGAAGACACTTAGGTTTTAACCCACTTGTCCTATAAAAAGTCTATCTTTTGAATTAACCCTTAGTGAAACTCGTTGAGCCTAACACACATTTTCTTTATTAACACGTAAATTTTAACCCATGCCCTTTTTTTTCTTTGTGACTCTTTCCCGTTTTATTGACTCCTTTTTTGTCAAGACTTGATTTGGTTAGTTGCCTAACTTTGCTCTTTTGTTTAATTTGCTGAATTATTTCTTGTTGTTCTAAAAAAAAGATCGAAAAAAATATTGATTATTAAATAGTTTTTTTATTGAGCTTAAACAGTTAAAATCATATTTTGAGAAGAAGCTTATTGCTTTTGTTCTTGAATTATTTTGATTGATGCACTTGATTTGAATTCAACATTTGTTTACTTTTTCTAGTTTGGTATTTATCAAATTGATCTCAATTATAACTAACTTTTCTAGCCTTTTTCCACACCCTTAACCTAAGCCCCATTACAACCTCTTAAAAACCTTTTGATTGGTGTATCATATCATATTATAGTGGTGGAGATTTGATTTTCAAGCAAGCTTATGGTAATGACATTTCTTATTCGACTATTGAGTGCTTATTTATTGAACCTTAAACACTTTGAGTGCTTTGAGTGAATCTTTAGTGAGGATGTCAATTCTTGTTGATTGTGAATTAAAGGTAATTACATTAATAAGGGGAGACACATATGTTTTCGTGCTTTAAAAATTTTCAGCTTAGATTGTTTGAACCTTTAATGCCCTTTTAGTTGAATTATCAATGCATGATTATTTCCCAATTATTTTAAGGCAGTATTTGTGAAAATTATAAGGTGAGAAATATTAACTTTAATGTGAATTGAGGATCTTGTTTGAGGACAAGTAAATGCTTAAGTGTGGGGATATTTGATAAGTGATAAAAGTAACATATGTTAATCCCATTCTTAATGCATTTATGGATGATTATTTATGCAAATCAGTGAATTTTATGCTTCTAATCCTTTAATTTCATGTTTCTATACTTAGGAGAGCAAGTGGGAGCAAAATGAGCTAAAAATAAGCCTAATTCAGGCAAATAGAGCTGTTTTCAAGAGCCACACGACCTGGGCCTTCCCACATAGGCTGGACATATGGCCATGTGCCAGGCTATGTCAATTTCGCAACTCACTTCCCAAACACGCGGAAAAGAGAAATTTTTAAGCTTTCTAGGCATTTTGAAGTCTATAAATACCGAATAGAAGAAGAGAATGGAGCCATTAGAGAATCTTAAAGAAAACAACTCGAAGAACACCATTAGAGCCAACTCCGAAGCAGATTTCCATCAAGATTGAAGACCTCCTTTTAATTTCTTCTAAATTTTTATGAGTTTCTTTGTTTCTCATGGTTTTTCTGACTTTGAGATGTTTTTATTTAGAATTATGAACTAATTCCTAAATACCTAGGGAAGATGAAACCTAAAATGAATTTTATTATTTGATATTTGTTTTATGCGATAAATACTTGATTCTTGTTCTCAATTATGTGTGATTATTTCTTGTTTTAATATTTTTGGGATATTAATTCATATTTAATGTGCTTAATTTAGTGGAGGAAAAGTCTCTATTTAAGAGTAGATCTAGCATAATTAAGTGGAGTTGCATGCAATCATAGAAATAGGACGACATAAATCTATCGAATTAGAGTCAAATCTAATAGGGGAATCCATAGGTCGAGTTAATGCGATAATAGGGGGTTTAATTAGAAAGAAGTTTCAATTAATAAACCTAGAGTCAATTGCTCTTACTCTCGAAAGAGGTATTAGTATAATTTAGGGATTTCTACAGATCAAGATACCAAGTGAATAAATCTTTTAATTCAAATTCATAATAATAGATGAAGTCTAGGTGGATTCTTTCCTAGGTATTATTTCTCTCATTGGTTATTATTCGATAATTTTCCTGATTCATTCTCTGTTGAGTTCTTTAGTTAGATTAGTTTAGTAAAACTTAGGTTAAAACAATCACTCCAATTTGTCAACTAAATAATAGGAAAACGATAATTACTAATACTTTTAGTCCTCATGGATACGATATCTCTACTCACCATAGCTATACTATTTATCGATAGGTGCACTTGCCTTAGTCATATTTTTAGTTAGTTGTGTGACATATCAGATATCCTCTTATCGACATTACATGATAGATGAATAGTAAAACATGGTCATGGGCCTTTTGTCTTTAAGAGCTTTCATAAGTTCGACTAAGACTCAAATTTATTTGCATATTATAATATTTGAATGTTATGATATGATTGATTATTTGGAGAATTTATTTATGCTTTAATTGATCTATAACTTTGGAAATGTTGCAAATAAGTCCTAGTTAAATTCTAGGTTGATATCACGGCATTGTAAGTTTGTATAAGGCTTGAGAAAAGCTGTATTTGATGATGATGCCTTGAATTGACTATCATTGTGGGACTCATGTTCTATTTTAATGTTAATTGTATATTTATGAAATAGTTTCATGTTTAATTGAAATAAATAATATGAATTGTTTTTATTGTTTAATTGAATGTTTAAAGTTGGAATTATATGTGATGATCTCTGTTTACTGTAGTGACATCCCATGGCTCGGGTTCGATGACCGAATCGGGTATGGGGTGTTACAATATATGTTACTTTTTATTTAATTTTAACGACTTTAATTTATTTATTCTTATTTTTATTAATTATTTTGAACTTTTATGGTGGGTTGTTTTATTGCATTCATGTTTGATTTTATTTTTAAGTGTTCATATTTTTATTTTGGTACATGCTTAAAACTACTCATAATCCTTATTCAACTATTAAATAATAGGATAAAACATGCTTAACCACGACAGGGGCGAAGCTAGAAAATTTTTTTAGGGGGGCCGGATGAAATTTTAATTTTTTATAGTTTATATCTTTATAATTTGTAAATGATTAAATCGAATTTTTATAATTTTAGGGGGACCAATGTGCAATTTTACCTTTACTAATTTAAAATATTTAAAAAATTTTAAGGGACTAAAAAATAATTTTACATTTTAAGGGGGGCCGGGGCCCATGCCAGGCCCCATGGCTTGGCCCCTGAACCACGATTGAATACACAACCTCGTGCATTGACAATAATATCGATACCAATCGAACTATTACAATTGGTAAATAAAAAGAGTTGTAATAAAAATATATAAAAATTAATTATTATTATACTAATTAACATCCCGGGATCACAGGGGCCGACATCTAGTTTATTATGAAATCAACTACTGGTTAAAACTGCGTCTGCATTAATGGAATAAGCTACCATTATCCCTTATCTAGTCGATTTCTCTTCGGTGTATTCCAATGATTTACATTCATTACTAAATGGAGATTGAAAACCTGTTCAATCTTGATGTATTAAACTAGGTTCCCTTGCATTTTTCATCACCCCGTCAAAAGAATCATGCGCCGTTTTCATCGTTTTCAAACTCTCTTTGTCGACGAAAATCAGATTACAATGACCTCCACATACCAGACTGGATGTTCAGGCCCCTGATTCATACTTCAGAATATACATATGTATATATATGATTAAATGGGACAAAAAAGAAAAGTAAGTTAAAAAAAGCAGCCACTACATCCTTTTGCAAAAACTTTATGCATGATCCAAGACCTAATTGTTGATTTGCAGCTAGCAACATGCATCGATCTTCAAAGATTCCTTAAATGCTTGTAACCTTTATAATCGTCATCTACTCGATCGTACACTACAAACAAATTGCATATACCGATGTTTACGCAATTCCTTTGTAGTGATACTTTTAACCTTTTGCAAAATCTTATTATCACTATTATTGGACAAGTCATATACGCCAAATTAACCAGTTAGCTTAGCTAGCCATAATAGTTGAGGACAAACAAAGGTTCTTTCATTGAAATACTGCATATATACCATTTACCAAATAATTTCCCTCTCTCATTCCATCTCTGGAATTAATTATGAAGCTACCATATGTATAGTTTGTAAACTAATCAACGTAGAAAGATATTTTCTACCGGTTTTCTTCAGCCTTTTGCCTTTGTAATAACATCATGTTTCACTCCCTTTCCTTCCATCTTAGCTAGCTACACCGTCTTTACAGTCACAAATTTTCCCAAAAACGAAAAGATATAAAGGTAAGTAAGGTAGTGTTACAAGGCATTAATTATTGCCCTTTGTTTCTTGCTACATTCTAATGCCAGAAGTTCTATTTCTCTAGTCCTTTTCCCATTATTACATCCAAGGTTTCCTGTTGCAGCTCCTCCAAATATTTTGACCCCAAATAGCCTGAGCCCAACCGGGTTTCCCAATCCTGATTTTGCCTTCCAGTGAATGTAAAGCTTCTTCTCGGCTCCTGTTGATCTCTGGAAGGTAACAATGTCACCGGCTTTAAGGTTCTTCTCCTTAACAAAGCGGCTCCACCCTTTTGTTAGCACATAACTTTGGCTACTATTCCAGTAGGAATATCTAAACCTCCAAACTTTACCAGTCACGTCTTCCAAGTTCAAAAGAACCCCTTTGGAAGAAGAACCTCCACTTTCCAATGGGAAGTACTTCTCCGCATGCTGCTTAGGTATAACTAGTCGGTTCAACTTCCCCACATCGCTTGGGGTCACAGCTTTTTCGAAAAGTTGGTCACGCGCTTTCACTTCGGCCCCAAAAGAGCCAAACACAGCCTCGTTTCCTACAACACGTTTCCCATTCCCGTCGAAGCCATAGCATCTCCTTGTTCTACTCTGCTCAAGCTCATCATTGTAAGTATGCTTACGCAACATGTCAACGATTTCAGCCTTGGAATGTGTATTGAGGAAGGCTATTTCGATGCCATCTTCCTCAGTTTCTTGGAGGTGTTTAAAGTTAGTGACGGCATCAGGACCCCGAAACCTTCGAGCCGCTATGTCATAGGCTTTGGCGGCCTCATCTTCTTCATTGAAAGTTCCAAGCCAGACACGCTGGTGTTTCTCGTATATCTGAGCACCCCACCGGCCATTGGGTTGAGGAACAACGCCTTTGTACTTGGAAGAAGGAAGTTTTTTAGATTCAGCTTTAGATTCCACAATCACGCTGGTTCTGCTTCCAACTCGGCAGAGAGAATCGGGAGATTTGGTAACGGCAGGTAAAAGAGAGGATATGGATATGGACATGGAATCACTGGTTGTGCTTTCATCTATAGCTATGCAGCCTCCATCCATTTTTTTTTTCTTTTGGGTTGTACAAACAGGAAAAAGATATAGGCAGAGGATGCAGTAGTTGAACAAGGTTGGTTTTTGTATTTTTGTCTTTCAAAAGGTGGAAGAAAAGAGAGGGTTGAGTTGGGTTTGTATGAAGGGTTGAGTGGTGATGTTAGTATATATATAGGGGGTGGGTAATATATGTTAAATACATTTAAGAAAGAAAAAGAAATAGGGAAGATCATTCATAGTTTTGGAGTAAATAGATTTTTAATGGTAAAAAGTAGGGTTTTGGTGGGTCAACCCGAGGAGATAGGAAGGTAGGGTAAGAAGTCTGGAAGATTCATGGAGGCAGGGAGAGAGAAAAGATTAAAAATAGCTGTATTGGAGTTTGGGTAATATAACTAATAATATGTTTAGGGTAAGGGGGTGGGGGGATACTTGAAGAGGAAGGTGAAGGAAAATAGAGGAAGAGTGTGTCTAGTAGACGATGCCATTGATGGGATGTGTATGAGGTGGGACCCAACAAAACAAGTTGAAGGGGGGTTCACGTGATTGTGGACCGTCTATACTTGGTGCCATGCAATTCAACTTCAACACCAGCATCAGCATATAGCATATAGGATGCCCTCGCCCTCTTTCTAAAAATAAAAATAAATGATTATAAGAACCTTATCTGTATATTGATGCAACTAGCTAGCTAGGTTAATAAAAATGCAAGGATTGGTGCATCATTTGATACAACCAATTAGAATCTAGATATATTTGAAGTTTTGAGTTCCAATAGGATGAGTGCTAATTGGCCTACTACATCTGGAAGGAGATGGATAGATAGACATTGAACATTGAATACAAGACAAATTAAGGCTGATCCCATCCAACAACTACATTAGAAGTACCATAAATGCCTTGATTTATTCCTTCTCATCTCCTCCTAGGCTTTAGTTTGTCTTTATTGGCTAGGATCTTCACCTTTAAGTCATTTAATTAGTATCCTCTCAAACCCATCTCTCCATCCTAGTTACCATAAGAATAATAATAAATTAATTTCCAACCAACATTGACATTTTCTCCTCTCATCTCCCCCTACTTGTCTCCTTTCCAGCCTGTTTATGCACTATAATAATTAATTAATAATGTAAAACCGAAATAATTAATACCAATATCAATACATCCATATCATATCTATTTAGATCTAAAGAGTATTTATATCTTTTAATCAATTATTTGTACTTCTTTTTGTATATGATACATCATATGGATTTTATATGCATATACTAATTAAAAGAAAGGAAACAAAAATTCATGATCATGTATAGATCTCAATTGATGATTCCCCCCCTCCCCGAAATTCATTATTTATACATCCAATTCCACCAGTGGTAGTAGAGTGGGATATTGTATGGAATAGTCCTATTCCTTGGTCGGAGGACCCATTGTTGTTCCAATAAGGTTGGAAGCGTGTAAATTATTGTACTAAAAAATCACACAAAGTTCAATTCCCAGGAAAGAGAGGTGGATCACAAGGATCTCTTAAGTATCAAGTCTTTCCTTAGTCAGAATTTCCCTTCTATCGTAATTTAATAACACAATTAAATACTACTATTATACCCTCAAATATTGAAAGAAAAATAGGATAAAAAAGAACACAAGATTTTTAACGAGGTTCGGTAAATTATACCTACGACCTCGGGCACTAACACTAGATGATAACTTCACTATCTCCAAAATATAACAAACAAATAGAATTCCTTAGGAATTCACAGATGGAGAAGAGAGAAAACTAAGAGTGAAAGAATGGTTGGGATTCATTTGAAATGAGAGATGAGAAGGCCTATTTATAGTTGAAGTTCAAGGATCAAACCATAAATAGCCCATTATCTCAAGGACCAAAAAACAAAATTATTCGATGCCAATTTTTCCAAGTCAATTTTTCGGTGTCAAACCTGCACCCTGCACATTCTATTTTTGACATTGTTAGTCAATATTAATGGCTGGCATAAATGTTAACAATCTCCACCTTGAAGATTTGATTAGAATAATCACATCTTCACACACTTCCTTCAACTCCCCAAATCCAATAAAGCTATCTTTTGTAGTGCCTCCAAATGCGCTCACGAGCGCCATACACTTGAAGGTGATCAAATTCTCATGATGTTAATCATGTTCAAACAATGATTGAACTTGACTGTTGTTACCACCTTGGTCATCATATCTGTGGGATTATCTGCTGCTGGAATCTTCTGAAGTAGAATTTTTCCTTTTTCAAAGACTTCACCCACAAAGTGATATCTTACGTCGATATGCTTGGTTCTTGAATGATAGACTTGATTTTTTGCTAAATGAATAGCGCTCTGACTGTCACAATATAGACTAATGTGACTTTGAACAACTCCCAAGTCTTCTAACAATCCATTAAGCCAAATAGCCTCCCAAATGACTCAGAATCGCCATATATTCTCCTCAGTAGTAGACACATTTCTACGATGAAACTGTAAGGTAGACTTCCACACTGGGGCTTTAGTAAGAGTAAACAAATACCCCGTAGTTGAACGATTTATCTAAATCACCAGCAAAATCAGAATCAACATCTTCAACTACAAACTGACCAAGTGATTCATCTTGCTCAAAAACTAAACCAACGTACCGCAGAATCTGTTTCACAGCTTGCCAATGTACTTTTATAGGATCATGCATATACCTACTCACAACTCCAACAGCTTGTGAAATGTCAGGCCCCGTACACACCATTGTATACATCAAACCCCCAACTGCATTAGCATATGAGACTTTTTCTATATATTCTCTCTCTTCTTCTTTCTTCAGAGATAAATGAGCACTAAGTTTCAAATGAGAAGTAAGTGGGGTACTTACATGTTTTGTGTTTTCATTTACACCAAAACATTGTAATACCTTTTTCAGATATTGCTTCTGATTCAAACAAAGCTTGCATCTCTATCGATCTCTACTTATCCCCATACCGAGAATCTTCTTGACCTCACCCAGATCTTTCATCTCAAACTCTTGATTCAATTGAGCCTTCATCTTATCTATCTCTTTTTGGCTCTTCGAAGCCTTTAACATATCATCAACATACAAGAGAAGATAAATGAAAGATCTATCATGCAGCTTCTACAAATACACACAGTTGTCATATTTGCTTCTTGTGTACTTCTGCCTTCTCATAAAGTTATCAAATCGCTTGTACCACTACCTCGGGGATTGCTTCAATCCATATAGTGATTTGTTTAGCTTACAAACCCAATTTCTACCACCAGCATCTTTGTATCCTTCGGGCTGAGTCATATAGATCTCCTCTTTTAACTCACTATGCAAGAAAGTTGTCTTTATATCAAGTTGAGCTAGCTCCAAATTCAACTATGCTACCAAGGCCAACAAAATTCTAATGGAGGAATGCTTTTGTATTCAATTCCCTCCTTCTGAGCGTAGCTTTTAGCTACTAATCTTGCGTTGTAGCGAACATCTTTCTTGCTCAGAGATCCATCTTTCTTTGCAAATACCCATTTACATCCGATTTTCCTTTTACCTTTCGGTACTTGCGCCAACTCCCAAGTATTGTTCTTTCGGAGAGACTGCATTTCTTCATCCATGGCACTTTTCCATTTGTCACTTTCTAAGCTTTGCATTTCTTCTTGATAAGTGATAGGAATATCATCATCAACAATGGAAAAGGCGTAGGCCACCGTATCAGTAAATCGAGCAGGTCTACGAATTTCTTTCTGTGGCCTTGCAACTGCAATTGGTTCTAGTGTACTCAACGGTTCTTGAGTCAGGACCTCTTCATCCTCTAATTCCTCCATTGTGGCTAGTGAATTAGACTTATCAACTGGGAAAATCCCCACCTGCTCAAACTCCACCTGTTTTGGAGTACACTTCACCTGCTGTGGAGTATCGCTTGTCTGAGTATCTTTATCTACTACCTTTTTCAACGTGGCAGATTCATCAAAGGTAACATCTCTACTACAGATCATTTTCTTTGTGTCTAAACACCAAAGACGGAATCCCTTTACTCTAGAGGTGATTCTCATAAAGAGAGCTTTCTTTTCCCTCGGATCTAATTTTGACTCCTTCACATGGTAATATGCAGTGGATCCAAACACATGTAAAGAATCATACTCTATTGCCGGTTTTCCAGACCATACCTCTATAGGAGTTTTCCTTTATAATGCAGATGATGGTAAATGATTAAAAAGATGGCCAGTGTATGTCACAGCCTCAGCCCAAAATTGCTTGCCCAACCCAGCATTAGACAACATACATCGAACTTTCTCCAATAGTGTAACAGGCCGTTTTTTGATCAGATCGGAACAGTGGTTTCGGACCACAAATTCAAAGTAAAAAATATTTATTTTATTATTTTAATAAGGTTTATAGTATGATATAATGTTCGTGTGAAAATTTTTTAAAGAAATTTTACCGTTTGAGTGGTTAATTCGGTAAAAAGGACTAAATCGTGTAAAGCGTAAAAGTTAAATTCTATAAGTTAAAGGTATTAAATGGCTATGGAATTAAATAGAAAAGGTACTTATGTGGTAAATAGCCCATTTATGAGATAGTGGAGGTTAGTGGAGTGGCATTTGGTGTATTTAGTAATATTTTTAAAGGGTAAAAAGGTAAATAGATAATTAAAGTTAATAATAAATAAAATAAAAGCCAAAACCATGTTATATTTCTTCATCTTCCACCGAATATAGAGAAAAGAAATAGCCATGGTTGTGTTTTAGGGTTCGGAATCTTCATGGCTCAATTTGTAAGTGTTTTGAGCTCGGTTTTTTATGATTTTTATATTTTTGTGATCGTTGTTTCGTGTTCTAGCTAGCTTGTACCCTAATTTCTGAATTTTTTGATGAATTTGTGAGTTTCCATTGATGATAGCTTGATGTTTTTGAGTGTTGATGATGGAAAATAAATCATTGTTGTTAGATTAACAAGTTTTATAAAGTGATTTTGAGTAAAAATGTCAATTTTGGACCAAATTATATAAGGTGGAAATTTAGTGGTTAAAATGTTAAATAAATTGAAAATATGGGCTGATAGTAATATATGGAAAATTTGGTTAGCTTGAGTTTGTGTTTAATTTCATGAAATTGTGATTTTAAGTGATAAGGACTAAATTGCAAAAATGTGAAATAACAGGGGCAAAAATGTAATTTTGCCAAAATGTATAAATTGTGTTAAATTGAATGAAATTTTGATTAAATAAGTAAATTTTGATATTATATAGATTGAGATAATCGATAATTGGATCTAGAACGGGGGAAAAACAAAGTACCAGACTAATTGATTTGTTCCGTCGTTTTAACGATCGAGGTAAGTTTGTATGTAATAAGCATTGTTAAATTTATGATTTTAATGCTTTGATATTATATAAATTGAATATACATGACTATTGTTATGTTTAACGACATATCGGCTAAAAAAAATGGCACTTAGTGTGCGGTTCGAAATAGCTTTGGTTAAATGTGGCACTTGGTGTGCGATTGGAGATAGCTTCGGCTATATATGTATATAGCACTTAGTGTGCAAAACATTAAAAATGACACTTGGTGTGCAAGATATTGAGTATGGCACTTAGTGTGTGAGACATCGAAGATGCAACGGCATTATGTGTATGTATGAAATGGTAAGGATCGGTACAGGTATGTACATGAGTTATGATGCATCTTTGTAACGAAGTAAATAAGTAAGTCATGTTTATGAGAATGATTTTGTGATGACCTTGTGATTATGGGTCCATGCTTATGTTGTATAAATATATATTTATACCATGATGGTTGAAATGATTGGTGAAGGTGTGATGAGCTTAGTTATCATCATTTTTGTACTAAAACTGTTTTGGGACAGTAACTGTAGCCAACTTTGAAAATTCACCAAAAATTGTGCAAATCGATTTATAGGATGAATAAAATATAAAATTATATATTATTGAGTCTATTTTTACATAGAAGAAACGGTGTACTTAAAAGAATTTTAGATTATGAGATACTTGAATTTTCGTGTGATAGTGTCAGAATGATCTCGGAATCCCCTGTTCCGATTTTGGAAAATCATTAAAAATTTTACAAAAATAATTGTGGGTTATAGTTTATATGCTTAAAATATTCGATGAGTATATTTTCTAAAGAAATAAACAAGAACATTATTCGAATTTTTTATGAGGATATAATTAATTTTTAGTGAAGAGGGGTCGGAACTATCAGACAACAAAAAAGGGGTAACTTTGAAGAATAAAATGTACTTATTATTTAAACCAAAAATTATGTAAATTTTATGGTAAGAAGATATGTGAGTATAGTTTCAGTTAAAATTAACGGATCTTAATTTGGAGCTCCATAGCTCCAGAAATAAATAATTTAGTGACTATGACTCGAGTAGACAGCTTGACTGGAATTTTAACAAATAGTGGAATAATATGCAATTATAATTGTGATACCTTGAGAACATGTTGTAAGAATTTGGCAAAATCATATTAATAAATTGATTATTATTTTCATTTGAACTTACTAAGTTTTATAGCTTACCCTCTCCCTTTTCATCTCTTATAGGTTTATATAGCTAGCTCAGGTTGGAGATCGTCGGAGATTCAATCACACTATCAAACTATCATTTAGGGTATAAGTATTCAAATACTTAATTCTATGGCATGTATAGGGGCTCTATCTTTGTAATTATGTCAATGCTAATGTGGCCAAATGTGTTGGCCTATAATGGTTATAGTCTAATTTATATATAGCCATGAATGATGGCTTATGCTAATCATATGATTATTCATGTGTATTTGCCAATGTTTTATGGTGTGATCATGTTGTTTGATATGGATGAATGTGTGCATACGACTTAAGTACTCGATGATTGATTTTGGCATAATTGGCATATGGATAGATTATAGCATAAGTGTGAAATGTGAAAATGTATTAATGATAATCTCTGTATGAAAGTTGTTATGATTAATCTTGATAAAGTATGATGCCTTGTGTATGCATAAGTTGTTATGAGAATTTTATGCATAAGCCATATTTACGATTATTAAGTGTTCATTTATGCTATGTTGGATGCCATTGAGATATGTGAGTGTGCATATGTTGTGAAGGTGACAAAATGGCTTGGAAAATAGCCTAGCATTTTTCCACACGGGTAGAGACAGGTGTGTACTTTGGCCTGTGCCCCTACTTTGGTGATGACGTCATAAACTAAGAGTTACACGGGCTGAGGACATGGGCGTGTCTCAAGCCACACGGGCGTGTGACCCTGTTTCATGATGAAATTTTCTAAGTTTTCCCAAAAGTTTTTAAAGTTTCTGGTTTAGTCCCGAATCATCTTCGATGCGTGTTTAGGGCCTCGTAAGCCCATTTAAGGGACGTTATACATATGTATGAATATTTTTTATTTGAATAAATTTTATGGCCCGATTTTATGTGATTGTGTATGTTTCAGTCCGATAATTACTCGTATCCTGTCCCGGCCTCGGACATAGGTAAGGGGTGTTACATTTAGTGGTATCAGAGCTATGGTTTAATCGACTCTCGAACTAACCTAGCATATGTAAGTCTAGCTATACATGCCATATTACTACTCTTGATAGTGTGACATCTCCCGGCTCTAACGAAATTATTTTATAAGACAGAAATGACCTCCAACCGAGCTATTTTTTTATAATGCTGAAAATGATATTGGGATGATTGAAATGTGCCTATGATGTGTCGAAATTTAGAAAGGTATGAATAGAATTTCATGATATGTATGTGTTAATATGCGAAATGAGATAACTATAAGTTGAGAAATGTGGAAACATGGAATGAAATGAAAGTTTATGTTGTGATAAGCTTATCCATGTGTGTTGGTATTCGTATGATGTTATGTACCCTACCTATCTGATTAAGTGAATATGATAAGCTAATTTACTCAAGTTGACGGAATGTATGTTTATGTATACTTATCGAATAATGTATAATTAGTATGTTCATATGGTTGACTCTTATGTTTAAATTGCTAAATTAAAGGTATTATAATGTTATGTTTTATAGTTTTGATATGGAATCATAAATAATATGATAATATGAAATTGAGTTGGAAGATCAAATTGAGTAGAATGCAGGAAATGAGTACAATCGTTCAATGATGAATTGACGGATAAGACCATGGTTGGACCATGGCAATACATGTGGTACGTGTAAGACCATAGTTGGGCTATGGTATCGTAATAGCGTGTAAGACCATAGTTGGGCTATGGCATCGTGATGACATGTAAGACCATAATTTGGCTATGGCATTGTGATACGTGTAAGACCATAGTTGGGCTATGGCATCGTGATGACATGTAAGACCATAACTGGGCTATGGCATTGTGATACGTGTAAGACCATGTCTGGGATATGGCATTGATATGAGATCCTGTGTAAGACCATATCTAGGTTATGGCATCGCATCGATATGAGATCCTGTGTAAGACCATATCTAGGTATGACATCGCGATCGATATGAGATCTTGTATAAGACCATATATGGGATATGGCATCAGCATTGATATGAGATCCTGTGTAAGACCATATCTAGGGTATGACATCAGCATCAATATGAGATCCTGTGTAAGACCATATCTAGGATATGGCATCAGCATCGATATGAGATTACGTGTAAGACCATATTTGGGATATGGCTTCGGTATGAGATTTCGTGTAAGACCGTGTCTGAGATGCGGCATCGATATGTGATTTCGTATAAGACCATGTCTGGGACGTGGCATCGAAGTGAGACTTTGTGTAAGACCATAGTTGGACTATGGCATCAAGTAAACGACATACTCAGACCCGTAAGACGTTCTCTAATTTGACAAATGTTTGTAAGTAAAATTGAAGTTAAATGTTGAAATTTAATTAGATACTGATATTGGGCTCAAGTAAGTAAATTTGCTATTTGAAATTGTGGATGACAGAAACAATTGTAAAATAAATAAGTATGTTAATTTGCTTGGAGTGAATTATGTGATTATGATGATATTATATTGACGAAGAATGTTGAGTCATATGTGTGTATTTATGAGAGTCAAGTTAGAGGCTTTATAACTCCCCATTACCAGTGTTGCTTTTGTGACGAAAATTTTACGAGAATTATGTCGAATAAGTTCATAAGTGTGAAAAATAAAGAGTTCGGCGATGAAATAATTAGTAATGCATATAGAGATGAGAATAGTTTGGAAAGTAAAAATAGTTTGGGTGAATTATCAAAATGTTTTAAGGATTATAAGGATTATGTAATGTGATGGTTAAAGAAGAAAATTAGTCTCGGCTATTTGACTCAATTGGGTATGGGGTCTAAAGATATGTTTGCTGAAATTTCTTCCGAATTGGTTTTCATTAATGACTGGAATACTACGGTGTTACATTTTTATCTGTGATGATTATGTTTATTGTGATGGTATTTCAGGATTCAGTATTAGGAATGTGGAAAATTCTAGTATCTGGATTTCTCTGATTTTTAGTGTAAAGAATTATTATTGGCAAAGGCATAAATGATGGAAACCCAAGCTTGAAATATGTAGTGGTTTTCTTTTCTCGGGTAAGCTTGACTAAGGTTAGTAAGTTTAATTATAATATATCTATTTCCTTGAGCTCATATGGTTGTGAGATCTTTGATTTGCACGATAAGAGAATTATGAACGAGTGCATGTGCTTGGGTTGTAGTAGCAGAATGAAAAAAAAACCTTGATATGTTATTATTTGATAGTGGAAATCAACTCAGTTGTTTATATCGGCGTGAACTGATTTTTTGAGATGTGAATTGAGTTATGTGTATTTAAAGGATTCTCGGGTATGGTAATGAATTTTTGTGCAATCATGAGTATATAGATAGACGGATAATCTGAATAAAGAAATTATATTTTCGAGAGTATGATATAGAACTATACTTATTAGATTATTCTAACCGATTGATGTTGAGTTAAAGTTGTTCTAGTTAATGAGATTATCATGTTCATGAAAGTTGAATGATCGATGCAAGTTTGCAAAGTTGGAAACAATTGAAAGTATTATTAACTAAAGCTTTAGTACTGAGTTCAGTTTGGATTAAGTAAAGAATTTATGATTTTTAGTAATGTATTATTGAACTGATTGGAATATGTTTCATTACGAGAATGTAAAGAAGCAGTTTGTACTTCCAGACGGTTAAAGTCACAATAAAATAGAACTGTTCGATTAGCAATTTAAAGATGACCACTTTTATGTCTGTGTTGTGAATTTGATGATATCATGTGTTCGACCGAAAATTTCATATGCTTCTTGAATCTTAATGGGTTAAAGTATCCAATGTTACTGACAAAGATCTGGAATTAAGACAGTATCAATGATTTGGGATATTGAAAGACTCTAAATAGTTGTTATTAATCTCTGAGAAAACATATATAGTTACAGATGTCGAATGGAAAGATCTTTGCTTATTTTGTGCGAGTGATTACTCGATTGATCTTATTTGATGATGGTCCGATGTTAGCTAAATAAAAAGCTAAAGTGATGTTTTCCTTACGAGTTTGAAAAACTCAGGAACATGTTAGTGAATTGCAAGCTAAACGGGTACAATGTGAAATGACTTTCAATTCTGAATTTCAGAAGTTTTTGTATGAGGCTCAGTAGTAGCATGTCTGTTCATCCGAGAGTAACAAAATGTACAGTTATATGAAGTAAATGTTTTGGTGTACCGGTATGAAACCCGATATTTCTACTTCTGTGCTCAGATGTTGAATTGTCAACAGGTTTAATCCGAAGATCAAGTGTATTCAAGTCTAATACAGTCAGTGATGGTAAGGGTGTGATAAAGAGATAAAGTCACTATAGACATTGTATTGGGGTTGTCATTATCACCAATAAAAGAGATGTTATTTGTATTGTGGTTGATCGTTTGGCCAAAAATCTGCATGATCGATTTAGTATATACAGAGTTCCTATTTGACAGATCAACTGAGCTATGTGTTCTGAGTGAGTAATTCAAAATTTTAACAATATCCTCCAGCACTGTGTGTTAAAGTTCAAAGGCTATGGGAAAAAGGTATACGAGGCTGAAATCGATTTGTGACCTTGAGAAATTAGTGAAAGTGAACCATAAGATTTGGATGCAACTTCTTCTGGTAAGATTTTCGGGGACAAAAATGCCTAAAGGAAGGGAAAGTTGTAACAACCCATTTTTGGGTTAGATCGGAACAGTGGTTTCGAGACCACAAATTCGAAGTCAAAAATATTTATTTTATTATTTTAATAAGGTTTACAGTATGATATAATGTTCATGTGAAAATTTTTTAAAGAAATTTTACCGTTTGAGTGGTTAATTCAGTAAAAAGGACTAAATCGCGTAAAGCGTAAAAGTTGAATTGTATAAGTTAAAGGTATTAAATGGCTATGGAATTAAATAGAGAAGGTCCTTATGTGGTAAATAGCCCATTTATGAGATAGTGGAGGTTAGTGGAGAGGCATTTGGTGCATTTAGTAATATTTTTAAAGGGTAAATAGGTAAATAGGTAATTAAAGTTAATAATAAATAAAATAAAAGCCAAAACCATGTTATATTTCTTCATCTTCCATCGAATATAGAGAAAAGAAACAGCCATGGTTGTGTTTTAGGGTTCGGCATCTTCATGGCTCAATTTGTAAGTGTTTTGAGCTCGATTTTTGATGATTTTTATGTTTTTGTGATCGTTGCTTTGTGTTCTAGCTAGCCTGTACCCTAATTTCTAAATTTGTTGATGAATTTGTGAGTGTCCATTGATGATAGCTTGATGTTTTTGAGTGTTGATGATGGAAAATAAATCATTGTTGTTAGATTAACAAGTTTTATAAAGTGATTTTCAGTAAAAATGTCAATTTTGGACCAAATTATATAAGGTGGAAATTTAGTGGTTAAAATGTGAAATAAATTAAAAATATGGGCTGATAGTAATATATGAAAAATTTGGCTAGCTTGGGTTTGTGTTTAATTTCATGAAATTGTGATTTTAAATGATAAGGACTAAATTGCAAAAATATGAAATAATAGGGGCAAAAATGTAATTTTGTCAAAATGTATAAATTGTGTTAAATTGAGTGAAATTTTGATTAAATTAGTAAATTTTGATATTAAATAGATTGAGATAATCGATAATTGGATCTAGAACGGGGGAAAAACCAAGTACCAGACTAATTGATCCGATACGTCGTTTTAACGATTGAGGTAAGTTTGTATGCAATAAGCATTGTTAAATTTATGATTTTAATGCTTTGATATTATATAAATTGTATATACGTGACTATTTTTATTTTTAACGACATATCGGCTAAAAAAATGGCACTTAGTGTGCGGTTCGAAATAGCTTTGGCTAAATGTGGCTCTTGGTGTGCGATTGGAGATAGCTTCGGCTATATATGTATATGGCACTTAGTGTGCAAAACATTAAAAATGACACTTGGTGTGCGAGATATTGAGTATGGCACTTAGTGTGTGAGACATCGAAGATGCAACGGCATTACGTGTATGTATGAAATGGTAAGGATCGGTACAAGTATGTACATGAGTTATGATGCATCTTTGTAACGAAGTAAATAAGTAAGTCATGTTTATGAGAATGATTTTGTGATGACCTTGTGATTATGGGTCCATGCTTATGTTGTATAAATATATATACCATGATGGTTGAAATGATTGGTGAAGGTGTGATGAGCTTAGTTATCATCATTTTTGTACTAAAACTGTTTTGGGATAGTAACTGTAGCCAAATTTGAAAATTCACCAAAAATTGTGAAAATCGAGTTAGAGGATGAATAAAATATGAAATTATAACTTATTGAGTCTATTTTTACATAAAAGAAAGAGTGTACTTAAAAGAATTTCAGATTATGAGATATTTGAATTTTTGTGAGACAGTGTCAGAATGATCTCGGAATCCCCTATTCTGATTTTGGAAAATCATTAAAATTTGTACAAAAATAATTAGGGTTATATTTTATATGATTAGAATATTTGATGAGTCTATTTTCTAAATAAATAAGCAAGAACATCATTTGAATTTTGTATGAGGATATAATTAATTTTTAGTGAAGAGGGGTAGGAACAGTTAGACAACAAAAAAGGGGTAACTTTGAAGAATAAACTGTACTTATTAGCTAAAAAAAATTATGTAAATTTTATGGTAAGAATATATGTGAGTCTAGTTTCAGGTAAAATTAACAGATCTTAATTTGGAGCTCCATAGCTCCGGAATTAAATAATTTAGCGACTATAACTGGAGTAGACAGCTTGACTAGAATTTTAACAAATAGTGGAATAATATGCAATTATAGTTGTGATACCTTGAGAACATGTTGTAAGAATTTGGCAAAAGCATATTAATAAATTGCTTATTATTTTCATATGAACTTACTAAGCTTTATAGCTTTCCCCCTCCCTTATCATCTCTTATAGGTTTATATAGCTAGCTCGGGTTGGAGATCGTCGGAGATTCAATCACACTATCAAGCTATCATTTGGGGTATAAATATTCAAATACTTAAGTCTATGGCATGTATAGGGGCTCTATCTTTGTAATTATGTCAATGCTAATGTGGCCAAATCTGTTGGCCTATAATGGTTATATTTTAATTTATATATAGCCATGAATGATGGCTTATGCTAATCATATGATTACTCATGTGTATTTGCCAATGTTTTATGGTGTGATCATGTTGTTTGATATGGATGAATGTGTGCATACGACTTAAGTACTCGATGATTGATGTTGGCATAATTGGCATATGGATAGATTATAGCATAAGTGTGAAATGTGAAAATGTATTGATGATAATCTCGGTATGAAAGTTGTTATGATTAATATTGATAAAGTATGATGCCTTGTGTATGCGTAAGTTGTTATGAGAATGCCATGCATAAGCCGTATTTACGATTATTAAGTGTTCATTTATACCATGTTGGATGCCATTGAGATATGTGAGTGTGCATGTGTTGTGAGGGTGGTAAAATGGCTTGGAAAATAGCCTAGCATTTGTCCACACGGGTAGACACGGGCGTGTACTTTGGCCTGTGCCCCTACTTTGGTGATGACGTCATAAACAGAGAGTTACACGGGCTGAGGACATGGGCGTGTCTCAAGCCACACGGGCGTGTGACCTTGTTTCATGATGAAATTTTCTAAGTTTTCCCAAAAGTTTTCAAAGTTTCTGGTTTAGTCCCGAATCATCTTCGATGCGTGTTTAGGGCCTCGTAAGCCCATTTAAGGGACGTTATACATATGTATGAATATTTTTTATTTGAATCAAATTTTATGGCCCGATTTTATGTGATTGTGTATGTTTCAGTCCGATAATGCCTAGTATCCTGTCCCGGCCTCGGACATAGGTAAGGGGTGTTACATTTAGTGGTATCAGAGCTATGATTTAGTCGACTCTCGAACTAACCTAGCCTATGTAAGTCTAGCTATACATGCCATATTACTACTCTTGATAGTGTGACATCTCCCGGCTCTAACGAAATTATTTTATAAGACAGAAATGACCTCCAACCGAGCTATTTTTTTATAATGCTGAAAATGATATTGGGATGATTGAAATGTGCCTATGATGTGTCAAAATTTAGAAAGGTATGAATAGAATTTCATGATATGTATGTGTTAATATGCGAAATGAGATAACTATAAGTTGAGAAATGTGGAAACATGGAATGAAATGAAAGTTTATGTTGTGATAAGCTTATCCATGTGTGTTGGTATTCGTATGATGTTATGTGCCCTACCTATCTGATTAAGTGAATATGATAAGCTAATTTACTCAAGTTGACGGAATGTATGTTTATGTATACTTATCGAATAATGTATAATTAGTATGTTCATATGGTTGACTCTTATGTTTAAATTGCTAAATTAAAGGTATTATAATGTTATGTTTTATAGTTTTGATATGGAATCATAAATAATATGATAATATGAAATTGAGTTGGAAGATCAAATTGAGTAGAATGCAGGAAATGAGTACAATCGTTCAATGATAAATTGATGGATAAGACCATGGTTGGACCATGGCAATACATGTGGTACGTGTAAGACCATAGTTGGGCTATGGTATCGTAATAGCGTGTAAGACCATAGTTGGGCTATGGCATCGTGATGACATGTAAGACCATAATTTGGCTATGGCATTGTGATACGTGTAAGACCATAGTTGGGTTATGGCATCGTGATGACATGTAAGACCATAACTGGGCTATGGCATTGTGATACGTGTAAGACCATGTCTGGGATATGGCATTGATATGAGATCCTGTGTAAGACCATATCTAGGTTATGGCATCAGCATCGATATGAGATCCTGTGTAAGACCATATCTAGGGTATGACATCAGCATCGATATGAGATCTTGTATAAGACCATATATGGGATATGGCATCAGCATCGATATGAGATCCTGTGTAAGACCATATCTAGGGTATGACATCAGCATCAATATGAGATCCTGTGTAAGACCATATCTAGGATATGGCATCAGCATCGATATGAGATTACGTGTAAGACCATATTTGGGATATGGCTTCGGTATGAGATTTTGTGTAAGACCGTGTCTGAGATGCGGCATCGATATGTGATTTCGTATAAGACCATATCTGGGACGTGGCATCGAAGTGAGACTTTGTGTAAGACCATAGTTGGACTATGGCATCAAGTAAACGACATACTCAGACCCGTAAGACGTTCTCTAATTTGACAAATGTTTGTAAGTAAAATTGAAGTTAAATGTTGAAATTTAATTAGATACTGATATTGGGCTCAAGTAAGTAAATTTGCTATTTGAAATTGTGGATGACAGAAACAATTGTAAAATAAATAAGTATGTTAATTTGCTTGGAGTGAATTATGTGATTATGATGATATTATATTGACGAAGAATGTTGAGTCATATGTGTGTATTTATGAGAGTCAAGTTAGAGGCTTTACAACTCCCCATTACCAGTGTTGCTTTTGTGACGAAAATTTTACGAGAATTATGTCGAATAAGTTCATAAGTGTGAAAACTAAAGAGTTCGGCGATGAAATAATTAGTAATGCATATAGAGATGAGAATAGTTTGGAAAGTAAAAATAGTTTGGGTGAATTATCAAAATGTTTTAAGGATTATAAGGATTATGTAATGTGATGGTTAAAGAAGAAAATTAGTCTCGGCTATTTGACTCAATTGGGTATGGGGTCTAAAGATATGTTTGCTGAAATTTCTTCCGAATTGGTTTTCATTAATGACTGAATACTACGGTGTTACATTTTTATCTGTGATGATTATGTTTATTGTGATGGTATTTCGAGATTCAAGATTAGGAATGTGGAAAATTCTAGTATCTAGATTTCTCTCGATTTTTAGTGTAAAGAATTATTATTATTGCAAAGGCATAAATGATGGAAACCCAAGCTTGAAATATGTAGTGGTTTTCTTTTCTCGTAAAGCTTGACTAAGGTTAGTAAGTTTAATTATAATATATCTATTTCCTTGAGCGCATATGGTTGTGAGATCTTTGATTTGCACGATAAGAGAATTATGAACGAGTGCATGTGCTTGGGTTGTAGTAGCAGAATGAAAAAAAAACCTTGATATGTTATTATTTGATAGTGAAAATCAACTCAGTTGTTTATATCGGCGTGAACTGATTTGTTGAGATGTGAATTGAGTTATGTGTATTTAAAGGATTCTCGGGTATGGTAATGAATTTTTGTGCAATCATGAGTATATAGATAGAAGGATAATCTGAATAAAGAAATTATATTTTCGAGAGTATGATATAGAACTATACTTATTAGATTGTTCTAACCTATTGATGTTGAGTTAAAGTTGTTCTAGTTAATGAGATTATCATGTTCATGAAAGTTGAATGATCGATGCAAGTTTGCAAAGTTGGAAACAATTGAAAGTATTATTAACTAAAGCTTTAGTACTGAGTTCAGTTTGGATTAAGTAAAGAATTTATGATTTTTAGAAATGTATTATTGAACTGATTGGAATATGTTTCATTACGAGAATGTAAAGAAGCAGTTTGTACTTCCAGACGGTTAAAGTCACAATAAAATAGAACTGTTCGATTAGCAATTTAAAGATGACCACTTTTATGTCTGTGTTGTGAATTTGATGATATCATGTGTTCGACCGAAAATGTCATATGCTTCTTGAATCTTAATGGGTTAAAGTATCTAATGTTACTGAAAAAGATCTGGAATTAAGACAGTATCAATGATTTGAGATATTGAAAGACTCTAAATAGTTGTTATTAATCTCTGAGAAAACATATATAGTTACAGATGTCGAATGGAAAGATCTTTGCTTATTTTGTGCGAGTGATTACTCGATTGATCTTATTTGATGATGGTCCAATGTTAGCTAAATAAAAAGCTAAAGTGATGTTTTCCTTACGAGTTTGAAAAACTCAGAAACATGTTAGTGAATTGCAAGCTAAACGGGTACAATGTGAAATGACTTTCAATTCTGAATTTCAGAAGTTTTTGTATGAGGCTCGGTGAGTAGCATGTCTGCTCATCCGAGAGTAACAAAATGTACAGCTTATATGAAGTAAATGTTTTGGTGTACCGTATGAAACCCGATATTTCTACTTCTGTGCTCAGATGTTGAATTGTCAACAGGTTTAATCCGAAGATCAAGTGTATTCAAGTCTAATACAGTCAGTGATGGTAAGGGTGTGATAAAGAGATAAAGTCACTATAGACATCGTATTGGGGTTGTCATTATCACCAATAAAAGAGATGTTATTTGTATTGTGGTTGATCGTTTGGCCAAAAATCTACATGATTGATTTAGTATATACAGAGTTCCTATTTGACAGATCAACTGAGCTATGTGTTCTGAGTGAGTAATTCAAAATTTTAACAATATGCTCCGGCACTGTGTGTTAAAGTTCAAAGGCTATGGGAAAAAGGTATACGAGGCTGAAATCGATTTGTGACCTTGAGAAATTAGTGAAAGTGAATCATAAGATTTGGATGCAACTTCTTCTGGTAAGATTTTCGGGGACAAAAATGCCTAAAGGAAGGGAAAGTTGTAACAACCCATTTTTGGGTTAGATCGGAACAGTGGTTTCGAGACCACAAATCCGAAGTCAAAAATATTTATTTTATTATTTTAATAAGGTTTACAGTATGATATAATGTTCATGTGAAAATTTTTTAAAGAAATTTTACCGTTTGAGTGGTTAATTCAGTAAAAAGGACTAAATCGCGTAAAGCGTAAAAGTTGAATTGTATAAGTTAAAGGTATTAAATGGCTATGGAATTAAATAGAGAAGGTCCTTATGTGGTAAATAGCCCATTTATGAGATAGTGGAGGTTAGTGGAGTGGCATTTGGTGCATTTAGTAATATTTTTAAAGGGTAAATAGGTAAATAGGTAATTAAAGTTAATAATAAATAAAATAAAAGCCAAAACCATGTTATATTTCTTCATCTTCCATCGAATATAGAGAAAAGAAACAGCCATGGTTGTGTTTTAGGGTTCGGAATCTTCATGGCTCAATTTGTAAGTGTTTTGAGCTCGATTTTTGATGATTTTTATGTTTTTGTGATCGTTGCTTTGTGTTCTAGCTAGCCTGTACCCTAATTTCTAAATTTGTTGATGAATTTGTGAGTTTCCATTGATGATAGCTTGATGTTTTTGAGTGTTGATGATGGAAAATAAATCATTGTTGTTAGATTAACAAGTTTTATAAAGTGATTTTGAGTAAAAATGTCAATTTTGGACCAAATTATATAAGGTGGAAATTTAGTGGTTAAAATGTTAAATAAATTGAAAATATGGGCTGATAGTAATATATGGAAAATTTGGCTAGCTTGGGTTTGTGTTTAATTTCATGAAATTGTGATTTTAAGTGATAAGGACTAAATTGCAAAAATGTGAAATAACAGGGGCAAAAATGTAATTTTGCCAAAATGTATAAATTGTGTTAAATTGAATGAAATTTTGATTAAATAAGTAAATTTTGATATTATATAGATTGAGATAATCGATAATTGGATCTAGAACGGGGAAAAACAAAGTACCGTGCTAATTGATTTGTTCCGCTGCGTTTTACGATCGAGGTAAGTTTGTATGTAATAAGCATTGTTAAATTTATGATTTTAATGCTTTGATATTATATAAATTGAATATACATGACTATTGTTATGTTTAACGACATATCGGCTAAAAAAAATGGCACTTAGTGTGCGGTTCGAAATAGCTTTGGCTAAATGTGGCTCTTGGTGTGCGATTGGAGATAGCTTCGGCTATATATGTATATGGCACTTAGTGTGAAAAACATTAAAAATGACACTTGGTGTGCGAGATATTGAGTATGGCACTTAGTGTGTGAGACATCGAAGATGCAACGGCATTACGTGTATGTATGAAATGGTAAGGATCTGCATGTGGTATGTACATGAGTTATGATGCATCTTTGTAACGAAGTAAATAAGTAAGTCATGTTTATGAGAATGATTTTGTGATGACCTTGTGATTATGGGTCCATGCTTATGTTGTATAAATATATATACCATGATGGTTGAAATGATTGGTGAAGGTGTGATGAGCTTAGTTATCATCATTTTTGTACTAAAACTGCTTTTGGGATAATGTAATCAGAGCCAAATTTGAAAATTCACCAAAAATTGTGAAAATCGAGTTAGAGGATGTATAAAATATGAAATTATAACTTATTGAGTCTATTTTTACATAGAAGAAAGAGTGTACTTAAAAGAATTTCAGATTATGAGATATTTGAATTTTTGTGAGACAAAGGTCGAAATGATCTCTAATCCCCTATTCGATTTTGGAAAATCATTAAAATTTGTACAAAAATAATTAGGGTTATATTTTATATGATTAGAATATTTGATGAGTCTATTTTCTAAATAAATAAGCAAGAACATCATTTGAATTTTGTATGAGGATATAATTAATTTTTAGTGAAGAGGGGTAGGAACAGTTAGACAACAAAAAAGGGGTAACTTTGAAGAATAAACTGTACTTATTAGCTAAAAAAAATTATGTAAATTTTATGGTAAGAATATATGTGAGTCTAGTTTCAGGTAAAATTAACAGATCTTAATTTGGAGCTCCATAGCTCCAGAATTAAATAATTTAGCGACTATAACTGGAGTAGACAGCTTAACTAGAATTTTAACAAATAGTGGAATAATATGCAATTATAGTTGTGATACCTTGAGAACATGTTGTAAGAATTTGGCAAAAGCATATTAATAAATTGCTTATTATTTTCATATGAACTTACTAAGCTTTATAGCTTTCCCCCTCCCTTTTCATCTCTTATAGGTTTATATAGCTAGCTCGGGTTGGAGATCATCGGAGATTCAATCACACTATCAAGCTATCATTTGGGGTATAAATATTCAAATACTTAAGTCTATGGCATGTATAGGGGCTCTATCTTTTTAATTATGTCAATGCTAATGTGGCCAAATCTGTTGGCCTATAATGGTTATATTTTAATTTATATATAGCCATGAATGATGGCTTATGCTAATCATATGATTATTCATGTGTATTTGCCAATGTTTTATGGTCTGATCATGTTGTTTGATATGGATGAATGTGTGCATACGAATTAAGTACTCGATGATTGATGTTGGCATAATTGGCATATGGATAGATTATAGCATAAGTGTGAAATGTGAAAATGTATTGATGATAATCTCGGTATGAAAGTTGTTATGATTAATCTTGATAAAGTATGATGCCTTGTGTATGCGTAAGTTGTTATGAGAATGTCATGCATAAGCCATATTTACGATTATTAAGTGTTCATTTATACCATGTTGGATGCCATTGAGATATGTGAGTGTGCATGTGTTGTGAGGGTGGTAAAATGGCTTGGAAAATAGCCTAGCATTTGTCCACACGGGTAGACACGGGCGTGTACTTTGGCCTGTGCCCCTACTTTGGTGATGACGTCATAAACAGAGAGTTACACGGGCTGAGGACATGGGCGTGTCTCAAGCCACACGGGCGTGTGACCTTGTTTCATGATGAAATTTTCTAAGTTTTCCTGTAATATCCCGAATTAGGGCCTAATCGAAATAGTGGTTTCGTGACCACAAATCCGAGATAGAAATAATTATAGAAATAATTATTTTCTAATTATTTTGAGGTTTATGATATGATTGCATGATTGTGTGAAAATTTTATGACGAAATTCTATGCATAAACTGCTTAAGTTGAAATTAGGGACTAAATCGAATAAGTTGCAAAACTTGCATTCTAGAAGTTTTTAGTATGAAATTACTTTGGAATATTAATGAGGAGGTCTTAAATAGAAATTTGACCAATTTCTTAAATTTTGGTCAAAAATGGGCTTGTACAAGAAAATTTTCAAAGAAAGGTATTAAGGGTATTTTGGTCATTTGGTAATTAAAAGATTAAAAAAAGGAAAAAGATGGCAAAATATGTCCATCTTCTTCATTAGGACGAAAATTAAAGGGTTCTCCATAGCTATGGTTTGTTTCAAGCTTCCAAGCTCCATAGTAAGTGATTCCAAGCCCCGTTTTTAATGTTCTTTACGTTTTTGGAATCCCAGTAGCTCGATTTAGCTTATGCTAGCAATAATTTAACTTAGGGTTCATATTTGGAAAAATACCCATAGGTGAAATTTGTGTATTTTGATGTTTCATGATAGAATATGAGGTTTTAAATTATGTTAGACAACTTGCACTACTCGATTTTAAGCAAAAATGAGTAAAAGGGCTTAATCGGTAAAAATACCTAATAGTCACAAGTACATGTTAGAGTGAGAATTTGATGTTGCCATAGAAGGGAAAAGTGATCAGCATGTTATAAAACATAAGAAAATGGGATGAATTTTAATTCCTGAGCCTAGGGGAAAAAGTGTAATTTTGCAGAAGTTTAGGGGCAAAATGGTAATTTTGCCAAAGTTTGTATTTGGGGCTGTTTTGATGAATGTATGTATTAAATAAGATTAATTTGGCATTATAGATCAAGCGAAACGAGATTCAAGTCGTGATCAAGGGAAAAACAAAGTTTACGAGGAATAGGCTTGATTGCTAATATTTTGTATCGAGGTAAGTTCATGTGTAAATGTAGTAACATAATTGTCATTTTAAGTAATTTAATGTTATTTATGTGATATGATGATTAATATCATGAAATATTATGCTTTATGGTTATTATTGAATAATATGTAAATTATGAATTGCTACTAAGTATCAGTTTCGATGTTCCGTGGAAGACAACAAAGATGTGTAATCGAGGAAAAATCTCGTTTGAACCTTAGGAATAGATTAGGATACAAGTGACATGTCACTAGGATGGTTGGGAATCCGAACTCGTTGAGTTGAATCCGAGCTCGTGAGATGTAACTATGCATCCGAACTCGTTGAGTTGAGTCCGAGTTCACTTATGGATGCGAACGCCCGAGCTCGTTGAGTTGAGTCCGAGTTCGCTTATGGGCGGGTTACATGATTGCTTGATTGCATATGTGGCACTTATGTGCAAGTTATCCATGTATCCGAATTATATTCCGATGTGTTCAACGGGTAAATTTCTACTCAAATAGAAGAATACTCGAGATGAAAAGGGACGTATTGGTAAGTGCTGTGAATTGGATACTTTGGACAGGTATGTACTTAACCCTCGGGTTGAGTATTGATACAACAACGATACGGTAATAAGATGATGAAAAATGATTAGAAATCTGATATATGTTTTGGTGATACCATGCTAATGTTGATTGGTATGATTGTTTTGTTATGTTACTTATTATTTGCATATGAACTTACTAAGCATTTATGCTTACTCCCTCCTTCTTACTCATTGTAGTTTTGAACAAGCCAGCTCAGGAGTCGGGATAGGTCGAAGGCTCAGTCACACTATCTGAAGGACTTTTTGGTAAATGGCTTGTAAAATTTAAGTATGGCATGTATAGCAATATACCTATTTTGTGTAAATGATCCTTTGTCATGGTGATGGAATGGTTGAGGAAATGCTTGATAATGATAAATTATGGAAATGGTTAGTTTAGATTATGTTTGATGTTATGGAAAGTTATTAGGATACCTAGTTCATGAAAACTCATAAAAGGGATGAAATTTGCCATAAACAGAACATTGCAGCAACACTGACGTGAGTTTGAAAATTTACTAAAAATCATAGAAATCGAATTAGGTGATGAATTAAATATAAAATTGAATCTTATTATGTCTAGTTTCACATAAAACAAACTAAACAAGTAAAGGAATTATATGTTAGAAGATATTTGAATTTTAGTGAAACAGGACCAGAGCGATTTCTGGATCCCCTGTTCCGACTTTAGAAATTCACCATAAATTGTACAGATACAATTAGGTGGTGTATTTTATATTCTCAGAATCCTTATTGAGTCTAGTTTCATGAGAAACAAATTTCATAGTCATGTGAATTTTTTACAGAGAGAAATGTGATTCAAAGTGAACAGAGGTCAGTCCAGTCAAGTCCTGAAACAGGGGTAACTTTAACTAATAAACTGTACTAATTGGCCCAACCAAAAATTCTGGAAAAAAATTAATAAGTAGGAATATGAGTCTAGATTCAGGAAAATTTAGGGATATTGATTTTGAGTTTCGTAACTCGAGAAATGATTTTTCTTGTGACTGTGACGCAAGTAGCTTGAAAGCTGTGAATGTAGAAACAAATAATCCAAAGTTCTAAAAATGTTAAATTAAGCTTAGTAACACCTCATACTCGACTCCGGCGACGGTCTCGAGCGTGGGGGCGTTACATTTCCCAAAAGTTTTCAAATTTTTTGGTTTAGTCCCGAATTATCTTTGATGCGTGTTTAGGGCCTCGTAAGCCCGTTTAAGGGACGTTATACATATGTATGAATGTTTTGGATTTGAATGAAATTTTAGGGGCCAATTTTATGTGATTTTGTATGTTTAAGTCTGGTAATGCCTCTATCCTGTCCCGGCCTCAGACATGTGTAAGGGGTGTTACAAACAGTGTTCGATTCATACGCTCTGCCACTCCATTCTGCTATGGTGTATTCCTAACTGTGATGTGTCGAACAATACCATACTCTGGGCACACATCGAAGAACGAATCACTTTAATATTCCCCCTATTATCCGTTCTAAGCTATTTGATTTTCTTGTCAGTCTGGTTTTCAATCATAGTTTTCCATTTAATAAAAACTCCAAGCACTTCATCCTTAGTTCTCTTGATATACACCCAAACTCTTCTAGAAAAATCATCGACAAAAGTAACAAAGTAGTGTTTTCCTTCCAAAGAAGGTGTTTTGGAAGGCCCCCACACATCTGAGTGAACATATTCCAGAATACCTTTTGTATTATGGATAGCGATGCCGAATTTCACTCTTTTTTGCTTTCCCAGAACACAATGCTCACAAAATTTTAATTTGCAAGCCTTTTCACCTTTCAACAATCCTTGCTTTGCTAGGATTTGCAAGGATTTTTCACTGGCATGTCCCAACTTCATATGCCACAATTGCATTGAGTCCAATTCTTTGTTACCGGAAGTTGCAACTACTGCTCCAATAATTGTACTACCTTGATAGTAATACAAGTTATTTTTCCTGATGCCCTTCAATATCACAAGTGTGCTAGATGTCACTTTCAAAACCTCATCTCTTATAATAACAACTGAACCTTTGGATTCCAAGGCTCTCAATGAGATGAGATTTTTCTTCAAAATGGGCACATACCGAACATCAGTCAAAACTCTAGTTGATCCATCTTGATTCTTTAATTAGATTGAACCTATCCCAATAGTTTCACAAGCATTGTCATTGCCCATATAAACAACTCTTCCATTTAGTTCTACTAAATCAAAGAACCACTCTCGGTTAGAGGACATATGATAGGTACAACTCGAATCCAATATCCACTCATCTGAATGGAACAATGATGATGATGGTGCAACCTGTGATAGTTCAGAGTCACTGGTATCATGCTTTGCAACACAAGCATCTGGAGTAATTTTTCCTTTATTCTTCAGCTTTGGACAATTTTTCTTTCAGTGGCTTTTCTCATGACATAAGGCACATTCATCTTTCCCGAGTCTGGACTTTGACTTTGATCTCCCCTTCTGAGCTTTTCTCCGAGTGTATGAATGAACTCAGACTACTAAAGCTTCTGTGTCTCTGATTGAGTTTTTCTTTTTGTTCTTTTTTCTCTGTTCATAACTGTATAAGGCCGAACAGACTTAGCTTAGAGATATATCACTCTTCCCATGAAGTAGAGTAGTTTCTAGGAACTCAAACTCCTTAGGAAGTGACCCCAACAGCATCAAAGCCAAATCTTCATCTTTGAATGTCTCATCCATATTCAGCAAATCAGTGATTAACTGATTAAATTTGGTGATGTGATCATTCATTGTGGTACCTGGGACGTAAGTGAAACGAAACAGTCTTTTCTTCAAGTGGAACCTATTCTGACTGTTTTTCTTCAAAAAAATTTCTTCAAGTGCCATCCACAACTTATTTGCAGAAGTCTCCTTTGAAAAAGCATACATTTGCTCTCGAGAAAGGTATGATCGAATTGTGCCACATGCCAACCGATTGAACGCCTTCCAATATTTCTCCTGTACATCATCTGGTTTCTTTTCATCAATGGCAATGTCTAGACCCTATAGAAAAAGGGCATCTATAACCTCACTTTGCCACATACCAAAATGGCCCGTTCCATCAAAGATCTCCACGGCCAATCTTGCATTTGCCATTATCGGTCTTGTCCAAATGGATGATGTTGAAGCTCCTAAACCGTCCTTTTTCTCCATAATCTTTCAATATACCTAAAGAAATCTTTTCTGATGTGGAAGATCAGTTTAAACTGCAACCACAGAGCATACTACGATTAACCTTCGGCTCTTGATACCACTTTTTGTTCCAATAGGGTTGGAAGCGTGTAAATTATTGTACTAAAAAATCACACAAAGTTCAATTCTCAGGAAAGAGAGGTGGATCACAAGGATCTCTTAAGTACCAAGTCTTTTTCTTAGTCAGAATATCCATTCTATCATAATTTAATAGCACAATTAAATACTACTATTATACCCTCAAATATTGAAAGAAAAATAGGACAAGAAAGAACACAAGAGTTTTAACGAAGTTCGGTAAATTATACCTACGTCCTCAGGCACTAACACCAGATGATAACTTCACTATCTCCAAAATATTACAAACAAATAGAATTCCTTAAGAATTCTCAAATGGAAAAGAGAGAAAACTAAGACTGAAAGAATGGTTGGGATTCATTTGAAATGAGAGATGGGAAGGCCTATTTATAATTGAAGTTCAAGGATCAAACCATAAATAGCCCATTATCTTAAGGACCAAAAAAGAAATTATCCCATGCCAATTTTTCCAAGTCAGTTTTTCGGTGTCAAACCTGCACCCTACACCTCCTATTTTTGACATTGTCAATCAATATTAATGGCTGCCATATATGTTAACACCCATTACTACCAGCAAGTTGATGAAAAACTGAGCGTTGCTTTAGAGACGGTGGGTAGGCGGGTGGCTGTTTTATTTTTTGGTTTTGGTTTGGGTGGGTCCTATTAATTAGAGATTCCAATCCACTGAGATTTTTCCTTCAATATTCTTCTTCATCAAAAGGTAAAAAATAAAAAGGGCAATATTTTACTACCTATGAAAATGACCAGTTGAAACTAAACTACTCTTGTTCCCTATTTACATGTAAACCCCATTCTCTGCGTAGTGGTTCGCAACAACTTTACTATCAATTAGTCTATCTTTAACCATATTTTTTAGTTGCTAACATAAATATGGAAGAGGACTAGAGGAGCAAAGCTACAATATTGTTTTAGGAGGAGTTAAAGATCAATCATAATTTTTTTGACATAATAATTTATTTAATCTTTTAATATTATAGAAGAAGTTATTTTGGTCTTCCATTTATTTTTTCAACTCTTTAATCTTTAAAATTGTATTATTTATCAAATTGCCCCAAAATAGATAGAAAAGTTAATGTTTGTTAATTTTACTAGCGTGACATCCATGTGTATGCCATGTTAGCATTTTTTTTGCAAATTATAAAATATTAAAAAAATATTTTTATAATTTTTAATATTTTTTTGAATTTTACTTTTAAAAAATGTTTCAAAATTTTTTGAATTTTTAAATTTTTAAAAATTAATTAATTGTTAACGTGACATCCATATGTATGCCACATCAACAAAGTTAACATGCATTAACTTTTCTATCTATTTTGGGGTGATTTGACAAACATTGCAAGTTTAAAGGCTAAAAGAAGCGAAAAATTAAATGAGGGCTAAAATCTCTTTTAAGTTGGAGGGTCGAATAAGTCATTATGTCATTTTTGGGGTAAGGTGCATATTTACCATTATACTAATCTATAATTTCTTAAATTTTAAACCATCTACAAGGTAAATTTACCTTTTTTGTGGGGGAGGAGGGACAAGCCCCTTATTTAAGCCCTTAGAGTTTGCTTTAGCCTTTTGCTATGCAAGTTGTTGTTATTTTCCTACAACAACATATGAACAAACCATTTCTTGCAAGTATAAGAACAACTAGTCCAACTAGGCTTAAATGATTTTCCCTTGCAATAAGCTAACAACTCTATAACTCTATCTTGGGAAGAATTAT